>OV884009.1:39044693-39786897 GCA_930367205.1 Acanthosoma haemorrhoidale | reverse complement strand
CCGGGATTTGATGTGGCCTTACTGATTCCCATTTAGGTTAGAAAATAGTTAAAAGCTTCCTGTTATGACCTAAGGTGGTTTGATAAGGGGCATCAAATAAAAATAAGCATATAGAAACTATTGCGCGAACTGCCGCTAGTTTATAAATAAAATGAGTAACAGATTTAAGACATCATAAGCATTATGGACATTAGAAAAATGTATTTGTACAACCAGTATAAAACACTGATATTTATACTTAACGAATAAGTATAATGTATTAATTGTATAAAGATTGAGACAGTGAAATTAGACAAGCTATTTGTTGTAATAATGGCTCTCAAAACAGGTTTCTTATACTGATTTTGAATATTGTATCTGGTTTTTATACCAAACTTGAGAGGAGTATCTTTAAAATATAAATTTCTCATGATATGAATAATGTGAAAACTAGTTCAACTTATGTAAGGATCGACAGACAAACAGGGGGGGGGGCAACGGTACTTATTTTTGAAATCCAACAAAAACATTTCAAGCGATGTACTCAATCAATATTAACTGGTATTGCTCTACAATAAAATAATAATGGCAAAAAACTGTAGCATCATAATAAAACAAGAAAACCAACACAAAATAGTAATAGCAGTGTAAACCTCTTTATAAATGATAATAATTATTATGAAATGAAAAAAAAAGTTTAGTTAGTAAATAAAGACCCTAGGATCTACGTATAAGAAACAAAAACAACAGCAACGAAACGTTGAAGTACGTATGTATAGTATGACTTAAACGTAATACAAAAGTGACATAAAATCTGTCAGCCAACTCTATATATATATAGTAAACAATTAAATAAAAGACCGGAAATATAATATAATATATATATATATATATATATATATATATATATATATAATATAATATAAAAGCATGACGGATATTAACTCATAAATATTTAATAAATCATTGGTGAATGAAATTTTATGACGACCAGTGAAGAGTATTCGACGAAAGAATTTCGGGAAAATTCACGTACAAATTATATTCGTAAAATAAATTTGTGATCAGGAAAGTGCTACATGATTTACAGCAGTTATTCGCAAAATTACAACATGGCGTCACCGGAGTCGGGGGGCTGGAAATTGGGAAATTTATGCCCGACCGGTGACATGTTTTAATGGAAAATGGAAAAATTGAGCGAGTCGCATCCGTTCTGTCAATTTTCCATTACAGGATCCCAAATATAACTTATCTTCAGTTCAAACAATGACAGTTGCCCGGATCGTCGTTCACACATTTGACAGATGCCCTCCAATCAGCATCAGAGCAAATACACCATATTGAGATATTTTTGGACAATAGAATAACCAACTAATGCGGGCGGGTTCCATTCACTTGAGTCATCACCCTTGACTTTATTATGATATGAATTGATTGTAGTTTGATCCAACTATTTTTTAATTATCATTACTCGAATAAATAAATATTTTGGAGTGGCTGTGGTTTTAAGTCGGGACCGTCATAATCCCGTGTTGAGTACTCTACCTTTGACCTTACCATGCACGAAAACTAGCCTCCTCAACATCAAACTCTTTAGCTTTTCTCTAGGCATGGATGACTTTTCACCGTCACAGTGTGGACTATAGCAAGTGCGGCTCTCGTGATTGAAGACACTGAGCAACATTTACCCTCATCAGTCCGAGTTAATTTTATTTCCTAACTCATCTTCCTCATAGACAAGAAGTATCCTAGTAAATCAAGCTTAAACAAGCGTTCAACACGCCCATTAAATTCGCACTATGTTGCCCTGGAGATTCTTGAATGAACCCATTCCATTCTCGTTCACATCGTTGCAAATAATTCCATGGTACATTCCTACACATATTCTTTCATACCCAAAAACTGTGGTACATGTTTTCCTTATTTAACACCTAAGCAGACGTCCTTTTACGCCGAACCCGCACCCGATAATGTTCTTTTGGCATAATTGCAATAACCCCCTGGAACTCCGCACTCCATTCGCCTCTTCACCAAATGTTTTTAAAAACAGAAAGTCGAACTATATGCTAACAATTTTTGCAATAATCCAAACAGTTATAAAATTGCATTTATTTTTTTATTTAATTTTTTTTCTACTAGTGGTTTTCATTTATTGATCAATTAAGTGCTTGCTAATGTTACAGTGGTTATTTTTCAAAACAATCTTTGTTGTTAAGGGACATAGTCCTAGACATAAAATATATATTATTGCTATTATTATATAGCCCCTTATTACGTCAGAAACAAACCCCTTCATGACGATCTTAATATAACCTACATACATTCTTGAGCTCGTCTCTTCCAAGTTCATGAAATTCCATAGTAACCTATCCAACCACCCTAAACCATCCCGTAGCGCAGTCACTGCACTGCCTCACACATCCCTATAATCCTCCTCGTAGACTGAAATGGCAGTGGCCTCGTGACCTGCTATATATGCGTGACGGTGCGAGTCCTGGCAATGGCTAGTATCTCTAATCATCTCCTGAGCGTATGTGGCTCTCACGCTCTTCGTCAGGCTCCACTAGCTCGTATCCGGTGACGTGGCTGACAGAGGAGCTCCTCACGCTTTCCAAGACTCCGCTTCCTCTTTTGCGAGGAAGGTAATAACCATGTGGATTTGGGAGGTCTCTGGGCTGTTTGTAAATACTGTACGAATGAACGAGTCAATGAAAATTGTAAATATGTGCTGAAAGAGAACATTAATTACAATTACTTTTTTCCCTAGTAGGATGACTGTAATTTTATCACAATAAAGAAAACTAATAACTTAACTATTTTTATATATTTGGAATATTTAATATCGAACGTATATCGACTTATTTAGCAATTAATAGTTGCGGTAATGAGAACTAATCATTAACAAATGAAAAAAAAATCTTCTATAAATGAGCTTAAGATATTTGATAATAAGGAAATTGTAAAACTAAATAAATGAAATGAAAAATAAGATTAGCTAGTAAAAAAAAAACACGAAAAGATAAAATGATACACCAACCTCAGCCAGTGGCGTTGCCAGGAATATTTTTCTAGAGGGGGAATCAAGTACTCGAAGGAGGTTATAATTTATTTGTACTAAAGATATATTTAATAACCCTTTAATAAAAATAAATTACAATTAAGTGGCAAGACTTAGGCAGAAATATTTGTAATAGTACACCAATAAGGCTTTGAGTTTTCGTGCATTATCAATGTGTCTTTTCTACCTCTCCTGCTGAAAACATATGCAGCATGCATGTAACGATTGTGCCAAATAAACTCTCTCATTGCAGGGTTACTGCAGGGAGGAAAATAAATTTTTTTTTACATTCCTAGAAAATTATAAGAATTGAAATAATGAAAACGTGGGGAGGCTACAGATCCCCACACACACAGTCGTGGCTGCAGGATCATATGACTACTATAACTTATCATATGAAACTTCTTTATTGTGACAAAATTACAATCTGCCTTATTGTAAGTAATTGTGATAAATGTTCTCATTCATACCATATTTATAATTTTCATTCACTCGCTCATTACTATAACGTAGTTGTATTGTATTATCATTACAAAATGTTATTTGAATGTTTATTATTTCTCACTGTAGTTGAACATTCGGTTGCCACCTGCGACTGCTCATATTTATTTCAAGCACTCTTACCCATTTGCTTAAGACCCTTGTGTTCCCCAGTGAGGGCCATATGCAAATTTTCTCTAGGCCCACGTTCCGACATGAAGCAATATACGAGACTTTATAAACGGTACACGAACCTTTAATTAAATAAGAGTTGCTGTTTTTTCGTGGAATGACATGTACCAACGGATAGGCTCATTTTAAATTCAGGAAATTCCCACCACTTATCATATAAAGTCCTTAAAATTCTTTATGTGTGTGTGTGCCCAGTAGTGGGTGATGCACTACTGACGTCATAAACTTTGCCTGGTCATTCTGTACGTGAAATGCAACAGCAAAACTTATATTGACCACGGTCGACTATAAACAATTTCATATATTTTTTAACGACGATTCCATGGTATTGCTAAAAAAATATAGTGAACATATTCAGAAGAAACTAGATGAATGTTTCTCACTTGTTATCACCATCCAAGTAAAGAATTTTTTCTTTCATTTTATGTACAGGGGCTCATGTCATATAGTTGTCAGACGCCCGAGCGCCAATAAATATTAAATAAAATACGATAAATCCTTGAAACAAAAATATCCACTAGTTTATTTTTATATGTATAAATATCTTCATTGTGATAAAATTACAATTTGCCTTGGTGTGCAATAAGTAATTGTATTAAATGCTCTCATTCATGCCATATTTACAATTTTCATTCACTCGCTCACTCATACAGTAATTACAAACAGCCCAGAGACCTCCAAAATCCACATGGTTATCACCTCCCTTGCATGCGAAACAGGAAGCGCAGTCTTGGGAAGTCCCCCACGCTCCTCCGTCATCCGAGTCACTGGATACGAGCCAGTGGAGACTTACCAAGAGCGCAAGAGCCACATACGCATAGGACATGATTGCAGAAAGCGGTCATTGCCAAGACTCCCACTGTCACGTAATTATAGCATGTCATGTATGTTCATTTTTGCGTAAGAAAATTGAAACAAAGGAACCTACAAATAATGTTTAATTTGATGCCCTACTGATTGAATTTGATTTTTAAATTTTCAAGTAATTGATTAATAATGGACTTATTATGATTCTTCATCGTACAGCTTTTTTTTTTTTACCAAATATGAAATATCCGGGACTAGAATCAATAACATTTCAAATACACTTTTGACAGTTTTTATGACGTTGCACAATTATAGTCTAAGCATTTGAAAAGATTTGTTAAATTCCAAGTAATTAATAATTAATAACACGTCAACAACATTGGCTTGGAATAGAACCATTTTGTAGGAGATGAAATTTGTAGGAAATCCAATTTCACGTAGAAGGTGTACTGTTGAATATAAAAACTCATCCAACGTGATTTCCTGATCACCTGAGTGCCATAGTATTATTAAATTGAATAAAGAATTAAGATACAAATGTTGTGGAGAACGGAGTATATTGGAGGCTTGCTTGGCCTTGCGAACGCTCTCAACAACAAAAGAGTAGACAGGTTCACCCATCATTCAAAAGAGGTTGACATCGAAAACAACCAAAGGCGACTCAAGCTGATTGAATCCCACTTTACTTTATCCACCATAATTGAATAATAAAATTGATGGAACGGTAAACCAGTTTTTTTCTGTATGTCTGCGAAATCTGGAAGATTTAATAAATCGGTACTTGCATTGAACTGGCACAGGATAAGCAAATGTAGGAGAATACAAAGCAACTCCCCGATAGGAGAAATGGGGGTGATATCTTACTGAAAGTGGAAATCGATGGTATATACATCAAACATCTATGGATCAGGGATGGGAAGGTGACTGAGCAACATATGTGGTATAATAAATAAAGGGTTTGAGCTCAAATAGAGACGTATGAGAAAACTTCACCTAGTTCATGCGCTTTCCACCTTTGGCAGGAGCAAAAGGTTAATTTATAATAACAGATATATAATAACTATAATAATATTTTGACGAGTTAACACTCTAAAAAAGATGAACCTGCATTTAAAATGTCAATATACAAAAAAAAAGCCATTTTTTTCAAAGAAGGATTTACTCTCTATCTCTAATTGTTTATTATTATATCTACATCAATCGACGTTTCACCTATTAAGGCATATACGTAGAACCATAAATGATTTCACAATTATTGTTGATATTCCTCTAGCATTGCATACCGAATCAGTGAACTCCCATTATATGTAAAAAAAAATTACAATATAAAAAACATTTCTATCCACTAAGAAAGCAAGCACGTTTGAGCTCCAAAAGAAACAGATGAGAAAACTTCGTTAAGTACATGCATTCTCAACCTTTGTTTGGCAGCTAACATTTAATATAATATAAATTACAACTATACTTTATTTCTGCAAATATTTATGTTTGGACTTGGCAATAATAACTTGATTTGATCCAAGTAATAGTAATCATGGTATTTTGTTTTCATTATTTGAATGATTACGTTTTTACCTTTCAAAAGCTTAATTTTGGCATTTTTTTAATTTTGGACCAAATTTACTGAAAAAATACGGGGTATTTTTTTAGAAAAAAACATTTGTTGAGCAAAGTAATCCGTTAAAAAAATTATTGTCGCCATGGAAGGTAAAAAATGGAAATCTGGGATTATATTTTTGTTGTTTGAGAGGTCACGCATGTTTGGAGAGAGCTTAGAACAAAAAATAAATACCCTAACTTTTATCATGCTTAATTTTTTTTTCATCTCATAATCCATCCTTTTCAAGTCTTACTGACAGGTAATTTAATAAATAGGGCCTGGAAATAATTTAAATTCGGATTTCCGAATTTCAATATTGTATAACATGGTACTGTTAATTGTTAAATGGTGGGATACAGTTGTCAAGTCCGAAATTAGATATTTAAGACTCAATTGTATTAATCACCTGTCTGTGTGTTCTACTATATCAGTTGTCAAAAAGATTTAATCTACATGGAACAATTATCCTTCATTAGCCTGTAATATGCTCAAGAGGAAGTGTTTGATTGCGTCTGTGGAAACTGTTTTATGGACAATTTTTATGATTTTTTGTAACAATAGTAAAGAGTTGTAATCAAACACAAGTCTCCATCTACTAGAGTGTTCTATTCACGGATGCTTACGGTGTAGTTTTTGAAACTTTCAGATCGTTAGGTCTATTTTTGTGGATTCAGATTGAGGCTATTAATTATGGTTCTATGGAATGAATGGGATCAATTATCACAATGACATTTTGCCCAATGAAGCAAATTGTAATATTATCATAATAATGTTGTTT
The DNA here is from genome assembly GCA_930367205.1 of Acanthosoma haemorrhoidale. Classification (NCBI taxonomy): domain Eukaryota; kingdom Metazoa; phylum Arthropoda; class Insecta; order Hemiptera; family Acanthosomatidae; genus Acanthosoma; species Acanthosoma haemorrhoidale. The sequence goes on along the minus strand of OV884009.1, from coordinate 39,780,003 downwards.
TACATTCCGAAATTATACTTCAAGCTATTCTTTGCATTTTTTCGGCAAAATATGTTTCTAATCCTGTTTCTATTAAAGAAGATTTTTAAATCGAAACTGACTGCGACTTCGTCAAGTTTCAAAGGGTGAGGTAGCACTGTACTGACAGTAGGGCACTTATAACACTTGGAGGGTTGTTTGGTTAAACGTTTGTTTACATTTTGTCTAATGGACAATCCCTTTTCACCTGATCGACATCCATATTCTTGTACCGATTACTGTACAAGGCTGTGCCCTAGATCGATGTCTTTCTTTTATGTGCACCATTTAATTTCTTGCAATAATATTACCCTGAATCCTCTGGAGTTGGAGCGGTGTATATTATTTTGTTGACATAATCCTCCATTGAATTGCAACAGTCCAATCGGGTTAAAACAAGCTGTCGCACCAGTCCAAATCTTCTTTACTCTTTCCAAGTCTTTATATAGAGTTTAATGGTATCCCAAGCTTGTTTGGCGGTCTCACATTTTTCGATACGGTGGATCAAATCACTTTCCACGAGTTGGGATATTGGCAATGAGGCTACCCTGTCTTTAGCAGCAGAATCTTCTAATTTTAGGCATGATTTTATGTGAAATTTCCACGAGGGGTAGTTCTCACGGGCTCTTAATTTCCCAACTAAATTCATAGCGTTGATTGCCATCTTGATGGCGATACGAAATGTTATATTATTTGTATTTAATTTAAAGTATTCAGTCAGTACTTGTTCTTTGTGGTGTTAACCATGGCGCTAAGTAAAAATAAGTTTTAAGATCTTCGAATGATTTTCTTCTTCTTCGAAATTTAATTTCTGAGGTACTTCAAACTTTGAAATTCGTTGGTTGTCCTATTTTAATTTATTCTGTATTGGTATAGCAAATTCCATAAGAACCGAAATTTAATATTTATACGACAATTAATGGATTTAGACAAAACGGTTTTAGTTTTATTTCTATACACTATTTCAAAGAAAAAATAAATATAGATAAAATTCAAGATACAATAAATTTCAATTTTTTCCACAAACTTAAGTCCTCCAATATGCGAGGACCATATTTATTTTTTCTTTCATGTTTAAGTTATGAAGCATAAAATAGATGTTACTTTTTTTTTTTTTATATAAATGACCGGTTATACTATTTATACTTTCCGTGACTACCACTTTAAAAAAAAATTATAATTACATGTTTAAAATCATTAGATTGTATAGAAAACGACGTAGAAATAAGAAATAAAATAAAATAACAATAAGACCAAGTCACTAACATGATTTCAGCTGTCCTTTACGAGTTAATCGCTAAAGGAAATGTATTCAAGTGTACCTGGGACTAAATTGGAAGCTTCCATTCCATTAATCTGTCTCAGCAGAAACTTTGTTAGCCTTGATTAATACGACAGAGGACAAATCCTGCTCGTGGTTGTTTCACTTTGTTAGCACGAAATAACTTTTAATATGTTGAAATGATATAAATACAAAATGACTTAAAATAAAAAGTCCCTTTATTAATCGGTTATATGTGCAATATAAAAATAGCATTGGTATGAAGATGGTACATGAGGAATGACCCGTCAACAACTCATGTGATCATCCATTTCAAAACTTATATATTCTTATATTAATGCAATTTAATTAAAATGTTTTTGTCACATCAAATAACGTTTTAAGATAAGACTTTATTGTTCAACATATTAAGCTATACTATGCCGTGATATGTGTGAGTATTGTAACCATACATCAACACATTGAAGCAAGTACGCATAGCGTTGCAATCAATTTACTATAAAAATACAAAAACAAAAAATAGGACAAAAAAGAATGAATTCGATGATACTTCAGATGCGCAACCTTTTTGGGAATAACAATTACTCAATTTTAGTACGTCCTTCAATTCACCACATCCATAATTTCCAGAATGAATATTGCATACAATAGACTGACTTTTTTTTTTAAATCTCTAAAAACCACTATTGATACACAATCTTCGTATAGAAAATTTTTTCTCGCTTTAAATAAAAATTAACAACTTCGCGTAAAAAAACAAAATTAGAACTGTCAACCGTAGAATGTACAACTTATCAGAGAAGAGTGACTAAAGTTATTAATGTAGCTAAGTAGCTGACAAGAATTTCAATCGACCCTATGACAGGAAAATGAAGTTTGCATCCAAACGAACTGAGAAAATATTATAAAATAAGTTGCAAGTCTGAAAGCCTAGAGTGCTCCTGACGTTTCAATTTTCCCCGGAAAAGCACTTTTTTTTCGTTTGGTAAACAGTGAAAAAAATAATAATTGGTGTGTTTTCTCACTACAGACTTCAAAATTGACTCGTTCAGAATATTTATAATTTAAAACAACATACAGAAATAAACAGGAAACTTTCTTTAGATAACTCTTTCGAATATTGAACCAAGGTACTACACCTCCCAAACAGCTTTTTTGATCAATTGCATAAGTTTATCTTTGGTAATACGGCTCACGTGACGTGACAAGTAACTATTTAACTAACTGAAACTTCTTTATTGTGATAAAATTACAATCTGCCTTATTGGACAATAAGTAATTGTGATAAATGTTCTCATTCATACCATATTTACAACTTTCATTCTCTCGCTCATGCATATAGTATTTACAAACAGCCCAGAGACCTCCCAAAGTCACATGGTTGGCACACGAGAAAGAGGAAGCATACACTCCTTTATCAGCCGCGTCGCCGGATACGAACCAGTGGAGGCTCACCAAGAGTGGGAGAGCCACAGACGCACAGACATTGATATGAGAAAAACTAGCCATTGCCACGACTCCCATTGCCACGTACGTATATCAGGTCTCGAGGCCACTACCGCTTTACTCTTCGAGGAGGATTATAGGGATGAGTGGTATAGTGTAATGACTGCGCTAGGGGATTAGGGTTATTGGATAGGTTACCATTGAATTTCATGAACTTGGAAGGGCAGTAATGACAAAGTTGGACGTCGAGGTCCTTACTAATAGAGAGAGAGAGAGAGAGAGAGAGAGAGAGAGAGAGAGAGAGAGAGAGAGAGAGAGAGAGAGAGAGAGAGAGAGAGAGAGAGAGAGATTTGATTAGTATTTCGTCACCTTAGTTAGACGGCTAAAATATACTCTTAATTTGAAAATTATGTAAACCCTTTTTGGCGTAAAAAAACAAATCTAATGGGAAAAATCCTGGAAAAACTTATTCTTGGAGTAACTGATAAAGTAATTGCAATAGTAAATAGTGATTTCTATTTATATTGTTTTATGAACCGCCAGTATTTTTTAACATCTTACTTATTCGAAATTAAACATTTCAACTCTCCTTTATGTTACACGATTCTTTCAACTCCAAATACTGCACTGCAACTTTCAATAAACCTTTAAGATTAGATGAGCGAATATTTCAAACTGTATCCCTTCCCAAATAAAGCAGAATTGTATTCATCTCACGTCTGCCGTGTCATCCTCATATCTCATTCCAAGTAGTGTACGACTCTTATTTTGTTTTCCTTCGCGCATATTACTTTTTCTTCGGTGTATTAGCACATTCTTTATACCGCAAGGTGGAGCAGTGCCTGCGATTACTCTAACGGGACAGCTGTACCAGAATAAAAAAAATCTTTATTACTATTATCATATGTTTTACCTTATTATTATAAAAGGTTTATAAGTTTACAGTCTTCAAGTTTCGGCATAGTGTTGCTCAGGTGAGACTGACTACCACCATCCAGTAAAACCTTGTATCACCGTCAGGTAACATTTGTACCACCCATTAATACGTCAAATACGTGCACAGTCATAAATTCAGAGTAGTACCTTAGTTCTCGGACCTATTAATAAAACAGCTGAAGATGATCCCAAAGGAAGCGACCCTTTGTTCAGACAGGGCCCTCCGGTTGCTGGGGGAGACATTAAACTTTCAGGTAGCATCTTTAGTGGGATAATCATGTAGTGGCTACGGCGAGGCAAAGCTGTTCGCTTTTAATCTGGCTGCAACACAACTACTTTTCACGCTCCTACTGAGTTTTGATTTTATGTTTATGACCAATGGTTGTAATATTTATTTATTCCAGTCCAGTTTTATAATCTAACTGCTTACATTATTACGCCGTAATCTTCCTAGTTGAGAATCCCTTTAAAAATAATATTTTTGACGGATTCTTTGTATCTTGCTAATTTATAGTTCCCAGCACGCCAACAGCTTCCATCTTAACTTGATACATGCACCTTTTCAGGGTCATAGAAACACTTAGATAGCTAAAGTTTAAAATGCTATCAGCAAGTGAAATTTTCTCTGTGATGATCTATAGACACGTGCGTAGCATTTTGGAAAATTCGCACATTTATAAACTTGCTGGTATTAAAAGTTGGGGACTCGGGAGGTCTAAGGTACTTGGGTAAATGTGTTGACTAATTGTTTGAAGTTCCCTTCTCCCATTGTATTTCCAAGTCTACATGAATACGTATTGCATGAAAGGTAGTATGGGTGTGCATCGCTTATCTACATGTTCAATGTAATTGATAGAACACTTTATCCGAATAATGAATACAACTTGTAGATAAAATATTATACCTAAAAGTGAGTTACGTTGCAATTTTTCTTGTTAAAAAAAAAATGATTCTATCCAAATTTTCATTAGGAAAAATTTTCAATTCAAAGCAGAATCGTATTTTTATTTTTTTAAATTGATCCAACGCCAACCTACTAGGTTGGCTCTTTAAACTTTCTTATAAAATTATTTTTTTCTTGTATTCATTGCGCCTTTTAAATAATAAGAACTATTGCTTATGAGCTGTTACTTACTAAAGCAAAAAAGATTTGATATGGACAAACTAGTGTTCGTCCAAGTATGAGTGCCACCCTCATCCAATCGGAGATTACCCCGTCAAAAAACTTTTATTTAGTTAATATTTGTTGAAAATAGTAGTATCAATAACACGACAAATAATTCATAATAAATTAAAGATTTATCAATTTAGATCCCAGGAACTACGTACTGTTCTTATTTGTTATCCACGGCTTAGGGAATATTATTAAAAGAGAATGCCTTCCAAGTTCATAAAATATTTGTGTGGCGATAATAAGCTTCAAGAAATACAATACAATAAGACTTAATATTTGAAAAACAATGAAAAGAACTAAAGAGCAATTATCTGTTAAATTATGTCTTATTTCATTGTATTTCTAGTATTATATTACGTGTTCAACCACCTCCCCTAACACAGTCATTAGACTGCGCCACTCATCCCTATAAACCTCATCGGAGACTAAAGTGGCAGTGACCTCGTGACCTGCTACAAATACAGCGGGAGTCCTGGCAATGGCCAGTTTTTCCAATCATGCCCTGAGCGTCTGTGGCTCTCGCGCTCCTGGTCGGCTTTCACTTGATCGTATCCGGTGACGCGGCTGACGGAGGAGCGTGGGGGACGTGAGGGAGGATGCAACCATGTGAATTTGGGAGGTCTCTGGGCTGTCTGTAAATACTGTATGAATGAGCGAGAGAATGAAAGTTGTAAATATGGTATGAATGAGAGCATTTATCAGAGTTACTTATTATCCAATAAGGCAGATTGTAATTTTATCACAATAAAGAAGTTTCAGTTACTTAAATAGTCACTGCTCAAGTCACATGAGCCGTGTTACCAGAGTCATAACTCAAACAGTATTTTTATTTAGAGGTATTCAATTTTAATATTTTGCATGGTAGTTCAATTTGATGCTCCGGTGCTCCTAGCCCTATGAATAATAGTGAAGTTTCATTAATAAGCTATCTATTGTCAGTAATTAAAAAGTGAATATTTTCCTGTATAATGAGCAAGGTATCAAATTAAAGATCTTGGCATAGCGTTTATTATTTATTAGAGCTTTAATAGACTGTAATTACAAAAAGTAATTGAAATCCAACTTTAACTCAAAAACTGAAAAATGTATGCAAATATAAATTCAAGATATTAAAAACAAAAATGTTAAGTACCAACAAAATAAATCTCTCAGTTCCCTTATTCAACCGATTTTAATATGTTATTTTTTAGAGGTCAATGTTTGATCTTTTTACAACTTGTTTAGAATCAGTTTTCAGTGTCCGATTGGAAAATGGTTTAGTAAATAAAATGACCTTTACGTTATCTTTCGTGAATGATAACGTAACTTTTTTCTACTACCATATATTATTTTAAAAAACTCAAGAGTTCATAGTTTATTTTAAAATACTTTTGTTGTTTGTCTGGCATTCATATTATGAAAAAACAAGAATTTGAGTTTCGTGTGGTTTCTAACTAAGGAGCTTCTCAATATTGAGCAATCTCATATTGATCCTATATTTTTTGACGACTGACGGTTCCTTCTATCTCGATCCAAAACCGGTTATAAACTTTTGGACTAAGCCAAAATGATGATACGATCATGCTGACGATAGCACCTGCTTCAAAAGTAGACTAATCTCCAGACACGGATCTGTATGACCAGAAGAGGATGCAGCGTTGGGAAACTTTGATGAAGTTAGGGTGTCTTTCAGACGGGGCCCCATCAAGAGGCTGAATGAGGCTTTGCTGAAAGCCACCCCTAGTCCTCCCTCCACCACCCCATGAAGAGCAAGACCACCTACGTCCTCTATCCTGGTGTAAATTGAACTTCAGTGCATGGCTTACACTCCGAGCACCGGCCATCTTGATTAAATAGTCTCATATTTTCGGATGAGAAGATTTCATCGTAATTATTTCCTGACTTATTATTTATTCACAGTAGTTGTGTATGTTACAGCCTAATATTTATTATTGTAATAATATTTCTATGATCAAATTTAATTCATTTATTAGAATTACGTTGATTTTGATAGATTAAGTTATCAGTTTGCAGTGTCCGATTGGAAAATGGTTTGGTAAATAAAATGATCTTTCGAGAATGATAACCTTTTTACTACTACTAATTTTACTACTGTAGGGGTATGTTGTACATAATAAAGTCAGATCCTCTCAGATCCTCAACAAAACAACAGAGGACGTTTCAGTGTAATATTAGAATGTGTTTTTAGACATCATCAGTTTCTAATCCTTTTTTAATAGTCGCCTCTTTGCTCTCTCAAACAACCTTTATACACGATGATTACACTGAGGTAAGATAATTAGTTTTACTGCGTCTGAATGATTAATTGTAGCATTCTTTATAATGAAAAAATAATAATAAACGCGCATGAAATAGTAATAAGTTGTATGTTCGTTTTAAGTGCGATATATTTATCGGAAGAGTTCGATACGGAGTATCTACGTCAGTTCCTTAGAAAACATGAAAAAAAAAATCTGTATTTATTTCTTATTATTCATTAAACAATTTCGGTCAGGGGAAATTTTCATTTATGAAAAAGTAATTGTAAATAGCTAAACATTGACAAAGAAAACCAATTGAAATTTGCGGGAACAACATTAAATTTTTTATTTCTATTGTAGGCTCACCACGGTGATTGATGGAATTTCTTTATAATTTATAGTTTACTTTTGCATTAGCGATTGTAATGTTCCCTTGTATAGGGAAAACAAGATCATTAAATCTCATAATTCCTAAATGTTTCAAGTCTTAGCTTGGATTTAATAATGAAGATAATCAGTTAATGGATACTATAATATATAACTTTACACAATATTGGCATGAAACGTTTTAGATTAAGAAAAAATAATAGAAGCACCTCGCTAAAATAAAAGATTTGATATTTATGGAAAAAAACAGACATCCCAAATTCCCCGTTGGGCTACCGCACTTACCTCTTACTCCTACTTAAATGCTATTGCTACCCTGGACTCACCTGAAACAGAAAAATAAATATGTTAGAAAACAAAAATACATGTCAGGAGAATTCAAAGTAATGTACCATTAATGTGTCATACTCATATTTAGTGTTACGCGTCATAAATAAATTAATATAAAATGAAATCATCACTCCACAGCCACGACCACAGCTCATTAAGTTTTATTTGATTTTTTATGATTGCATTATTCCAATAACATATTTTTCTGCATAAGATAGTTTAAAGATCGGAGGTTGTTTGATTGAATTGGGTCTATTCTGGCGTGAAACCCTCAGCTTATCAACGTGTAAATTTAAACTGATTTGGGAAGCCCACCAATGTAGTCCTACATGTTATAGATGGTGTTTTATAGGGCACGAGCTATGATTGTAAGATGCAGATAAAACCCTGCAAATGAGCTAACTTAAAAATAACAGTACAATCATACAGTATTTACACTGACACACTCAGTGGGACCAGCGACGCACACTGGGACAAAAGCACGATTGCGATACATCGACTCAAATTAAAATGTTTTTGTATGAAACAAAAAGACCAGGCAAACTGTTATATTTGTACCTTTCTGAATGTGTGAGAAGTCAGTGAGTGAGCCGAAAATACGTTTTTCATAATTCAATTGTTAATTTTGTATAATTTTGCACGACCTCAATTTTTGTCAAATTGTTTGTTTCGAGCTGGTAGTCGATCATTCTGCGCCACTTAAAATAAATTAAGTTGTTTTTTGTTCAGGTTTTTGCTTTTTTTTTTATAAATGTATTTTTTACGAAGACAGAAATTTAAAAAAAGTTCCGGATTTTTCCAGAAAATTGACTCTTTTTCCCTATGGAAAAACAACTAATTATTGGTTAGGGAAATTCGTTAAAATTATCCGCCCGGGGCCAGTACGTGTTTTCGTCCGTACGGATGTTCGAACAAGTTGTAAATACTGGCTCCTAAAACTGGGCATCGCTCTCAACTTCTGATGATTTTAACAATCATATCGAAAAAAAACATTGATTCACGGAGAAAAAAAAATCACAAAACATCATAATTTCTTCTAAATTCTCGGACGAAGCCCAAGAGACCCTAAATAAAATCTTTCACCATAAAAGAAAGTTTAGATCTCGAAAAATGAACAGGATCTCAACTAACGAAGATATTCACCATAATCAACCATAATTAGTTCTGATCCGTTAATTTATAATTTGAGACCTCAAAGTTCCCAAAACTCAACACATGAACCTCTGTTACTAGAAAATCGGAGACTGGTCCAACTTTCTCATGTTTCTGATTATCAAGATTCTTCCGCTTCTTGGTGTTCACTCCCATAGCTATCGTCCCGCGGCTTTTATCTTCCCCGGGCGCCCATTCCTGGAAAAATTGTCTGAGATCTCCGGACGTTTCACCCTCCTCGACTGCATTTACGGTAATAGCCAGTCCACCACTACATTGTCCTTTCCTGGTTTGTATACAATTTCCAGGTTGTATTGTGACAAAAACTCCTTCCAGCGTTCACCCTGGAGGATGACTCCTTCAGCTTCCCCACCCATTGAAGAGATCTGTGGTCCGTATGTACTCTGAATCTCCACCCGAAAACGTGTGGACGAAAATGATCAATAGGCCATATAATGCTGAGAAGTTCGCACTCGAGGGCACTGTACCGCGCCTTCGTGTCGATCATCTTCGACTCGCGTACACCACCGGTTGCTCCCGGCATCAGTATCTGCGACAGCACCGCTCCCAATGCATACTCACTTGCGTCGGTGGTGATAGTGAATAACCTCTCAAAATCGGGAAACGCCAGGATTGGTTCCTCTTGCAGTCAAGCATTTTCGAAGGTTTTGCTCCATAATAGGCGTGATCACTACCCGCGTCCCCTTCCGCAGCAGGTTACTGATGGGACCCGGGATACTCTGCCATGTCTGTCACAAAACGACGATAGTAATTAAGCGTACCTAAAAGTCAGTGAATGCCGTTGACGTCTTTCGCCACCACCATCTTCCGAATTGCGTCGACTATTGCCGAATCCGGCTTGACTCCATCCCTCGAGATGGTATACCCAAAAAGTTATTCCAATCCTCTCCCAACGATGATTTTACCATGAACAATTTTAACCCAAATTCACGCAATCGTCGGAATACCCTCTGGAGATGTTCAGTATGTTCAGATTCTGTTCGGCTGAAGATCAACAAATCGTCCATATAAATCTGACATACCACCTCGTCGATTCCCCTCAGGATTTCGTCTATCAATCGCTAGAAAGTAATCGGAGTGTTCTACAAACCAAATGGCATCCGAGTGAACTCATAGTGCCCCCTCTCGAAAGCAAAGGCTGTTTTGTGTTGATCGGTAGCGCTCATTTTGATTTTATAGTCCCCTGCTTTCAAACCCAAGGTGCTGAAGATTGTAGCTCCGTTCAGTCTGTCGAGGATGTCCTCAAAACGGGGAATCGGGTACTTCTCATCCGTTGTGTTCTCATTTAATTTTCTAAAATCGACGACGATTCTATATCTCTCCTCCTTCTCTCCCGATTTACTCTTCTTTCGTACTGCCCACAGAGGACTATTATAAGGGGATGTGCTATCCACGATCATACCCTGTCATCTTAAGCTGTCGATTTCTGTCCGGATATGTTGGCGGAGTGCCTGCGGATAGCGTCTCTCCTTCACGTACGTTATTCGCTCCTATTTTAATGGTATTTCATGTACTGCCTATGACGTTTCCTCATCCGCATCTGGTTGAGAATACTTCTCATGAAGTGACTTTGCATCCCTGGGGTCCAGAAGATGATCTGCTTTTGCTATTGTCGGGTCGTCACGAGGGGGTTGCCTAGTTACCCTAGCCCTGGTGACGAAGTGAGGGTTGATTAGGCTATGACCTGGACAACTGTTTCATGACGGATCTTACGACCTGACTCCATATTTGATAGGTATGGGCCCAGACTATGCACTATGTTCAGGAGAAGAGGTATAGGGTAGGTAGTTTGTGTGGTCTTGGAATGACCACGAGTTCACACTTGGTATCTGTGGGTAGGGGAAATCCGTCCGGATCCCAAAGGCGAATGTGTGAACCGGAGAAAGGCAAACTGGATTGCCGTGGGAGACACTACTAGGTAAATTTTGTAGGGCCACAAAAACCGTTGTCCGCGATGGAGAGGTCACTCCCAAGGAGCTGCTAGTTTTAGCGAGGACTAAAACATAGCGAGGTTAGGAAGAGAGGTCCAGAGGTTTTTATAAATGAGAAGGCCAAGTTTTGAAACATCAGTGCAGCCGCAAGTCACCAGTTAGAGGACCGTCGTGAGAGTGATTTACAAGCCAAACCCCGGGTCTATTCATACCCAGCGTACCTTGCTAGTACCCAATCAAGTGAGGTTTTATTGTGCCCAATGAGATCCCGGTATGCGGTGGCCCTTTGTTCTCGTAGTGACTCAGGCCTTGTCCGGGTCGCTTACTACCTGCTCTGGGTAAGGGTTTCCAGCCTCTAACTAGTTTATTTGCACTTGCGTCTTTTATTGTTTACAACATTTACAATGACTTATGGTTTGGTAATGTTATTTACATATGTTTAAATTAATTTAGAACACATTATAACCAATTTACAATATATATACAATAGAGTATAGGGTGATTTATCGTATGTAGTCAGCGGTCGCTACAGCTATGATTAATGCAGCGAGGCGATCTCCTCACTTCAGAAAGTGGTTGAGTTCTCCTAATTCACCAGTGGACCATTCGAGTTCTGAAATTGCCTTTCTCAGATCTTGAATGTTCATTGCTTTGCTCTCATTAACGCAAGAGCGGTAGCATGAGCTTCTGGCAAAAGGCCCTCCCCCCTTCTCGTTGCTAAATGCTACGCGCCATCCACTACATTCAGAACAGGTTGTCGTCGCACGCCTCCTTCCGCCATTCTTTCTTCTCTGCCCACTGATAACACGGCAAAAAAAAAAAAAAAAAAAAATTCGAACAGACGTCGCTTAGTTTTCTTCCCACTCCACGAATCCCGGATTTAGGCTCCAGTTAATGTTTAACGGCTTTCGAATTCAAAAAATAGGGAAAAAGGTAATAAGAAACAACACGCATGTAAGTTGTAACTAGACTGTTTATTTCAAGTCTATACTCATTCAATGTAAATATAATCAAACTTAGTTCACTATAAAATTTATCATACATAGCACATGGAAAACCTAATTTAATATAAAAAAAATAAACTTAGTGTGTACCAAATAATATAAACTATTGTCATACAAATAAATTAAATTAAGCTCCTTATCCTTAATCATTGCTGCCCATTCAATTCTGTAGGAATTCATTCTACATTTAAATAATACTGATCAGGATATCTTTTAATCACTGTTCGGTAGCATAATTATTGTTAGTTGAGAGTTCCATGGGTCGTTTGATGTTCCTTTCATATGTCCGTAAAATCATTTTCCTTTGTTGTTTCTTCACTGAATCCTTATTATGCCTTTAATACTTCTACTCTATGATCACACTGACTTCTTATTACGCCTGACTTATAACTTATAACTTCCTTATACTTAACAAACTGTAACAACCGTTCAACTTTACACGATCCTTCGTTTAAGGATAGACGTAGATTGCCTACTCCTCCTACTCTTCTAGATGTTTTCAGAGCTTTATTTTCTTCTCCCCATTCTATTGGCCAAATAAAAAATACTTCTTCCACTTCTGGTCAAACATCCGATGCGTGGCGTGGGTAAACTTGCAGGGCGTCCGCGCTGTTCTTCCAGTGTCTTCTGAGAACCTCCATTCATCTGACCGGAAAACGTGATACCGCCCATGATCAGGCTTTCCTCATCTTAAATATTCAAACCAGCTCGCTGACAGATTTAAACTTATTATATGAAATTAAACATGATTAGTTATGAACACTTAAGGTAATCTTAGTTAATATTTATTTACTTGGAGTTTGGATAACCCGAAACTGGACGTCTCAATATATACATGTATATAATTGTTGTAAAATTCATGAAAGGTTTAGTTAGCTGTTGTTAACTACAGTTTTATGGAATATACATATACTTTTCTGATAATATCAGCACAATGTAGTAATATATCTTTAACACCAGTTTCAAAATAAAACAAAAATGATTTTAATAATCTTCTGGTATATGATCTTACTTATTTATTATGAATGTCTGCTGAGTTTAAATTAAAAGAATGCTAGTTATACTACGGCTTGCAAGTGCTGATGTGTCAGGTTTATCTTTTATTTATTTTTTAATTGTTGGAATTTGTTTTAATTATCCTGTTTCTAATATTTGAGTCATTTAATCTTTATAGTATTTAACTTTGCATTTTTTATAGATAAATTTGTAAAATACATTTTGATTATCTGTTGGTTTAATTTTTATCATTCATGTAAGAGAAGCTGTTTTTATTCCCCTGTTTCTTTATAGAGATAATACATGTGTATGCTCATCATTTGAACAATTGTGTTATCTTAACAGTTAGATTGTTAATGTATTTATATTTTTTATATAGATTAAATGGTTTCTGCCCTGCCAGCCACAGTTGGTTCAGGAAGCTCTCCAGAGAGGTACGGCCCTATCCTTGTTCTTAAATCTGTCAACTCCAACATTCCACAAGTTAGTTATTCTGGCACAAAGCAAACCAAGTGGAGCGATGGACCTCCTCATATATTCCTTTACCTTCAAGCTTCTCAGATCTCGCCAGTCTATTAACTTCATTCCTTACAGAGTTCAGAACCCTAATTACTCCCTTAATAAGCCTTCTCACAAAATTTCCCATCATATCACCGTACAACAAAACCCGTCAGTGATTCCTCCAACTCCTTATGCATTCTTCTTTGGAATGAAAATGGGGGTTTATATTCATACGACTGATATCCCTACTCAACAAGTATGTAAATATCCGGTTTACAGCTGGAGTATTAGTCTAGGAAATAATAAATATTGATAATTTAAAAAAATGGAAATTTTAATGAGAGAACAATTGTACACACGTGGAACTGCTGATAAAATTCCACGCAATAGTTCATAAAATTCTTGTCCGACCTCTATTAACATATTATCATTCTGGAGTACGTCCTCCCCTACTAATTTTCTTAAACTGTAATGAAATACAAATTAAAACTAAGAATAATAAAAAAGTCACCCAGGCGTACTATCATCTCCCGACTACATGATACCATTAACATATACTTGTTTATAACATGTTAAAATAAGTCACTCAAAGGTTTCTAGAATATTTTAAGAGTACCAACAATAATTTAGCGAAACGTGTTGTGCGCATTGTTCCAACTATGAAGTAGATACATAAAGCCATTAATTTTATTCTTAAGGATCACTAGAAATTGCTCTTTTAGTTTGAGGTATTTTGTCACATTTTTCTAATCTATAAATATTCCAAGTTTGACGGGCCATTGTATTATTTTTTTTTTTATTTGTATCTAATAAAAATATTAATACCAAAAAAATTATTATAAAGGGTTCCTCGGAAATAAATGCAGGTTTAGGGTCCTAAACTTAAAAAATACAAACTTCAACATGATTTTAATATAATATAAGATTCTATTTTAATCAATTGAAATAGGGTATGTTTAAATTAATGCTACATTTCTTAGGTTAAACGTTTTTATTCCATTATTAGAATCAATTGGAACTCTAAAAAAAACATTTTCTACAGCTTTTTGGTCACCAATTTCTTTTTTGAGCAACAACTCCGAAAAACTGGTAGTCGTCAAGAAGTCTTGAGTGTGGGGTGTATGATGCAGTGTTATATCCATGCAGGTGCCGTATGACCCTTTTTTCACCTTTCCGGTAGCTGTGAGGGGTTGAAAATTTTACACTTTAACGTTTCTGTTAAGTTCTCCCACGGTTGTTTTTTTGAGTTTCTTCAACTAACGTTTGTCATCGTCGACAGATGAAGTTATTCTACGAATTTCTTTTATTTCAAGGCTGAAATCACTTCACAAATTTTTATAAACATCCATTGCTAGGTACACTGTTATTTTCTCAAATTTCATCAATGTTTCTGGACGAGTTTGAACTAACGAAAATACGTAGAAAAGAAAACGTGTGAAAATCCTACCCGGACATGTTATAAAGACTAAACTATTAGCAAGTAGCAAAACAGTACGATGCTAAGCAGCCATTATTGTTTGAAATAAGATAAATTGTCGTAGTCTCGTATTGTTTATGCTGAGGTATTTAAATAAATTCAACAATGTGTAATTCTTTTATTGTTACTGTATAGAAAAACTAGACATATAATGACAGTTCATCAAACGTAGAGTTCATAGTATAGAGGATCACACTATATGAAAATCTAAAATCCTGTTTTATTTTGTCGATAACTCAACAAAAACAGAGAAAAATATAGAAGCCAATTACTGTGAGAAGACAAATAATGAAGAAAGGAACGTTCGAAGGGGCCTTGGAGACGTGCTTACAACTTTAACAACAATGTAAAAAACAAAAAGAGATGCAATCATGCTGATTTGACAGTTGACAGTAGTTTTTTTTTTCGTGTACGTGATGAATTATGGCAACTTGCGACTCACATGCTGATAATCATTTTTGAATGTTACGAATAATTTAAAGAAAAAAATATACACAGCCTTGTTGTTGTGTCCTTGAGCGGGGGTGGGCACCCCCATTGTGTGATTCTGATGATTGAGTCTCCCTTAGAGTGATTGTCACAAAAGTCCTTTTCCAGAGCTAATCACCTCCATTTATCATTTTATTTACATCCCTGACTCCTGTACAGAGATGTGTTACGTATACATGGTTCCCGTTGAAATCAAGCTAACTGTTAATTTATCTAAAACCATAAAAGATAGAGAAAAAATTAAGAGGTTAAAACTTATTGAATTTTTTCTTTTGTTTTGTGCGGTGTAATTTGTTTTCGAATTTCACGTTTACAATACCAGCTTCTTAGAGGAAGAAGGTTGGGGTTTCATAAAATGAGCCTATTTTGTTGTAACGTTATTTAAAAATACTGTACATTGAGGACGGGAAAGGCAACAACCTATTTTTTCTAAATTTTTCTAGTGATTTAAAAAAAAAACCTCATTAAAATGAAGTGACATTATGCAAATCTAATCTCCTTTTTGTAAAGAACAGGTACATGCAAACATCAAATTCTAAAACAAAATACTGAAGAATAGAATAGATATAGGGAGGTCCCAGGTTCGAGTCCTGATCGTGCCGTAACTTTTTTCTTTGACTGTCAATTATAAATAATAATGGGACCAGTACCACGATCTAGTTTTTCGTTAAAAATAGATTAAATATTTTTATATAATGCCTCAGCTTTGGCAAACAAGCTGTCGAAAAAATTAACTTGTTATTTGGAAGGTCTTCTACTCATTGCAAGGTCTCTCTCAGTGTGCGAATGACTATCTCATTACTAAAATAATATTTACGGAAAGAAGTTTTAAATTCATTGGTATGATATTAGATGTAAAATAGTTAACTTAACGAAAAAATTATTCACTGTAATTAAAAAAAAAATTTTCTACTTGAATTAGAAAAATAAACTGAGTAATGAATTTTGGAATGCGAATAACTCAATCAAATCAAAAACTGAACTCAACAATATAGTTCCTATTGATGAGTGAAAAGGATATTACTTATTTTATTTAGATTTTAGATTATTTTCGTGACAATAAGTTTCAAAAATGGTAATGCATCAGGTTGAAAGCGCTTTTGCAACCGTAGGGAAACTGATAGATCACACTTGACTTAGAATTTCAAACAAGATATTGGTTCATCAATATAACGCAATACTGTTGGAGCCTTTACATCTCGCCGGCCTTGAAACTATCTCCAATCGGCTGTGGTTAGTCATACCATCGGATCCCATTGGCTGTGTAGACGGTTTTGAATAATTTCACACCATATATTATATACATACCGTGAGGTCCATCAAACACACGTGTACATTCCTGGCTCAGACATATGCATGTAGGGTAAATTCTCGATGGAAGACCCAGTTGATACTAGGGAGACTTGACACATATATTCCTCTACATAAAAATAATATGTAAGCGACATCACATAAATAATTAATTAGTTGGTGTTATAAAAATGGTGGACTAAAATCATGACTTACTAAATTTATACACGGCTTTAATTACCTGATACAACTGGAAACACATTTTCTACAATTTGTATTGCCAAACCACTAATGGAAGTTAAGTCAACACCACTATTACAACAGTAACACACAAATATTAGTGAGATAGGGAAAACGGACCGTAAATAGTGAAAAATCGCTAAAACATTAAGATAAAAAAAGTAATAAAATCGGCTGGGACGCGTTAAACACGATTTCTTTTATCGGCTCTCGATTTTTGTTTGTGGGAATAGCTCTGAATTTCTTTATGCTTTGCAGTTTTTGATTTCCCTTTCACTTTAAATAAGAAAGCATCAAAAACAGGATCTCAGGAGGGACTCGATGCTAGAAATCATTAAAGTTAACGAAGTGGTATAATTTTTTTTCATTCCTATCCTTATTGTATTGTAACCAAAAAAGTGGTCAGCATAACTCAAGATGTTGCGGAATAGGCTTTTCAAATTTCTTTTTGACTGAATTATTTTGAAAGATTGCTATCGTACAACGTACATACAGTAGGAATTCGATCATTTCATACTACGAAAGTAGAGCCTCATCCCATGTGCCTGGAAATTATTATGTATATATCGTGTATGTATAAATAATTCTCTGGATCGTTACCAAGTTTCTTATTTATATGTATAAAAAATATGTAATTATTAATATGTTGTTAACATGTAATGTTAGATTTTAGTCTTGAGTACTCCTAAATAGACACTTTTGGAGACGGTAATGCCTTATTCTGAAAAATATCTGGTTTTCGTATAGTATTATTTAGAAATACAGGTGTCTCTTTTTAGAGTGTCGATTAGATGAAAAATTATCGCAATTGAATATTTAAGCAGACTATAAACTTTTTAGTTTCTAAGCAACTATTATGAAAATATGGGGTTTTGATATTTTAATAACGTGTTGTGGAGTTCATATTGACAATTTTAAATCGACAGTTTCCATCGAGTGTACGTTTATCACTTATGGTGATTGTGAGCCCCCTTCATTACTTAAATTTCTCGATTAATTACATACGGTGTGCGCTAGTGGAAAGTTTCAATCTGACAAAATCCTACTCCACCAAAGTACTACGCTGAGATGCGAGGATTAGAAGTAAACACTCTAATTGACTTTAACGGGGCTGTACTACAACAATTAATATTCAAGTTACAAGTTACCTCTGCTCGTTTGAATGATAATAATCTGTGACTTAGCCTAGTGGTTAGTTGCGGGTTATGAAGTTAGCGTCAATAGCGGCACCCTTGGTGTAATGAGCCAAGAACGACATTCTCCAAAATCTACTTGCTTCCATTATAATACTTCTATTCAGAGTATAATCGCTTAGAGTTACTTTATGGATCAGCTATCTCCATAAATTTAAACAATGTTGTTCATGTGTAATGTTACTTATTGGTTAATACTATGTGAACCCACATACGAGACTAAAAAGACAAGAACTAAACAGACGCTTTGGACAACTGTACAGACTACTTCAAAGGACATCCCATCTCTCAATAGAAAATAAACTACTAATTTACAAAGTTATACTTAAACCAATCTGGACATACGGAATAGAGCTATGGGGGACAGCAAAAAAGTCGAACATCAAGCGTATCCAATCCTTTCAATCAAAAGTCCTGAGAACAATAGTAAATGCCCCTTATTATGTCAGCAACAAAACCCTTCATAACGACCTTAATATACCCTACATTCTAGAACTTATCCCTTCCAAGTTCACGAAATTCCACAGTAGTCTTTCCAACCACCCTAATCCTGTAGCACAGTCATTGCACTTCGCCACTCATCCCTATAATCCTCCTCGGAGACTGAAACGGCAGTGGCCTCGTGACCTGCTATAAACGCGTGACAGTGGGAGTCCTGAGCGTCTGTGAGCTCTCGCGCTCTTGGTCAGCCTCCACTGGCTAGTATCCGGTGACGCGGCTGACGGAGGAGCGTGGGGGACTTCCCAAGACTCCGCTTTCTCTTTGCGGTGGATTTGGGGAGTCTCTGGGCTGTCTGTAAATATTGTATGAATGAGCGAGTGAATGATGAACTGTAAATATTGTATGAATGAGATCATTTATCTTAATTACTTATTGCCTTATAAAAGGCAGATTGTAATTATAGCACAATAAAGGAATTTAATTACAAATAAATAAAATACTATGTGAAGGGGCCCATTTTAAAGGGGATGATGACCAAATACAAGTCTAGTTAAATATAATACCCTTGGCCTAAGCCACGGAGTCTATAAATAAAGGGATTTTATTTTTTAGAAGAGTGAGAATTCTTATATATTATGTTACATGGGCTCATTGCATGTACGCCCAGAACACCTATAAGCTAAAAATATAATTAATACGCAAAACTGAAATATTTGCTATATTTCCTTAGTGATAACACGCTATCTTATCCCAGTAAAAAGGATAATCTGAAACGATTACTTAACTTGGGATATGTTAACAAAAAAAAAAAATCAAGTCACGATGCATCACACAATTAAGGGCATCGCTACGATTATAAAAACGATTTACATGACAGTTGTAATGACTTCTGAAATTAATGTCCACTAAAGCCATGATACTCGATATTAAACATGAATTCAAGACCTATAATTTTATACTCTATTTGATATGACTGGAAAATATGTTTTAGTCACAAATAATTGACCCTTTACTACATCCTAAGTGGTTGATTTTTCTTAAAGCATGCTCGAAGGATCTAGTAGACCTTTTGTAAAAAATATAAACTCATTAAATCAAAGTGTAATGGAAACAAATATAGCTTTGATGGCATTTTTAATTACTTAAACGTAATTATAGTTAATTTTAGCCCCAACCCATATTGCATATTGTTATTCAAGACGTCGAGAACAGAACGTTTTTCATTTTTTGACTATTAATTAATTTTTTAATTGCCTGAAACTGACGCGCTATAATTCCTCTATAATTATCACTACTAAAGTTAAAGTTTCAAACAAGATGTTAATCATTCCTTAGTTGTACAGGCGTTCATCAATGGAACATGTTGTGTACTCTCAGAGCAAGTTTTAGGCATTAGATTGTGATTTTCAGGTGTCAGAGGTTTATCCTCCTTTAAAACTCGCCTCCTCACTTCCTACAACATTGTTTCTACCCTTTTTACGTATTTATTACAGGCAGAATATTAGCTAGATTT
The DNA here is from genome assembly GCA_930367205.1 of Acanthosoma haemorrhoidale. Classification (NCBI taxonomy): domain Eukaryota; kingdom Metazoa; phylum Arthropoda; class Insecta; order Hemiptera; family Acanthosomatidae; genus Acanthosoma; species Acanthosoma haemorrhoidale. The sequence continues at coordinate 39,759,942 of OV884009.1, read as the reverse complement.
ATTTTAAATTGTCTTACTCTTTTATTTTATATGGTATAATTAACTCTTTAACGAACACATACACTATTATTCACTTAAAAAAACTACCACTGACAGTTTTATCCAAAGTAAGTTTAATTTACATACTGTTAATTATAAACATTTTAAATAGTACTAATTAATCACATTATAAAGTTTAGTAGAAGTGACGAACTTTATGATATCAATTCAAATGGAAGGTAAGATTTCATTTCTCTTGCTCCAACTCGGGTGAAAACATTACCGTTTTTAAGTCACATGCATCATCGCACAGTTAGCGGTATCATTGGCAGTGGTAACGAGTTTTTGGAATAACATTCAAAGAAAAGCATAAAATATATATTAAATACTATTCCTGAACATTTATTTTATTTAATACGAAACTCATATAAGAGTAAAATATTTATGCTTTAATTACTGACTGGGGTTACTTGTTAAGCTTCAAGCATCTGGTGAAACTGCCAAATACCATGTATCTACAAAAATACATAGGTTCTTTTGAAGTTTTGAGCACCATATTGGTAGCAGTTTTTGATTATTTACTATAATTATGATTTTACAAAACGAAATAAAATTAATAAATTGTTAAAAAAATTGATAAGCTGGCTGAAAATACTGAAAATTCAATCATGTTTTAACAAAATGGCTTTATTTTTCTGTCTTCCTTCTTTTATCGTTTCATAAAAAGTCTTGTCCACCAGTTTATTTTAATCCCATTCCTCTCCCTGTATCTTAGTTAGTATGATCCTCAGGCTTCTATCTCGACAAACGGCTAACCTGGAACCCACATACGAGGCTAAAAAGACAAGAACCGAACAGACGCTTTGGGCAACTGTACAGACTTCGTAGGACATCCCATCCATAAATAAAAAACAAATTACTAATTAACAAAGTTATAACTAAGCCAATCTGGACATACGGAATAGAGCTATGGGGGACAGCAAAAATGTCGAACATCAAGCGTATCCAATCCTTCCAATCAAAAGTTCTGAGAACAATATTAAAGGCCACATATTACGTTGGCAACAAACCCCTTCATAACGATCTAAGTACACCTTACATTCTCGAACTCATCACTTCCAAGTTCATGAAATTCCATAGTAACCTATCCAACCACCCTAATCCCCTAGCACAGTCATTGCACTGCACCACTCATCCCTATAATCCTCCTCGGAGACTAAAACGGCAGTGGCCTCGTGACCTGCTATAAATGCGTGACAGTGGGAGTCCTGGCAATGGCCAGTTTCTCCAATCATGTCCTGAGCGTATGTGGCTCTCACGCTCTTGGTCAGCCTCCGCTGACGGAGGAGCGTGAGGGACTTCCCAAGACTCCGCTTCTTGTTTTTCATGCAAGGTTACAAATTTTCATGTGAGAGGTTACAACCATGTGGATTTGTGAGGTCTCTGGGCTGTTTGTGAATACTGTATGAATGAGCGAGTGAATGATAATTGTAAATATGGTATGAATGAAAACATTTATCACAATTGTTAATTGCCCAATGAGGCAGATTGTAATTTTGTCATAATAAAGCTGACTATATATAAGAAAACTCCATGTTTCCAGTTTGAACATTAGCTTCAAAGTACCGTTAGAACCCCGGTAAAACCATAATGCTACATCTAGGGGTACTATGTATACGTTTGAACAGAAGGTATTATAAATAACTAATTCCATGATTTCTGAAATTATCCCGGAAAGTAAAATCATAGTGGCTCAAATTAATGAAAGAGGAATATAATATCATAATCCTAAGATTATTCAAATACTTGAATAAAAAAAAAAATTCCCCACCTTTGTAAAAGACGAAAAAAAGTTTTCATAATAACGAAAATTTTCTTTTAGTACCCGACAAAAAGCGAGGAGGGAAATTCTCATTAATTCGTGCTATGTCAATTATGAAGAAGACGGAATTTCACCAGGTAGGGAGAGCTGTCGGGAAATTTACAAAGTTTTAAAGCGAATAACTGGACACTTACTTTTTTCATAAGCATTATTCCGGATAGTTATTTATCTTAACAGTCCGGAAATTAGGCAATAGCTTAATAAATTCCGGAATTAATGGAAAGGGTCGAATTCTTCAAATATTTATCTTGTAAGGGATTTTCTTTCTTGGTTCATTTTGAACTTTCTTAATTTTTGTTTTGTTTCATAATGAACATAGTCTATACAGAACAAAGATAAACAGTTAGACTACATTATATTACATAAGCCATACGATTTTGTGGAGATTAAAAATGTTTTTTTTAAATGAAAATTCAGGTACAGAAACGCTTGGGATTTTAACTGATTTCCAATAAGCTATTTCTTTATGCAACATAATTTATGATATGCCAATTATTCAGCAAAAAAAAATACATAGTTGTACAGGCGTTCGTCAATGGAACATGTTGCGTACTCTCAGAGCAAGTTTTAGGCATTATATTGTGATTTTCAGGTGTCAGAGGTTTATCCTCCTTTAATACTCGCCTCCTCACTTGTTTCTACCCTATTTACGTATTTATTACAGGTAGAATATTAGCTAGATTTATTTTAAATTGTCTTACTCTTTTATTTTATATGGTATAATTAACTCTTTAACGAACAAATACACTATTATTAACTTAAAAAAACTACCACTGATAGTTTTTTTCTTAACCTTCGGTGCTTATACTAAGCCCGAGAGACACGATATGCTCTTCTACAATTTAGGTCATTATGTTCATTTTGGGTTGTGAGTACATTATTTCATTAGTCTCAGTTATCCAACACTTCTATGTGCGCAAACAAGAATGTTCGATTCCTTCATAATAAATTCCTCCTACATCTGTAAGGCTAAACACCCAGTGTGGCATGCGTTTCTGACAGTACACCCAAAAATTCGATGAGACCAACTTCTAATGTGAAAAGAATACTTTCATTAATTTTCAAAAATATTGTTTACAATACGGTATTTATGTTTTTCATCTGAAATATTGATATTTCTTGTAGAAAATGCAAATAAATTCTTCTCTCTCTCTCTAAATACGTTTTATAAATCTCGATAATTAGTTAAATGTTTACACTGCAAAGTTCTAAAGCCCGAATGAGACAAGCGTTTCATCGATTCAAAAAAATCTATTAGCATTCTAAAACATTGTATTAAAAAAAGGAGACTAGTGGTTTTCACCCAAAATATATTGTGTTAAAAATCAAATTAACATTGTTTTTTGCTTTGAATGCAATTCATAAACCTGGATTAGTAGTTCACTGTACTGCACACCATTAACCTACCAGGGGACTTCCCAAGACTCCGCTTCCTCATTCGCATGCGAGGGAGGTGACATCCATGTGGATTTGGTAGGTTTCTTGGCTGTTTGTAAATAATCTATGAACGAGCGAGTGAATGAAAATTGTAAATATCGTATTAATGAGAACATTTATCACAATTACTTATTGCCCAATAAAGTAGATTGTAATTTCATCACAATAAAGTTTTGAATCTAACTAATAAAATAAGAAAAAATAAAAATAAAAAACAGTTTAGTTTTATGTGACTAATTATATTAGTTATAGAATATAACTATAATTATATATTATATTATAGAATGAATTATCTTAAGGCATTTTTTAGACTTTTAAAAGTCGATTTTAAACTTCGCGTTGATGTAAAGCGACGTAAATGACTTAATTTTCAGGAATTTCCATGTCTGGCCTTTTTTTTCATACCATTAAAATCTTTAATGATGTTCTAGTAATTCTCAAAAGGTACAGGGACTTTTTAGAAAAGGAGCTTGGTCGTCAAAAATGAAGGATACTGATTAATGCTCTCTTAAAAATTTATGAGCCCACACTGTTTCATTAAAACTCTTGATGAGACTTTTCATAATGCCACTAGGTAATGCCTTCACTCAAAATCCATAGCTCTATAAGTGAATTAATTATTTATACACCACTATTTCAATGTGTAATAAATATTCTAAGACTAGTTTTAAAAACTGGAAAAAAATAACATTAGAGCAAGATGATTCCTGTATATTTAGGAAAAAATCCCAAATACTTGGTATATTTTGTTAGTTTAATTGCTCTATTCATTCACAAAGAAGTGCCATATACTTTTGAGGAAGCCTATGACGATCAAGTCTGGAGAAGATCTATGAAAAATGAACTTGACTCTGTGATAGAGTCAAATAGTTGATCATCCTGATAGTGAAGTTATCGGTTCGAGATGGGTATATCGAGAAAAAGGCGCTGATGGACTAACTGTTCATAAGGCGAGACTTTTCGCCCGGGGCTATCAACAATCGTCTACTTACCATGAAGAAACGTGTGCGCCTCTAAGGTTGGTTCTCTGTATCGCAGCTGACAAAGATCGATATCACCTACAAAGTGATGTCAAATCAGCATTCATAAATGCTTTAGTGGAGCCGGTGCATATAAGGCCACCGCAAGGTATTGAGTTATGTGTTCCCCGGTGAAAAATTGTGTAAACGTCTCAAAGCCCATCATGGTTTGAGACGGATTTCTGAAGCATGAAAAGACCATATCAGTTTAGTATTTTTGAGTTTAGGTTTTGTAAGGTCAAAATCAGATCCTTGTCTTTGTTTCAATCATTCGTACATTTTAGTTTGGGTAGATGATTTTTTTACAATTTCTTCAGATATAAATAATTTATAATAAGTTATAATATTAATGATAAACTTAGTGAAGTTAGGGTTAAGTTAATTAAAAGTTAAGGTATTAAAATCTGAAATAGAATTTCTTTTTCATGGCCTTAAAATTGTTAAAAAGGATTGAAAAAGTTTTAAAGAACTTTATTGTCCAGGATAGTAGTGAAATTAAAATTCCCGTGCAAACAAATCTTTATTTAAAGTTTGACGAGTATGTTAATAATTATAAAGTACCAAATAAAATAATCTTGCTGCTGGAATTTGAAGGGGGTGTTGATGCAATTCCTTTAATTGTATAATAATATAGCAGGCATTGGTGGATACACTGCCACTTCCCCTACCATTCTGTTTCAGTATGTGAGTTGTCTGTATATGGGGCAGACGCCACCGCTATTACGCTATGTTATGTTTTCCTTGCTCGCACTTATGTTAATAAAATGATTTTATCAAATGATAATTGTGTCCATTGATACCCTAACGTTTGTATGGACTCGATAAGGTTTTGTGAAATGAACCTCCATAACCCCTTAATTTTGAAATGTAATGAGATTTACGATGTTTATATTCTATAGGAACTAAAATTGCTCTTAATGTATATTTCACTTACTGCAGCTTTGCTACATTTTATATGGTTTATAAGCGCAACATACACCATTGTTTCAGAGCAACAAAAGCGGAGGACACCTAGTGTTAGGCATCCCAGGCACTAATGCGAAGGTGGTGTTTTAGGGGCCGTTAGTAAATTAACATTCACCACCCGTTCCCAGTAGTTGTTTGAAAACCGTAAATGATTAAAACACCTGTGAAATCCACCGAAGGCTGGCTTTGTTAACGTTGATGCGTACAGATATTGTGAGGCTAGTCAATACGAATACATTTTTCAAAATTCAAAGCTTATTACACGTAGTGAGCTGAGCACTGGAACAGAGGCTGACAATATTTCACTCAATTTTCGTAAAATGGGTTGTTTGTCAAATAAAAGGATACTGGAAACAAAGCCTTCGGGAAATATAAACCCTTTTATGTCTAATGGCTTCGGTGAAATTTTCAATCTATTCAAACATTATTTTTAACGTCGTTATTAATGTAGTCATTGAGTATTATGGTATTAAGAATTATTTTAAACACCCCACCCCCAGTTTACCTAGTTATTTGTAACCGTCAGATATTTAAAATCAAATAGAACTATAAATAACCATATATTGGCAAGTATTTAAGGGTTGTTGAATTGAAGCATAAAAATCAAAATTTTTGTCCTAGACAGTTAGCAGCAATCGAATATTTAGTTAACCACACCGATAGCTTTGCATTATTCGGTTACTCAATAGACAATTTTATTAGCATGCGGGACAACACTTAGATCTTATTGTACCATTACATTAGTTTAAACACAACCATCCAATAGCAAAATTTATACAAGAAAACTAGCGTATGACCAACCTGAAAACATTGACAGAAACAATAATCCCAAATATAAGTCAGTTCTATTCAATGAAATGAACAGTAAAGAAAAGAAAATTCCTTACAAATGTCCTGCATTTAGTTAAAATTCAATCATCAACAGAAACATTTATCCAGCATACTTTAAGGCAAATATTTCATAAGTCGAATTAATGAGAATAAATGCATTACTTGCATTATTTGAGTTACATATGTGCCAGCACAAATTGCTCAGAAGGAATAAAAACTCCAATGAAAGTATTAGGTTCGGACTTAAATGACGCCGGAATAGCTATCTCAGGAAGGGATAAGTGATTTTAAATTAAACGATTTCCACTAAAATAATTTTAGACCAGTAAAATAGTCACAATACAAATAAGTCATGAAATTAGACGCTTGGGATGTTGCCACCCACATACGGGCATGGGGGACTAATCACTAATTTGCCTATTGCTTAACGATTGACATTATCGAAGTAAAGGGATCACGTGGACAGAAGAGAAGTAGTGCACAGAGCGGCAATTGGGCTTGCCGTGTACCATATGCAGGTATATGCCATGTATTGTGGATCTCATAAATGAGAACCTCTATCACAATTACTTATTGCCCAATAAGGCAGGTTGTAATTTTATAACTATAAAGAAGTTACAAAAAAACACACATTTAAATAGAAAAGGATAAATAATAACTGATAATATTTTGAGGACAATTCCATATTAAATCCTCAATAAGATATTTCAAAATATCTTTATCTCTCCAAAAACAGCCTAATATTTCCAAAATCTTCTAATGGCCAAAAAGGTTATATAATGATTCTTCACTGTCTTCAATTCCATGTTGAAAAGTGACATTAAGCTTATAATATCAAAATAGGATAAAAATATTTAGATGTAAATATTATTTGTTGATAGGTTCCTAATTATTATAATTAATGAGCTCATCACAAATTGAGGTGAACCACTCACAAAAATATAGATATCATTTATTTTTCCTATTTAAAATAAACTATTTTTACAACAGTTGATTATAGTAACATTGTGGGTAACAATCTTTCTCTTAATTTTAATCTCTATGAAGATTAATAAAAAATAAAATGTTTACGCAATTGGGATTTAATCTAAGTTTAATCACCTAAATAAATAAATATAACTCATTCACCATCAGTACTAATTTAGGCAATGCACTAGACAGCTTTTTAAAATGCCATTACGAAGACGTAATGAAGGTACTGCTCTGTACGCTCATAAAATGCCCTCTAAACTCGAAATACTACCCTTCAGCACGACTGATATTTGGAAATCCATGCCAACGATAGATGCGACGAGGCGACGAGGTTCGACAACAACAAAGCGCCTTTGAGGACGCAACAGTGATCTGCATTTCCACTCAAACATAAAGTCGGTTGGATGGCAAGAAGACCAGCGAGGAGGATTTTTTTTAGAAAGACGAGCACGGTCTTATGAAAGAGGTTCAAAAATGGTCTGGGCAGCAACTAATATTGTTGACCACACAAACATTCCTTGGAAATTTCATAAGGCCTGTTATTTCCACTTCATCTCAAGAAATCGGGGAAAACTTCACTCTTGTTGATGATAACTCTTGACCCCATAGAGAGAGGGTGGATGAACGTTATATAGAGGAATAAGAAATCACCCCCATGAGCTGGCCCATGAGCTGGTGTAACTCCACTGCCAGTTACACATGCGTTCGCCTTGTCCAGAAAATTTTGATGAACTTGCAGATGCATTAATTGTTGCGTGGGCTTCTATGCCGCAACATTACATTTAGAGCCCGATAATGAGCATGAAACAAGAACGTAAATCTTTAACTCGAAGCAGAGGAGGTTCGACACCCTACTAAAGACGTTGAAAAATGAATGAAAAATGCCTTTTTTTTTAAATTGTAAAAATTGTTTTTTTCTTAACTACCAATTATTAAACCGTTTCTGTCAACACTCGTTCAGGTGCCTTTTTTTGAAACCCAATAACCTAACAAATAATCTATCAATTATTCAAAAAGTTTATTATGATAATATTACAATCTGACTTATTGGGCAAAAAGTAATTGTGATAAATGTACTCATTCCTAACATATTTACAATTTCTATTCACTCGCTCATTCATACAGTATTTACAAACAGCGCGGAGACCTCCCAAATTTACATGGTTGTCAGTTCCCTCGCATATTAAAGAGGAAGCGGAGTCTCGGGAAATCCCCCCACTCCTCCGTCAGCCACGTCACCGGATACGAGCCAGTGAAAGCTGGCCATGAGCAGGAGAGCCACATACGCTCAGGAACATGATTATAGAAACAATAAATAATCTATTGAATAAATAAGTGGTCCACTACAATTAGTAAGCAGTTTACTTAAAATATTATTAGATTATGCTTTTTAGATTACATCATGTACATGTAAGTAGTTAAATTTTCGTAAAAAAAAAAAAAAAAAAAAATTAATTGATTGGTTTTGTTTAAAAAAATAAGAATGGGAGTAAAGTCAAAGTAACCCAGACAGTGAGATGTTAAGAAGACGATGACTAATTCCAAAACAAAGGACTCCCAAAGGGTGTGAGCGGTCAACTGGGTGTAAAAAGACATTAAACCTTATGTAGGACATAACCGGCCCATAAGTTGTAATAAACTCGACAAACCAAACACCTCAATAAAAAAAAAAAAAAGGTCGGAAGGAACGACAGGGGCAATATAATAAATAATTGTAATTTAAGACCCTTACAGAACACAGCTGTTACCTAATGGAGGTCAGGGAAACATCGCCCAAATTTGAGGAATTGACACCACCCACGATAATCAGGAGACCGCTAGAAAAAATTATTTGAAATTTAGTAATTAAATCGAAACTTTACCTTACCCACACTATAATACCTATATTTCCGTAACTTATCTTCTTTAAATTCAATTCTTATTAAGATGATATCAGATTATTGATGATTATTATTATATACTAATGTCTCAGAAGTATTACATATTATTATTGATAGATATTTTTACTATTGACACTACCAGGAATCTGATTTCCTTCTCTTAACTCGTCATTGCTATCTCTAATTCTATATGATATCTGGATGGTGCACTTTTCCAGAAATATCAATCACTGTAACTTCCATTTTCAAACCAGTATGACAATTCAACGTGTTCTACAGATGAAACATAGGCTTCATTTATTCGACGTTCAGCTTTCTCAATGAACTCCGCATCATCCTTAACAAGGATGCACCGTTCAGACGTTACAGTTCCAACCTTGAGTGACCCTGTATGAGCAAACCAATAAAAATGTTGAATATACTACTCCTTGATAATCTTGGTACGCATATGATTAGAACAGCATAGAAAAAAGTGTTATTCCGTGACAAAGTTCCCTATGAACAACAATTACGTACTGATAGGGAATTTATTTCTGTCAAACAAAAAGAACTGTTATAACATGAATAAAAATGACAAAGTAAAATAAAGCGTAAAATTCTGTATAAAAAACATTCTCTTGTTAGCGAACAGCATTCAAACAAAAAAAAAACCGATATGAAGACGTCAGTAAAGGTTGTAAATTGGAACATCTGAACGGTGCACCCTTGTTAAGGATGATGAGGAGTTCATTGGGAAAGCCGAACGTCGGCTGAAGTCACATTGTTTCCTCTGTAGAACACGTCGAATTGTAATACTGGTTTGAAAATTGAAGTTACGGTAATTGACATTTCTGGAAAAGTGCACCATCAATATATTATATGATAAGATACAATACAACAATTAAAACCATTAAATTAATACAAAACCTCATACATGCTAAAAATACAATAGTAAAAACCAAAGAAGGTTGTTGCAAATAATGAAATGGATAAATCAATGCTAAACTAGCAAGCGCCTGGTGAGGAGGTGTTGGAATCGAAGGGTTTTGAAGGTTCGTAAGGATGAAGCATGGCAGATTTTAGGAGAAAGAGTGTTCCAGAGAGTGGCATGTGGTAACAAAGAGATTAGTAAATTAGCATTTTTATTATAATGCCAACCGATCATCGTTCTCCTGACCCGTACTTTGGAAACCCCGAAGAGTGATGAAGACCCGAAAACCTGGCGATCCTCTTCTAGCAAGGATTGAGCGATGACAGATGGCTTCATTCAGCGGGCCCAAGAGATGGAATAATGGAAGTGATAAGCCTGTTTGATCTAGAATATAGAACGGCCTGGCTTGGAAAAAGCATCAGAGGCCTAACACGAATCGTTTTTCCAACCACCGCCCTTATACCCCCCCCCCCCCTCGTCCCTCTTCTACTTTATATCTTGTAAAAATACATCGTACGGCTTTCATGTGAGCCAACTCACTATGTTTTCTCCATCCCACCATATGACAACTCAATTGAAACATGATAACTTGTTCCTCGGATAAAAAACAACAGAAAACAACGGTGTATGTTTTTAGAAGACTACATAAACATTTTTTTTTAAGATTCATTACCTTTAAATCCTTTCGAGAAAAAAATATCAGTTTATTAGTGACCCTAGTGAGGAAGGCTTTATTTTCAAGCAGGTAACAGGTGCGGTCGGCTCTTGATAATTCTTAAATTTCAAAATAATTCAGTTTGCTGGTCACTTAGGTAAATCGAAAAATTGTAATGGTACAATAAGATCTAAGTGTTGTTCCGCATGCTAATAAAATTGTCTATTGGGTAACCGAATAATGCTAAGCTATCGGTGTGGTTAACTAAATATTCGATTGCTGCTAACTGTCTAGGACAAACATTTTGATTTTTATGTTTCAATATAAATCCTGTGTTTTTTACCCTCGGTAAGCCGTTTTCGTAACAAGGCATCCCAAAATTCAAAATGGAGCCGCTTTTTTTTTTTTTTTTTTTGAAATTTTCTTCTTAACGTTTACACTTAATTTCCACGTACTGTTTACATTTTCACATTTTACTCAGTTTGCAACCGTCAAGAATAATAAATAAATGATTAAAACATACAGAATAAATCATATAATTCTACGGGTTTTTTTGGCAGTTTTTCATTCTTTCCACATTTATGTGCTGTATGTATTTTAAAAGATATAAAATCTTAGTAATTTGAGATTTTTTTTCCATTTTGATAATTCGAATTCTGCGGACTCTTGAGTTTCGAATCATCGAGAGACGGCTGTAGTATGTTCAACCATAATAGTCGTAAAAATCATTCCATTTAGCTTTAATTTTAAAAGTATATTCCATAACACCTCAAATTCTGATTAATAGTATGGTAGCAGTTAAATGTAGTTGTTTTATTATTTCCTTAACCGGGTATTTCTTCCAGATAAATAAATAAATGATTACAGTATGTAATATTGAAGGTATCGAAGTAGGTAATTTTGATATAACACCGCCCTGCATATCACAATAGTGATATTAACATGGATTTGCTACAATATCTACAATGCTGCAATGCGATGTGTTTCAAAACTGTTTTTAATGCTTCAGACTGTATTCTATTTCATTTTCGAGCACAAGTTACCCAATGGTGAAACTTAAGGTTAGTTAAACAATAATTATAGTACCTACAGTGTAGTATTTTATTGACTTATTTTTTATTTATCATCGGAATGGTTTTACGATTTAGTTAAAATGTTAAATTAAAGTAAACTCGGTGATCCAAGAATAAACAGCCTCAGATTCTATAAAATAAATTTGTTTATTTATTATATTTATATATAATATCAATTAATAATATCCAGGACCTAATAATATCTCTCAATAAGGGTGATAGTTTCTTAAGCATTCGTGAAAAATATACTTGTTATTTTTTACCCAAAACACTTTTATTTGGTTAATTTAAATTTATTTCTATAACCTCATAAATCATAACTCCCTTAAAATTGTTTATTAGATTAATAAAAAAAAATGACTAAGTTCCCTATGAATAAAAATTACGTGCAGATAGGGAATTTATTTCTGTCAAACAAAAATAACTGTTATAACATCAATCAAAATGACAAAGTAAAACTCTATAAAAAAAAACAAAAAAACACGTAAAACATTCCCTAACACCATTCAGACAAAAAAAAAACCAATATGAATAAGTCAGTAAAATGCAATACAACTCTAAATTAAAAACATTAAATTAATACAAAATATCATACTTGGTTAATTTAAATTTATTTCTATAACCATGTCAACTCATAGCTCCCTGAAAATTGTTTATTAGATAAATAAAAAAAAATGTATACTGTCAAAATACTGCCCAAATAAAGCCTATTGAAGTCGGCTAAGACGACATTAAATGAGTTATTTCTACTGAAAGCCTACTTAATATTTAATTAAGAGGTTTATATCATCCTGAATTATGCTGGTTAGAAAAAAGGGGTTCTTCTGAAAAGCATTAGTCAATTTATAAAACCATGTTAGTAACAGAAAATCGCTTTTTTAATATTAAAAAAAAGACTTTCTTAAAGAAAATATTAAACAGCTACAATATTAATCAAAATAATCTATTCAAATTGAAATAAGTGTTTTCAACCATACAATGTTTTTTTCAGAATTAACTTTGAAATCCCTAAAATTCAAGAAATGAACTCATAAGTCAGGAAGAACAGAAATATTTTCCAACGGCTTCTCAGCACTGTCGAAAGACCGGATGCGGGCCTTGGAATAAATAAGCTTGGACAAAAATAACAATGTCTCAATAATCACTTTTAAATCTAGTTGATTTATAATTTAAATTATTTGATTATATTCTGCATATAAGGTTCAAACAGAGTTTCCAACAGAACCGACGGTGAGAGACGTCCAAACTCCAACACTTGGAACAAGTTCAGCTCTGGTGACATTTTGAAAAACCTCAATGTTGGTCCTAGTAGGAAACTCCGAAAAGGGCACTTGTTGACTAACGCTTTGAGTTTAGGGTGGTCAGGCGTCCACCAGTACCCGGCAGACAAACCGCAGGGCCCATCAAAGGGTCATAACCTTTCATTTAAGGGCAAACTCATTGAGGCCTTTGCAGAACCCGCGCCATTCACAAATTGGCGTGTGCTCGTTGTTCCAACAATCAACCTCTCATTGTCAAAAACGGATTTTGTCAGGTTTGGTTTAAAAACAGTTTTCTAGTTAGAAGATATTTGAGACATTTTATAGAGCTCTACTGAGAGTCCCCTCGTCGAATATGTCTGCGATAGATAGAAGCCAAATCAAAGTGAAGACCCCAGATGCGGAAGGTGTTGGTTTAACGTTTAAGGAAAGCCGGAAAGCCGTTTTACATTAGCAAAACTTTATAATTAGCTTAAGTATTATGTTGAGGTTTGGACAGGATAACTCGAATCCTCATTCACTTATAAAACCCGGACTTTTGTAGTCTCGCCGTTAAATCTGTTGAGTTTCATTATAGAGCATTCACAGCTTTTGTTCGTATCCTCTATCTACCTGATTCATACACTGGGCCAACAGCTTTTTTCTCCTAATTATTTAGGAAACGCCCGTGAGCAATGCTCATCGCCCAGCTTTCACTTTCATAAATGACAAACCATTGGTTCTATTGACCATTAGTTCTGTGTTTTTGGAAGAAGTACGGTTGCGTAATGAACGTAAATGAAGTGAGGTGTCAAATCAAGAAGGAGAAAAGTCCAGACGTGGTTACTCCCAGGACAAATATAAATTCACAAGCCTCAAGACCCTTCATATGTTAACCACCCATTGGAAATTAATAGAGAAGGAGTGAGTAAAAATTAGGAGAAGAATGTACGTGGCTTGGACTAACAGACTGTCAAACCCGATAAAGAATATTTGCTATTACTTATCATACTATTTATTTTTCATTTTACATTGTCAATTAGTTTTCTTTATGTTTAGGATGTAATACTTCTTTTTTTTGGCAGCTGTGAATTTTTTTATGAAAGCATTATTGTTATTTAAAGACATTATCTTGGATTTTTGTTTTTATTATTTAATTTTGTGTAGCTATGGGGGGACAGCAAAAAAATGAATATCAAGCATATCCAACCCTTTCAATCAAAATTCCTAAGAACAATATTAAATGCCCCTTAATACTTCAGCAACAAAACCGTTCATAACGATGTTCATATACCCTACATTCAGTTTCAATATATAGTGTAACAAGTAACATAAAACATATTTAAAAAAATCAGCCAGATAGTATATTTACTAATGTATTAAAAACTATAATAAACTACTTTCATGAACTATGAAAAACTATATCAATACAAGTTCACCGTGAAGAAATTTCTTAATAACAAGGTTCGATGGCCAGCAATTAAGCCTGAATATTCTGGATACATCGTACATAATCACACCTGGTATCGTTTTCCATAAGTCCTGTTTCGGTCAAAGTCCGGAGGGTAGAAAAAAGCAAATTTGCTTCATATGAGATGGAGTTCCACTAAAGATCAAGTAGAAAATTTGTAGGAAACCTAGCCAAAAGCTGTTCACAACTAGGGTTTGTATATATAAATGAATAGGATTACCTACTCTTTGAAGAAGATACGCATAAAGAATCGCAATGTGTGAGAAAAATAACTGATAATGAAAATATGAAATTGCTTTTATAAATTTCTTGGATTCGTTTATAGCAATGTACGCAGAGATAAACTGTTAACGAACTATAATTTTAATTATACTTAGATAATATTATTTGCGTACCATAAATAGTGTTTTTAAACCGTTTTACTTTTGTGTTGAAGGATAATACTTAAAATTATATAAGTATAAATTATACTTTTATATTTTACGCTATATTTCTTTTGGCATTAACACGGAGATAAATCAATGCGATAAAAAAGAACAAGTGTAATTCTGATTATTAACCATGGAGGTGAATGAAGATTAAATAAACCGAATTCTTTCTCAGAACGTGAGGACTACTGTTGAATAGTAGATTAAAAAAGGTTTCGTAAAAAAATCAGGGACATGAATTGGAAATTGCTACTTGGCAACACGTGCTGGACTTGTGCCGGACACGTGTACGCCGATATTAATCAGTTCAAGAACTTTATCTTCTAAAATTTTTGTGTGTGATGGCATGTTCCTGAAAGTAGTAAATTCTCATATTTAAATACATCTACGCAATTTCTTTTTAGGGAGTGAATATTCGGTTAAAACCATCGATACAGAGTGTTGGAAGACTTTTTCAGGTAGCCCCGAGTTAGTTAGAATTCAGTGTTGGTTTTAGTGTGATTCTCTGACATCATACGAGTCTAGTCCTCCTTAAATACTCACCTCGTTGTTTCCTAAACATTCTTCTATCCAGGTACAAGATTACGCTAGATCCTCTGACACTTACCGAAATAATTTTACATTATCATTACTGTTGTGTCGTTAAATTTTCTATTACAAAACTACTCCTCAACTAGTGCGTATACTTATAAATAGGAAGGTAAGATAATTTAATGGACCATATAATGAATATTTAAACAGGGTTACTGATCAATCGCGATAGTTTAGATCAATAGCTTCTACTTATACTGTAACATCAGTGTTACTTAATTTGATTCATCATTTCGAATCGCCCATCTTAGGGGCCTGCCAAATGGAGACAAAATGATATTCCTATAAGCATAAAAAAGTCCACCTCTGGATTTCCCCTTAATGACAGTGTTAAAACTAGTAAGCACAAGGGGTGAAATCACCCCTAAACTAAAAGATGGGGGGATACTATATCTCCTGTCAGTTCATGAAACTCAATAATGCCTTAAGTTAGAGCGTCTAATTATGGACCCATGTAATCAATCATCAAGTTCAAGTGGCTGGCACATAATTAATTTCAAGAATAATAGCATTAGTTGTGCAAAGCTCTTGAGCAATCATTAGAATTGTTTAGTCAGGAAAACAAAGGCCACTAATAATTTATATTTATATGTTTACATGGTGTCTATATTGAATACCACAAAGTCATTCGGTAAAAGAAATCATTAAAAGTCCTGTAAGCTTGAAAACATGAAAATCATTCAGCAAAAATCAAAGCAGCTATTTCTTAATGAACTATGGAAAACTATTTTCCCACTTTATATGGCTTTCTAAAGTTTTGTTACAGACATATTTTATCAAGATTAAACGTGTTTAAATATATATATAAACATGTGAAGAAAACTAAATGGGATATCACGTTTATGGAATAAAATGTATACAGTCAGTCCTACAGAGAGTTAATTGATTTTCAAAATTTCAACTTGATTTTCACGTGTTTAAATCATATACAAAAGAAATACATATTTTATCTTGAAAACGTAACGATACAGGTGATAAAAATTGATATTGTTTTTAATCGGAAACAAACCTATACTTGTATATTCGTTAATCAGTAAGCTGGTCATTTCTTAGATTGTTTAAACGATTTGTTTTTATTTTTAGACATAAATTATAGTGAAAAAACATAATATTGACATTTACACTGTGCGAAAGGCTATTTTTCAAAAAAAGTAACTCTACAAATAGCTTTTATATATGACGTAATATCATGGAATGTTTTTATACAGTTGTCTCTCTTTGTAGTGTTACTCTTAAGAATACTATGAAATATTGACATCAGTTGGAGCACCCTTATGTTCAATGTGTAATGCCTATTGTTCTTTCTTAAAACTTTAATAGTTAGAATAGCTAAAATGAAGAGTTCGCAAGTTGTTAAGGGCTAGAAAACTTTAAACTTTTAATCTGAGACGGGATTTTGAGATAGCTTAAAAGGTAGGGACTGGGGAAATTTTTTTCACATTTAATTTTACCATACTTAAAATATTGACATAAGAAATATTATATATAAGAAGTTTCAATGACTAGAGTATACAGACCCACCGGTAAGTGGTCCAAGTATGAGAATTGATTTAAAATTTCTCATAGCCTTAGTATGGTAAAGTTACTGACCAGTACTCTTTGTACTGGTTCGGACATTCACTGCGATTGTCCGTACGATTAATAACTGGGTGAATAAATTTCGTACACAGAACCACGGTATTATTCCCCGCCAGCTCTAATCTGTATCGGAGAAATCCTAATGCCCGCTACAAATGTAGCCAGGCCCATCATGCCCAGCACTGCTTCAACAGATAATCGCATTTGGACACATTAGGCATAAGTCCCACTGCCCTTGTTCCCACGTATGAGCTCATTGAATTTAATACCAGCGTTACTTTAGTTTAACTGGGCATATCCCACTCGAACATCATCCGAAAGCCGCATTTGGTTGAGAAGTTGACCACTGTTTGGACTAGTTGTGGAGTTTATCTTGCAATATAAAGTAAAACGGTGCTACAATAAAACAGTTAGACACTGTACAATTAATTCACATACCTTGGCGCCTGGTACATCTTAATGCCCTGTATTAATCTTAATCACCTGTGTTAATCATTAGGTAGAGACGATGTTTAGGAAGCAGATAGATAATTATTAAAAGAAAATTGGAAATCTCATCCGAAAACCTTACTCTAATATCTAAAGTTGCACTACACCACATGTTGCTTTGAGTAATGTTTTCAATAGTATAAAAAGTGCTGCGAGTACGTCAACCAATTATTGTGATTAATATACAGATTACAAGTAGATCGAAGATAATTCGCTTTTTAGGATGTTTTTTTGGTTACTTGTGGTTTCAAAACAAGAAACCCTTATGTTTCACTTGTGTGACTACACGTCTCTACTTTGCTTCCTGAGTTCCCTGGTTAAACTAGAGACATGAAGTTTTAGATGGAGGCATCACTAGATTTTAGCAATGCACATGAATAATATAGTCAATACGAAAAGGTCGTAAAACTGACATAACTCAAACAGTAATTTTTTTTAGGGGCATTCTATTTCAATATTATTATTTAATAGTTTGCATGGAAGTTCCATTTGATGCCCCGGTGCTGCTAACAGTAAAACCAACCCTATGAATAATAGTGCCATTAATAAACTATCTATTGTCAGTTATTAAAAAGTGAATATTTTCCTATCATAATGAGTAAAGGTGCCAAATTAAAGATCTTGACTTCCTAACGAATAGTATTTATTATTTATTAGAGCTTAATAAATAAACCAGTACAAAAAGTAATTTAAATATAACTTTAACTCAAAAACTAAAAAATTGTTTAATCTTAACCAGGCTCTAAAAAAAAAAGAATACGAGATACATACACATAACATGTTTTTATTTTATTTTAGGAGAATGCAACATCGCAACAGTGTTGACTAATACCAGGGAGTACAGTGCATGTTAATAATACCTTTGGAGATCTCCAAAATCCTTATAGCTGTTGTGAACTTAATAGAAAGAAACCTACTATACTATAATCATTTTTACTCTTCAAAGTTGGATGAAGCCATTAAAGGAACGATCCCCAATTACACTATTTAAATATTGGGTTATCCTGATGTTATGGAAAAGGTCAAGAAAGCTATTCTACTAGGTTTCTGAAGCAAGGTGCATCTAATAGATAATATTGGAACTGGTTGACAATGAAGCTACAACCAAATACTTGGTAACATGAAAACCTTTTGAGAAGTAATGTAGCAAGAAAAGAAACGATGTTCAGTTTGCAAAATTTCAAAGGATAGCTATTTTTTTGTAATAAAACAATTTCAAACTTTTTAGTATTTATACATGATAAATTCACTTTTATGATCGTAATATTTCAATAAATGACATTAACCGGTCTAACCAATGATGAAAAAACGGTTCTGATGATCAGGCACGAGAAATGATTTATGGTGTTTGTCAGCATGGACATTAGTGCTCATGGGAGGGGTTTGAGGCCAGTTGCGGCCAGACAAATTTATTTTTGTCTATTTGTCTGAGCGGCGACTCCAGACAGAGAAGTATTGGTTGTTCTTTGCGTCTGGGAGGGGGGGGGGAGAACGAAGTTTTTGGTGAGTAATAATCATTGCTTCACCTCCCTCGCGAGTACCATTTCTCACAGACACAAGAAATTATCTTCTACACGATAGTTTACTTTTCCAAGTGTACTAAATCAGACAATTTTAACAAAAAAAATAAATTCCAATACATACATGTGGGCAAATAATCATCAAATAATAGTTTAGACAGATTATAAAGCAAAATCTAAGGTAGAGAAATATTGTTTAAACCACTCTTGAAAGTTCTTTGAAAACGTTAACTAAATGAAATAATGGTATTCAAGGCCACTCTCTGCTGACCAGCATTTCCTTTCTTTATACGTAGTCAAGTTACGACAACTAAATTTTTCATCATTATCAGTCCAACACGTGGTGATAGTCCTGTTAAGCTCTTGACTCCTACAAGAATAAAACGACTAAAGAATAACCATGCTTTCTACTTCTGAACTTTGTTGAAGAAGCCCCCCCCCAAGCAATAGTTTTATCCTGCACTATACCACCAGATGAACATTGGAAGAAGGTTCCGTGTAGAAAAAGCTTAAGCAAATCTTCATCAACCATGTCTAGTCAACATTCAAAAAGACTAACTACGCCGAAAAACTTTGGAAAGTATTTGGTCATAATAAGCGGACTAGTTTTATAACTTATAATAAAACTACACTCTGAGTGGAAAACGTGGCCACCCTGCAGCATTTGTACTGATTTCCAATTTGTTTTTAACGTTTCCATACACTTTTAGAATAAATAACAGGTCATATGAAACATATTACGTAGATTAAAAGTATATATTAAAAAACCCAGTGGTAAGTAATTTGAAATTAACAAAATTTTAAATTAATAGGGTGTGTTTCTCTAGCGTTTATTACGGCTTGCATCCGATGGGAGATTGACCTAAAAAAGGTTTTGAATAAATTCCTGAGGGATATTTTCGTATTATTCCGTTAGGGCAACCCTTAACTCCTAAAGAGAATTTGGTAAAGTAGAACATCGCTATATTCGTCTTGACAATTCACCCCATAGATGTTCAATAGGGTGTTTAGATCTGGACTACACGCTCTACATCTACAATATAGCCAGCAGCTGTTTGTGTATGTAGGCCACACACATTTACCTCTTTCTTCTTGATGGCCGGGCTGGCTAGGACGCCCGGACCTCCTCCGGTGGGCGTTTCTGACTATGGTCTTACAGTTCCTGACAGTCTTTTGTAACATCATACCATTGAGTTGAAATTTGCCTCTGAGTGAAGTGACCATCCCCGTCATCTCGTCTACTAGTATGAAGCTGCCTTCTGACCACGGAGACCCAGGCTCTTCTTAGGATATGTTTTCTTCCGGAGATGGGTCTGCTTGGGGTTAAATCAGCCTCTTGATGATAAATGAGTAGCTACTTCAATGAAAAAAGTAGTGAATCCGATCACGAAACCTTAACGAAAGGTTAAAGGGTAACGCCTAGTCCTAATCATACTATCCCAGCACCACCTACCAGCTATGACGACAATATCTTGGTTCGACCACGTCGTAAGGTGTAATGAAATAAAACGCCAGGCCTTTTTTTCTTTTTTTTGGATTATAAGACGTACATGTAAGTTAAAAATATTGGACAGTTATAATGCCAACAAATACTTGCTATTATTATTATATCAGTAATATATACACTCCCTAAAATGTATAAAGACTTTCAAATACTCCCAGATTATTTTTTTCTTTTGGCCTGTTTAAAGATCACAAAACGATAATAATACCGTAATATTAATACTGAAAACTAGTTTTAAATATTCGTGCCACTGACTGATGTGACGGATGAGTCAGGCCAGCCGTACTAATCTGCATTTTAATCAACAAAATAAATGTTTAGCCTCGTCTGACGATGGCACCTGATAAATATTCAGCTAGGTGATCCATCATGCAACTGACCAACAGGTGTAATTCTGAGTCATTAGGGTCGTAGTCACCCACTACTTATTTCAGCTTGAGGGTGGTTTTCCTTTAAATACTACTGTGTTGCACAGCCGTGCTCATCAGTGAAAAACGTGGAATTGTTAGCTAGAGAACCAGGAAAGAGAGGAATAAACCTTGATAAAGAGGAATTGACCTGTTAACCTAAAACAAACCAATAATTATCAACTTAGTTGAATTTTATGAATAGCTAGTTTAATAATTAGTACATGCAATAGATGGTCGAAGGTTAATTAGCAAACCCAGTCAATTATACTTTTATATAATGTAATCTGTGCTATTTTGCGGAGTAACTTTGCAATATGAAATTAACGATACAAAAATAAAAAAAAAACCTTTTACTCTAACCCCACAATGTAAAATTAATTCGCTCACAGTAACAGCTGACGATCTAGTTTATTCTCCTACCTGTGGTAATCATTGGATAGATTGATAGTGAGGGAGCAGGAAGTAAATATTAAGTAGGATAACATGCTTATTTTATGTGATGCCTGAAAAATACTTTAAGATAAATAATAATAATCACTGTACAAAAAGAACGCATCTGTTGCTGGATAAAAATCTGATATCTATCTGAGATTTAAAGAGGAGAACGAAGGGGAAGGGCTCACATAGTGCTAATAAACATTATACCTAAGGGGTGTAAGGGTGAAGCCAAAAGTACCCACGCAAGAAATAAACATGCTTATTGGGTAAATTTCACTAAATTGTATTATTATATTAAGGCCACAGTTATATACATATACACACATCCATAAACTCTAATGGGTGGCTCAGGCACACTTTGATGAGAGACAACCTGAGTCGGCAGGCCCAACCCATCCTGTCTGTCTTTGAACTGTCTTGGAGAGGAACTGTGAAGAGATAGCTCAAGTACCTGGGGAAGACATAGAGGAGGTTCAGAAACTAGCGGGGATTGGGAAGGACGGAGGAATCGTGCTTGATGTTCCTTTAGAAATCAAAAGAAATCAAAAAGAAAAAGTCAATACCCTTTACCCTAACGCCTTCATGTGGTATTGCGCGTTGGATTTAATATATCTTACTTGCACGACCTATATCAGCTGTTGACATTTGCAATTGTAATTGAACATGAAGTTAAATAACATAAAGTTTAGTATAATACACCCAAAGGTATCTTTTTACTACGTGCATGGTTTAATGGCAATAGCAACGAGGGCAAATATTTTATTTCCAAGAACCTCAAAAAATATTTTACAGTGTCTATACTCTCCCGTTAGTCAATATAAATTCACTACTAAAACGTAATAATAGCATCCATTTGATTGCGACTTGGTCTGCTTGACTACCCTGAAACAAAGATTGCATTCCTGTGCGGGGTTCCAATACTGCCAAAGGATACGATCATCCTATCAAATCCAATACTCAGTAAACTATTTGTAAGCTTGTAAGGTTGGTATTTGTAACTATATGTAACAATTGTATTTATTATGCATTATTCTCAATGCCGTTGAATCAAATTTCATAAGGTGACTTCTAGTATTCACAGGTATAAGCAATAAACAAATCAGTCACCGATTAGTAACAAAAGAAAAAATAAGTGGGACTAAAATTATGACCAATAATTAATATACATTATTATTTATATCCATTATATTACATACTTTATATAAATTATATTATTTACTTCCATATTCGAGTAGCTACTCATTTATTTCAAATTTTGACTGAGTGAGCTCTGAACTGGTCATGCTACCAAAGAATAAATATTTAAGGGAGTGGGTCTTAGCAGTTAAAATAATGTATAGGTCTGCATACATGTTAATGTTCGATGTCCTATTTACCTGAATTCAGAAACACGTATAAGATCGTTGATTAATTTTCTTGACCCAAGGAGATGTTATACTTTCAAATCGGTACGAGGCTTCTTTTGTCAGTCTTAATGCAGGTACGTCCGTATGTTCTAAGACTGTGACCGTGGAAATTTTCAAGGTATTTGCCACCTTCGCATATGTTAGTTAAAATAGAATAATGGGAAGTAGAAGGAGGGACGCTAATTATAAAAAAAAACACCGGCATGCCGTGTAAAGCATTTTCGTATTACAGTTCAAAAGCGATGATTCAAAACATAAAGTATTTTATATTAAACAACATGCAGTAGTACATTATAATATTACTCCACTTTGCATGACCTTTATATTCTTTGAGTTCATTGCTATCTGTGCAAATATAAATGAGTAAACAAGTTTACTGAGAAACGGATCCATTTATTCATTCGTGGAAACGCCGATTACCCCAATAACGCTTTAATTCATTTGACCTTTATATAGCTATATTTCAAATTATATAATTTAGTTGATAATCAACGTGCCCCAACATTGTACGTTTTTAAGTGTGGTAAAAATTAAAGTAGATTTATTAGCTTATTACACATCCGTTCAAGACAACCAATCTCACGAT
Source organism: Acanthosoma haemorrhoidale (assembly GCA_930367205.1). Classification (NCBI taxonomy): domain Eukaryota; kingdom Metazoa; phylum Arthropoda; class Insecta; order Hemiptera; family Acanthosomatidae; genus Acanthosoma; species Acanthosoma haemorrhoidale. The sequence continues at coordinate 39,736,679 of OV884009.1, read as the reverse complement.
AATTAATATCTACTTAATTAAATTGTTTACAATTTGTTATTTTAACTGTTAATTCTCCAATCAGGAATAAATTCATTAGCAGTAGGTACACGAAATATTTGGTGTGAACATTTACGCCGATTCATTAGCAAAGTGTGTTTCATTTTAGTAAAAAATAATCTTTAGATTTTCTCAAAAAGTTTTTAAGTATTTACATTTTACATTACCAGTCAACGTTCACCTATGAATGATATTTTACCTAAATTATTTTTGCGTCTTTCCACGATTGCATATATAACTGGTAACTTTTCCAAGATATATGAAAACTTGCAATGAAAAAAACATTTCTGTTCTCCATACAACAAGAAAACATTTTAAAATTGTGGGGACCCTTTTTTAGAGTAACAGCTCTTAAAGTCTCAATCACTGAAACATTAACATTTCACATTAAATATGATACTTTATTGAAGGTTTTAGTCCTCTTGACGTGGAAGCTCCATTCTGTGTTCTTTTCTTAGTTTTCACCACCTGGATTGACGATTGTGCTACGATATAGAGTGAAGGAATCGATTACCGAACATTCAAACCATGATGAATTCCTGGGTTCATGGTACATGGGTTCACCCCTGAGCAGGGTGGGTTGAGGAGCGCTTAGAAGCCGCGGGGTGTTCAAGAGCGGGAAGCCCTGCCCTATCAGCAGATCTCCACCCGATTGAACATGTTCCAGAAGCGGTGAAGAGGAGCATTAGGTACAGATATCCTGTCGAGTAATCGATCAAACCGGCTTAAACAAGTTCTAGAGGAGTGGGGTCTCTCCAAGTCGAGGCCTGGCGCTTTCATTAGCAACAATAATGTGTTGTTGTTTTTGGGGGAGAGAAGGAAAATCTGGCAAAAATAGTTTAGAATATCCAAGACAAATTATATTCTAAACTTTGAAAAAAAATAGAAACAAAAACAAGGTCATACGCAGGTTTTTGTTTAAAAATAAATGTCAATTTTTCAATGACGTCATACCAAAAGTTAATTTATTCGAAGGTAATTTTATGCACAAGCGCTGTAACCAGCTTACGATCCATGCGCCTAATTCTACTTCAATTGACAAAAAAAATGGGGTCTGAAATTTCGACTTAATTGACAACTGATAGGCGCCCGTCAGAATCCTACAAATTGCAACATAGTAAACGCAAAGATTAATTTCGTTCAAATGAAATATACTGTTTCCTATTTCGACCATTTTCTTTTTTTCTACTTATAGAAATGTTTTTGGACATATCCAAACTATCCAACAATTGTTTTAAAATGTTCAAAACCCAATTCACCAAACAAAATCCTCTAATAACATGAAAAATTTAGTAAATATTAGGTTTCTTTGTAATAAATAAAGCACACAATAAGAGAAACATATTTTTATGTGTGCATTTCCCATCCTATAATAATCACCCATCAAGTTTAAGATGGGAATAACATGAGAGAAAAAAATAATAATTGGTCAGACATCGTCCTGTTAACTTGCATTAAAGCATTTCTAGTATTCACAGATCAAAAATACTTTTTTAATAAGCAAGAATTAGTCACCTTTTTAATACACAAGAAAATTAAGATTGCGATGTTTAGTGATCGAGCAATTTAATATCCTGGTATCAATGTAGTATTAAAACGTGGGATGGTTATTTGTTCATTGCATTGCTTTTAAATTTATTTTTATTTCACGTAGCATTAAGTAATTTAGTCATGTTCAGTATTAATTGTAGAGCAGTAAACATTAAGTTGACAAGTATAGATGACGGATTGAGAATTTTTCAATAAACATATGCCATTCAATGGTCAGTGAAATTTATTTTATAAATTAATGTTTTGTATATATACATATATATAGTATTATTATTTAGGTTTTTTTAAAATTTGAGTGTCAATTGTCTCTGAATAGGCCAGATATTGAGAGTTCAAATATGATTTTGTAATAATAAAAGGATTATTAAACATAAACCATTACAACCTATCTCTGAGAACAATGTTTTAACAACTTCATTATAAAAAAAATGTCATGGTTGCAATAGTATTCTCAATATTATAATTTAAGACTCTCGAGATACTGTAGATTGAATAAGGCAATTGACTTTTTGTAATAAGTTTATTTCTTACATGTTAACAATTAAAAATGACGAGCGTTAATACGCCTAGCACCCGGTATAGAAATTTAAAAGGCAGGTCTCGATTTTAAGAGAATTGGTGAAAACTTCTTTATTATTATAAAATTACAATCTGATTTATTGGGCGATAAGTCATCGTGATAAATGTTCTCATTCATACAGTATTTACAAACAGCTCAGACACCTCCCAAATCCACATGGTTGTTACCTTCCTCACATGAGAAAGAGGAAGCGGAGTGAGAGCATTGGTGAATGAAAGAAATAACACCAGGTTGATTTTGTTTTCTAGCTTACAATTAGATTTTCTATAAAAGATAAAACTATGGTAAACCAAACTCCAAACCATAAATAAAATATACAGTCTCAAAGGCGTACAAAAAAAAAACTGTTCTTAATGGTTCAAGGTGTAAGGATTATGAATGAGCGAGTGAAGGAAAATTGTCAATATGAATGAGAACATTTATTACAATTACTTATTGCCCAATATGGCAGATTGTAATTTTCTCACAATGAAGAAGGGTAATGCTAGCGGATGCGCGGTAAAAGTCTGATCATAACTAAAGCAGCCGTTCAATATGGTTCATTCACTCAGTGATTGATTGCATATTGATCTAATCGCTTTTTAATTAGCCATTGGAAATTGATGACCGAATCGTCCGTGTACGTCGGCATAACCTGCTTCTCATAAACGCCTCACATATCTGCTACAAAATAATAATATGTTCGAGATGTTGCTTGGTTATAATGATACTTTCATTAACCATTGCAACAGGTAATGCTGTTAAACAATCCTTTCATAAGATAAATCAAACTTAATCTAGGCTAAACAAGATAATGATATCATATAATACTCTTAACTGTTCAGGTTTTAATTACCAAAAATAATTAATGGGTGAGATCGGCAGACTGGTAATTCGAGGATATTTCTGCCAGCACCCTTTAATGATCAGGCCCTTTCAAACCTTTGCTTAGCCAGCACAATTCACCCTTTCCAAATGACGTAATTAAAAAATCACCTCGTTGAAAAATCATAAGCTTCATATTAATTCTTTTCTAATTTGTCCGAGTCGAGAATGAAAAGGCCGAGCCGGGCATACTTTTCCCGTGAATGTCTCGTGCCTTTTTCATTTACTGGCGGCCGAGCTCTTTCAGGTGAGGAATAAATTTCTGTTTAATTTAAACTTTTATTTTTTTTTTTCACCAGCGACGACTCCCCTTTGTAAGACGTTCGGTTAGAATTAATTAACGTCCTTTGGTTGTTTGTTTTTCTGTCGTGATTCCGTTTCAGTTTGCGTTATGAAAATTTCTCATTATTCTGAAAACACGTCGCCTTTGGAACGGCCGAGGAAGAAGATGCTTGTTGTTTGCAAAACTGTTGCTGAAACTGAAACTCTTCTCGAAAAGTGACGATTGAGAAATTACGCAGAAGTTAAAACGTCTGATTTTAGATTTTGTATGCCCATTCTAGTTTTCGTGAGTTAACTGTTCGAGCTTAAGTCAATAAATTTTAAATAAAGGTCTTGTTTAATAGAGAGAGAAAAATAATACAACCATCTCCATAAAGCATGATGAAGGGGCATTGATCAATTAGTCATACCAACTAATTAATTAATTACTTGGCATTAAAAAAATCTTTTTTCAAATAATTTGAGTAGCTCATTAAATTAATAATTTAACGTCGTTATTCATACTATGTAATTTTTTTTGTGTGTTGTTTTATAATTTAATTAGAAACTGAATAATTTACAGGTTCATTATATATAAAACATAACATTGGGATCAGATAAATTATCATTAAAACAAGCACAATTCGTTACGCCATAATCTCAGCGTTATAAAAATAACTTTACAGTCTCAAGGATGAGGTACCTAGAAGGATTCTAGATGAGTATTATACTCGTGTACAAATTGACCTGCACACCACGGGGAGGACTCCTCAAATAATAATGATTAAAATTATCATAAAGATTTCCTATCGTCAGTTATGCAAATTTTTCTGCTGGAAAGGACTTGAAATCTACTAATTCCTAATTTCTTTGTCAACAGGAAGAACTATACTTGTTTGTTACACTTCCTGTCTTCCTTATATCTCCTTCACTATCACTATGAACGGAAGTACGTACTTTTCTCAAGGATATGCGTGAACTAACCTTTCCCTCTTCAACGCCACCTGGCTCAATCCCATTGGTCAAAGGTGGAAAATGGGGGGGTGTATATATATATATTGTAGCATTCATGATATTTGAGAATATCATGCCAGGAACCCTCACATCTGGTAAGCATCTTCCCTTATGCTCCTAGGAGTGAGGATGAGATAAAAGGGCAGTCTTAGCCGTCGAGAAGAGCGGACTTAGCAAGCTCCCGAATTGGCGGTCACCAACAGGAAGAGAGGAGAAGAACCAACAGCAGAAAGTAACGTTGATTGGATTACAGGAAGATCATCGATTGGGTGATATTAATATTGTTTTTATTATGGATCCATTAAAAGAAATTGAGCTCAAATTTCATGGTTTTTGTAATTATTAGTAACTATCCTAATTTAAAAGGAATTGAATATTTTTTTATACTTTTTGTCAGCACTCTATATAAATATAATTATTTGTTATAACCATTTTATTTGAATATATTTCACAATTCCTAGTTTCTCAATTTATTAATAACTACATTAGCCTTGAGATCGGGCGATTCAATCGGGATAAATTCCTATGTCAAAGACATAAAACTATTTGAATTAAAGATCTCATGACGGACCTGCCAAATTAGTTAAGATAAATTGATCAAATAAAGTAGAAAGAGAAATGGTGAAAATTGAGGTAGGTTTCAATATATATACATATAAATAATGGAGTCTATGGGAAGCTCTTTTCAACTCATAAGTGAACTAAGCTGGTCATGTGTACAGTACAAATAATGTATCAAACACGAGGATATCCAATGAACATTCTGAATATATACTATTGCCAAGTTAGATTTGTGAGCATTATTAAAATCGATCTGACCCACAAACAGGAGAGCGGTGTTCCAATGACCTCAAATTGTTTTTGTGGAAGCTGCAACGTAAACTTTCGTTTGTGGAATTATTTACCGATGTCGGAGGCCGACTGTTTGCGGAACCCAGCCACCCTCAGGGCCTGGAAATGAATACCAAATAAGAGAGGTCTGTAGATGTACCTTGTGAGCAGCCTCTTCAGGCCGAGAATAAATATTATCCGAATAGAAAGCCAACCCATATGGGGTAGGGATTTCTCCTTCTCCTCATCCTCTCTCTCTCTCTCTCTCTCTCTCTCTCTCTCTCTCTCTCTCTCTCTCTCTCTCTCTCTCTCTCTCTCACTCTCACTCTATCATTATATCTCTCTTTCCTTTCTATCTTTTCCCTCTTTGACCTTCTCACTCTCTTTTCTTTAACTATTCATCTGACGGGAAATTTGAATAATTAATAAGGCATCGAGATGGCGCCGGCATTGTCTTTGAGTAAATGGCTCAGGGGAATCATAAAATTTGCAAGATGATCACTCTGAGGGACAGTGGATAATAGCTGAAATAAGCTTTTCCAAAACTTTCGTTAGGTTTTCTTTATATTACTTTTTCATTATGCATTTTGGTAATAGTTTCACTGCCCAGCATATTTCGTTTGGTTAAGGTAGGTGACATTCAATATTGAGAGGCTTCTAGCTAACCAAGGGCCAAAAAAAAAAATATTTGATTGCATTGAGCCTGACAGCCCAACAGAAACTCCCCCGATTCACTTAGCCTCTTAATTGGATACCTTACCAACTAACACCCCTGGAGGTTGCATTTGAATTTTTTCATCATAACTGAATTGTATCATAACAATCGTCACATCAGTACCATATACTGGTGTATTTCTTTTTAAGTGTTATTTAGGGGGTTGTTTTTTTTTACACGTCCTCCACTCAGTCTCCGCGCTGTAAGAGTAATAAATGTCTGCCTTGCATGTGGGCCTGGTGTGCCACCGGGATCACGGCCGGCTTCAGGGGGGCCTCAGGGTATGGATAGGTAGGTACACGTGGGTTCTACTAAACTACATTGATGACCACTTGGTTTTACTCCAACATTCATACATCCAACTAACAACAATCTAAACAATCGACCATTATTCAAGCGTATTCCAGCTTCTCAATTTTCATCAGTTTAAATTCAGGCGTTTAAAAAGGCCATACAAGACCCAAAAGACGGTTTTATTGCCACTCATCTTTGAAAGGGTAAGGCTAATTAAAACTATATCTTGTTCAGACGCTCCTTGTAGATTATAGCAGCATAAATAACCTCATATATAATTTGTCGGTCTATTAGTCACGGTGTTGCGGAGTGGAAGAGGCTGAATGTAATAATTTACATATGTGGGTGCATATTAGTGTAAGCATATTAATGTCAGTCAAATGTTATAAGATACCGATTTTTTAAAAGTAATTTATGGGGATTTATAACATAAAATATGAATTAAATTAGTTTTAGAGCGGACCAAACAAAATTGTTGATAAAAAAGTAAATTTATATTTATAGTCGCAAGGGTATAAACTAAGTGAGCTCCTATTGCAAGGCAGCTATTTTCTATCGGTGAGCCCATAGTAAGGAGTCCGCCCAATAAAGGGAAGTGGATAACCTGTTGATATTCCACTTCCTATACACTGTAAATATTCTAAACATTCATATTTTTTTTAATGCCTATCTAGCACAAATTCAGGTTGATTTTTCATAGAAATAAATACGTATGTTTTAAGACAAATTAATTCCCATTGATGTGGCTTAATAAAAACAATTAGTAGTATAAAATTCATTCAATAACAACTTTATTATGATGAAATTACAATCTGCCTTTACTTAATAGGCAATAAATAATTGAGATAAGTGTTTTCATTCATACCATATGTACAATTGATCATTCGTTCGCACATTCATACAATATTTACAAACAGCCCAGGGGCCCCCCAAGTCCACACGGTTGTCCTCGCAAGCGAAAGAGGAAGCGGAGTCTCGGGAAGTCCCCCACGCTCCCCACCAGCCACGTCACCGGATGGGGTATATAATAAAAAAAATATTTTTGTGTAATATTGAAACGGGTATCGTGTTGAATATAGTCTCGATTAAAAATATATATTATGTACTAGGGACCTAGTGTTTTATCATTAATAGTGGTAAAAAAATCGTTTTCACAGCCGTAACGAATTCCCTAATGACATTATGCACTACAATTCTGTTTTTTTTTTTAATTTAGCTAAGGTAGCCCTAAAGTAAACTATCGACGTTCCATGAGTGTGGTTATAACTTCATAATACGTGGGATACAATGATCGAAACGAGATGTATGCGCTAGTTGAGGTATTAATTTTGCAATATAAAATAGAACAATGTAATACTATAACAGTTAGACATAGTAAAATTGATTCACGTACCTCTGTGTCGGACGCTCTAGGTTATTTTCCTACATGTGGTAATCATATAGTGAAAATAATGTTTACGAAGCAAGGAGGTGAGTATAATTTGATTAGAAACTTCTAGAAAAAACCAAATGAAACACTTAAATGTAACTTGCACGATGAATACACCACGTGTTGCTTTGTTAATGTCTGGATAGCTATTTATTCTTCTGGCAGGATACCCCCACCATAATTAAGTCTTAAGGTAAACCCCTTCGTACCTGAACAGATCGTAACGACTCTATCCAGATGATTTTATCCGAAAACTCCCTTAAAATCAACATAATTCTATCTAACAAATAAATTAAATACATTCCTATAATAGCATTACAGTGGTCTACATATTACTGTGGTCTAAACACAAAAGTCAATAAACAATACAACGGTCTATAACCGTTCATAGACAACGGTCTATAACCGTTTTTTTGTGAACGTAAAATAGACTTCTTCGTAAGAAGAAGAGGAACTTCCCCACCTGGAACCTATAATAATGATGACAACACCGTAACAGTGTATGTCCGATACTTGGCCGGATCTGCATGTTAGGGACTCCTCTGCTGTCTTCTCAGCTGCGTGTTGCGTTCCTGTCCTCTCATGGCCTAATCCAGATCTCCTATAATACCCATACCCCCTGTTTTCCTCCTAAAACTATTGCCAGTTGCAATCTGGATCCCCTTATTTCCGAAAACATTCTACTTGTTCTTGACTCCCTGGATTTGTCTCCCTTATCCTATAGTTCTTGTGAACTCTCACTTTACGGGAATGACTTCTATTTTAACCATGTCTCTCCCGATGATTTTATAAGCGCTGTAACAAGAGCATAGGCTAGCACTATTGGTCCTGACGGAATTCCCGTGAAGAAATTACGGCTTCCAGTCATCCTACCTGGTCTTCTTCTTATATACAATTTTTCCCTTCAAAACTCTCCAACTTCTTGGGGAAAAAAACCAGACCTACTTCAACAAACGTCTGTTCCCCAATAGTCCATCCCTTCTAACCTCTTCAAGCCACTAGGAAAACTATTACAAACCCAAATTTTCTATTCCAAACAGTCCAAATTTCTCGATCCTTTCCAATCCGGCTACCATCCCGGTTACTCCACACAATCTGCACTAGCTAATATCACAAGTGACATTAATCCTGCCATTTCTCAACAAAAACTAACAGTCCTTATTCTCCTAGATTTCTTCAAAGCGTTTGACACTTGACCACTTGAGTCCTTTCTAAAATAAAATCATTAACCTCCTCCAATAGCTCTATCCTCTGGATTCAATCATTTCTCTCTAACCGTTCACAATTAGTTACTATCCTTAATCAACCCCTATCTGCTTCCCTCACTTTTTCCTCGGACTTAGCCCTGGAATAGAGGATTTCTCTCCTTCTTGATAGTTATGACAAAAACGATCTCCCAAACTCTGTTCTTCATCGTTCCCATCACCTTTACACGGACGACTGACAAATATATTTATCCTTCTTTCCCTTCAATGATTTTTCTCCTCTTTGACTATGGCTGTGTGGTGTATGAGGCTCTCTTGGGGGGGGGGGACTTGAGGGCAGGTTGAAGTGAATCATGAAAAGCTTCGTTAGTTTCGTCTTTGGGCCTCTGTCTCCCTGTGGGTGTGATCCACCACGCCAAGATTTAGTGGATCTTCCCCTCATTCCGTGCACCACATTTATTTGGCTAATTGCTTATCTAAACCATAGATTCTCATAACCCTCCTCAACCATACAATACATTACAGTTCAACTCCTCACTCTTTTCCTGGGACCCAAGATCTCTATCTCTCTGGCCTTTATTATATGCCTACCCACTAAACGGATCGTACCTTTCTTGTCCAATCCCCTAATCACTGGAATTTTCTAGTTCCTAATATTCACCATTATTCATCCCTATGATACTTTAAAACCCTTTTATTTTTTATTCAAACACCTACTCACCATCAGACACTTGCTAGTTTGGGAGCGATTTAGTTATTATATTTCATTATCATACTATTGTTTATTATGTTGTATATGTATTTTTACACTATTGTAGATTTAGCTGGTATGTACTTTTTTTTCTTAATTTGGCAATGTTTTCATATATGGTTGTTTGTTTATTGTTATGCGGATCCATCAATGATCTTATTTACTAAATCTAGTTAAATAATCTTAAGTTATTATTTGTTTTTCTTTCAGAGACCCCTTTATTTCTTTTCAGACACCCTTTATTTAACATTGTCGTTTTTTTTCATACAGGACTTTGTCTAAGAATAAATTTGTATTCTATTCTATTCTAAAATAACACTGAGTAAATAGTTCAGTAAGCAAGACTGGGAATAGGTCACGGTTAAATTTCCGACGAGGGGCTCAATGATAGAGCTTACTAAATGATCTGGAGCGCACTCACACCTTAAAGATTGGGAAACATGCTTGGCAGGTTGCCAAACGGCCTGGGCGTTTAGTGTTTTCTAGCTCATAATCCATTCTGCCTCTGAGAAGGACCTAGGCCAATTTGGAACTTGGTGCTTGAAACTCTCTTATTACTACTTACGGGAAGATGAGAACACTGTCGTAGGAATTTTCATGAATGTGGTTTCTTTATAATAGAGGGAAAGTGTCCACCATTTTTCTTATGATAGTTAAAAATTTAAAAGCATGAAATATTTACTTTATAATGCCATGCTCCAGTTACATTTTACTTTTAGAAAATACAAATAAAAACAAGATTAAAACAAATTATTTGCAAACATATTACACTTTGGAGATTTAAAAAATAGTTACCAAAACCCGACCCCCTGTAAAAAAATTAGAACAGGTTATAAATCAGAAAAAAAAAAAACATATTTTAGTTTCAAACTATAAGTGTAACATAACGATTACAGGTTTTAGTTTTTAAAAAAAGGAATGCACACAAAAAAGATACAGAAACGTTGTAGCTAAACTTCTCTCCTTTTTGACAACACTGTGCAACCAATGGCGGATCAAAGTTAATGAAGCTAAATGTTCCCACATTACCTTCACCCTTTGTCTCAAGTCTTGTCTACTAGTTTATTTTAATTATATTACTCTCCCTGTATCCGAGACAGTACGGTACTTAGGCTTCCATCTCGACAAACAACTGACCTGGAACTCACATACGAGACTAAAAAGACAAGAACTAAACAGACGCTTTGGACAGCTGTACAGAATACTTCAAAGGATATCCCATCTCTCAATAGAAAATAAACTACTAATCTACAAAGTTATACTTAAACCAATCTGGACATACGCAATAGAGCTATGGGGGACAGCAAAAAATTCAAACAACAAGCGTATCCAATCCTTTCAATCAAAAGTCCTGAGAACAATAGTAAATGCCCCTTATTATGTCAGAAACAAAACCCTTCAAAACGACCTTAATATACCCTACATTCTAGAACTCATCCTTTCCAAGTTTATGAAATTCCACAGTAGTCTTTCCAACCACCCTAATCCTGTAGTACAGTCATTGCACTGCGCCACTCATCCCTATAATCCTCCTCGGAGACTGAAACGGCAGTGGCCTCGTGACCTGCTATAATCACGTGACAGTGGGAGTCCTGGCAATGGCCAGTTTCTCCAATCATGTCCTGAGCGTCTGTGGCTCTCGCGCTCTTGGTCAGTCTCCACTGGCTAGTATCCGGTGACGCGGCTGACGGAGGAGCGTGGGGAACTTCCCAAGACTTCGCTTTCTCTTCGCGTGTGGACTTGGGAGTCCTCTGGGCTGTCTGTAAATATGGTATGAATGATAGTATATCTTAATTACTTATTGCCTAGCAAGGCAGATTGTAATTTTAGCACAATAAAGAAATTATACAGGAAACTATGTAGCAGATTAAATCGTCTAGTGACAAAAACCACGAATGTACACGCCCTTTTCGGTCAAAGTGCAATCCGTATGGGCCCGCTTTCCTCTACGTATTTATAAATTTATAGGCTATACACATATATTTATTTATAGGTGGCAAGAGATTTACTACAATGATAATTTTTTTTCTTGGCCTAATAATTAGAATATTTAGGTCAATTCTTTTGGAGAAACTAAAATTCAAGTTTCAGAACAGTACTAAAACTATAGTGTTACATCATCGTAAGTAATCTATTTGTATTCTCTTCAAAAGGACATTCTGATCCAAACCGTTAACTCTCTACAAAAGTGAGCGATGGCCCTGAAGAAAATTATTTGAGAAGCCTTTTACCTTCACCCCTTCTGACCAACTCAAACCTTAATTAATGAGAAAATTTAAAAAGTTTGAACTGGATTCATTTAACTTTGAGATCCAGTATTATTTTCACCAAGTTTGAGGGAAGGGGAAGGAGGCCCAGGGGACCTGTTTCAGACAATTTCTCAGAAGCAATTTCCAGCTGTCATTGGTTTTATAAGCGTTTCTTCCAGTCAGCTTCATCCCTATCGGTCGTTCCAGTTTTTGACTGACTGAGTCGAAATCACTTCTCAACTTTTACAGGCCATTGTTGTGTCTTATTTAAATAAAATTCATTTCAACATTCTTTCTTTTTCAGTACAGGAGATAAGTTCCTGTTTAAAAACGCTTTTGTTTAAATTATGTGGACAGCGCGTATATAAAATGTGCTATTATATGCTATCGTAAAATATCAATAAAAAAAACAATTAATACTTGATGTGTAATGAGGACCCTTTGCAAAAAAATAATTTTTTCAGCTTAGAGCCTATTTAAGATTTAAAATCAAGAGTTTCCACTGGTCAATGACACAATAAAGTCAATTTTAACATGCTTTCTTTGCAACATTTAAACTATTTACGTTGATCTTATATGTTGAAAAAGTGATTTTTGGTGATTTAGATGGTTTCAAAAAAGTATTTTCGAGAAAATACACCAAGTAAGTTTGTCCACTATTGTTCAAGAAACTCGTGTAGAATTTGTAAGTATCTCTTAAGATTATTTCTTAACTTCTACATCCTTTATTTAGTTAACATATATTTAAAAAAAATAAAAATGATCCATCATATAAATAAGAGTTTTGTTAAGGCTGCTAAAACTATGACAGAAAGAAAATATTGAATGTTTCAAAAACTTGTAAGGTAAACCCTGAGTCCATCGAACGAAGATAATCTCAGAACTTTAAGATCATTCATTTTTTGATAGTTAGCAATTGATAAATGATTGTCGTTTCATTAATTTTCAGAAAGTTGCTTTCATTTTTAATTTCTCTGGAGCATTATGTAAAATTGTCTGGCTAAACATCACCCCAAAGCCATGAAGAGTATTTTACAAGCAGTTGATTAGGTAATGACAATAATATCGTTTTATGGAGATAAGTGTTTTTTTTTTCATTACAATGTCAAATAGGAGCTTCATTTAACAATGTCTCCAAAAACACGGAGCATTCCACTGGGATCTAGACTTTTCAATTAGTCAATTATATTATTGAAAACAAATGTCAAGACTACTGATCTATCATTAGCTAGTTCATTTTTTTCTAGGTTTTCAATAATCATGCCACAATCATTAACGGTTGGACTGCCCTCGTTTCCGCAATGTCGTCGGAGCTGTTAATGATAAAACTGTAGCGAGAATAAAAATTGTCGTATTTGCTAACCTCACCAGCCCTAGCCCCTCGAGAGGATCATAAGATTTTGTAAATAAGAAAGCCTAGAGGTTCGCATTTAAAAAAATTATAATCCAAAAATAAACTTCACTCATAAAACCAGTGCTTGCCTTTTCCATAGTTTCGCTTATGTTTTTTTTCTTTTTCCAAAAGATGACGTAGTCAGGATCGCACTACATCATTCTACTCCACCTACTGATATTGGATACCTAACCTATTGGGTTGTGATCTGTTTCAATGTGGCTTGAGTCCCAAGAGGAGCGTAATTAGGAATTTTAAGTTGCGGAGAAAGTCATAAGTATTTGTTAGGAGGAGAAAGATGTAAAATATAGAATTGCAATAAAATTTCATCCCGTGCAGATCCTATAACCATATTGACCTCTCTGCAACTGGGCGGTAGTGCAACAGATGGAGATTAAACGTTAACAAAGGCACCGTTATTGCAGTCAGTGAGTCCTCTTCAACGCTCCCCACATTAAACACACGATACCTCGCTTTTCATTACGAAAGACTAAAATTAAAACTACATACGATACGGTTTGGACAACTGTATAGACGACAGCTTGACAGGAAATTTCACCTCACTTGTAAACCAAATCCAATATCAATTTTTTTCTAAATCCAGACTGGAGTTAAAAGCTTGAACATTTAGGAGCAGTGAACCCTTTCAATCTAAAGTCCTAAGAACATCAGTAAATGGTCAGTTTTATATGAAAAATAGAGTTCTTCATAATCACCTTATTACTACCAAAGATCGAAATTCTATAAAATGTATCAAGTTATCCTTTGCAAGATCACATTTAGACGTTAAATATCTTTAATATCCGAGAAGATAGAACAAAAGTGGCCCCCAGTTATCTTATGAACATTAGTTAGTTTTAAGTAGGTAGTTCTGTCCGCGATTTCCGTCCCTGACGTACTGAGTGCCTGTGTCCTCAAATTCTATCTCTACATATGATTAGGTTATGACCTGGACAATTGCTTCATGACGGGTCTTACTATACTGTACTATCTGACTCCATATTTGATAGGTATGTGCCCCGATAGTGCACTATGTATGTATGTTCAGGAGAAGAGGTATAGGGTAGGTATTGTAGGTAGTTTATGTGGTCTTGGAATGACCACGAATTCACACTCGGTATCCGAGGGTCCTACCCCTCCGAACCGTCTGGATCCCAAAGGCGAGTGTAAACCGGAGAGAGGGAGACTGGATTGCCGTGGGAGACATTACTAGGTAAAGTTTGTAGGGCCACGGCAACCACCGTCCGCGAGGGAGAGGTCTCACCCGAGGGGGTGATAGTTTTAACGAGACGAAGGAAGAGAATCCCTCTAGGAAAGTGTGGGGTCTGACGAGGCCGGATTAAAATATAGCGAGGCTAGGAAGAGAGATGTAGAGGTTTTTATAAATGAGAAGGCATTGAATCATCAGTGCAGCTGCAAGTACCAGTCAGAGAGCCGTAGTTAGAATGAATTATCGGCTAAAACTAGGGGGTGTATATAGCGCCCAGTAACCAATGATCTGGGGTTATATTATGACCAACCAAACCGCAGGGTTGCGGTGGCGCTTGACTGTTCTAGACCAGGACCCACCCAGCCCCCTACCCACTACCTGACCCTCCCTTCAAGGGCCTCTGACTAGTTTTTTCCAGCTGCGTCTTTTATTGTTTACAAGATTTACACTGGTATAAATTGTGGTTTGGTAATGTTATTTTCATTTGTTTAAATTAATTTATAACATATTATAACCAATTTACAATATATATACAATAGAGTATAGGGTGATTTATCTTATGTAGTTAGCGGCCGCTAAAACTTTCTACACTCTACTAATTAAATTTCGTATTTTACTTTTTTATATTGTTAATTCAAAATTAATTACGTGACAGACAATAAAAAATTGTGATGTGAACTCATTCATACCATATTAACAATCTCACATGCATACAGTATTCATGAGATGCATACTGGCTTATAATTTATGTTATGTACATAGCGATGAATCCCTTGAATTCACCTGAAAAATAATTTTATTTAGGTTCGGAAATACTACTTATAGATCCCGGGAAGTTTAAAGGCTCTCTTAAGGGAGATACTTAAACATCAGCAAAACTATACCCAAAATCAGTATCACCTAAATATGCAAAGAAAATAAGAGGTTGTCAGAATGATGCCGTATTCAAATGTATTTAGATATAGCTTTTAAAGGACAGAGTAGGGAATTCTATGGCTTAAGCTTACTAAGGGTGAGGAGGAACCGACTAAATACTAACTTTACTTTCCCAACAGATCACCAGAATCACAGGAATAAATTAAATAAATTGAATAATATATTCTTTAAGGTCAATATTTACATTGTTTATGCATTAATTGTCAATTAAAAACAATAATTACAATTTTCCCTACTAACTAATAAGTATTGGTGTTCAAGACGATTTTTCATCTCCGCATTCACCTTATCCAAACCGTTAAAGTTGAATGAATCGGAGAAGAAGATCTTTTCATTAAAGAGCATAAAATAAAGAGGGTGGATTATTTCCGCTAATTAGGATCCATAATTGAGTATTAAGAGGAAGGAAATTAGAGACTAAGGCATGAACTCTGGAGTTCTGGCAAGCTAGAGCAATGATTTACTTTGAAGCATCAATATACTTCCTAAAATATAAATACATTAAATTATTATTATATGAACCATATAAAAATAATTTAGTACCTCGATGATACTAATAATAAATGTAAATGAGAAGATATTATTTTATATTTAGATATTATTATTATTATTATTTAAGTGGTTATTTTGGTTTTGGTTTAGAGGCAGTCAGGTGCATGGCAACTGTACTATGGTAAAAAAGAAAATTATATTTTTGAGAAAAACATAACAACAATGCCTTACAAATGCATTGTTCCAAATATCGTGTTATTTATTTACATTTAAAAAAAAAACTACTATTGAGCATGTGAAGAATTTTACTGAACAAAGCATTTCTGTTTTTTTCTCTGTTTAGTAGAGTAAAATCTGAATTGCCAATATCGTATGGTAATATGTTAATTTGAGCGGTAAAAAATGCTCTGTTGGCTCAATTCCCGTCCCCCCCCCCCTCCCATCCTGTTCTGCTTGTTCTCTTCCTATTTGACTTTCACTCTCTTTATTGTGTTATATTTTACTAAGAGTCATCCATTTTTTATTGTTATCACAAGAAAAAGGTAACTGACCAGCTGTCAAGATTAAAATCACTTCACTTAATGTTTTTAGGCCATATATATTACCATAAGATTTTTAGGAACAAATTTATTTATTAGAGTTAGGCTGATTTTAAAGGAATGAGTTTTCTATTAAAATCCTCTGCACAGAGTATTGTACTTTGTCAGGTAGCCCCGAGTGCAAACCCCATTCACTTTCATACGGGTCGTAACACCGGTCCGTGGCGTGGGGTGGATCTTCATACTGTATGAGCTGTGAATGTACCCACACACATTCATAAGGGTTGAACCAGAAGACGATTTTCTTGGACTCTTTCATCTACTATACGCCAGTTTGCCTGATTGCATCCAATAAGATTGCCCGTCTTTAGTGCAGTTTTGTTATAGGTAAGCAACAAGCAGAATAAGCACACAAAGTGAATTTTTTTACCAACTTATGTGGTTTTGTCTCATAATCGTAACTAAATTTCAGAATATTTCAACGAATCAATGACGGTTTCAATATTAAAAATAGTCTACATAATACCCAATTACCTACTGTATTTAGTTTTCACTTACGTCATTTTTTTTTTTTTTAAATATCCCTTTGTTACTAATATATGTTACAAAACATAGATTCTACAAACGAATCTATTTACAATTGCTTCATTATATTTCCCGTAGCTTGCTTACATTTTATACAAATTCTGTTTTCTACTAATAGTGATCTGCATTGTACAAAAGTATAATGGTGTACATGTAAATACAGTACCGAATTTATTTAAAGTGATAGGGCTCACCTTTTTTATCATAAACTTAAAACTAACTTACATCTAACAATAAAAACTTATTCTCCCGGACAGTCTGTTTCCATCGTGTGGGAAGGGTGGTAGGGGCATAGTGTTAAACACTGGGTTCAAACACGAGTCAAAAAACCGATGGACGGAGCACTATTCTCATGATCCCATTCTAAAATTGTTGGAGACTTTTAGCTGTATTGTCAGTCAAGTGAGTATATAGTGGGGCACCGTATAGCAGAGCTGACCGGAGGACACATTTATACATCATTAGTTTGTTCACATACCTTTATAATGTAAGGTACGTGGTTTCGGGCTGCAAGTTTAAGTCTGTGAAAGTTGGGTCATAAGTTCTCCGCACACTTTTATGCTTCAAACTGGTGAGAGACAAATATGAAGGTATGAAGGGTTGCACAGCGAACCTCACATTTGAACCCCAACCACGCACTCCAATTCAAACCTCCCCACACACTTTCATACTAGTATGATCAAACCAAATCTATGGACGTGGCAACAAGCTATAGTCCGAGAACTGATACCTTAATCCGGGAAGTTATATGCGGTTACATACATAATAATTCTCCGCACATGTTAAGAAATAAAAAAATAAAACTGACTTGCAAACTTAAAATTGAAAATAAGGAAGGCTTCATTCATTTTGAAGATGATGAGAAGATTATTCCACCTAGAGAAAAAAGAGATGGTGACAGCCGAGTCGTTTGGTGAGGTGACTTGTGGTATTGGAGAGTAAATTTATTGATATGGCGTAGGATGTCGTTACTAGTGACTCCTAAAGTTTGTAACATCCTCTTTTGAGTTTAGAGTTAGAGAGAATGCTACGCTCAGCATGGCCATTGGTGGAAGGATAGAACACGTCTGTAATACGATGAAAAGAAACTCTTTTTCTTTGAAAATTCTGGTCCATTGTCAGTAACCATGACTTTATGTACACCAAACTGAGCAAATACCGTTTCGAGGATGTTCGAAATGGCTAGTGATGTTGAGTCTGTGATGGCAACCGTCATCCACTTGGAGTAAGGATCAATGATTATCAGGAAGTTCTTTGCAAGTGATCAGCAATAATAGTCCACCGGAGCATTTCGGTAGTGGTGTGATTGAAACTGAGAAGACTATTTTGCATTCTTAAGGCAGATGAAACATGCCTTAGCCATACCTTCGATTTTATGATCAATCGCCGGCCAATAAATGACAAATAGAGCCAAACCCTTCATTTTAACCACTCCTATGGGGCAAGTTTCTCCCAAGAGGAACTTTGGCTGATTTACAACCCAATGTCCAGGTATTTGGCATCCATTAAAGCTATAGTATTCTGCTTCTCTTCCTTGGTAGCCAAGGGGTTTTAGATCTCTGCCTTAAACAATTGCAGACAGTAATGCTGACAAGTACGGATCACGGCGAGTTTCCTCAGCGATCTCCTTAGAAATGAGGAGTATTGGACGCAGATGATGTTGTACGAAGACCAACTCGTCGTTGAGGTTTTCTGGGTGAACTTCGTTGAATTGAAAAGAAGGCAGTTAGTCCATTGTCATTGGTGGTCACCGCTCTACATAAAAAATCAGCATTGTAGTTTTGACTACTGGACTAGTAATTGATATCGAAGTGAATGTTTGATAGGTAGTTGGTATAATTATTGAAGCGAAATATTGTGACCTGCGACTAATGAGCACTAGGAGCAAATATCCCTTTAACACCTAGAATGATAGATAACTTTGTCATGAATGAAACTACCAGAGAGCAAAGGGCTAAAAGCACTGGAAGGGCTAGGGGAGGCTGGCCCTTCAAGGTGTGAGCAACATTTCTGACGCGTTTTGGAAAATGTATTCTCGCATTCACCCTCCTCCTTCTCCAGCTACTACTAGCCCCAGGGCATATTCGTTGGACCATGGGAATTCTCTCCCGACTGTTGATTGAGATACGCCATAGGATGGAACAATTCTCAGCAAAGACGACTCTCCATCTGCAGCTATGCTGGTTCAGCACGACAGAAGAAGAGCCAAATATATTCAATGTTAACACCTGTGGTCATCAATTTCATTCATATTATCATACGCTGGTTGTATATTTTGGTAAGAGGGAAAAACATATGTTTTGAGAGGGATTCTCGGTGTGAGGTGTTGTTAAGCATTATGCAGCATTCAGCCCTTGGTAAAATTTGGCAAAAGATTAGACGTTAAATCAAAAGGAAATCTTTCTGGGGTTGATAATTTCACCTTCATTTACCAAAGGTAATTTGTGTGAGATCGATAAAAACGTAGGCAGTAAATATCAACAATTAAGAATTACAATATTAATCTTACCTTTTAGGGTTTATTAGTTTGAATACTTATGCTTGAATAATTGTGTTAATAACCATGACAATAACATTTTTATTAAAGAAGCAATATCGTAACTTACAATAGTGTAAGTTCATTGTAAATGAATGTGAATTACCTTTGGTGAATGAAGGTGAAATTATCAACCCCACATAGATTTCCTTTTGATTTAACGACTAATATATTGCCAAATTATACCAAGGGCTGAATGCTGCATAATGCTAGTGGCTAAGTAAGGGTCGGTCGGCAATATGCTTTTTGGAGCTTTGCTTTACGACACTAAAGCCTAGGCACCAAAGTTTACATCTCGCAACTTTAAATCAAAGTAACGCTTCAAGGAGTCCGTCTCAGTGAATTATAACCACAACTGTTAAGAAGCCTTGGAACTGGGAAGAAATTCCTGGGTTCCAGCTTACGCCCTGGGAAGTGACAGATCAGCCAAAAACAGATAAAGAGATTTTATACATAACGTTGGGACAGATTTTAGTTTCCTGTTCCACTGGTAGTAATATGGTGTGGCCATGGTGTGGTAATATGGCAACACAGTAGATCATAACTTAATACACATAACTTAATAAACAACAAGAATGGAAACAATGAAAAGAATAAACCTGTGAATGATATTATCTTTAAATTATTAGTAATTCATTGGTATATATACCAAATTGGTAATTTTATTGCAAAAATAATAAATAAATAAAAATTTTAAGATGGTAAATCGATATTACATTATAAAAGAGCTCTGTTAATACAAAAAAATATTTTATAAACTTAGGATATATGACAACTTATTTGAATAATTTAGAATGGAAAATAAGATTTGTATACTTCATAATAAAAACAAATTTTACTTCCTGGGAGAGAAATATTAGGCACACAAATTAAACGACAAACTTATCATAAAACCATAATCGGGAAAACTCATAAATCAATAAGAAATGTCTTCAAATATTCTTTATGAAAAATTTCAAAAAACCTTCAATTTGTCCCAATTGATTCAAAAATTCAGAATAGAAAAAGTTTCTATAATCAGTCTAATCCAACTTTTATAACTTTTGTGTTATATATATAAAATTTCTAGTGCTTCTTAAGATTTTTTGGGTTATTTTTGTACAATTTCAAAGTCAAATTTAAAAACGTGGATTCTGAATTGTTGTGCTAAAGCAGCTTTATTCTTATTATTGTCTACTTTTTAAAAATCTTATTCGTGTTGGTATATTATTTTATTTCAGTTTTGATAACGTTTTTCGATGTTGAATTTTTCGCAGTTAAGACATCTAATCTTGTATGATCTGATTCTTTGTTTTATATATAGGTATTTTATAATTATCTTTCAGGTATGTTTACAAATTTTCTATTTTGTAGGTGGTTTTGAGGCTAAGGTTGATCTTTGTAACGTCATCATTTTTATAGATGTTAGTTGTGGGCTCTGATAGTTCTTTAATGTAAGAGTAGTAAAAATAGGTCTGTCTAATCGTCTCCAAATCAGGAAAAACCGCTAGCAAATTAAATCAATTGAAGTTTCATTTAATACATTTTTTAAAGAAATGGAATTCGTTCGTTCAAAAAATATTTATTTATTTTTAAGGTCAAGGACTCATCGCTTTCCTTTAGTGGTCTGTCGAGGTAGAAAGTCCCTGAGTAAAAAAAAAATGAAGAAGAAAAAGATAAAAATAAAAAACAAAGCAAAAACCAACAAAAGATTAATGCGCCCTAGGGCTCGGCTTTCCTCCGGACGCCGAATAAAATTCCACTTTACTCCATCATAGGGCCATTCAACGGTAAGACAGTATACAAAGTGACTAGCCAATTTATAAACCGTCTGAGCATCATAAGGCAATAACATCAATTTTAAACCAGTTGTTCCTTTTCAGCTCCAAGGAGATTCACAAAAATAACCTCCGTATCAATTTTTACTAGCGTTCTAACTCAAAACATTTTTTTCGGTATTTTCACATTAATTAATTTATAAAATATTAAATATAATTCGTTCATAATTGAACGAAAATAATATATCACTTTGTGTGAAAAAAATATGTTTCTCAAAATGATTTTTATTTCTACATTAGTCGAATTTAGGCCCATTCAAGATGGACAGGATGGAAAGACGGACAATGAATAATTTATTTTTATCAATCATTGCTCATATTCTGTTACGATTAAATAACGAACAGGTCGTGATTTTTTCTCATTGGCATTTTTATAAAATATTTTTGTATATATTGGTAGAGAAATCATATCGTTCATAGCACTGATGTCCCCTAGGTCAAACTTCTAGTAATGTAAAAATAAAAATAAGTCTTTGAAAAGTTTTTTTTATTTTTAAATACAAGGGACAGTTTATTTAGAAGGTGAGCTCATTAAAATATTAATATAATAAAGAAAAAAAACTCTGGATATTTTATGATTTAGTAGTAAGAGACGTTTATATAGCGTAAGCGTAATAAATTTGATGTGCGAGCACTCCAATGCTTGTTTTTACAGTTATATCTAGGAAACACTGGGGGTACGCGTTTAATATCCAGTTTTAACTGTCCAATCTTGACGATTTAATAAAAACATTTATGATGGCATGGTTTACTTTATGACTGTTGGTCATGACAGCTCACCCACTTGTGATTCAATCTCAACCGACTGTGCACAGTAAAGTCATGCCATGTATTTATTAAGTAGCCTGTCATACAAGTATTTGTTTTTACAAATATACCGACGGAAAAAAACCTAGTTTATATATTGCTAATTTATATATATTCTATATAAATTATAAATGTATGTATAATAATATTATATATCATACATATAATCGTATTATATGTATTCT
Organism: Acanthosoma haemorrhoidale; assembly: GCA_930367205.1. Classification (NCBI taxonomy): domain Eukaryota; kingdom Metazoa; phylum Arthropoda; class Insecta; order Hemiptera; family Acanthosomatidae; genus Acanthosoma; species Acanthosoma haemorrhoidale. The sequence goes on along the minus strand of OV884009.1, from coordinate 39,714,396 downwards.
ATAATAATATATATATATATATATATATATATATATATATATATATATATATATATATATATATATATACATTCTGGATACAGTTTAAATCCGTTTGTACAACAATAAATAGGCAGTAGGTAATGCCGGCTGCAGAAAAAACAATTTTTTGTGATATCTTTCGAAATTAGTTTTTCTTTTTTAGGCTTATCTTTTTCAATGGCTCTTGAAACATGGGTAGTAAGAACTTTAAATCCAACGTATTTTTTCAGTTGTGTCTTGAGAAAGTTTTAAGATATATTGAAACCTACCTCATTTATTACCATTTCTCTTTTTACTTTATTTGATCAATTTAATTTAACTAATTTGGCCAGTCCGTCATAAGATCTTTAATTCAAATCATTTTATGTCTTTGACATAGGAATTTATCCCAATTGAATCGCCCGATCTCAAGGCTAATGTTGTGGTTATTAATAAATTGAGAAACTAGGAATTGTGAAATATATTCAAATAAAATGGTTATAACATATAATTATAATTAACATAGAGTACTGACAAAAAGTATAAAAAAATGTTCAATTCCTTTTTAAATTAGGATAGTTACTACTAATTACAAAAAAATGAATTTGAGCTCAATTTCTTTTAATGGATCAATAATAAGAAACAATATTAATATCACCCAATCGATGATCTTCCTGTAATCCAATCAACGTTACTTTCTACTGTTGGTTCTTCTCCTCTCTTCCTGTATGGTAACCGCCAATTCGGGAGCTTGCTAACTGCGTTCTTCTCGACGGTTGTGCTAAGACTGGTTTTCTGCTCATCCCCACTCCTAGGAGTATAAGGGAAAAAAATGACCCTTACCAGATGTGAGGGTTCCTGGTCTTTATTCTCAAATATCATGAATGTTATAGAGACCGAATTTTTGTTTCCATATTAGTATAACGGAGTGGTTCTTCTTTCATTAAGAACGGGCTTCAATTGTGTTTGTACATTCTACTATTACTGTAGTGGTGGTCTGAAATTGAATTGGTATATTACAATTGACCTCTCAATATACTTTGTAGGTATTGTCATGGGGTCATGAATGGCCATCATCACCAATCGTGTCCTGAGCGTATGTGTCTCTCTGGCCCTCTCTCTGATCTTCACTAATAGTCGGACTCCACTGCTTTCGACCGTTTCACCAGCTTCCCAAAGTGCTCATGTGAAGTACTTTTCTTCGCTATCCACTTCCTCGATTATGTTCATATACATTTCCAAAAATATAATTGTGTTTTGAGAAATTCTACGTACTGACAAATGCAAATCGGTTTTACAAACGTTTCAAGAGAATAGTATAGGTCGTATTATGAACTCGCAAGTTATTTTTAGCACAAGTGAACAGAAGGGAGTAGACGGAAATCAATCGCAAACGAAACTTGTCCAGACTGCGTTATACTTGTACCATCCACAGCTGTAGCGCGCAGAATAATCCATATTCGATTCAAGCTTACTGAGGACCAAATGATAGAGTGGCAGCGAGCCCCTTAGCTAGATAGTTTTCCCAGCAAACTCCTCCGAAGTGAAGTGGACCGATTGGAACCGAGGAATAAGAGTGTTCTTCAACAAGTTGCTAACTGACAGCTGTCGTCGTTGTTGTACTAGTTGTAGAAGAGGTTCCCTCCACCTCACTGATATCTTTTCCAGTTCTTTATCCAGAAGTTCTTTACCTCCAACTTCTTAAGCAAAACCAACGCCTTATAAAGTAAGAAAACATTTTTACATAAAAGGTGTATATTTGTATCTTACGTGTATCTAAATCCAAATATAATCAATTTATTAAAACTTAGCAGCCAAAGAAAAATATACTGTCAGAGACTCCAGCCCAATAGATCCCGATTATCCATTCGGGGACTCTGCCAACTGAACTATGCTGTACGAGTGGGCAATCTTCTTGATTAAATTGAAATGAATTGATTGAAATGAATCATCTTGGGCCAAGTCGTTGAAGTACTGAAAGCGTCGTACAAGCAATAATGGAAATGGTCGATCGGAAATTGAAAAAAGAATATTTTACAAGAAATCCACTGATTACCTTTTGGTTAAAATACTACAAAAATAAGGACGGGAAAAAGCATATACTGTAAAAAAGCCAGATGCGTTTCGCTAGATTTCAAAGCTTCTCAAGCCCTATTTTTGAAAGTCTTTCAAATTAAAAGCCCTGTTTTTTTTCTCTGAATGACCGATAAAAGGTGGTAACGAAACAATTATGTCTAACATAAATCATTAATTATAATTACAAGTCCTGATTTTTTTCTAAATGGTTAATGACCGATAAAAGGTGGTAACGTAAGAAATATCTCAAAGATATTCTGAACATATAAAATTTTAACAGACGACAATGGAAATCGCTCCAACCGATTTTAATAGAGTTTGGTTTATTTTTATTATTTTAGAATCATTAGGCCTTACAATTATATGACTTCGTAAAAAATCAGATAAAAATCTGAGCACAGTATTAAATTAAAGATTTCCACTTTTATCCACATGCAATTTGGTATGTACTAATGTTTTAGTTATTTGTGATATTTTTGAAAAAACGATTTTCATTGTCTGATTTATTAACCAATAAAGAATAATAAATAAAATGAATTATCCGAGTTAGAAAACACAGATTTTTTTAGTTATAATTATTTTACATGTTGCCATGGAATCCAGGCCCTGCCCATCATCCCCATTCATTTCATGATCACCTAATGCTCCCTCGCTCTCTTTCTGGTCTTCCGGCCGTTTTATTAGCTTGCTGAGAAAATTGTCTTGATAGGGAGAATTCCCGGCAGAATGTGTGTGTGTATATATTGAAAGAATGTTGGTATGGATGCGAATTGTACCTAAGCATGAATCTTAATTGATAACGCCATACAAACAAATTGTAATTTTTCAAATAAAGGTATATATATATATATATATATATATGTATTGTTGTGGTATTAGATATTGTAAAATTTGTGTACATAAAGAAATTGAAATATAAAGATTTAATCCAACCTTGTATCGGGAAGGCGGTGGAAACAAAAAAGAAAGGATGAAAAACAAAATGGCTACTAGCTGTTGTTGTTATGATGAGAACACAGTACGTGAGTCACTCTAGTTTTGGGATCAGCCCGTGATACATGTTAGTTGTAAATTGTGTGTCTGAAAAACTTTCGAATTTGGTTAGTGGTATTGGACTTAGCAGAACCAAGAAGAGATATTGCACGAAAAGAAAATGAATTGATTTGGTTTGAAAATAATTGATGAGAATAAAAGAAAAAGAAGAAGCAATATTGTAAACAAGTATTTATATATAATTAATTTAAGTTTTTGTTTTATTTTTAATTAAATTCGCCTTCTAACAGAATTGTTTTTTATTAGCAGAACCTTAAAAACCTCAGTTAATAAATAATAAGATAAATTTAAAAATTTTAATTTTTTAAAAAACGTAATAATATATATACAATAAACTTAAATCCTAAATATTAGATAGCCACTATATTTGTATTTTTTTTTTTATTTTTTTTTTTTATTATTTTTTATTTTTCTTCATAGCCCCTTTAAACTTACAGACAATTATAGATTTGTAGATATATTATATTAATATATAAAGGGATATATATATGTACGAGATTGTATTTCGAGAGATGTATATTTGACAAAAAAAATAAATCGGTCAATTTCATTAGCGTGGGGTACACGAAAGAACATCATTGACAGAGCATAACGTCCTGCGACAAATGAGACGGAATCAAACTCCACCCACATGAACATACATCACAAACGATTAAATCGGTCGACAAGTAATTATCGCCAGTTATTTCGTGGGGGGGGGGGTTGTTCCAGCGGCTATCAACTCCCGGCAGCGGAAAAAAATGCCTCATTGTCTCCGCGGATGTCCCTTTATAAAAGTCACTCGAACTTTCCCCTCTCCTCGGCTAACAGTAATTAATTCCTTGCAGATGACATTCAGTGCCCCCACCCCTAACTCCGAGGGCTAATAGTACCAGTGGCTAATGTTTCTTTGATTGCAGCCCCATTTCCACCCCTTTGACAGCGATTAGATTCCAACAACGGACAGCTTTCAGGGTGCATCTTCTTCTTAGCAAGAGCTTCTTGTCACAGCTAATATCTCCAAGAGGAGTTATTGCTCAGCCTGAAGGTAACCACTCTATTTTCATTCAGGTACTGTTCAAACGCCTTTTTCAGTCTGGTATGTTTGACGATTGAAGTCATAAGAATTATTAAACCGAAGTAATTTTTTTTAAAAATAATATTAACTGAATCTGCTGATTATGATAGAATAATTTCATATAAATAAAAAAAAAAAGGTTAAAAATTAAGTATTGTTTTCCTTAGATCGTAGTGTTTTCGTCACTTAAGAGTTAAAGAACTGGACATATTTTAATTGTCATGATGCAGAATGCGCCAGCTTATTACCAAAAATTAATAAATGGTAATGTTTATTTACATATTCAGTTGATTATTGATTTGAAGACGCTGAAATATTGTTAAAAAAATAAAATAGAAAGGTATATTCCCTATCGCCTTCAAATATTCTGGTTTGATTTTGAACCAGGGGGTTAGTAGTTAGTAATTAATAGTTAGTAGTTAGTAGTTAGGTTGAGGGAAACAGTTAAACGTGAAATAATCACACCAGTTTATAAAAATTAAAATTTTCTCATATCACAACTGAAATACTTAAATTGTACAGTTATAATTTTTTCCCGAGGTTTGGAACACGTCAAAGACGGTAACGCAAATGGGATTTCAAAGACGTTACACTATGAGAAAATCATTAATGAGTTAAGACAGGAATATTATAACAGCTAACAATAGAAATTGGTTGTAATAATAATTTCTTTTATATTAATGTTTTAGATATTTACGATTATTTTTATTTTTCGATAAAGAGATGTTAATTTTCCAAGCGATAGCCGTCTTATAAATGCTTGATTTAATCTGAAATTTTCGAATTAGTCTTTTTTTTTTATATTTCGAATCACCTATGAAAACTTTTTTTTTGGTTCTCTCTTCAAAAAAAAAAAGGCCAATTAAAAGATGTACATTGAATTTATTATAACAGTTAATTACAGAATCATTGTGTAGTATTCGACCATGTTTTCCTCCACCGTAATGTCAAAAGATCTCAGTACGTGGCCAAGTATCTTTTTAAATCTGAATTCAGTTTCTGAACTCAGATTTAAAGCTTACAGTTTAAGGCTTACAGATTCAGACGTGTCCCGCAAGACTGGTCAATGTATTGCTGAATGGGTAGAATGGAATAAAATGTATTCATTCTTTCCAAAACAAAATCGGTGAAGTGCATCAATAATGGACTAAAGGAAAATCAGAGGAATCTCGATGAAGACATGAGTTAACGAATTTTTATATTCATTTTCAGCAAAGGATATAACAAGAACGCTGTGACCTGCACCCGTTGCTTGGTGTGCCGTCGGTGGGTGAGCTCATACGCCGGAGACACATTAAGTTTTTTGACTCGTTGCAGCACCTGACAAACACAGTGTTTAACACTATGACTCCACCACCCCCCTCCGCATCGATGGCAACAGACTGTCAGGAAAAAATTAGGATAAGAATTAGTATGTAAGTTAATTTTAAGGTTGATCAGACAGGTGAGCCCCATCACCTTTATTAGTCAGTTTAGTCTAGTCACGTATAATGTATATCATTATACTGGTTTATTCATTATATAATTTCTATAAAATAACAAAACCTGTATATAATGTAGCGACGCTACAGGAAATACAAAATAATTTGTAAATAGATTCACCTGAGGATCTATAATTATATATAATTATCTGTAAATTTGAAGGGGCTATGGGGAAAAAAAAAAAATATATATATATATATATATATATATATATATAACATGTGAACAAACGACAAGGTTTTCTGACGCTAAAGGTGGTGTAACTTAAGTTATTGGGGGTATTACCGGATCTTTCGCACGTCATGGCGTGAATTTCCAAGTTCTAGAAACGCTTGACTATTTTATGATGTCCGATTTAAAATTTGGTAATAATATTTTAATGTCCATTGTATAGTAGCGTGAGAGGTTATACTTTCTGACAGGAACGAAGGAATGCTATTTTGTGAGAGAGTTTGTATGAAAGTAGTTATCAATTAACAGGCGCTATCGTAAAAGATCTACTCTAGTGGAAATGATCCACAGTAACTTGGCTTATGCTGAATATATTAAGTTAAGACTAGGGATCCGTTAACTGCTCACTTCGCTCACGAGCCCCCATGCCGGACTTAATCACGTGTTTTATAAATAAGAGAAGAGATATATGTATGTATATAATAAAAAAAAGTGACTAACAGCACGCTAGATAGATTGAATCAGGTCCTCTGTAATAGAATATTTGTTATTTCTGGGTGGCCAGGCCCTTTGTTGCATGCCACTCTTTAAGAACTAATGGGTTTATAACCAATTAGATTTGATCCTCTTGTCAGGTCCGATCAGAACAAACATTTTTGAAAAAAAATGAAGTACGGAGATTGGCAAAACTGAAAATGCCGTCTTTCGTTTGTCAGAAAGATCAGCATTCCTTCAGGTTCATATTGTTATTAAGTTCTACCTAGTATTATTTTTAGTTAATCTAATATAAAAGCTATAATAAAACGTAAGACGGAAAAATTTTATAATATACAACATGAAGATACTATTTATAACTAAGGATCAAAAAAATAATTTAACGTGAAACACTTAATTTATATTATACTGATGTTTACCCGATCTGTCATTCATAAAATACGGATAGCGACAAGAAATTAAAACATATTACGAGACCGAAAATGTTAAGATCTAAAATTACAGTTCGCATGTGTCCCCTTTTTCAATTGAACCAATTTCAATAGGTATATGCTTTAATAATCTTTCATACATTTTCAGATATTCCTTACCCAGAATGTTTTAGTTATCAACAGCCATGGTATTTCTATTAAATAGTTGAAAATGGTTTTGTAAACTTTTACCAGAACCACCAAACAGCTGCGCAAGCGAGCAGTTACGATCTCAGCGTAATAACTGATAACACTTACGATTACCGACGGAAATTTCGCATCAATATCTCATAAACGCCATGTTTTCCTATGATAATTAACAACAATAAATTCATGCCAATACATTTTTATAGGACATAAAATTCTTTAAGACAAAAAAAGTCGATAATTTTGATAGCAGCTTTTCGTTGAAACCAGCAAGTGGATGGAAATCCTTTTCTTTGGTAAAACTCTATCTGATTTTCCCCTGAAATTCTCTGAGTGCCTCATCTCCCCCTATTAAGTCGGATTTAAAACTGATCAATGACCAGCGCTGAAAGTTCTGCTTAAGAGGTATTTGAATATTTAATGTACATTATCTAATAAACTTTATCTCTTCCTTTTTTTCAAGGTCTCTTGATACATGCAGCCCTTAGTCGAAATAAAACTAATAAAACATTCATACTTTCCTAATATACGCTGAGGATTTTCAGTGTTAATGCCACACAGTAATTTTTTTTTCTTAAAAAAAACACATTTTTCATATATAAAAAACAAATTATATTCTCCCATAATAATTGTGACCATATGAAACAATACCCTTTTTTTCGTAACATCTATTCATTTTTATATAAAAAATAGTGCATGTTCTACACAGTAGTACCAAAGGGCATGTAAAAAAATAAAGAAACTACATATTACACCGGTGATTTACTGATAGAACCTTGTAGTTTTTATGTTTTAACAATGAAATAATTAAAACCCCCATCCATTTTAGCTTCACAGATGTAGTCCTGACACGATTATTATAAGATATTTTTACTAAAAGATTTCTTTTTTTGTCTAAAAATAATAATTTTTTTCTCTACTATACGGTATTGTTACTTTTCAGGAAATATATAATACTAATAATTCAATTTTTTTTGTTTTGTAATATCTTTGAAATTGTTTTTGTGGTCTTATATGTGTCACGAACGTGTGAAAAATTTGCAGCTTCAAATTTTAAATACCTTTTGAGCTATTACTTGAGAACACCAGGTTACCAGAATTGAGAACATTGGGTAACCTGACCTGAGGTTAGAAAATTGGGTCCCACCTGTGCTAAATATTCTAATGTATTTTTTCCCTTTATATTGAGCACGTCTTTATCTTTTATATTCATTTTTTCTAAATATTAAGTAATTATGTCTTTAGTTCAATTCGATTTGTATATAGTTTTGCTCATATGCTCTTTTAATTTAGTATTAAGTTGTAAATACGTATATAGTATAAGATATCTTTATTTATGTTCCTTTTTGACAGGTCTGAATATTTTTGTAAATTATCCATGTATTAGAACTTATTTGCCTATTGCTTAACAGCCCAATCTTCCGGAGATTAGCATGGATATTACGTTTATTTTATAGCTAAGCTGTGTGCTTTAATTTATTTGTGGTTATTTATGGCACTCTACAACCATAATATTTTAAAGAAATAATTTTTCCTTCCTATATCTTAAGTTAAAATATGTTGAGGTACTGATTAAATCGTATTCACGACTATTGTTACTACCTTAGAAAATGGTTTAAGAATACGGCTTACTTCCTGGTTAAATATGGTACACCCATTTCCGGATCAGCAATTAAAAATGTATTACATCTGCAGTTTTATTAAGTGTTAAAACGTTTACTGGGCATTTGACTGTTACAGTCTCTTCTTAGTGAAGATTGTCCAGTGCCTGTTTCTAAATGCCTATTATAATAAAAATTACTTAATTAGCTTTCAATGGGCTGTTTAGTAAACCAGCTTCCACAACTGGGGCAAAAGCTAGGCCGTTAATGCCCGTCTTTATGCCAACATAAGCACATTAATGTCCTCACTAATTAATCCATTTTGCCTTAATTAGTGCTTCCAGGGGCAGTGAATAAGGACTAGTAGGTCTTAATTCAATACAGGCCCATCACAAACGGAATTAGCTCTACCATCAACTGATAGTGTTAAGGTCCACTTAGAAAGAACATTAACATAATTAGGTCGATCCTATTTCACCAAGTTACAACCAACAAGGTTAAAAAAAACACTTTGCCTTTACAAAAACGACAGATGGGTTTTATCTAAGCTCTTTACTCCTAAAGATCATACACGTCCACGGAAGAACAAACAACAAACAACAAAGCCCTTGGATCAACAATCATAGGCTCAAAAATCCTTAATCCATGAAAATATATTCTTCCACCGATGGAAAATAAAAATAAACATTGAAAAACCAATGTAAGTCTATACACTAAACGTAGGACTAATTAATTTGTGAATTACTGAGCTTAAATGGTCCCAGATTGTTAGGTAATTAGACATAATTTTCAATAACGTCTTTACCTGTACACCTTACAAAAAGTCTATTAGAGCAATAAGCTTTTCAAACATGTAAACTGCCGATAAGAGATAAAGCAATAGCTTATAAAATTATAGTAAGATCTTTATTAACATATACATGTTACATGCATGTACTGTTATGCAATTACTGTTATGTTGTGTACGGATAGCAACGCCATCCTGGAGGTCAAACCTGCACTCGTAACTTCTGCAGACAAAACGGAACTAATTCCTAAGAAAAATAAAAAAAATTGCCTAGGTATACTGCATCTCCCGACTACATGACACCACTAACTTTATAACGTAGTAAAAGAAATCACTCGAAGGCTTCTAGAAAATTGTAACAGTAGCAGCAATAATTTAGTAACTAATGTTTCAACTAGGAAGAAGATAAATAAAGAAGACCACTTTAAGAGATAAATAAATTGGATATGTTACTTGTTATGTATTAATTTTATGAAAGTTTTGTTTTAGAGGTCTGACAACTATATCTAATGTGCCTATTAGCCTTAAATTAAATAATAAAATTTTTAGTATTTCGTCCGTTTGTAGGTTTCTAATTTAACATGTTTGTAAAAATGATCGAATTATTCAGAAATTTTAACCTTTAATTTTGCATTATACCCCAGTAGCGATGGGATTTTGGCTTGAAAAGGGTGAAGTAATTTTGATTTTTTGGTATGATGTATGTATTTTTCTCTTACAAAAATCCATTACCTTAAAAATATTTATTCCCACCTATGTGCGTTTTCCGCCATCTTAAAAAAATCTCTAAGAAAAGGCACTTTTTTCAGTTTTTTCTCAGTAACTCCCCTTCCAGCACATTTTAGGCAAAACGGTATTATTTATTGCCAATTTTAAAGACCACTAATTTTAAACAACATACTGGAAAATCTAAATTTTTCTACTTTTTGTATCCCTTTTTTGAGTTATTTATGCTTACTTTCTTGTTAACTAAGACAAAAAAAAATTAAAGTATCGTTGTCCATAAGTTCTATTGTGTAAGTTAATGTGTTTTAATGCTAGTAACTTCTGTCTTTGCTCAAATGCACTTGCAAAAATGTCTTACTTTTCTCGAATAAGTCCGATGTCAAAGCGCTATCGTCTGAGATTGTAATATTTACTCCCAATACAAAGACAAAGAATTAGACAATTGGTCTTACTCTAAGTGTAATAATGCGTAATCTAAACATTTGCGTATGGTTATGTTAAGTTAGATGATTATTTATATAAAGATATTCAATCAAATAAAAGAATAACAAAATGGATAGGTGATTGTTTCTTAGATCTCCTAGGTATAACACAATATCTTTTTTTTTTCAAATTAAAAAATCTCTATTGTGGTAAAATCTGCCTTATTGGGTAATTGTGATCAACGTGCATAGTATCATAATAATAATATAAGTAACATAATATCCAAAGGAATATCGGATAGTGATAATTCGATAATATCGGATAGTGATAATTCGATAATAACCGAAGGGTTCGTCACTCGTTTGATCTGTTCCAAATGGATTTTCCCAACAAAGCGGTTTACTTTACTGACTTTTAGTACAGCTGTAGTTGTTGGCCCCTTGTAATCACTATGAACTGAAATTGACGATGTCGAAAGATGAAACTGTACTCCATCAATGTCGCTCTAGACCTGAAGCAATTACCTCCACACCCCGCCCTGTTCTCTCTTTCTTATAAATCTGAAGATAAAAAAAACATACCTTATTTATTGAGGAACTATTAAGGGTAGTGGTAGTGTAATAATTCTGAGGAAAAACTGCCTTCAAGCTACAATATACTATTACTCTAATCCCATTCAATTATGGGGTTTAAATTTTTTATCTTGAAATATGAAGCAGAATACAATTTTTCGTAAAATTATTATAATATTTTTCCGTTTATCCATGATATTGTGGCAATCTTTATATATTGACATATTACTTATTATTCTCTAGTATTAAACGTCATTTATTTTGCCGTGAGGATCGTGGTGCAATAATGTCTTTATTTAGGGTTATTATTCTCTTATAAAACTCGTCATTTCTTAAAGATTAAACACTTTTTGTATATAATTACTAATTAGGAGTAATTCTTCTTATTAATTCTTGCTTTGTGCAATTCACAGCATACAATATAGATACTCGTTTTGCTCAGGGCCCTCCACTCCCGAAGCGATCCACCCAGCAAGCTAAAAGAAGAAGGTTGTATCCAGTGCTGGAAAACCATGAAATGGTGTCATAGCGTTGACTAGTGTTCGTTTGATATTCGAAGGTTTTCCTGTCCCGAAAAGTCGTAAATGGTTTTAGCAACGTATCGTACACTTGCAGATTGTTTTCTAGTTTATTACGAATTCTAACCAAGTAAACGAGTTATGAATGTTGTGAGATCGTCGGTCCATAGTATACATGCAAGTCAAGTTCAAGTAACTATTATGTCGCGTACAATGATATGACGGTGGCCAATCAAAGTCTTCACTCAACGACAGAGCGCTTTGGGAAGCGGGCACTTTCACTCAATCTTCTTCAATCTAAATACAAGGTTTTTAAATTATGTTACACGATATAATCCAATAAAGACCACATTTCCTTGATTTGCAAATGAAAACATAAATTTATTTCTTGAATTTTTCTTTTTCTTCTTTTTATTCCTAATTACTTCATTAGTTTTCACTCCGATATTCATTAGGTCTCCATAAATATTCTAGTAAGCATTTTTATTCGGAAACACTTGATTGTTTCTTAAGTTATCTTTGTCTAATATTTGGCAATTCATAACCCGCCCATTATTATTCTTTTTATTTGTTTTATTAATTCTCTAGATTAATACATCATTTTATGTTCTCCCTTGTAATAACTATTATATTTTATTTATTTTCTCAGTACCAATTTTCATTCACCTCTACTCATTATTGTCTTTTGTTTAATCTTATCCTGATAGTTAATTGTTGTCATGTGTACATAGGCCCTTTGTTATTTATAGGGTAACCGTATCATATTAAAGTTACATATTTGTTTATTTTTGTAAACTAGACATACTTATGTGTTCCTTTTTTTTATTCTTAGGGGACAATGTCCTAAAATAAAGTTGTTGTTTTTTTTCGTTTTATTTATTTTCAATTTGCTGCCAAGCCCTACAATTTTTCGCACACTACTGCAGTATCTTTGAGATTCTGCGTTGAAGTTATTCATTGAGTTAATCACCGCTGCTGTGCATTGTTCTCCGAGTGAGGGTTGTTGGAAAACAGTTAAAATCGTTGCAGAGAACGGCGGCCCAGGGTCTTAGATACAGGTAATGGAGTTATCAAGAAGTTGCCTAACTGCCCTCGGCGAATTAGCCGCAACAAGCCCAGCCTCTCTGTAGCCGTTAGCCGCGGAGATTGTCACTTAACCTCAGCTTTACATCCTCTCCCCTCGAGTGGATAAAATCAAAACTAAAATATCCGTTACAAGCGGTGATTGAGAAAATCCAGCACATTAGGTCTGGGCTTTAAGCTGTCCACTTAAGTGCTAGTTGCTCGGATACTACGGCTCAAGTACTTGTGAAACTGCCGGGAATTAACTTCTAAGGGGTAATTCCTTTACTCCTTCGGTGCTGTCCAAGGGAAATAGGAATTACAACAGTTGCTTCACCCTACATCCCTTAATTCAAGATATTTTTATCGTTATGGTTCTTGCTTCTGGAAACATGGTAATCAATGGCAGACCTTAGGAGCCAACAAAAAAGTAAATTAATAACAGCTCCATTATTTACAACAGCAGTAGCGTGAGTGCCAAATGAGCTTTTAGACATGCCGAGTCAGATTTTAACATAATCAGTGACAGACATGGAAAGACCGACTGTGTAATCTTCTCCTTCAAGACTTGCCAAATTCCTACAGTCTATGTGGACAAGAGAACTCACCGGCTTTTTAAATGTACTATCTGGGTCTAAAAATGGATAGGCATCTCCATTTCTCTATCCATTTCAGAAACAAAATAAAAAAAGTTCGACACAGGTCATACCGGCTTTTGCACTTGACAACTAACCTAACCCAACTTAAGTAGACCAAACTTGTTGCCTCTCAAACTGATGATATATTTATGTGTACTCCGGCCAGCTCGGATGCACGATCCTCCGCTATATACTCACTTAACTGACAGTACAGCTAAAAGTCTCCTACAATTTTTATCATGAGAAACGTGGTCAAACATAAACTGGTCTCTCGAGAGGTTAAAGAACCCCAACCTCCACCCGTTACCTGTTGTGGTGTCGGTGCATGAGTTCAACCCACCGGAGACACATCAAGTTTTCAACTCGTTGCAGCAACTAACATACCCAGTATTTGACATTATGACCCCACCACCCTTCCCACCCCGATGGCAATAGGCTCTCCGGGGAAACTAACTTAAGGTAGTTAGTTAGATTTAGGTTAGATATTAGCACAACTCATTCTTAAGGTAAGTCCCATTATTTTCATAGTCCCATAAAAGGAATTGTATGTAAAACTTTTGTATATCCTGGTTATTGTTAGTAGGAATGTACCCTTAGAACAACTGAGGGTAGTAGGTGCAAAACCTTTTGGCATATGCTGCAACTGACGCGAGTTAACTCCCTTGCAGGGGTAATTTTAAGACTATGATTCGGTCTCATCAGGACTCATGGCAACAGGTTCTCTTAGACCACGTTCAATATTAGTGTTTATGTCGAAGTGGTTTCAGCTATCAGAAGCGTTGGTCTTTCCTTCTTTGTCAATCGCTTCCTTCTCCTAAATATCCTTTCATCCACGGTTGTTATCAACGGACGATTACGTATTTTAAGGTATGTGATTTATTTTACATTATATATATATATATATATATATATATATATATATATATATATATGATATATATAAAATCACTTTTCAAACCAGTCCGAGTAAAAATGATTTTACATTCTTTCATCACTGTATACCGAATTGGTAACTTCTCCAAGAAATATAAAAACTTGCAATAAAAAAACATTTCTATTTTCCGTCAAACTTAAAACTACTTACAGCATCACTTGTTTTCTTGTTACATTGTTTTAAGCATAACCGGGTCATAAAAAAAAAACTACTGTACAAAATAACATGCTCCTTAATTAGCCACAGGTCGAGTTAAAGTTGTGAATACATTAACATCGTGTACAGATGATCATTTGTTATTATAGTTTGAAAAAATGATGCCAATGTATAAATAATTAAACTTATTAATGGCACATACTCATGTCTTATGGTGATGACTAAATAGTAACAGCTGGAATTGACGAAGAATGGATCAGACAGACATCTGAGGGTAACAAAAGATTCCGGTTGTGAATATCCTAACCATTCGGTTTTTAGAGCTAAAACCATTATGGCTTGATTATTCTTAGTTTTTTTGTTCTTAGTAAAGCCCAAAACGAGATACCTTTTCGGGTAATTTCATAAATTGAAAAAATAACCTCTGCCGCAAGTCCTGTCCACTATATTAATTTCCATTCCTATTCCTGTATCTGAGACAGTGGGGTATTTGGGCTTCCATCTTGACAAAAGGATGGATTACATTGAATCCACATACGAGGCTAAAAAGACATTAAATAACGGAATAGAGCTATGGGGGACAGCAAAAAGATCAAACATCAAGCATATCCAAACCTTTTGATCAAAAGTCCTGAGAACAATAGTTAATGCCCCTTATTGCGTCAGCAAACAAAAACCCTTCATAACGATCTTAATACACCCTACATTCTTGAACTCATCCCTTCCAAGTTCATGAAATTCCATAGTAAACTATCCAACCCCCTTAATCCCCTAGCACAGTCATTACACTACGGCATTCATCCCTATAATCCTCCTCGGAGACTAAAGCGGCAGAGGCCTCGTGACCTGCTTTAAATAAAAAATAAATACTTTCAGCCTTATTTGTTTTCCTTCGGTATATATTTAACGGTTTTTTTCTGAGTATTCTTTTGTTTGTTCGTTTGTATTGTAATCGGCAGTCTTGGCAATACTCCGACCCCCCCCCCATATGCTTTCGGCACACAGAAGTTGCTTTGATGTACTAATGCTCAATGTGAGTCTGCGCACCAATACCCTGCCGTGCATTTCCTCTGAAGTACACTATAGGCGGACAACATTCAAAGGCGGCTAAACCATCGACAGTCACACTCTACCAACCACCCTTCTACCACAAGACTACTCAACCAAGATTGCACAACCACGACTAATAATATAATACCACCATGTTACTTCAGGCTGTTAAAATACATTTTCTGCTTCATAGAAAAGGAAAAATAATTGCCAAGCACGGGCTCTACTTTCAATAGAGGCAGACATTGAGTTTTTTTCTATCTGTCTGTCTGAGCGTTCTACAATAAAAAAAAAAAATTATCAATCTAACTGAATATTTAAAATAATATTTAAAAATATCTTTAAATCACTGCATAGGTTTTTGATAAGATATAATAACGAATATTACGAGAAACAAATGTAACACTCTGACTCACGCTCAGTACATATTTAAGATTTAATGTTCTAGTATTTTATCCATAGTTGAGAACTCAATAAAGACCCTGGAAAAAAATAAATGCCAGTTTTTGGAAGCTAACAATAAAAAAAATTATATAAACATTCGATTCCATTTTGATTTTTTTTTGGTCAACATTTTAATTGTTATCATTAATAATAATTAATACACAACGAACAAAATTCTGGTATGATCCCGGAATATCTAGGCATTAGCTCTACCCACCCCACGAGTTACGACCGGCCAACACGTGGCAGTGAAGCTAGTTATTAGACAGGTCCTGGATTAGAGACCCGATCTTTCAAGTAATTATCTGTGTCGGGTCGTCACGAGAGGGGTGCCTGGTCACCCTAGCCCGTTGACAAGTGAGTGTTGTTTGATTTTATAACCTGGACAATCGTTTCATGACGGCTTTACTATCTGACTCCATTTTTTTATAGGTATGTGCCCCGACAATGCACTATGTTCAGGAGAAGAGGTACAGGGTAGGTTTATAGGTAGTTTATGTGGTCTTGGAATAACCACGAATTCTCACTCGGTATCTAAGGGTAGACAAAAACCGTCCGGATCCCAAAGGCAAGTGTGAACTGGAGAGAGGCAAACTGGATTGCAATGGGAGACACTGCTGGTAAAATTTGCAGGGCCACGGCAACCGTCGTCCACGAGGGAGAGGTCTCTCCCAAGGAGGTGCTAGTTTTAGCGAGATGAAGGCAGAGATTCCCACTAGGAAGGTGTGGGGTCTGACAACGCCGGACTAAAACATAGCGAGGTTAGGAGAGAGAGATGCAGAGGTAGTTGAATGAGAAGACCATGGTTTTGAGTAGAACAGCAAGCGCCAGTGCAGAGAGAGAGAGAAGTGTTCAATGTGCCGGTTTGTTTGTCTGCCCTCTGTTTTTTGTTTTTTTTTGGTTTTTTTTCTAAGCTCTCTAGTTAGAAATTCAGGATGAGGGAAAAATAAGGAATATTTTGGTTGAGCGGATACTTGTACTAAGAGTACCTACTTGAAGGTGGTGTGAGAGGATTAAGGAGTGTGGGAAGCCTCGGAGGAGGTTGGTTGTTGCAGTACAGTGGTGAGAGTCCACTGTGGCTGGGCCTAGAGTCTCTCTAGGCATGTAGTGTAGTCATATTTAGTCTGACATCAGTGATGAGTGCCCCTTAGAGGCTTGTTGTTGGTGGGTTAAGCGCCGTGATGTCTACCATTTGGTCTGCTTTACTCGATCTTGTGAGTTGCCAGCGTGCCGGTAGCGGTGGTGGTATCATGTCTCGGAATAAAGGGTTTAGACTGTATGTCATCGAGTCGAAGAACTTGATGTGTCTTCTTTTGATGGCTTCGGTGCTGGTGGGGAGCTCAAAATTTTCGTGCATGTCGGAAGCCTTCATTTCACGAAAAGAGGTATGCCAGAGTGCCGTGCGCAGGATGTTGTTCTGGAAGCTCTGGAGTCGAGTTATGGTGTAGGAATCTAAAGCGTGGTGTCCCAAACAGTAGAGCTCGCCTCAGGACGCTGTTGTATATTAAGAGTTTCAGCCGAAGGGATATGGCCTGGCTCGTGATGAGATGCTGGAGAGAGTAGTAAGTCCTGCGTACTCGTTTCAATTTCTTCTGTAAGTGTGTGCCGAACGTCATGTGTCTGCCTAGGTTAATGCCTAGGTAGCAGATGCTGTTGGCAAGTTTGCATTGAGTCCGTCTATGGTGAAGCTCGGTGGACGCTTTCTTTTCCCATGCTGGAAAGAGAAGATGATACCCTGAGTCTTGGCTGGGTTTACTTGAATGTGGACAGCTCGCAGCTTGTCAGCGATTAATTGACTAGCGCCCTCTGCAGCCTTAAGAGCTTTCGCTGGGTTGAGGCTGGTGCTGTAGACCCCTATATCGTCCGCATATGCCGCTACCTCACAATTGGAGTATGATGCTCCTACAATGTGCATGGTGTAGATGTTGAAAAGTAGGGGACCCAGCACCGACCCTTGGGGAACTCCGACGACAAAATCTCTTCTGGTAGTTAATACGGCTCCTATTCGCACGGAAAAGGTTCTGCCTGCTAGATATGAAGACATGATGTTATGGAGTTGCGCTTTCTGCCCTCTGTCTGAGGACGCGAGGTTTATATAGCCGGCTAGTCGTGGTGGGGGGCCATCCCCACCAGCGGCTGTTCTCCCCACCAACTTCTTCCCCCACTCTCCAACTGGCGTCATAAGCTTTATTTATTAAACATATGGGAACAGTGATAGATATGATCTGATCGAGAAGAGAGTGACTTATAATTATTTGTAATTAAGAGGTGGCCACAACAATCTGTTTTGCTGTGAATAATTCATAATTATAAATAATACCAGGACGATAACCAAAATAAAAATCTCTCATGCAATTTCTTTTATTTTCTGTGACCGTAGTGGTTTTGCCAATGAAATGAAATGGTTAGGATGAAAAAAAGACAAACTTTCGTTTTTCAGTTATGAGAAGTGTAATTAAAGCAACCTTATTTTATCTCACCATTGGAATCTCCAATTTAACTTCTCTCCAACTAATGTTAAACATTTGAAGAAGTATCCTGTTTGCTTTCATTCCATTCTATATATAATCAATTTAAAATTATATCAAGACTTCTTGACAGAAGGGACACTTCTTGGTTTTCGTGAACTATTTCAAGATATGCAGAACATAATTAAGAAAGCACTAGAATATTCTATTTGTTAAGACCTGTATAGTAGCCCTAAGGAAATAGAAGTAACGGAAAACCAAAAAATTTCACAAGCAAAGTAAAATAATTCCTCTTTTATGATTTTAAGTCATAAAAGTCAACAGGCAGTCTAAAAGTCATCGGACTGCAGCAGATGGTATAGAACAAACATTGTCATATAATTGTGCATGCAAAAATATCAATTGTGTCATGAAAACGACTGGCAATATATATCTACGTAAGCTTAGTTACGTTTATAGATTTATCACGAGCAATCTATAACTGACAGGTGACAGTTATATCAACGACATTGCTACTTAACCATCCATTAATTATTCAGTGCTATATTTCTCTAGTATTAATACAATACTATTCATTGCTTTGAACGCCCGTGGTACCAATTGACAATGGAACGCAGCATAAGCCCAAAGCATACAGAACTCAGCCCCCCCCCCACCCAACTTCGATTTCTCTTCAACAGACGTTCTTTGCATTCCAATCAGTTCCAGGTTTCAGGCTACAATAACCCTTGTAGCTATTGGATACGGAGAATTTAAATACCTAGTCCTTGCCTAGAAAAAAATAAAAAAGTACACCTTTCTCAATAAAATAAGATTACAGTAAATCAGTTTTTCTCAATAATTATCAGCATAAGTCATAAACTTGTAAGTGTATTATTAATCAATTAGAACACTTGTCAGACCATTAAATATGCATTACAGATTATTATTATTCATAAAAATAAAACCAACACACGAATTTTTTTTTTAAAGAGATGAACATTTGTCATAAAATAACACATTTCCGTAGTTAAAAACAAGTTTAAAGAACATGAATTTTGTAAATATAGCAGAAATTGGAGGTCTTTGGGAAGGGGGAAGGGTCTTGTAGCGTAATGGAGCCTTTCTCACTCTTTCTCTCTCTCTCTCTCTCTCTCTCTCTCTCTCTCTCTCTCTCTCTCTCTCTCTCTCTCTCTCTCTCT
The DNA here is from genome assembly GCA_930367205.1 of Acanthosoma haemorrhoidale. Lineage (NCBI taxonomy): Eukaryota > Metazoa > Arthropoda > Insecta > Hemiptera > Acanthosomatidae > Acanthosoma > Acanthosoma haemorrhoidale. The sequence continues at coordinate 39,694,885 of OV884009.1, read as the reverse complement.
CTCTCTCTTTCTCTCTCTCCTGCTCTCTCGTTCTCTCGCTCTCTCCCTCGTGAGAGCTATCTCATATTGAACATTATCACTTGCGCAGCCATGCATCAATTAGAACTATTATGCATAGTAATAATGTCTTTATGTAGTTTTTTTATACCGATCAGCACTAATTGCCTCAGGCATTAATATCACTAATGACTGGGATCGTCCTATCAGTACTAACCACATGGTTTTAAATAACAGGCCCGACATCTTAGTCACAAACAAGAAAATAAAGTGGCACTTATTATTGAGATGGGGGTGTCTGTGGATGATTGCTGAAGGTAGTAGTGGAAAAAAGAGGAAATATCAGGATTTAGATGAAAAATAAAGGCGAATCTATAGATTGGAAATTCGTGGGATTTTCCACATAATCATTAGCTTGATCGTGGAGAACCTACTCCATCCAAAGGAAGGCGCTACCAAAGAAAACTGACTGGGTTCAGCATGAAACTCTTTTGGAAACTGTGAAGCTCTAAAATTCAGCCTTTTGACTAATAGTTCGGGTTGATGAAAATTTTTGATTATTGTAAGGAAGAGGAAATAAAATTTTCAAATGACTTTGTTTAATTATCCTTTCATTAGCTATAGTTATGTATCATTAAGTAGGAAGTAAGTATAAATAATACACCTAATTAATAAAAAAAAATTTTATTATGAGACCTTTTATCTTAAAGAGGCCTAAACACCAAAACGAACAGAACAAAATTAAACCGAGGGAAGAAATTTAAAAGACAGTTGACGGACAGCGAACAGAGCTTAGGTCACGTAGCGAGGAAACGGTGTTATGTAAATAGCAAACACTAGGGTAAGGCGAATAAACACATTGGAAACCACCCTCAAACGAAACTATCTCTGGGCAGGGGAGCATTATCTAGGTGCGACTGAAAACGCAATTTCCCCTCCACGCCATTCCGCTAGCGCGATCCAGCAAGGATAACAGGCCGGATCTTTTCCCTATGTTTGAAATTAGTTTGAACCTGACTGACGGTATCGTTAAACTTCGAGTCGAACTGCACCCCGCTGCACCGGACTCTCTTATCAATTCATCCCTTTAACCACCCTTATCTGGTTACCGGCTTATATTTACTGTTGGGGGAGGGGGGTGGTTAGCTCGTTACACTCTCGTGGTGACACATACCATCATCTACGAGGGGAAACAACTCTATTCATACAGTAACCACCACATTTTCAAAATTACAAAACCTTCAGGCTTTCTGTGTAGCAAAAAAGAAAAATGGAAACTGAATTATTGATCTAAAGCCTCTAAAAGAGGCTCTACTTTCAGATAGATCAGTTTGTTCTAAGGTAAAAACGATTCAATCTATCAGCACTTTTAAATAACAATTTTTTAAAACTAAAACATGAATAAAAAATTCCAAACTGAAAAAAAAAACCGTTATGTTAACTTATAAACGGAGTCCGGATGTTTCCAGGAGTACAATATGTCGTATATCATAAATTAAAGTTACACTGTAAAAAAAATATGATGCACCTGTACTCTAAATATGGAAAAAAACAGCGAAAATATTTCAATATACTGATGTGCAGCAAATTAATTCTGTAACGCACTCTTAACTAAGAAAAAAAATGGTGGAGGGATATATTTTTTTTTCAAGATTATTCAAAACGATCAACACAGGACGAAAAAAAAACAGCAGATAAACGTATTGAAAACTATTAAAATAGCAAAAAATACTCATTAAAAAAAAAAACACAGCAAATGAAAGTATTTATAAAAATGTAACTAATATACAATAAATGAAACACAATATATCAAAGACTCAGCGAGTAGTATGTCTAGCATTAAAACTGATTATCAGATTCATTTCATAATTCGTTTCAATGAAGCCTAATAGTCTATCTTTTACAATATTTGTATATTATAAAATTATCTCTACATCAATTTAGTTATCTCAGCGATATTTATTATCGCCCCTAAAATCACTACACTGTGGTCAGTATCACTGAAAAAAATCTAATCATCCCTGTTTAAAATTAACATGTTTCAGAATATGTATTCCATACATTTTCCTATGCCACGTATGACGCAAGTTGCATTACATTTGATTTAATTATTTGATACTTTGGCTAAAAATAGTCAGTTGGTTAGAGTTTAGTTGTTCTATTCATTATTTCATTTACTTACTATGCGATTAAAGCTTCAGCTATTTTAAATATCTCACAGACATTGGTAATGAACATATCCGAATTTTCCGCTTAGACGACAGCCGCTTCAATCCATGCGCCCTTGTTTTTTCTCCCAGAAAAGGGCAATAGCCCTTATTTGAACAATTCAATCACCGCGTGCTTTTTTTGGCAAATATGTACCTACGATTGCAATCTGGATTTTTTTCCCCCAAAATTGTGTTGTAATTATTTAGTTCTTACTCACATTTCATCCTTTTAATAAGAACCATCAAATTTTTCAAATATACGCTCTACCACTTGTTATGTCTTCGTTTAGTTTTGAGAGCTTCGTTTAAGTGTGCTCCAGAACCGTCTTTTGAATACAAAATCTGCACAGTTACGAATAGCTAGAAAATCGCCCTATTTTGAGCAGAGTAAATCTGAAATATACTCGTCTCGTAAAACCCAACGTGGTCAAATTTGAGTAGAGGTATTCGTTTGGATATCGGTTTAGTTTGTTGAATGAAAACAATAAGAATTTATTTTTTCAAGTTATTCAGGGGCGAACTTACTTACACAGTGCGCTGAGATGAGTTAGAACTTCCACATTTTACTCTCATCTCCAGTCAATCTGTTATAACGACTTCATGCATGTCATACATAGTAAATCAAAACGTAATGGATATAAAAAATTTATGAAAATATAATCAGTCCAAGGCGATATCCTCACAAATGCCATTTATTGTAAAATATAAAGTCTTGAACCCTGCGAAATTAACTACACCTGCTGCTCCTTTCAGGATTATACAGTACCATAGATATATGCCTTTCTCTCTATAAGCAAATTATTTACTTTCAAATACTTAGGGAAATAAATGATTAAAGACATTTTTAAAATAACTTTGATTTACTAAAATATTTATGCTATCTTCTAAGGGACAGATGAAGCAGCTGAAAGCAATTTATTTAATGCCTTAAAATTTAAAGAGTAGTAGGTATTTTTTTTAGCTCAAAGAATTAACAATTCATTTTCATAAAATTGGACATATTTAATTCACTGAACAAAATAAATTATAATATTGAATAATAAATAACAATTTTACTTAGTTTTCGTCCTTAGGAAAATTAAAAGAAGAAAAAACAATCTGGTAAACACCCACTGTTATAAACAGTACAAATCAATTTAATTTACATTATATACCTAAAGTAGATAATGTCTAAATTTGATGTGAGTTGAAGTGTCTCTTATGTTTAATTGTAAGATAGCAACATTCAATTGCGATTCGGGTTAAGTGGAAGTTTTCTACAGAATGCCTAAAATCATCGAGTTCCGTACAATGCGCGCGGCGTCAAAGATACAGTTCGGCAACACCTAAATGTCGCGCTGGTTTACTGTTTACTTACACTGTAGTAACATAAAGTAGTGATTATAGAAATTTGCATATCCACAAAAATCCTGAAAAACTGTTATTCTATAATAAAAAAAAAATTATTTTATGAAGGGAATGCGTATGGAATTATTGAAAAAACATAAAATCATGTCTGCGTGCATTACCCATGGAGGCCTACATGCAAAACCCACACCAAAAACACTATTCTCAAAGACTAACAACTCCCCCTAAATTCAAGGATTCTCAAACTGAAAGATATTTTAACAAAACATTAGCTTTTGAAAATCTACTAGTTCGGGAGATTGGTAACTACAGCAAAAGATACACTCATAAAATTTAGAAGCTTCTGACTTGTAAATAAAAATCTAAATTACAATAACCTTACAGATTATATTAATTTAAGTTGTAAATATTTTCAGTGTATTGTAAATAGTCTTATTTAACTTGTAAATATATTTTTTTTTAATTATAAAATATAATTTATTTAATGTTTAAATAATATTTTGTTGTTATGAAATAATTTAATATTTAAAAAAAATTGTATGTATATATATACATAATTATAACGTAATGATATATATATATATATATATATATATATATATATAGAGAGAGAGAGAGAGAGAGAGAGAGAGAGACATAACATATATAATTATATTTATGACATATCCAATAGGTATCATGGGAAGGATACCGGAACATGTAATAACAATTTAGTAACAAGTTAAGTTGTCAATTGATTTGTAGTTAAAGTTTTTATATCTCTCTGTAATTAACAGTTATCTCATGGGATGATGGAAAGACGTTTTATATTTACCTTTATTAAGGTAATTTAGGTATTAAGAGGTAAATTATAGTGTATCTCGGCCGTAATTAATATTTCAATGACAACACATTTTAATAATAAAATATATAGTGAGGCAAGTGATCCATCAGTGTAACAATACATACTTTAGATGTATTATACGTGAGTATAATAGTTTGTTAAAAGCAAACCACGCATATTAATCATTTCTTAGTAAAGGTGTCAGGAACATTTTGTAAAACTTTGCACACAGCCTTTCCCTGACACCCTTCCGAGAAGCGGAGGATGGAGTTGTCACGGACAAAAGCACTGGAGTTGTCGTCTCTCTCCACCCTTTCGTTTGTAGACCTCTTCACCGCTTCAGGTGAAATGGATCCCATTCTCCACGCAACCTTGGCACGTCTTTGCGAACAATCTGATCTGTCCGGAGTACACTTCACCTGTTTAATTTCGTCTAATGGATGATTATTACTCCCAAGGTATTGTCAGGAAGGTACCGTATATTAGTGAAATGACGAGTAGGTAAATAATTTTCGTTTTTATTTTACAGTGATCGAACTTTTAACAAATATAGTATAATTAGATATACTATTTTTTAAATATAATTGTAATCCTTGTTCGAGTAATTTTATAGTTACAGGTACTATTATACCAAAGCATTATTATACGCAAATATAAAAGTAAGATGTGATGCGTCACTGAGGAAACCATTTCAGTGAAAGTTTAAATAAATTTCTGTAATTATATTCGACAAGTACCAACAAATAATAAATACAACATAAAATTAATCAGAAAATCGCAATCTTAGTTTCATATCTCGCTTAATATGATGGAGAAATATTTTTTTCTAATTACTAAGTGAACATTCACAATTTTTTAAAGAGTAATTATATTTAAATTGTTCCGTTTGGTGCTACAAAGAAACACTAGTTCAGTGAATGAGACCACGATATCATTGAGTGTTTTAACAATTTTTTAAATAATATCTAAAAAACGAACCGCAAATTAATTAATGCTGATCATAAGTTCATTAGTATGGTATTATTTTCAAAGTTAGAGGACTTTTTTCGATACCAAGTAATTCATTTATTACTATAGACCCTCTTGTATCTGTCTGTGTTAAAATTATTTTATATAAAAATTGTGAAACTTGTTCTGTTTGGTCTATGTATAAATATGTGTGAATTAAAAATAAGTTAATCGAACGTGTTTCATACCATTCACGATCATCACCAGGTACCTATTGAGTACCCCGTACAGATAATAACTCAATACAATTCAGTTCCTAATGGATGAAATAATTCAGTGACACGTAGAATTTGTTGGGTACTGGTATGAACACCTCCAATTTCAGACAAAATTACTACATTAAGAAAGTTCTCACCTCCTCTTCCATACCTGGGAAGGTAAACAATACAAGGGGCGAACTATAGGATCCCTGGGCTATGTATACACGCCTAACTTGTATGAATTTATATTGTAAATACGGTATGAATGACGGAGTAAATTTCAATTTGGAATGAATGCTCTTTTATAAAAATTATCTATTGCCCGTCTAGTATTGTAATTTTCTCCAAATAAAAATTTATTATTATCGAAGCACTGACAAAAAGAGAGAAACTGAAATTAAATATATGATGTAAACAAATATCTACATATAAGTAAACTTTATTATGATAAAATTACAATCTTCCTTATTGGGCAAAAAGTAATTGTGATAAATTTTCTCATTCATAACAAATTTACAATTTTCATTCACTATGGAATTTCATGAACTTAAAAGGCATGAGTTCAAGAAGTATATTAAGATCGTTATGAAGGGTTTCGTTGCTGACGTAATAAGGGGCATTAACTACTGTCAGGACTTTTGATTTATAGGATTGGATACGCTTTTTATGTTCGATTTTTTTGCTTTCTCCCGTAGCTCTATTCCATATGTCCAGATTGGCTTAATTAAATATATGACTTGAATTGGAAATCCGAAAGAAAATAATGTGAATATAACTGTTTAATTGTTTTCCTAATCCCTCGCTCGAATTATATTTCGGCTAAATCAAGTGGTTTATTCCGGTCTAACTTACAAAGGTAAGTTGAGCACCGCAAACTTCCAAGGAAAAAACCCTAAAATGTAGAAGCAGCTATGACTCTCCCCGGACAAGGTAATAAAAATTTGCATAGATAATTCTCCTCGAATAAATTTATATAAAACTTGTAAGATAGAAAAAAAAGGCTAAGACCTCTGTAACTGGGTCCATTACCAAAAACTTTAACAGGAGTCCCCAAAAGAAACAAATGTACTGGAACAAAACTCATCTGCATAGGCTCCGTTTTCAGTATCTGCCGGGAGTTTTTCATACGCGAAATGCGTATTTCAAAAGTCTTCTACTTTTCGTTTTGTTCGAATTAGATTTAACCAATAATAATAATAATCATAAAACCGACAAACTGCCTTTTTTACAAAACTGGTGCAATATAATTCAAGTCGTCCTACAATTGAGCAACTTTGAAAACTCCATTTTTTATTTTTTGTAATAATATTCCACTCAAGCACTAATACATGATAAATCGATACATCGAGATCTTTAATTTGATACCCTAGAATATACAATTGAAAATTTTTATTTGTGCATTACCAGTTAATTTATTAATGACGTTTCAATATTTTCAAGGAGCAGGTTTTATTTTTGGCGTCATGAGCCATCATGTAACAATGTATTTTTCCTTTCTTCCGAATATCGAAAGTGCAACCATGTAAAACTTCATATCTTGAGCTTGAATAGGGGGCTTACAATCACCAGGAAAGAGCGACACACAACATCAAAGACACAAAAACATAACGATTAACAATTATACGAGTAAATAAGAGTGGGACCTACGAGGCCGGTCCCAAAACAAACTATTTTTGTACAAAGTGATTTATTTAATTTTTTTACGAAAAAACCTTTTATCTCTTTCAAAGTATGCTCGTTTGGAGTCAATAAACTTGTCCAATCTTCTATTCCACTGTTCGAAACATTTTTTGAAGTCCTCGCTTGTGATGCTAGACAAGGCCTCCATCATTTTTGTCTTTGCTTCTTCAACGTTTACAAAACGCTTTCCTTTCATGTCCCTTTTTGTTCGGGGGAATGAATTGATGTCACAGGGTGCTAGATCGGGTGGTTAGGGAGGGTGGGGCATGGTTTTCATACCATTTTTGGTCAAAAAGCAGCGCACAGAGAGAGCTTAAGCGTTGTCGTGGTGGAAAAGCCAATACCCCGACTGCAACAAATCAGCCCTTTGTCTCCATAAACTGTCGCGCAATATTCTGAAAACTACCAGGTAAAACGCCTGGTTAACTGTCTGGCCCGGGGAAACAAACTGTGAATGGATGACTCCTCTCCCATTGAAAAACAAATGAGCATCGTCTTAATGTATGACCTCACCTGACTAGCTTTTTTGAGGTGAGGTGAATTTGGAGTATTCCGTTGTCTTGATTGTTGCTTAGTTTCAGGATCGAATCCATAGAACCATGACTTTGACGACCTCGGAAAAAGTTTTTTGGTCATTTCGGAACTCTTCCTTCAAAGCAGAGCATGCTTCCAAGCGACCTTGTTTTTTCTGTCCAGTCAGCAGTCAAGTCGACATTCTCGTTGGTTTGGGCCACCAGAGCACGTTAAGAGCGAGGTTGATCATCAATTGAAATTTTTCCAATTTTGAAACGGGAAAAACCACTCAAACACTTGAGTTTTCCCCCATAGTATCATCCTTCTAGGTCGCTTTGAAGATTTCAAGGGCTTCTGTACCAGTTTCCTTGAACAGAAGCAATACTTATAACAACTCTCACAAATAAATGAACACAAGTAGAACGGAACCTTCTCCAGTGACGGAACTTGGCATACTGTCTGGGGAAAAGTTTCTTTACATGGTCCTACCCGCGGAACCCGGTATTACAAAAACTCCGCCAGTTTCTTTTGGGTACCCCCTCGTATATCGCAACAAAAAAATTTCATTACAAAATGTAACTGTTTCTGTTTTAGACAAAAAGAAAATTAGATTTTCTTAATGATTTAAGTTTATCACATGAACTCTGAACTAAATTATATTTTCTGAATTGTTGAAACACTCATTATTTATACTGTGAGGTTCTTTAATAGTTTAACTAAAGGCCACAAAGAGGTTTTCTATACATATATGTCATTTGAATATACTTCATTTCATTTCTTGGATGTCCCACATTACAGAGAAATTGCCTATTCAAACATAAAAAAGTATAATACACTAAAATATTTTTGGAATATCTATTTGTATGTTATAGCATTAATTAAAATTTACAATGAAAAGTGGTTCTTGTCGTATTAAAAACCAACTTTCTTTAACCAAGAAACAAACTTAAATTTCTTCCTGACATACTAAAGATCCCATGAATTTCCCCAAAATGTCATCGAGAACGGGTTCAAAACATTTTCGCAGATTTAACCAATCTTTTAATTATCTTTTCATATATTTGCTATGAAGAGTTACATTTTATGTACACCTTCAATTTGATTTAGGCAGTAGCGTAAAATTAAACCGTTTCTGAGCTACGGGTTCAGATATATAATGAATGGGAAGGACAAACTATACTATTTAATTATCATACTTGTGTTCATGTTTTATAACAAACTGTTAATCAACACAGTTTAAAAATTTCAGATGGATGGGAATATATTTCACCGGAACAGTGCCCCTCTACCTTTTTCAGATTACTCTCCAACCGCTTGAGCGATGGGTTCTAGCAACGTTAGACTACATCATAGCAGAATTCAAGTGTTTTCCTGAAAACTTAATTGGAGTTCACCGAAGCTCATCAAGAACTAAGCACAAAGTCGACAACGTGCTCTAAGCCCTAACAACAAACCCCTATGATGGATGAGGGTATTTAGTTGCCCCTTGATGTATGTGGCCGAAAATTCCCTTACTGAAACCATCGCAGTTTAACTAGGGACATGGTTTTTGATATGTTATGGAAAAAATGTTCATTAAAAAGCTTCGTGAAGATTTTTAGTGACAAAATTAAATAATTATGGTTTTATTAAGACATTTTTGTCATGTATTTGATATTATTAACACAGTTTATGGTGCAAAATATCTTCATCAATTAATAAAAAGAAGTTTACTATAAAATTTTATCGAAAAAATTGTTTTTTTTCAAAAGATGAATGACTCCAAAACTAGTAATTAATAATTTCAATAACCATTTACTCGTGTTAATTATTACAGACGCTCGATAGTTTGGAATCAATTTATTTATCATTTATTATTTTCATACTTTTATGCTTTGCATTTATATTTTCCGTTGAGTATTTGTTGTATCGTATTTTACTGACTTATCATATTGTTATTTTTTTATATATTGGCTCATTTACAACTTCATTGACTGAGTGCAGTTAATAACAGTCTTATGTTTCATTTTTTTGTTATTGTTTTCTGTTCTAGAGGTTTACAATGCATTTTACCATGTATTTTATTTGTTTTTATATAATGCAATCATTTTTTTTTGTCAGAAGTGAATTTGTTATCTGCACTTCTTTGTTATTCATAGGAGACCCAGAATACACGTTTTTTTTATCTATTTATCTATCTATCAATTTCTTTTAAAATCACAAGATCGTTATCTATATACCACTGATTTGTAGCTGAAATGAAGTTTTAAAGCAGGAAAATTCGATGACAGCTTTCTGGATGGCATGTAAAACAGTTTAGCTATACGCTATTTCCTGTTAAACTTTTTTACAAGAACAAATTGAATACATCATACCTTTTCTTCTTTCTAGTTTTTACAATGGACAGATAATTAAATACTTTAAATTTAGAGGAAAACAAAACTTATACATAATAACATATAGTAAAATACTATTAAAAGGCTTTATCTTCTCTAACAGCACAATCTATAGGTGGAGTTATCTTGCAATAAATATTTACATAAGTAAAGATATTATATTTACAAGAATATACGTTTTGTCCTTTTGTGAACAAATTTTAATGTATCTTTTTTGTAGTCTCCTACTTTCTTTATCACGGGTTTGCTGAGTACATTACAAAATAAAAATGCCACCTGCTGTCCTTAAACGACGATTTTAGAGAACATGAAGCTTTATGTTATTTGAAGTTCTCATTGAGCCGATAATAAATACCGATATTTTATAGTCAATTCAAACTTGAGCCGTTGAATATCTCACTTTATGGAGTCTCGTAGCACTTAAAAAAAAACGACGGCTTTACGACTTATAGGCTCGGCTGTCCCTGTGGTTCAGTGCAATGACGAAATATCTGAGAGGTTTTTTTTCTTGGTATGACGGTAATTGCAAAAAAAAAAAACAAGGCTAATCTGATGATGGAAGTGTAGCAAAAATAAAGCTGGCTATAGGCCGTTGGATTGTGCTTACTGTTCGCTCGCTGGGAGCGTTACTCTACCAAGCCACTCATATGAAGCTATAAGCCCCGCTCTGGGATTTCTTCCACCATCTGCACTCCCTAATAGACTTCAGTTCACTCTCCGTCTCTATTGATATATATATATATATATATATAAGTATTATTAATTTCAGTCAGTGAAACGACACAACAAAAATCAAAACGTTCATTTTTTCATATTTCTACTTTATTTAGGTAAACTATCCATAAAATTCTAGCAAATCCTACCTGTAACAAAAAGAAAGGACGTTAATATTTATTCTTTAATTAATGGCATCCTTTTAAGGTTTCAACCACTTTAAGTAAACAATTTAATAACCTTTTTAAAACAATCTATTATTTTTTCACAATGTTGCGTTCTCCTCTATCCACAGCCTCCTTTATCACTCCCCTTAATACTGCTGGTTTGTCTGGTGCGAATGAAACGTTTATGAACTCAAATTGAAGAAATTCATTTCCTGTATATATTAGAATATATTCTTGGTAACTTGTAAAATCGTAAAATAAATAATCTATTCCTAAATTAGGATCCTATACTACACTTATTCCTATAAATATTCTCAATCTGATAAGTTTAGGGCACATTGTGAATATCTTAAAAAATATGCCATATATATAACAGCAGAGAATTAAAATATTCTACAATTTCTATTACAAGGTCTTTATTTGAAAAATTACTATTTCCTCGTACAGCCTTATCAATACATATTCTACCCGGGTGGCACCTTTAACCCTCGGCCCTGCTTCACTCTACAGCCATTAATCCACGAGACAAAGTCCAGAGAGAGTGCAAGAGAGCCACAGACACTCAGGAGATGAGTTAGGAGGATGGCCAGTACCAGGACCCCATGTCTTACATATCTGCTTACAATAGATCGCGAGGCCACCGCCGTATCAGGTGACGAGGTAGACTGATAGGTCGAGCGTTACTGGGCAAGGCGTTGACAAAAGGATTTGGATGAGCGGATAGGTTTTTGTGGAAATTGGAAAACATGAGAGTATAAGGTCAAAGACAGTTGGCATGTGGACATGGCTATGCAGTTTGTTGTTTGTAAAGTAGAAAGGGTGCGTTTACTGCAGTTCTCATAACGTTGTATTGGAATGATTAAAATTGAGTATTAGATACAACATGATAATTTAATTTATGTTGAGTAACTTTGTCGTTTTTTTTTATATAAATTAAGAGCTAAATTGTATTTTACAAACAAAATATTTAGAAAGTGAAGAAACAGAATCTGTGGGATACTCGCCTGGTTCGATGTTTGTTTATTAAAAACCTAATCTAAAATATAAATTTGTTAATAAGAGTTATTAAGTTAATGTGTAAATACTATGTGTAATTTTAATGAAAATAGCAAACCTTATGTACAGTTTATTATTATTAAATTAAAATATTGGTGTATTTCTCTTGAAATATTGCTGTTTTCGTTTGGTTAAATGTGTCTTTTTAATGCCTGAACTGTGAATCAAAAAACTTGAATTTAGCAAACCAATTTTTTCACGTTACGAGTTTTTATTCATGCTATTGTATTGTATTGTATTTTTCACCAAAAACCAATCACCATATTTGGGAATGCCGTGGAATTAACATTTCAGATGGATCAAATATTTTTTACTAACGTAGAACATAGTTTAAGGAAAGTATAGAAAATAAGTTATTCCACCGATGGATAAAAATATAAAAAACCGAAGCCCAAATTAACCTAACGAATTAATTTTAGGAAATATTGAACTTAAATGGTTTCAGAGTGTACCCACGAGTAGTTTTCAATAAAGGCTTAACCTTTACATCATACAAATATTTCACTAGACGAAAATGCAAAGCTGCTATTTCCCGACTACATGACACCACTGGCTATGGTTTACAACGTAATAAAAGGAAGCACTCAAGGGTTTCTTGAAAATTGTAATAGGACCTGCAGATAATTTAGTAAAATATGCAGTGGATATTGTCTCAACTGGGCATAAGATACATAAATACATTAATGTTATCCCTAAGGACCACTAGAAGCTAGTATTTTAGTTTTGGTTTCCCTACATATGAATAAGTGGATATTTATGTTGCACGTATTGATTGTATTTTAGTTTTAGTCAAGAGCTACTATGGCGTCTGATAAGTATACGCAATGAACCTGTTGACATAAAAGGAAATAAAGCAATCCTCTCACAAAAAAAATAAAGTAGAGTTTCCTTATTCAAATCCACGCAGTTCTAGCTACTGAACTGCTCAGATTCTTTGCAATCATTAGTCAAAGGACAAGCGCTCAGCAAATATTAATCAAGCCGGAACGATTCCGACGGAGCCGAGTGGCTGTATTTTCCTGCCAGCCGAGATCCGTCGTCTCGGCAAACAGCCTTGAAAAGAGCCAGTCTTTAGGAGATAAACTTTATAATAGGGCCGTTTAGTTAGAACTACTTGATGCGGAATATGATGAGAGAGAAAGGACCCCCCAGGGAGAGATCAGGCGGATTGAGAACAGAGGGCTCTGACAAACTTTGTCGGCAATTATTGGCTGCATCAATGAGGCATTTTATTACATCACTGACTCGGCCTCCTTCTGTAGCCAGGGACTGATCCTGGAATCCAATAAATTCCCCTCCCCTACCCCTATCAGACCTGTGTGTCCAGTTGCCGTCCTCGCCGGGAAAAGGTTTATTTTAGGTACAACGACCGGTAGTAACTCTTTACGAAAACATCACAATCGGCTAAGTTTATTAGCGGTCGTGAATTGAATTAACGCGGTCCTTTTATTTGTTGCTTTGCAAATAAATTTAAGTAAAACGAAGGACTTGACCAGAGCTGTAGGGACCAACCGAAGGTTAGCGTCAGTTAAATGATGAAAGCAGAAAAAAGTCTTCTTTTTTTTTAGTTTTATTTCGCCCTATGAGGGACAGCAAGTAAGTCGAATATCAAGGGTATCCGATCCTTTCAATCAAAGGTAATTAATTAATCATTTTCGTAAAGCCCTGCTTCTCATACATGCCACTGTTTCGATTTAAATAGTGGCCATGTCAAAAAAGAGTGAATTTACGGTGCTTGATTAAAACTGACCAAATCCAGCTAAAATTAATGGACTATAAAACAATTATTACAATAATAAATCAGTCGTAAATAATAGACATTGAATAAGGCTGGATTACGCTGGATAATGCTGATTAAATAAAGCAACGAAAACAAATAAATTATACATCCACATCAATTTGAGCTTAACTACACGTGATGCAATCATGTTAAAGTTTGCACAAAAAATAAATAAATATCAATGCTATACTTTATTAAACGACCTTTTTACCAGCCAATGAGTTGATTTCACCTCCTCTTCGTTTTACGTGTGTATATTACATAAGCATGTGTACATTTCAATTACTGACTCCTGACATACTTTATAATTGATTAGGATAATTGAATTCAGAATGACTTTAATTTCATTTCACGTGCTATAATTTATAGTGCTGTATTTTTACAATTGCATATTTGCACACGAAAAACGAAATTTCAGTATAATATAACATATATTTTACATTATAAGTGTAATTTATTATGAATTATTAGTTGACTACTTTGGGTAAAAGCTAAAACCTGAACGCAAATTAGGGACATCCTGAGTTCAAGCCCAAACCTTGTAAATTTATTTTTCTGTGGCAAATAATTAAACTTTAATTTAGTTTTATATGTTAACAACGGGAGTCTTATATTCATTTTCGTCCTCCTTTCAGTTGAATCTAGCTCATTAGTCAAGTTCATTGTAACAAATTCTTAATTTACATTCCATGTTTTATACCTAGTTTTTTTGTTTGTTTGGATCTTGTATATTCCAGGCAACATAAATATTTGCAGCACTAAGCCAGAAGAAAGTACTTAAACTATCCTCTAGAAACAGATGATTTGTATGTACAGCTCTAATTTTGGTTAAATAATGCATTGATCATGGGTGTTTGTAAAAATAACACTGAACTAAAGATTTAAATCAATCATTCATGTTCCAGTGGATTTCTAAGATCCTAGGTTTATTTTTTTCATGCAACTATTTAATTTTTGTTTTTAAAACACTTTACATTTTTTGAGACTGGGTCGGTTGAAAAAAAAAAGAAAGTATTTTGAGCCAAAAGTAATGATTAATTTTTTATTTAATGTGTATAAATACTAGAAGCTCCATTGCCCGAACCCAATTAACTCTACTTATTGTTTCTTCATGTATAACTACATATTGCATGAATGTGAAATGTACATAAGTATAATTGAATTCTTACATCCCAATTATTAATGCTGTACAAACAAATTGTATTTTTTCAAATAATGATCTTTACATATGTTGTGCCTTTACTTCTTAAGTCTTTTACTTCGATACATGAACATGAAAATACCAATTTCTCTATGTAGAGTATTAAGTAGGTACACTTTTTTATGTATTGTATTGGTGATGAAGCTTATCATCCCTGCTTCAAAAATGTTCGCACTCATAAAACTCACTAATAAACAAAATAGAAGACTATAGTAAAGATACATTAAAACGATATGCTCACAAAGCGTATTCTTGTAAATATAATATCTTGTATTATGTAAATATTTATTACAAGCTAACTAAAACTATAGATTGTATCATTGTACTATTATGGAAGATAAAGACCAATTAAATTAAAAAACTAAAACTACGTAATTATACGTAATAATTTTCCTTATTTTTCCCACATTCCTATTTTTATAAGTTTGAGAGCTTAGAAAAAAAAAAAGAAGTTGCTAAAACGTACAGAACCAACACTTGGTACACTACTTTCTCTCTCTGCACTGGCACTTGCTGCTCTACTCAAACCATGGCCTTCTCATTCAACCACCTCTGCATCTCTCTCTCCTAGCCTCGCTATGCTTTAGTCCGGCGTTGTCAAACCCCACACCTTCCTAGTGGGAATCTCAGTCTTCGTCTCGTTAAAACCAGCACCTCCTTGGAAGAGACCTTTCCCTCGCAGATGACTTTGAATTGCAGTAACCCTACAAACTTTACCTAGTAGCGTCTCCCATGGCAATCCAGTCTGCTTCTCTCGGGTTCACACTCGCCTTTGGGATCCGGACGGTTTTCGCCTACCCTTAGATACCAAGTGTGAATTCCAAGACCACATAAACTACCTATAAGCCTACCCTGTTCCTCTTCTCCTGAATATAGTGCTTTGTCGGAGCACACCTTCTAAGATCTTATGGAGTCAGAACAAAGTGAATTAAGCTGTGCGCGGACTAGGCCACCAGCAAGGGTGAAAGACCACAGGCCCACCCACTAATATCTCTTTCTAGGCGCTCGCCGGATGGCGGCTAGAGGTTGTAGCGACCCTAGCCCGCGGCGGGGCGTCCTCTCCCCACCTTGGAGATCCTCACATCTGAGAATCCGACAACGGCAACGAATGTGTATTCATAATGTCCTTATATTGTACAAATGTGTTTTTTTTTAACTTGCAACAAGTATATTTCTCGGTCACTCTCTTTCCTGCTTTAATTATAACTGAGACTTGACCAGCATATAATACATTCACACCATTCGTAGCATTATGCTGAATTAAAAACTGTAAAATAAAATATGACTAAAAGACAGTCAAAGAGTATAGAAAATATACTCATAATACGCATAAGCTACAGGAAAATTGTATATAAAAAATACATTATCTCCTTTTTTTTTAAACAAAATATAGAGCAAAGCTCCTTACGGGGATGAACAAGTAAATATTGGAGGTATGAGGAGGAATAAGCGGGATTTATGTTATTTGGCTGTAAATTGGCCGGCTGAAATCTTACTGTGCAAGAATGACCATCACTTTCCCTCCTTCCCTTCCCGACATAAATTCAATTCCTCCTTTTAGGAATCCTCCCTTTTTTATAAAGGATAACAATGTTATCTCTAAGGAACCCCCCGAGACATTCATTCTATTTATTTTCTGTTTATTATCACACAGAATATTTTACTATATCGTATAGATCTTGAGTGGGATAAAATGGTCTTAGAATTTTTATACGATAAACATCTAAAAACAATCTAAGTTATTCTTCCCTCCACCTGGATTTTGGAGTCACTGGAAAAAAAAATCTATTGCTATATAACATTTTTATTATTAATTATTATTTTATTTTAATTTGTTTATTAATTCCCTTCCAAAGAATTTTTTTATTTATTTATTCATTATTTTTACGTTGCGGCGTTTTGGTATCAGCCCAACATCAGGACAACATCTAGACATGAATAAAAAAACAAGTAAAATCACAAGAAGAAAAATTTTTTTCTTTTACAAAACAATCGCATTACATTTAAAATACATGCTTACTACTTTTTAAAAAGTAAAAAAAATTTTACTTATTGTGATGGTACCAAAGTTTTTACTAATTGTGTATATGTTGCCTGATGAAGTCCGAAACGTTTATCATAAAAGAAGTAATGAATTATTGAGAGAAAACAACAATTTATTAAGATAAAATTACAATCTGCCTTAATGAATTATTAAATAAATAATAACTAAGGAAGGACATTTTATGCAAAATGTAAGAAAGAAACGATTATTTGCTGTCACATACATCAATACAGCATATATTATTTAAATGTAAGATTTAATGGGCACTCTTGTGACCATAGTCTATCAATGTATCAACATATACCACACGTTATTAATCAAATTGTCTAGATATTTGATTTGAGGCCTTACTTTATTTGAAAAGGAAATAATTATTTGTCACCACGTGTAATGGGTCAATTAATACCCCTTAATTATTTTCTATCGAGTTTCTTTATAAGTGAAAAGAGTAAATGTTTTTTTTTTGGCTCATGTCTAGGAAGTAAAAATCACTTTATAGACAGTATCTCAACTAAGTGATTTCAAATTTTAAATTATATACTTCATTTTAGTTTTAATAGATTTTATATTTGAAATAAATATAAAGCAGTTAGAAATAATATACTTGTTATTACCGGTTTTCTGTAGATTATGAAGTTTTTTTTTTTAATTGTTTCCTAATTACATATATGATTTTATTAAGCTAGAGACAACAAAATTTTGTTGGAGACGATAAAGTTTATTTGTAACTGTGTTGTTGTTTTTTTGTCGTTATATATAATTTTGAAAATATAATTTTTTTTCTATCTATATATGAAGCTGCTTTCATTTCTCCTTTCTCAATGCTTGTGGAATCAAGTAAAGTAACTGGATGACAGCTTTGATGAGTTATTTGTAATTGATGTCTAAACCAAACACGAGATACATATTGTTAGTTAATCAGGGCATTGAGGACTTAAAAAATATTTATTTTTTCAATTGTTCGTTTATAGAACCTTTCTTTTTATTATTTATTTATGTATTATTATTATAAAATCCCTATTATTTTTAACATGGAACTGACGTGAAAATTACCAAACCTCTTTTAAAAAACAAGGGTTGTGTTAAAGTATCAAACGTGACGTTAATGGCAGTTTTTTTGTGGTAATTATTTGCCAAGACCTCCGGATCTTTAATTCACATTAAATTTAAAAAAAAAAAAAGACAAAATATACTTTTTTTAACATTGTCTAATTAATTGACAAATGAGACTGTCATATTATACTGTATGCTTATGACTACATATTGAATATCTAACGAAACCACACGTAAAATATCTCTAAATTTAACAAGGGACTCACACAGACCAAGATAGACCTTCATGAATTTGGGTGGTAGTACAAGGGTCAATTGACAAGGATTTTTCTTCTCGTTTTGAAAAAAAAAAATCTCAACCGGATAGCCCATTCTCCGTACATATTAGCGATCTTAATTATTAATCATTTTCTACCACATTACGCTTTAGTGTTAATATTTATTAATGAGCAATTTCCTTAATCTTTGCTCTGTGGGAATGTTAATTGCTCAAAAAAGTCTCTCAAAATATCTTTTATTTTATGATATTAGACCAATAGTGGATGTTTCGCCTTTTCAAGCATCTTCAGGATTAAAATTCAAACAAATAACGTACAGAACAAGATTCAATTTTTTAAATAATAATTTAATTAAATAACAGTTCATCTGTCTCTCCACAATAATGTTCATTAAACGAAAACGTTTTATGCAGCCCTAAGTTGCCGTCTTCGGTTGCCAATTGATGGTATACAAAATTTAAAACATAAAATTTTTTGTATGAAGCTCAATCGTAGAAAGAAGTCAGTAAAATTATCTAAAGTTTGTTATCCGTTCTACTTCATACAAGAAGTTTCGCATGTTCGAAAGATTTTATATCATCAATCGGCAATTTAGGGCTGTCAAAAACGTTTTGGTTCAATAAACATTATTGTGGAGAGACAAAGGAACTGTTATTTAATTATATCCTTCCACAGCCGGGACCAGCCATATATAATAATTTTATTTATTTATAGTTACATCTTTCGATCCCGGTTTTATGATATTTTCATACTGACTAAAGCATTGATACATGTTTTCATGTTTATGTATTTAATTTATTTTTAAATATCATGCATGTTCAATATTTCAATTTAATCATTAACAACCAGCATGGTTTGTACAGGTGTATGACTACATATCTGCCTAAAGTGGGGAAATATGTTATTCATTAAAAGAGCACTTGACCTCAACCTGTATTAAAAACCTGACGTACTAAATATGTACAGATATTTGATCCTGGACAACATAATTTATAAAACGGCAATTTCCTGGAGTGAAGTTATTATTTGCACTTCTATCATAGCCCTTACCACATCACTCTCATTAAAATTTAGTTCTAAAAGTTTTGAAGTGACAAGTAGATTACAGTGACAACTAGATTAAAGCGTAGGTGAAATTCCGTCTTTATACTGGATACAGATTACAGTTGTCCCTTCTGAGTGATCAATGCTTTTTTTTTCTCACACGTTCCAAAGGGCTAGGCCAATAAGCCACCCTTTAAACGTCACTTTGAGAACAATTTTTTTCCTCTCTTCTTTTTCATTTTAGTTTTCCTCCATTTGTTTCATTTTCCCTCTGTCGGCCCTGGACAAGAACAAGTGGATCTTGCCGTTTATCCCCTAGGCCCTGGAACAGTTTCATTTAAGGCCAGCCCTGTACAGCTTCACTCAGACTCGAAACTAATTAGAGTAATAAAATTAAGCCGCCTCTCTCTGTCTTTTTTGTTTCCAGTTAAGATTAGCGACTAATCAACAAATTGTGTGCATATTTTTTCCTCCCTTAATGACCAGGATTAAGACTTTCTAAAAGGATCTGTTTTTCAAGAGAGGGCTTAATCTAATAATTAACTACTAATCCTCACGTGATCGAACATAATTAAGCAAACAATTACAAACAACTATAGCACAACAGAATTGAGTCAACAATGAAATCTTTACCAACCAATAAAATACATTAGTTTATAATTTTAAATATTTAACAATATGGACTAATTATATCTGGAATTATTTTGTGAGATAAAGTTGGCGACATTCCTAAAAAAGCAAAATCGATTGGTGATATAATGATATACACAAGATTGCTGGAGATCCTAAAAGGCTTTTTTGAAAAAATTGTTTTTCAAAATGTGTAATTTTAACATTCAACGGTATCTTATTTGTCCCTTCTCAAGCTAACACATATTTTAACAAAAAAAAACTCCTTTAAAAATCCATTAATACCGAAGATTGGTAGTTACAGCAACATTTCTTTCAAAAGATACATTCAGGCATAATTGTTATAGTTCAACTTATTACTAAATTGTTATTACATGTTCCGGTATCTTTTCCATGTTATTGTATTGGCTTTAATATAATGGATATATACATACAAATTTCTAAACTATTGTTAATAGTTGGTAAATAAAAATTTTATGTTGCATTTAGAGTAGAAGTCCGACAATCTAAGAACGAAATAGGTTAAAAATGTTTTTTGTACCTAAAAGAAACTCCTGATGTGTGTGATTACTTCTGATAAAAATAGTGGTTACGATTATCATAAAGACTATTTTAAATTAATTTATAAATATTTTTATTATATTGTAAATAGTCGTATTTAACTTGAAAAGATTTTTTATTTAATTTGTTACTAAAGTTTTTGTTGTTTTGTTTCTTGAATATGTTTTTAGTTTATTTTCCTACTATTCTAAAAAGAAATTTTTATTTATATATCCATTATATTAAAGCCAATACAATAACACGGAAAGGATATCGGAACATGTAATAACAATTTAGTAACAAGTTGAATTGTACATTAAATTGAGAATGAAGTTTTCTTATCCCGTTTTTCAGCTGTCTTTTTGTAGTGATAGCTCTTAATAATATTATACAAGTGGGAGGGCTTATTGTTATGAGCTTAACCTATATTGTTATAAAGGTATCAACCTTTATGGACGCATTATATATGGAATTTATGTAGGAGATGAATTTGGCCACCTGGTCCTGAAGATGCCTAATAGACGAAACGTTGATTATGTTGCTGTAAAAATATATGAAATGTAATTCGAGAGACCCTAAAACCTATTTCGAAAAATTTGTTTTCACTCCTAGTGTAAAACTTAAATTATTTATTTAGAGTTTCAATTATTATCTATACTAATTTTTAGGGTTTCGTTGATTTTAACGAAATCAGCGACTCGTGTTTTTAACACGGTGTCTGTTCTTCTCACGGAGAGCTCTCTTTTTCAACCTGAAAAATGGACGTATAATTTGTCACAGGAGTTTCGTTTGATGAAACATTTGACATCTCCACGAAATATAATGACCTTTTATTAACTAATTACATGGTAACGGAAAATAAAAATCCATCTGCCGCATTTAGAATTGTATCAAATAAAATATTTTAACATTACGCGTGATTTATGTTTTTTACTACAGGCTATCAAATAAACAAAGAGTACTCATAATTTTTTTTTTCACTCCCATTTCACGTAAAGCTTTGATATTTTACATAACACTTCCTACTAATGCTTCTACGATGCTTGAAATTAAAACAACCCCTGGAAAAATAACGCAAGACTGCTAACTGACTTAGTAAACGTCAGTATACTATTATTACTGTAGATTAAATCGTTCTCACTAGCGAAAAAAAACAACTTTTATTATGTGATGGATTAACACTTGACATAAATTTAGTATTTCTTATTTCTAAAATCATCCTGTCAAAACGAAACCGCGCTCAGTCGGATATGTTTTTATTACCAGATTACTATTGACCGTTATAGGCCTGACCGTTGACCTATTGACTCGGTGACCTATGGGTTCACAACACAGGGAGCCAACACTATGTGCCTCTGGGGTTAGGATGGGTTCAACTGTGGAACACTCCCAGTTCGGAACGATCCCGCCCATTAGGAACTGTCACTCTTAGTTACATCATTGAGTAACGAGCTAAGATTGTAACCTGAGTTACTCAGCCAACAAACAGTTGGGCAACACATGGCAGGTAGGTGCCTCGGATATATCTGCCTATATCACCTGTATGTTTGAAGCAATGTTTAATTGATAGTTTAATTATTTAACACATAAAGTATTTAAGTCGCACCAAACCTCATTCCTATCAAAACTAGAAAAAAACTAAACCTTCGAGAATACTGAATTTTATCGACAAATAAAAATGAAAACCGTTAATTTTAACGATAAAATGACAAAATGAAAAACGATGCAATAGCAAACAAAATAAACAGAAACGTCCTGGAAAACTATAATTAAAACTATCAAGAATAAATATGAAAACCATAAAAATTAATCTGCTCAACGGAATTGAAACTAATAAATAATTTTAGAGAAATATCCTTCACAAAATAGATAATATATTGTGACATCTGGAATCGATACAAGAGCGTTTTCAAAAGATAAATAATAATGGTAAAAGATACAAAGAGTCAAGTTAATTAAAATTGTATCAATTTCGGATAAATGCTTACAACGATCATAGAGCCAGTTAGTGGTAATTGCTACCTCATGTTTGAGTGACATAACCCTTAACACTTTGTTAAATGGTTAGATCAAACGTCGCATATAATAATCCATATTTTGATAACGTTTTGATTAATTGGTAATTAGGATTAATTAATTAGGTAAATAATTACTAATCACCTACCCTAAAGTCAGAATTAAATACGACAGCGTGCTGCTAGAATCTACTCCAAATCACAACCAATCAATTTTATGACGGGGCTTCACATAAATTAAGTAACAATATATATATTGATAGGGTTATTTTAAACTATTAAAATATATATAGATAAATTTAATGGTTATTAAACTATTTAATATACATAGGTTAAACTAGTTTTACCAGGCAAGTGCAGCAAAAAAAAAAGTTCATCAAAAAATATATATAAAGAAGGAAAAATGTTTATGGTTCACAAAAGAAAGCACTATGAACATCTCTCACACATAAAACTCAAAGTAAGCATGTTTTACAACAATGTCAAATTTACTAATTACTAACCAAAGTATGTACATGAATTATAGCATGGGTTTAACTACACACTTGAGACGTCAAGCTGACTAAGCTCTAGAGATCTACTGGCTAACACGTACGCTAAACAACTAATATTTGCGTACAAATATACTCATAACAAATATACATGCGAAATGAAATAAAAAATATGCACATACATTGTTTCTGAAACACCTCCGCCGGTCTACGCTTATCTCTAACAAGTCCTCATCCACACGTTCATAATTTGGAATCGCAAAATAAATGAAAAATACTTTTGTAACTGTTTGAGTGAACCCGCTACTACATAGTTTGTGCTATTAAATCATTAAACATTTTAGTTTAATAAAGGAGTTCCAGAAGGGTAGTGCGTCTATAAGTGTGTATGTTTAGGTGCCTATAAGTGTTTATAAGTATTATCTAATGTTAAAATTTCAAGTCAAGAATAGATGCATTAAACAACTTGTTTTGTATAATTATTCCACTAAAACCCCAAGATGCAACACTTATTAATAATCATAAAGTTGGAATATTCAATTCCCAACTCTATTCAATTTGATGAAAATATTAATTTTTTATTAATAATTTATCAATATCATTGGTACATGAAATGGACTTAACGTATAAAATATCATGCCTTTAAAAAAAAAAAATCACCGGTTGGGTTGCGAAAAACAATTAAAATGAAACATTTAATGACTTTTGAGTTAAAAAACTTTACCTGTGTGGATTATCAATGACAGAAAATTATGGAAAAATATTTTTTAGATTAATTAATAATTGACATTCTTGTAATAATTGACTGAGTCTTTGGAATTCTAAATGTACGTTGACTTATCGATTTACGTATTAATTATGTCAGCATACAACCAATTTTAAGTTAAATATGGACCTATTTTTTTTAATCGTTGGTGTTTTGGATGAATTCATCGACGTTGAGATTTTAGCCCGGTTTGTAAGCCGTTGGTTGAGTAAATGTTCGAGAGAGATAATACTCCTGGCTTTCACAGGAGTCTTTATTCAACCGGAGCGTTACTCAAAAGATTTTTTTAAACTTGAAGACCTAAAAATAATGAAAAAATAACGGTGCGAGAGAAAGTGCAGAGAGGGATGGTAGGTGGGATGGTTTCCTCTGCCGGTTTCATTATCCGGGCAAGTAATTCATTCGTTATTAATTTTAACAGAAAATCTAACAGCTGTTAAACGGCCAATGGGAGTAGATGTAATATCTTTTTCAAGTGGTTTCTGAAAAAAAGATTTTTTTTTTTTCAGGCTCTTTACATTAATCGAATCCCCTTCAAAAAAATTTATTATTAATAACAATTTATTAATTCATGTTCAGATGTGTGACTTCTTTCTGTATAGCGGCAATTATAGATTCAACGAAAGAGGTGCACCTAGAATACCACAGATTAGGATCTTCAGCCTTCATTCGTGTGTGACATAATTAAAATCTTATTGATGTTTAGAAAAAATCAGGGAAACCGGTGCATCATTAAAAATGTGTTCCGTACATTAAATAGTTTTGCGTTTTATATTTACTAGGCGTTACTCCTTTTAGACAAAACTGCTATTTTACAGTGTTATCAATAAGATACAATAGTAGTTAGTAAAAGTACGTTTATATTATTATCGTCGCAACTATACCAGTGCAGTCTTGAGTGCTCATAATAAATAAATATCAGTAACTTTTTGAATTTTATTTTATTATTTTATATTCCAATTTCATCGTCTTTTAAACGGTTAGTAACCTTATATGTATTTTATTGATTTGAAAGTAATAAAAATCTGTGTAAAATAAAGCAAGAAATAAACATTATATCCTTTATTCATTTTTGTGCGAAAATTGAGATCCCGAATTTGAGAAATCTTTCATGAAAATCTATTCAAAATACCTAAAAAAATTATTAGTGTTTTATTTCGTTTCACATTCGATGGAAAAGTACATTACTTGAAATCAAAGGATAGCGTAAATAGAAGAATGCGTTTTTGCGATTTTACGAAACCTCTGTTAGTTCAAAAGCTATAAAATATATTTTGCCGTTTTCGAAAGAGGGTGTATTGTGTCTTATATAGATATTACTAAGGTTAGATGCTAATTGTTAATTACATTTAATAAACTGGGAGTTCTCATGTCAGCTGTGAATTAAAATTTTTATGATCAGATGAGAGTTTTCATCAAATTTATTAATGAACAACGTTTCGACACACTGTCCATGTCTGCATCAGGAGAAATTCATTTTAATATTGTTTTGGAGATAGCCGCTTAATGAAGCCTAACCCTGTCATATGAAAATAATTTCATGTCAATTTTTTAAGTTGCAACTACATCAACTTTTAGCAAGTGGTATGGCAAGATTTAATTTAACGGTAAAATTTTCTTTAAGAATAGACAAAAAACAATTTGTATCAAAAAATCTTTCGCATATAATAATAATAGACTTCTTGCCACACCCTAGGCTACGAAGCCTAGGAGTACCTTCTTCGTTGGAGGACGTCGTTTTTTTTTTTTTTTTTCAAACGAGTTTTCATCATTTACCACTATTTTTCACAGAATATAAAGTAACTAATTAATTAATAAACGAGTGTTAAGTACGTCAAATTAGTTTCAACACGAGACTATTTTAGGCCTGTCATATTATTCATTAAGTTGAGCAATAAATTGTCTCATTTTAAATTTTTTAAATTATTTTGCCCAAAGTAGTCTCTAATTGAAGCAAATTTAATTGTCTTTGTGACGGCTCAGTTCTTTTTGTCGTTTTATTGGCATTTATATGTCGTTTTTTTGAACGGAGTTCAATGACGGAAACTACAAAATATTAGGTGTGGACAAAATGATTTAGGATACAATATCCTAATATTTATTTGTTACTAATGAAATTTATATTTCAATTCAGTATATTTTTCTACTAAAATGTAGTCTTATTTACTTGGGAAACCCCCGACAAGTTTCTAATTTTTAACGGTTAATGGTTACTAATATATACATTGATGTACATGCACCACTATTATTTCATCTAATGCCATACTATAAAATAAAATATTTACCTTTATTACATTTAAAATACTTACGGATTTGAAGGAATCTCGCCAGATCTAGTTTTCACTGTCAAAAATCGGTCTTGAAATTGGCTGAGTGTTCGATCACACCCTCACATTAAAATCAATTAATTTCCTTTGTCGCAGTTCAATTTTTATCTCTTTTGAGCTGCTATTATTTTGAAGAAATGACTGGTCATAAAACCTTATGTTTTGGTTTAAGGTTTTTTGAGACGCTCATTTCTTAACAATCATTGGTTGTTGACTCACAAATATTTTATTTTACTACTAATTTTAATTGTTCATAAACCAATTTAAAGTTCATCGCTATCATAAATATATTTTACATTCTTTAATCTAAATGCCAGAGAGAATAATTTTCTCTCGGGTACTCTCCAAGATCCCTCTCGGCCGCATTGGCACGCATCACGCTTTGAAGGGTTCTTTCTGGGTAATGTATGTATACTGCTATTGGCTTTTAAAAAATTCTAATAAAATTCATATTCTAATTTTTTTTTTTTTAATTTTCATTTTTTATTATGAAAACATGCACGATCCGCCAGCTTTCACTCGTTGTAGGAAGTAAGTGCTATATATGAGTATTAATATTAGCATAAACGTATAAGTTAAATAAACTCCTAAAGAAATTGAGGTCTGTAATTTTGAAGATGTCCTCAGATGATTTCTATAGAAGATTAATTCTCAATGCTGTGACTTTCCCTAATACAGTATTCATTCATAAAAAAAAAAATATTAATAAATAAATCGTTTCATATCTTACCATTGGCTATACAAAATCTAATATACTATTTGGTAAAAATCATGCTAAATTCTAAAAAATATTTTTTTTTTTAAGTTTATACAATTCATTTTTTAATATTTCTAAGTATTTGTATTTTGACATGGCAGGCTTTGGTAGATAGTTTTTTTTCTGCTGATTTTATTTTTCTATCAATCGCCTAACTGTGACATTTCAACTGATAGAGTATGATTAATTTCTTTTAAAAAAAATATTTTTTATGGGACAAATGCAGGAGAAAATGGTGAGAGAATCGCAGCGGACATGTACATATGGGTTCCCTGATGCCCCTAAGGGACTGTCATGCAGTACTGTCGACTCACCTGATCTGAGCGCTGAGATTGCGAGAAATAGCAGAGCGGAGCGGTACATGTTGCCAGAGCATCGGCTGAGAGGAGAGTGCCGACTCCGTCCGAGCGCCCCCTGCCCCCACCACCTACCCCCCCTTTAACCCCCCTTCCTCAAACTCCCACCCCCTCCCCTTTTAACCCTCATAAAAGAAACATACGCTTTAAGAGAATGAAACGCACCTAACACCCCCAAAGGGCCCGGCCGACACCTCAGTTTGCAGCCACTGTGCAACTTTCATTATTTGATGGATTTTAATAATTAAAGTTTTTCCTACGTGACGGCAGGGGGGTAGAAGGGGGCGGAGCCTGGGAAGACTTCCTCCAATCAGCTTTCTAGGGGACGAGCCTTCTAAAATAAAAGATTTTATTGCGGAATAACGATATCAAAGCCCCTCCCGATATACTTGAATCGGTACTCCTTCCGAACCTCAGTATGACCGAGTCGAACTATCTTATATGATAACATCAATTATGAACTGAATTTATATATTATTGCATATATTCAAACAAAATAAATGACGTTGAATGCGAAGAAACGATATCGAGTGAGTTTCTTAAATTCTCTAATCAATAGAAATTATTCAATATTTTTCATAGACAATCTTTATCACCTTTTAAAAAAATTGTAAATAGCTAAAATACTTACATAAAAAGGTCCCAGTTCATATGAACAAGGCATTCAAAATAATATAGGCATCTCAATAGAAGATGATTGTCAATAATTAATTGGTATTAAAAAGTATGGTATCAAATAGTCAATAAACACAATGTCTGATTAAGAATTTGTAATTTGTTATTTTTAAACAGTAATATTTAAGATTTACCTCCATTTGAAGAGCCGATGGACATGTAATATGAGTTGAGACTGTTGGATCGTCACGAGGGGGGTGCCTAGTTACCCTAGCCCTGGTACGAAGTGGGGGTTGATTGAGTTTATAACCTGGACAATCGTTTCATGACGGCTTTACTATCTGACTCCATTTTTGATAGGTATGTGCCCCGACAATGCACTATGTTCAGGAGAAGAGGTATAGGGTAGGTAGTGTAGGTAGTTTGTGTGGTCTTGGAATGACCACGAATTCACACTCGGTATCTGAGGGTAGGCGAAATCCGTCCGGATCCCAAAGGCGAGTGTGAAGCGGAGAGAGGCGGACTGAATCGATGTGGGGAACACTGCTTGGTAAGTTTGCAGGGCCACGACAACCGTCGTCCACTAGGGAGAGGTCTCTCCCAAGGAGGTGCTAGATTTAGCGAGACGAAGGCAGAGATTCCCACTAGGAGGGTGTGTGGTCTGACAACACCGGACTAAAACGTAGCGAGGTGAGGAGAGAAAGAGATGCAGAGGTTTTTCATAAAGAAGCAGCCAAGTTTCAGAGTTTCAAGCAGAGAAGCAACGAGCCAGTTATAGTTCCCCGGAGAATGATATACAGGCCCCAAACCACCGGTCTTAAATACCCAGCTGACTTCGTCAGTAGCCAATAAGGACCGTTTTTATAGTACCCAATGAGGTTTGAGTATGTGGTTTCCTTCGTTCTCTGACAAAGACCGATCCGGGAAGGGTCTCTCGGCGGCTTGGGTCTAGTACCTGCCCTGACAGCTGGTGTCCCAGCTTATATAACTAATTGGCTCCTAGCAGCATGTTTTATTGTTTACCATATTTACAATGATTTATATTTTGACAGTGTTATTTACATTTGTTTACAATATATATATATATATATATATATATATATATATATATATATATATATATATATATATTATATATACAATAGAGTATAGGGTGATTTATCTTGTGTAGTTAGTGGTCGCTACAGAGACTTTAATGAATTATAATTTTAACAAATCGTTTAAGCTTCACGCATGACTTAAATTATTTATCAGTTGATTGTGGTGAATTTATTTGTTTCGTTAGATTAATTATTATAAAAAGGATGCATACTTTCAATACTATATTTTAAAATATTCTATTGCGGTTTTGGTTTTCTTCATTTTTTTTCTTTTTCTTAAAAGTCTTCCGTGATTTAAAATATATCTTCCAAAACATTAGTAATAATTAGCACTATAGGCTGTTCACCAAGCTTTAGTCTCTCCAAAATATTCTTTTATCTACCAAATATCATTTAACAGTAAATTAAATATACATACATTTGTATTAAAATAATAAACTAGCTATTGTTTATTTATATTCAATAAATTTATATCTAAATCCAATTCGGCACGTATATAAAAAAGTTAGTGATTGAGATAACAACTATTTCAGGTTTGTTTTTATACTATTTTCATTTTGTGCTTATTTATCCTATATTCTTATTTAATAAATTATATCACATCACTGTCCAATATTTATTATATAGGCATGATTTTTTCTTTGAATTATGTTTTTTTTTAACACACAAAATTTTTATATTTCTTGTTTTTTTAATATAATCATATAATCTTGTTTCGACACTGTAATACTTGATGATGCCTGAACCGGAAAAACGTTGACTGCTAAATAATATATAGTCAATAAAAGAGTATTTTTGGTGAGACTAAAACTTGATGAACAACCCCTTGTGCAAATAATCATATGTAAGTGTGTTTGTAAATTTTTTTCATGCATCAATACCTTAGCAAACAATATTAGTTGGACTGGTACGAAGAAAATTTGCATTTTAACGAACTCGTAATACTTACGCTTTTAAATAAAAATAAATTCATATAATATTGTTAAACGTAGTATGAAGGGCTTAATGGATGCCGGAGTATCTATTCACTGAATATTACCTTTCAAGGTGAGAGAGAACACGAACCTTTAACACCAGACCCTAGGAGCAGGAAATTACACAGTACACAAGCACCACTGAATTAAACTATTCTCAATTCATGTAAATAACTTTAAACTTTTGGTTTTCGTATACTGTAAAGGTAGTGTACAACAGAGCTGTACTAAATAAGGAAACAAATTATACAAATACTAAATAAAAATATTTAAACAACCAGGTAATTTGATTTGAGTCAAATTATAATAAGGTTGTTAATGCTCAACATTTGTGTTAATAGTATTGTAAGGTTAACGTTTTATTTTTAATATATTGTCTAAGTTATAGATAAGTAATTTTGTTTCAATGTAATTTATAGTTCATTTGCTTAGATTATTGTGAGTTTCCTGCGTTGATATGCCTCTATTTATTTCTTTATTTTATCTCCTATTGTTGATAATGATTTCTTTACTCAATAAGTCATCATATTATTTATTTATTTTTTTAAATCTATTTTATTTGGTATATGGTTGAATATCATATGTAGCGTGGCATTAATACTTTCATTAAATTGTTGATAGTTTCATTAATAACTTAGTAATCCACTGAGAGGGGAAAAAAATGTAGCCCACCTGCAGTATTTGTTATAAACGTTTCGACATACTTTTAGAATAAATAACAGGTCGTATGAAACATATTAGGAATATTGAAGTATAAATTAAATAAAAACTAGTGGTATTTTAGAAAAAAAAAGTTTATTAAGTAATTTTAAATGAACAAAATAGGGTGTGGTTCTGCCTCTTGTGTATATTACGGCTGGCATTCACAAATCACAACTCCTCTACTATAGCTCCTTTTTCGTAAAAAGGTTTCAGCCGTACATTACTGTTTTGTCTGCGATCACCTGACGGCAGGGAGAGATTTTTGAGAGCAATTCGAGAACGAGCGGTATACGGTGGCAACCTTTTCACAAAGAAAGAGCTATGTTGAAGGAGGAATTATGAGTTGGGATGAGATTAGTTTGAAAGCTTGGACTGAATTAAATTTTATAGATGGGTCTCTATCAGCTCCTGGTTACACAGAGGACATTCTTTTGGTGGCTGTTGTCCACTTTCCACCAAAAGGCGATGAATTTTTGTTTATGGGCAATAATACACGGGCCCATACAGCTAAAATTGTTTTGCCATAATTGGAAAACGCTTCATTCCCATGTTTAGGGTGGCCAGCATGTAGTCCTGATCTAAACCCTATTGAACATCTATGGGAGTTGTCAAGAGGAATCAAGAGACGTCCAACTTTACCAGATTCGTTTCAGGAGTTAAGGGTTCTCCTAACACAAGAATATGAAAATATTCCTCAGGAACTTAAAGCAAGAGCATCAAGCAAAACACAACCTATTTAGTTAATTTCAAAATACTGTAAAAGTTAAAGTTTTTTTTTTATAATGGCCTTCATACCAGCTTACCGTAAATCATTGGTTTTTTTATCTTGAAATACTGATAGTATTTTCTCCTAACAGCCAAATGTCTCCAACATTTCCAGAATGGGATCATGGGAAAAGTGGTCCGACATACTTCTCTCGAGAGGTTGAAGAACGCTGACCCGCACCCGTTGCTTGGTGTGCCGTCGGTGGGTGAGTTCATCCACCGGAGACACATTACGTTTTTTGACTCGTTGCAGCACCTGAAAAACCCAGTGTTTAGCACTATGACCCCACCACCCCTCCCGCATCGATGGCAACAGACTGTCGGGAAAAATTAGGTTAAGAATTAGTATGTAAGTTAGTTTAAAGGTTGATCAAAAAGGTGAGCCCCATCACCTTTATTAGTCAGTTTAGTCTAGTCACGTATAATGTATATCATTATACTTGTTTATTCATTATATAATTTTTATAAAATAACAAAACCTGTATATAATGTAGCGATGCTACAGGAAATACAAAAATAATTTGTAAATAGATTCGCCTGAGGATCTATAATTATATATAATTATCTGTAAATTTAAAGGGGCTATGGAAAAAAAAAAGAAAAAAAGAAAAAAAAAGGCTCCTAAGAAGATTTTCGTTTTTAGAATATACTATTGATAAACAATTTTTGTAAAAATTTTGTTATTTTTAATAAATTTTACTGTTTTAACACATAGATGCTTTTCTTATAAGGTGGCCCTATGCATGTCCCAGCCATACATTTTACTGATATCCTCTAACTCTAACTATAACAATAACACCTGTTGATTATAGACATACATTTCATGTCAAAACGTCATCGACGGGTAAATATTATGAAAATCTAGCCTATTTATTTCATTAAATAAACCACCCATAACTAAATTCAATAGATATGCGTTAGAAAACACGGACACAACTGACTCTTCTCTATGAAACAACACAAATATAACTATAGTTATTAATTTACATACGAGTTAATGAAAAAATCATACCACTCAAATTCTTCAGAGTTGAAACATGTTTACAAATCACAACTAATAATGAGTCGAATGAGTTTTTTGAATCGAAATGGTATAGTTAAGATAAATCCACCAAAACATTTATCTTAAATATTAACTTTAAAAATAAGAATTAAAAGTAATAATAAGGATCTAGTTTTTTTATATTTAAACTTATATGATAAAACATTTATTCTTACATTATGTAATAAGCTGTTAATATTTGTCACTAATCAATCTAGGGGTTTGGAACTATTTGAACCGAATATCGTCTAATATACTACCTTTAGATTACAGTAAGCATTGAATTGGCTTGACGTAATTCTGTCTCCTATGCCAAAAGCAAAACAAAGCAAATTGATTCAGAGGCCAATTTGACAGTGCTTTGCAATTCATTTTTTAAATGCACTATGATTACATCATACCAAACTTCAAATGCTCATTATTGTTATATATAATTACATAGCGTTGATATCAACAATACCTAAATAAATAATCTAAAACTAAACAATTGAGCTTGCTATTACAAAAATGTGAGGGGCTTCATAAACAACAGAACTCGGATTATGTATTGTTTATCAGGACGTAAAGATCTTTAATTTGCGTTCCTACAAATTATAAAAATATATACATTTTTAACACAAATAAATTAATGGCACTTATTCATGGTTTATGGAAACACCTCTATTGTTAATCAAATGGAACCATCTTATATAATTCCAGGACTCTGGGTCAAACGATGGACCCGCAAAGACCATTGCAGTGAAATAAAGTAGATGCACATGGGAAAACATAAGGATATAAACAACTTAACTTAACGACTTAATTTCATCTATTGTTCCCACATTGGTAAATGCAGTCCTGTCACCCCGTCCAGACCCCGATATAGCATCTGATAAACTTCAAAAACACCTCGATAAGATCAAGTATTGGTGCAACCAATGCCATATCAAAGTTAATGAAGCAAAATTTTACCACATTACCTTTACCCTCTATCGCAAGTCCTGTCCACTATTTTTTTTTTAATTCCATTCCTTTTCTTGTATCCAAGACAATACGATACCATCTCGAAAAAGACTCATGGAACCCACATATGAGGCTAAAAAGACCTATTTTTTTCTGAGAGCATTAGTAAATGCCCCTTGTTACGTCAGCAACAAAACCCTTCATACCAATCTAAATATACCCTACCCTACATTCTTAAAACCATCCCCTCTAAGTTCATGAAATTCCATACTAACCTAACCAACCACCCTAATCCCGTAGCACAGTCAATACTCAACGCCACGCATCCTTATGATGCCCTAAATACGTGACAGTGGGAGTCCTGACAATGCCCAGTTTCTCCAAACTTGTCCTGAGCGTCTGTGGCTCTCGCGCTCTTCAACAGCCTCCACGGGCTCATATCTTATGACGCGGCTGACGGAGGAGCGTGGGGGTTTCCCAAGACTCCACTTCCTCTTTCACATGCGAGGGAGGCGACAACTGTGTGGATTTGGGAGGTCTCTGGGCTGTTTGTAAATACTGTATGATAGAGCAAGTGAATGAAAGTTGTAAATATGCTATGAATGAGAACATTTATCACAATTACTTATTGTCCAATAAAGCAGATTGTGATTTTATTACAATAAAGAAGTACCTAAAAAAAAAAAAAAATGTATCTCTGGCTCGCGATATACAGTCAGAAACCCAACTCTGGCCACTAAAGTTTGGCAATGTACAAATAAATTACATTTCATGCCTTTAGTCGTAGTACATAATGGTGTTAAACCGCATCAAATAATAAGTGCTAATATTTTAATTTTAGAGGGAAGCAGGGACTGCTGATCAGTCAGTCGGGTCCAGTAACCGAAGAGGAAAGCCGAACTTTTGACAGTAGATAAATAATATTTCATCCAGCGCTGACATGGATCATTAAAACTGTGACTTATGAAAAGACTTCAAAACTAGTTCATGGCGAAGACATAATTGCAGCCTATCAGTTCAGGTTCAAGCAGTGTCACTCAACAGTTGACAAGGCGAAATTGACTTATGTCTGAAAAAGGAACTAATTCGTTCTGAAGTAACCGAGTTACCTTAGACGTTAAAAGTTACATTGGAAGTGTGCAGTAGAGTAAGTTATTTGGAATAAAATAGGTTTTTTTGATACTTACTTAATATATAACTATTCAAAATGTGGTAAAACACGCATGTAATTATGTAATCATTATTACATGAACCCCTCTCGTCTACCCTCATTTTATTTTTTCTAAAATTTAATTTTATTATTGTAATTAACTTTTGTTAATTACTCTACTAATAATTTTGGTCGTTGAGCTAAGAGTTGATTTGAATTTACTTTTAGTTAAGGTTAATTATCAGGCAAGAGGAAGGAAACTGACGAGAGCTTTATGAAGAACTGCATTAATTATTACTATTTATTAGATACATAGAAATTCGAAATTGACTTTAAATGAATTACAATATATAACAGTAAACAAATATTATAAACGAAAATTATGTTACAAAAAAAATGATCAACTTAACTTAAATAGTTTAAAATCACAAAATTGAAATCACCCTTCTAACTGTCTTTGAATGTAATCGATTACGTTTAATATTCTCGAGAGTCAAATTGTGTGCTTACTCATTTAGGAAGTCTTGTCTCTTGAAACCTTCCTCTGGTATTCCAGATGGAGAGTAGAAAGGAGAACGTCTGGTCTTGATTAGTCTGGTGCTGAAGACAGACCACCGCCTCAGACCAAGCTCCTGCGGTCTTGTTTACTCTCTATATTTCGGATTGAAAGATAGTTAAGCTGGTTTGGTACCTGCTGCCTTCTGATGTGAGAATTCGACATAGTATTAAGCGACTTAACACTGACGTCACTCTTCCGGTACCTGCTTCCAAAGCTTGTAGGAAAGACGGGTGATAAATGCAACTTTTAAGAGTTCTAACTCACAACAAATGATTTCACTGTTCTTCAACTATTTTACCTCACACAATTTTACATTCAACGAACGGATTGAATATTTTACATAATTAACGTAATTTATTAATGAAGATAAGTTAATTTGAAGCCTCGATGACCTCTCCTCCAATCATAGCCCTTTAATACTAACCATTTCCCTAAGACCAATTCCCAAACTGCCTCTTCCATCATTTATTAGGGGCACGGTTGATTGGTACCACTTCCGTCAGCTTCTTATAGATTCCGTAGACCTCAAAGTGTCCCTGAAAACATCCCAAGACCTAGATGATGCACTGCATTCTTTTACTACTCTGGTCCTGAGGTCGACTTGGGAGGCATCGGCGCCCCACCGTCCTCCAAAAATTCACAATCAAAATCGTTTACCTCAGCATGTCAAAGACCTAATCCAATCCAAACGCCACTCTAGAACAGGTTGGGAAAGATCCCGACATCCTATCAGTACTGCAGATTGATAAAGCGGCAATTGGCATCCTTCCATTCCGATTCTTTTAATTCCCACCTCTCCTATCTGCCTACCAAAGATAACTTCCTGTGGAATGTAACTAAAAAAACCCTAAAATATCATCCTGTTTCACACCCACTACGTCGTGATAATGGGTCCTGGGTGGCTTCGAGATAGGGGATATGGGGATAGGTCGGAAGAATTCGCTCTGCATCTTTCCCATACTTTCACACCTCACCTTTCTCATCACAACAATACTCATGGCACAACTGTTGAAGATTTCCTCACTTCATCTATCCCTCTCTCACTTCCACTAAAAGCTGCTAACTCCTCTGAGGTCAAATACATTCTGAAAAACTTACCTTACCCAATATCCCCTGGATATGATCTACTTACTCCTCAAACTCTCCAAAAATTTCCTCGTAAACCATAATCTTCTGGTACATTATCCGCATTATCCGAACGACGCACTTTTCTCTCTTCTGGAAACATTCCATCATTGTCTTATTCGCCGAACCCAGAAAACTACCCAATAACATCTGATCTTACCGTCCAATTAGCCTACTCCCTATCCTCTCAAAAATATTTGAAAAACTCCTATTAAAACGACTACTTCCAATTGTTGAATCCAAAAACCTTTTTCCTACAACAAGGCCTTCGCGTTGTTGATCAAATATCCTCAGCCCTTGAAACCCAACAGTATTGCATTGCTGCCTTTTTGGACATAGCTCATGCTTTTGACAGGGGTTGGCACACAGGTTTGATTTACAAGCTCAAAACACATTTACCACAAACCCTTTTCCTAACCCTACAGCCCTACCTCTCAAACCGCTTCTGCCAAGTCCACTGTGGTTTAGAATATTCGAATTACTATCCCATAAAAGCAGGAGTTCCACAGGGCTGTGTCCTGGGTACCGTCCTCTACAACCTATATATCGCTGATGTTCCCTCCACCCCCAATATCTTCTTGGCCTCATTTTTAGATGACACTGCAGCCCTGTCGTCCCACCCAGACTCCGATATAGCATCTGATAACCTATCAAAACACCTTGATAAGATTGAGTATTGATGCAACCAATGGCGGATCAAAGTTAATGAAGCAAAATGTTCCCACATTACCTTTACCCTCTGCCGCAAGTCTTGTCCACTAGTGTATTTAATTCCATTCCTCTTCCTGTATCCAAGACATTACGGTACTTAGGCTTCCATCTCGACTAACAGCTGACATAGAACCCACATACATGGTTAAAAAGACAATAACTAAATAGACGATTCGGACAACTGTACAGAGTACTTCAAAGGACATCCCATCTCTTAATAGAAAAAAAGTTACATATATACAGAGTTATACTTAAGGCATTTGGGCGTACGGAATAAAGCAATGGGGGATAGCAAAAAAGTCGAACATCAAGTGTATCCAATCCTTTCAATCAAAAGTCCTGAGAACCATAGTTAATGTCCCTTATTACGTCAGTAACGAAACCCTTCATAACGATATTAATATACCTTCCATTCTTGAACTCATCCCTTCCAAGTTCATGAAATTCCATAGTAACTAATTCAACCACCCTAATCCCGTAGCACAGTCATTGCACTGCATCACTCATCCCTATAAACCTCCTTGGACATTAAAACGGGAGTGGCCTCGTGACCTGCTATAAATTGGTGACAGAGGGAGTCCAGGCAATGCCCAGTTACTCTAATCTTGTCCTGAGCGTCTGTGGCTCTCGCGCTCTTCAACAGCCTCCACGGGCTCATATCTGGTGACGCGGCTGACGGAGGAGCGTGGGGGACTTCCCAAGACTCCACTTCTTCTTTCACATGCGAGGGAGGTGACAACCATGTGGATTTGGGAGGTGTCTGGGCTATTTGTAAATACTCTATGAATGAGCGAGTGAATGAATATCGTAAATATGAAATATGGTATAAATGAGAGCATATATCACAATTACTTATAGCCCAATATGGTAGATTGTAATTTTATCACGATATAGATTTTCCTAAAAAAATTGTTCCTAGGCTATTTTATATTCACAATTTGATTTTCAAAGATACCATACTATAACAATATATATACTGCCTTTGTTAAAATATTTTTACTTTTTTATTTATAAAGAGGAAAAGAACATTTATAAAGATTAATAGATTACTTTATAATGTTACAATTAATACTATTCCGGGGTTCTATATAGTTTCTTTTAATTGGTATGTTTCTTTTAACTTAGTTGGAAAGAATTTCATATAATTCAAAAAAAAAAAAAATTTAAATATAAACACTACCAACATGGTACATTCTTCAATGTTGAGGAATAGGTTTATTTCGTCACTCCTGGTGGATTCTAGTCTTCGGTATCAGACATGTGGTATTTCCTCAACACCAAGTCTAATGATTGTTGGACAATATAACTCACTGGAAAACATGGTCTAAAACCTAACTAAAGGTCTTGGACCTCTCTGTCTGTTATATATTGAGAAGCTACCCCCCTCCCCCCATATAAACGGTTTCTTTTCCCAGAGGTCCAAGGGTTAACCTGATTTTATACCTAAGAGCTAAACAATACATATTCCAGCTTTTCCATCTAGCTCGATATTCGTTTTAAAAGAAAGCTTTAAAAAATATCTTTATAATGCATACACGCAGAATATATACATATACACGATTTGGGCTCATTTCAAAGTTATATCTTCAGTCATTGCAAAAAACACCTATTTGATTCAAATATAGCTCACCCCGTCTTATATATATATATATATATATCCAACATTTCAATGTTTTCCTTGTGGCGTTGTGTTGTATTTATATGACCAAGTAGAGAAAAATAATCAACAGTTGATTTCATTAAGTAGTAATCATTTTTTTTTTGAGCCAGTGCGCCGTTAAACATAAAACCTCCCAACCCAGACACCGTTGACTATACCTAGATTATAATGAGTTTGTTTCATGAATATTTTTTATGGTAAATTTCTAAATAATCGATTGTACTTGATCTAAGATGTTGAGAAATCATATATTGAACATTTTCGTAGCTGATCATCACTGATTGGACGAATGTATGTTCTTCACACAGTCAAATGTGGCTTCATATTCCAGGCCGCATCATTTCCATCAATTTATTAGCATATCCCGATTTATTTTCGTTTGGTTTATTGAATTCAATGCCTTTATCGGATTTACCGTCAGAGGCACCTTCCTTCCATGGATTACATTAGGTATAAACAATTTCATAAGTATCAAACCTAAATACAATATACAAACAACAAACAAAGTCCTTCTTCATCTAGGGACATATAGTATATAGATATATATTTTTTATCTTTTGGGTGGTTTCGTTTCAAAACCAAAAACCCTTATATTTCCCCTCTTGTCTGACTGTCAGAGATCATTTTCCGAGTCATAAATTGTACAATGTTTTATTTGATGTAGAGCCAACATAAACAATAATGGTGTTTCCATAAAACATCGTTAATTACTCAGTATTAAAAATAGATACATTTTTCTATAAGTTGAGTATGGTATAAAAAATTATTGACTCCCTGATTGACAAGTTTTAATATTTGTTTGGTTTCTATAAAATATAATTATAGCATACTAATTATTAAAACTGTCGTTACCATTTTAACTCAAAAAAGGTTGTTTTTTTTTAGAGGTATACACTTTGTACGGTACTGACAGTTGATGCTAAAAATAAAAGCAGTGCTGCAAAAAATAATGCAGTGTGATTATACGATTAGTTTGGGATTAGAATAATTGATTCATCTTATTGTACTGATTGGAAAATTGGAAATTCGGACGTATTGATTAAAGTTATTAATTAATACACCATGCATCATTTGTTGAATTGATTCAGATTGATGGATATAAAAATGCTTCATTTATTATCCAAATAAATAAAATGAAATGAAAAATGAATTGTATTCTGGGACATTAGCCCTCAATGAGTAACAAAACTAACAACTATACAAGGCTACAGTCTCATATAGATCACAATAAGAGCTAATTATGTGTTAGATAAATAGAAAAAAGAATAATTTGCAACAAGTAAACAATCTAATATTGTAAGCAAACTGTTAATGCTATTGGGATAACTCTCAAAAGTAATAAGGTAGTGGCAGATTGAGAGAAAAGAAGAAATTTATAAAGACTGAATACGTATAGGGAACCAGAATGACGATGGAGATATAAAAGTTAACAACATATTTCCAATTTTACCATCTTTACGAAAATCAGCTTGACAGTCCCCCTTAGGCCATTGCTTGTTATTTTGCTTATATTCATATCACTTTACATTGTGGCCTGTCAATGATTTTTTGACAATAGCAGAGAAGTCGCTATTCAAACATTTTGCACAGGGTTTTCAATTTACAGTAACCAAGCGTACGTCAAACCGGTCGGTCTGTAAGTCATTATGTTGTATTTCTAGATGAATTTTCTATTTCTATAAATAAATTACGAGTCTTCCATCATAATTCATGCTTC
Source organism: Acanthosoma haemorrhoidale (assembly GCA_930367205.1). Lineage (NCBI taxonomy): Eukaryota > Metazoa > Arthropoda > Insecta > Hemiptera > Acanthosomatidae > Acanthosoma > Acanthosoma haemorrhoidale. The sequence continues at coordinate 39,654,451 of OV884009.1, read as the reverse complement.
CTTGCTTACTGTTTCTTTGGCTGTTTACCTTAGTATCACAACTTTATTCTTTCTCTAACGCTTATATGTTGTAACATCCCTCTGAATAAATATGCCTAGTACATCTTATTATTCAAGCATCACATAGTATTTGAAGAATCTTTACCTAACCAACCCAGTGTTTAACACTATGACCCCACCGCCCCTCCCGCATCGATGGCAACAGACTGTCGGGGAAAAATTAGGTTAAGAATTAGTATGTAAGTTAGTTTTAAGTTTGATCAAAAAGGTGAGCCCCATCACCTTTATTAGTCAGTTTAGTCCAGTCACGTATAATTTATATCATTATACTTGCTTATTCATTATATAATTTTTATAAAATAACAAAACCTGTGTATAATGTAGAGATGCTACAGGAAATACAAAAATAATTTGTAAATTGATTCGCCTGAGGATCTATAATTATCTGTAAATTTAAAGGGGCTATGACAGAAAAAAAAAAAAATTGAAGAAACGTTTCACTTCTGGGAAAGCTAACAATGCTGGCTTATTATATCTTTACCCCTACCGGGTAGTCGTTTATTATTTTCACATCTTCTATAATAATAATTTTCCTAGGGCCATGTCTTTTCAGAACTAAATTAAGTTAGTTATCTGACAGTATAAGTTCCCGCTAAAATGTACAATGTACAAAAAGAATAAGAAAAAAAAATGAAATAAAAGAATATATAATAAAAAAATATAATTCACATAAAAGACATATTTATCAGTAATAAAAAATATAATACGAAATAAATGTGTCGCTATAACAATATGAAAAATAAAATAAAACAAGAACTTGAGAGAAAAATAAAATATCCACGCGAAGATCGCATCCACACTAATTTATAATTGGGTACCCACACATAAATATGTAAATTCCATATGTAGATATGTACTACTGCATAATAAGAAAAACAACACACGTTCATTAGTAAGCTCATATGTTTGTGAGAACTGTCCATACGCTCATAGCCCAGCGTTTTGTAACATTAGTCTGACATTGAGAATTTCATAGCTTTTGTCAAAATATGCCCCCTAAAGAGATCTTTGATTTCATTTTCAAGTACTTCTATGATGATTTGTGTTTTTTTTTTTTTTCTCATTCTTTAAGACGAAAGGTTTCTTCTTTTATATTATTACTCTCCAGCCTTATATATTCATGTGATTTTTTTATTTTCATATGCCTTCTTTTTTTCGGTAATTTCTGGTTTTTAAATCAAGTTATTACTGAATTTTCCAAACATCATACCTATGTTAATTTTTATGATATAGGTTTTTTGGTTTTTTTTACCTATTTCTATAAAACAAGAACTTGATAGTAAAATAAAATACCTACGCAAAGATCGCATCCACACTAATTTATAATTGGGTACCTACACATAAATATGTAAATACCATATGTAGATATGTACTACTGCATATTAATAACCTACATTGTATTATTATAGGAGGATACAATTTTTGGAGATGAATTGGACACTGGTCTTCTTCTAAAGTTAAATAGTTTTTAGTATATTTCCTATCACTCATATATTATTTAGGGAAAACTATCTAGTTGGCATCTCTTTCAAAAGACTTATCACTTGTGATAAGTGTTTTATCCAGATGACTTAGTACTGCTGGTACGTGACGTCCTTATCTGGTTCTCCTAAATTACTCTAATTTTCTTTCTAATGGTGATTATATTGATTACTTACCCTTACAATTATAAAACCAATAGAAACAGTAAACAGCACACAACTTCCAAAGATACAAGTGTTTTCGCTCTTGAAAACTGAGATTAGAACTGCGTTTGATATAGAGCCAATCTTACGGTAGCGCGGTCCCGAGCAAATTTAATGGGCTATATTGTTCCAGGAAGTTTTTAAAACTTCCCTCAAAATGGTGATTTAAATTCTTTTCCTGTCTCAATTTCACATAGAGGGATGATACAAAGCATGCAAAATTTACTTGTAACCCTTAACATGTAAAAATACAAGCAATGCCGGGTATGATAATGAAGCATCTATATTTAATAGATAGCTTGTGATTAAATATTTCAGTTTGTATCCAGACTTTCATTAATTTTACAATATATATTGTAGCGTTCATACGTCAAATAATTTTTAAATAATGGTATTCATGGAATTTACCTGGTTTAAATAATATTTTATTTGCCTGGTTAATGATAATTAACAATAAGCCATACATTTGCTTATAGTGGAATTATTTACTAATCTAAAATGATACTGAAATTATACTTAATAATTAGAACAACGGTTCCATACTGCAGTTGATTGATTAATCTCAAAGAGAGCTCAAATATTATTTGCCCCCAACTTTCTACGCTATCTTTAGTGTGGGGTGTAGAACTGCATACACCGGTGGTCTGAAAAGTTTCCGACCTCAACATGAAGATGATAATAAAATAAATAAAAGCTAGTGAAATAAAAGCTTTGTTAGGTCGGAAACTTTTCAGCCACCTACTGCCTGGTTGTGTGAGAGTAGCGAGTGATGTCTGACTAAGAACTTATTGTATCAACTGCTGTGGCAGTTAAATAACATAAAACTAAATTGGCTAACAATCAGGTGAATCATGAGCCAAGCTTAGGATTATCGCTATACAAAATATTTAAAAAATATCCTGGATACATGAGGATAAAAAAAACCGTGAATACGTTGAAAAATTAAAAACAAAAAATATTACGATTTTTAATTATTTTTTTCAAGATTTATTATAAGACACATTGTCTCTCATTTGAATCAAATATTGAAACAAATAAAAAAAATAAAGTATAATCCATAACAGAAAAAGTAATATTCTTCCCTTCAACCACTTATGACTCATCGCTCTGGAATGTTTGTCATAATTATTACTTTGAATTGTGACCTATGGGGTTGTTATTGTCATGGGATCATTAATTATTCGATTCTTTAAATTGACTTTTGTCCACCTAGCTTGTAGTAGTAGATAATTCACTGTGTGCCTGTATAACCACCGAAAGAGACTAGTCCAGAAGGTGGTTGGAAATAACAAGAGACTGAAAGATTAGAAAGCAGCGACTGAGGAAGAGAAGACAGGGATAAATAAGTCATGGCTTTATACTCGTCCCCCTTCTGCTCTCTTAAGGTTTCTCGTCTATTTTTTATACTCGTTCTATTTGTTTAAAGTTCGTCTAGTATCGGTATTCCTTAGTGAATAAAATTTTTTGTTGCCGGTTCCCGGACCGAAATTGGTTAATAACCTTGCATTTTTTTCTATATACACGGTCGTCACGGCCTGGATTCCTCTACCTACGTTTTATGTGATTATTTATTAATTATTATTTTTAGCTTATTTAATATTCCCATATGAGATATGGTGCTATATATACCTCATTGTTTAAATGAAATTGTATGCATTTATTTATTTTTTCCGTACTAAAATTATATGCCTATCACGTGATTATGCATTTTCTCACTCTCCTTGGGTTCATGCTCCCTGCTAGAAACAAAGCTGTCAGTTTCCACACTTGTAGCACAAATAATTATTTTGGGTTTTGGAATCTGTTGTCTGGAGCTAACATATTTTAGACGACAGTTACACTGCCATATCCCTCCCCCCCGCCTTCAACTTCTACAAATTTGGTTTAGAAAACCCACTGATGCAAATATTCCCATATCTAGATATAGATTTTGGCCCTCAATATCCAGTGATGTAATTTATTAGCATTACGAAATACTCTGTAAGTGTATTAAACATGAAAATTCCTAGGAAATAACTTCTGTGGTAAAATTAGTGATAAAATGATTGTACAATCTGTTTTTCTGATTAAACATGACATTTATCGACCACCATTCGAAACCTATAGATAACAAATGTATAGGAATCCAACACGTAGTTGGCAGTATTCCAAATTAAACAAAAATAAATCTAATGTATGGGCCTTACATAATATATGCAGTCAAATCATTGATCAATTTTATCAACCGATTTTGAATTATGTCAAAGCTTTAACTTTTAAGATCATAACTTCATAGCATTGAGATTCTGACAGAGGGATCGGGGCATCGAGAATTAAAAGTGAAAGTATTTTAATTTTCGATACCTGCCTGCACATTCTTCACAAAAATAAATCTCCTGATGTTTATTACTTTTCGTTAAACATTTCTAAATTTGTGAAATACTTTAAGCTTAAGTGAATTGGTAAATATAATTGGGTGGAAGTTTAAATCTTAAGTCATAATAGCATGGCGATGGGGAACGTGGTTTGAAAAAAATCCAAGCGTAATTCTCTGATTTTTGGCTGATCTTTCTGCCTTCAGATGTTGACTGTACAGTGAACTCCCGATTATACACAGTTGGTCGGTCTTCTTTCCTTTTTTTCCGCAAGTGCGTATACCATCCGTGAGGGTTCATGATATTTATTCTCAAATATCATGAATGCCACAATATATATATATAAGTTAAGCCAGAGGCTTGACTATGTCGAATACTAATACGATCATGGAAGGTAAACAACCCATGACCCTATCTATGTCGGTAGTCATCAATAATAAAGCAGTATTTTACTGGAGTCAGAGTGTATCAGTGCATTTCCCTCTTTCCTTATTCTTTTTTTATCTATCTTAACCGCCGGCGATTAACTTAGATATATATTGTTGTGATGTTTTGATGTTGCCTTTGATATAAACTCGAAATTAGCGAGCGTAAAAGAATGTAAAAACGACCCGTGGTTCATGGCTATGAAAGGATGAACGTTTTTATTGCCATTATGCCTAATATTAATAGTTATAAAATAAATAATATCAAAAATTAAATATAAATATTTTAATATTGGATTTGTTAACTTTAAAATAAGTAAAGTTAATTATATCTAAGGCAAATGGCATTGAATCAAAAGAGATCTAAAAAACTCAAGAAAGCAGCGGAACGGGGCAAGGACGACGAAAGCCAGAGAGAAGCCCGAGCCTCATTCACTTTGACCCGGCACGAGAGACAGAAAGGTTGGGAGAGACGCAAGCCCAGGGAGGTGTACTGCCTCGTGGGACACAGAAGACGAAGCCAGCACCAGGTAGCCACGTTCGAGACAAAGAAGACCACGCGTAGAACACAACTTAGTAAAACTGGCCAGTCAATATTATAGTAAGGTACATTGTAACTTTATTTTTTTTAACATTGTAAATTTATAACATACGTGTAACTTATGAATCAATTTGTTATTAAACAATTTTCCTTTTGCCAGAATTCTTTCTTATATTAACAGAACCTCTATAAAACCTCAGGTTAAATTTAAATATAAACAATTAAAAGATAAAAAAAACGTAATATTATATAGCCCAGGGATCAAGTATTTCTCCTCTTTATTTTAGCTCCTGAATTAATGATCTCCCAAACTCTTCTCTTCATTGTTCTCATCACTGAGGACTCCCACATATATTGTTCTTTTATTATATAAATATATTGTGATTTATTAGCCATGATTGGAGAAGACCTAGATCAGGTCAGTCCCTGGCCAAATAGGAATAAACTATGGCTAGTTGCTGTGAAAACTCAGGCTATTGTTATAGGCTCCAGTTCCCTCCTCAGATCCTGTGCCGTGACTCCTGCCTTATTCCTAAATGATCAGCCTGTCACCTTCACTAATCACCATGGATCAGACCCTCTAATGAAAACCTTTTATTTCCCGAAGGGCAATAGCAGCTACCCTTAAACTAATCAATCGTTCACGCCATCGTTATACCCAGCATACACGTCAACTCTGGGTATGATCCCTCATTTGGTGCATGGCTACTTGGTATAAGGGGGTCTTTCAGTAGGACTGGGGTACAGATTGAAGTTAGTCCTGACGTTTTTGTAAAATTTTTCTATGAAACTCCCGGGAGTTCCCGTGTATCACTCTCTACACCAAGTTAATGTGGCTATTCCCCTCCCTCTTTAGACAATACTTCCTAGGTTTATAACTTTCCAAACTATCCAGTCACATAACCCCCATCATTATATTTTCAATATCATACAATTTAAATCCATTCAACTTTAGGAACAGAAGATCCCGTCTTTCTGACCTTTATACCCCTTCATTCAAACACAACCCATTTGACCACTTCATTCTTGCTCGCTTCACCACTCTCTGGAATTCTCTTCATCTCAATATCTGTCATGCTTCATCCTTATGCGCTTTAAATGCCCTCCTATATCAACAAACACCTCCTTATCACTCAGGCAGACACTGGCTAACTTTCTTTTTGTCTTTTAACTATTATTCTTATCATAAGCTATTATTTTTTTGTAACTATATATGTTTATTAATTATTATAATTGTAAATAATTATTAATAAACCTATAGCTACAACCTTAAAAAAATTAGTAAACACTAATATTTATGCATTTAATTTTAGTACTATTATTTTCCCTTTTTTTCTCATAATTTAATTGCATATTATACTTTTTCTTATTTTATATTTAAACAAATTCTTGAATATTTTTTAACTTGGGGTATACCTTTAGGTTTTTTATTAATATTTTATTTTATCTCCCTATTTGATGTATAATAATTACTTTTCATTAGTTGGGGAGAGCTGTATTTATTTGTGGAATGTTAGTATTCATAGAGGACATCATCTAGAATTCATGAATAAAGCGATAAATAACAAGTTATAATAATTATTTATATAATTTACAACCAAATAATTAGTAAAAAAATCTTGAAATAACACTCCTGTCTCAAAAAAAATATGAATCATAATTTGTACAAGGTTATGTAATTTATTTAGCTGATTTTTTGAATTATGAGGAAAAAATTAAATCTAAATTTTTAGCCATGGCAATTTAAATGTCCCCCAAGATACAGTCAATTTAATTTCTGTATGACCTACGTTAGTAAAGTTTAGTAGTTATAAAAAAAAATTGTACTACCTTTCAAACAAAGTTGAAAAATTAAATAGGGCACATTTAAATTATCATTGAGTAAAATTTTAATTTATTTCAAACCTGTTTGATTTTGATTTTATTCCTACAAAGTATTTCATTATACTTTACATCTACTTGATCATGTTGAAATTTAGCAGTTTATAAGTTCCATGTTGGATAAATATTATCTAATCAAATAATGACATGTGCAGAATTAAAGAAAACTTATACTTAATACTAAACAAGAGAGGAAACTATTATCATTCGTTCATTTTTGTAAAATACAAATACATTTTTGAAATTGTATAACAGGAAATATTGTTATTCTGACAAATATAAAATTATATATCCAACAAACTATGAATTCTATTTAACACTCCTAATACTCGGTGGGGTCCCCCCAGACCACATGCCTTATTTTTGGTATTTCATGCTCTCGAAATCAACAATGTATGTATGAAATTACATTAAAACTCTCCTTTAACTATCTCTGACGAATTGATGTCATTGTTATAAGAAAATTTGGATCATGCGATTTTTTTTTCACGATAAGCCCTTGTTATTTTACATCTGTAAAATTCTACTAATGATTTTATTTATTTATCTACAATGTTTAAAGCAATTAGCCAAAGCAACATTCAAACTAAATTAAGTTATGTAAAATTGATCAAATAATTTTTGTCAAACAGTCCTTTGTCTTATTACTACGAAAAACTATTACAGTTTTCATTAATATTACATAAATTATATTAGTATTAATATCTATTTTATCTATTAGTATTTAGTACAATTATCTTTACCTGGTATTGGGAGGGTTAATTGAAATAAGAAAATTTGTAATCATTAATAACCGACTCTAAAATAAAAGTAACGTCTAACCATTTAAAGCAAAACTACAGTTAATACTTGAAATAGGGTACTAATGATCTAATCAAAAATTACATTTTATAATGCAATTTAGCTACAATGTATACAACTTCCAACTTTTGTCATCACAACTTCAATATAAGGAAAAAACTTACTCATTCATACCAAAAAAATAAATTTTAGCTTTAAAGAAGGTACATTTTTATAACTAACACATTATAAAATCTTGAAATTAGCTGATTTTCATTCACACACCAAAATACAAACTACTTTCAGTTTGTCAATAGAATGTAACTAAGTAGTGGAGCTTGGCATCTTTTTCGTTCCTCTTCATCTTACCCCCTCCCATCTAACTCATCGTGTACCAACCTACCAGCATCACTGATCTTTCGACTCATGACTTCTCAAGGGTTTCAGGGGCCAAGTTAGAATGGTAGAGGGAGATATTTCAATGGCAACTGTAGCAAGATCCACAATCTATCTTGTGTTAGTTGTAATATACAATACAATTATATAGCTAAATTACCACTGTTTACCTGAAATAACATGTTTTGACCTACTACACTGAACTGGAGACATGAAATTTTGTACTGAGGTCCCATTTTATATTTCCAAGGCATGTGATATATCAATCTCCATACAACATCAGTTGTCATTAATTAATGAATTACATGGAATTAAAAAAATAAAAATACTTTTCTATAACCTGAATGTATTGGTAATTTGGTATTTGAATTTTTTTTTATATTCAAATAAATGCCAGTGAATGATTAAGAATAGATCTCAGGCTGTTATATATTATCCTGAAGTAGCCTATATGGGGGGTTAACATGAAGTTAACCACTTGTCTTTAGGGCACATCATAAGATGATCGCCAGTAAGGTAAATATGGGGAAAATAATTCATCAGTATAAAGAATTAAACAGACAACATACATCAGAAAATTTTCTTAAAAGTTTCACTTTTGTGCTTTAGAGATAATAAAATGAAAGCATGTCATAAAAAAAACTAAAGGCCGATAATCAATCAATTAGTAATTTTGAAATAAACATTTTCCTATTATATTAAATGTAACAAAAATTGAATTTCTAAATATTTTTTTGTACTAGGTGTTACTCATGTAACAAATAGTTACCAAATGTTACTTGTACTTTACTCCTTCATTGAAAGGGATGATTATTTTTAAAAAATCAGGTTTGTTCAAAATAGGTAAATAAAGATAAAAAACATACAAAGTAGCGATAAATGAAATATTTTTTTTTTTACTGCATGAAAGATTAAGTGACGCAAAATTTAAATTCATCATATTAAATAAATAATTTATTGATATAAAAATATATTATATACAAATATAAAAATATAAATACAAAATAAATATTAAAACATAAACTATTGCAATTTTAATTTGACTTAAATGGCTAAAATTCCCATGAATCGACCCACTTCAATCCATACATAGTACTATTTCGATCATGAGCATAAGGACCAGACATGCCATATGACAGAGGAGAAAATAAGTAGAAACTGAAAAAAACAAAAACATTAAACAGTCATCTTTTTATTCTTAAGAACTTTAAAACTATAAAAAAGTAATGCAATATCAGAGCATAAACTTTCTTTTATATTAATTAATCTGATGAGCACTTCATGATGATTTAAAATATTTTAGCAATTATACTTCATTTTTTTTTTTAATTTCATGAAATATATGTAACAATATTAATATCAATTAAATTTATTTATTAGAATTAAGTGAATTTTAAGGAAGTAAGTTTTCTCTTGAAATAATGTGCATAGAAATAGTATTTTGGACCTAACCAGGTATCAAGGGGTTACGGGTTACATTTTGGTAAAATTGGAAAATGGAATTCCCCAATAACCAGTCAAGGGCTTTACCAACTGAGCTATGACATTACCAACGAGTGAAGATCTTCCCAAGATGAATTCTCTTTGGTCAAACTCTCTCAGAGACTATCAGTAATATACCACGGTGGGCCCAAAACTGCGGGGACACAATGCAACCCCTAATTTTAGGTTTATAACTTATTTGTCTATGCTATGGCATTATATGAAAATATAAAATCTTTAATACATCATTTTTATACAGTCAATATAACTGCAATTAACACCATAAAATATAAATTCATAATAAACATTAATATCATATGTAAAATTATTAAAAATACAGTAATTGAGGTCTTTAGAAAGATATTGCCTACTTCACTATTTAAAGATTTGCTATAACATGCAAATATCATGATTATAGAATTTATTTTAATACCTTCCCTGTTATTCTTATATCTAATGACTCCCCACCTACTGATGAAGCTTTTTTGAATTGTGCTGAAGTTTTGAACTGTGATTCTTTTGTGCAGGTTTTAGAAGATACCCCTATTGTAAATGTTTCAAAACTAAAAAATAAGTTAGATAAAAAGGCTAGAATATGTATTGTTAAGACTGTACAAGTGAGAACCATGAATTAGACAAGCATAAGTCTGAGCCAGCATGGAAACAAAAAGCCGCCAGGAATGAAGAGACCATCCATCCCTCAACAACAAACAATGTATCTATGCTACTATAAATCATTATAATCATAAACTATTATTTGAATTATATATAAATTTCTACAGCCTGTGCTAATATAAAATATTTGAAATAAATCAAATTATACATTATAGTCGCCGTCATGAAATTAGATGCTTGGGGCTACTTGGCGCAGTGATGCCACATATGTGCAGGCGGGGGACTATTCACTAATTTGCTTATTGCTTAATTATTAACATTATCAAAGTAAAGGAATCACGTGGATAGAAGAGAAGTAGCGCACAGAGCAGCAAGGGGTTTGCCATGTATGTGCCCTGTATTGCGGGTCTCAAGCTTCTAATTTCATGACAGGAACTACAGTAACATATAGAACCCTGAAATCAAATTAAACTATTACTCTTTTGGAAATTTTAAAAACTGTCTGTTTACTACTCATAAAGAACGAAGTAAATATTTTAGCAAAGATGAATTATTGTGATATTTACCTAGTAATTAACTAAAAGACAAAAGTTTGCAATTCAATGTCATTAAAATTTTGTTAAATAATGTTTGATTGATTAATTTGTATAGTTATTGCTAATAAAACATCTATTGATCTATGTAACAGATCAATTAATGTATTATTTAGCAAAATAGTTTGAGAATTTAATGATGAAATAAAATCAAACAAAAAATGAAATAAATAAAATATCATTACACAAATAAGATACATTATTCAGAATTACCTGTACATAACACTTGAAATAATCAAACCTATGAGCCAGTGGTACATTGTTGATCTGAAGCTATCTTTTACATATTGAGATAAAACTTCCATAAAATAGTCCAAAATGACACCTGCAAAAAAAGAAGTAAATTCATATTTTTATATTAGACAGAATTTTTTTTCTTGTTGAGTATAAATCCCAAACATGATGAGACAGACAATTTTAAGTCTTACTATTTACCGGAACAGTTACCTTCAAGTGTGTAGAGATAAATTTCACTAATAATGACTATAACAATTTACTGTAAAAAGGGCTAAAATAATAAAACTATCTATAATCAACACACTTGAACAGAGTACCTAACAGACCTTGATTATCTGTGTATAATTTAAGGGACACTTTTCCTAGAATGTCTCTCCTTAAAAAGCAAAGATATTAAAAAAAAAGTGGAGTAATAAAATAATAATGGGGAGAATAATGTCAAATGGCTGGAAAAAAACACATTTGTTGGCATAGTATTAATAAAAACAATAATAAATGAACATATTTAATAACTGCATACATACCTGATAACATTGAATTGAAAAGTAAAGCTGGGAAGTAGTGATGAAAATAAAGCACACGTCCCATTGCCCAAAATGGAATATAATGCAAAGCCCAACCAAAAAATAACCATTTACAAGCATGTAAATATCTCTCATCAAAAACTACAAGTAAAATACAAAATAAATTATAAATATTAATTCTTTTATTCAATGTTACCATAATAATAACACAATATAAACTAAAACAAACAAAAAAATCAATACATTATAATTACAAATATGAGAAACAGAACTTTCTCAGAAGACTGGACAGTTAGGTTAGGTTATGTTTACAAGCCATCTATGCACCTACATTTCAAAGGTCCTAAACTGCAAAAGGTTACTTAAGTGTGCCTGTGAATCACACACCTAATAACAGAAAGTTAAGAAAATTTTTTTGTAAGTGTAGTAAGGATACTTATCTGAATTTCACAAAAAAAGTCATCTTTTTTTTCAGCATTAACCTTAAGAACTGGTTATTAAGCCTTCTGGGAAAGTAGCTGAGAAACAGATTTGTATATGTGTACATAGAATGGCTGAATACTGTCTGTGAATAATGCAATAATTTAAATAGTATAGTTGACTATTTTCGCAGCTTTTTTCTTTGTTATTTGGTCATGCTAGCTTACAGTCAAGTTAACATAAAACATAAAAACTTGTTAAAAAAAAAATACATCTCTACAAAGTTGAAATAGTAACACTGCCAACTTTTGTTGTGGTATAGATCCAATTATTATTTTTATTACAAATTAGCTCTTGATAACTTTAAAATTAAGATTAAAACCACAAGGTTATTACACTGTTAGCCTCCCCCCCCCCATCATAACGTGATGCTGACAATCATTGCAAGCATTTAGCCAAAGGAGATTCAAATTCCCAAGGTCCCTAAACGTGTTCAAGACTAGGTTACTGTGTAGAGCACTAGACTGAATAATGTATAGGTCCTGGTCCTGCCAGTAATTTTTTTTCTTTGGCTAATAATTATTAATAATTTTCAAAATAGTAACATATACAACAGTTCATAAGTACAGTCAAACAATGAATTGTATGAACATAATCAGCCCTCCTGAAAACTATAAGATCTATCTCAAAATAGGAAAGGAGTGAAAAGGAGCAATAGACTCAAGAACTGCCCAACCTGTGGCACCAGTTGGACAACAGTCATTTTTTGTTCTGTAGTATTAATTCACATAGACATTATCCCTGCTTGGCAAGCTACTGTAAGTACAGGGATACCTGGTAGTCATTAATGGCGGAGGCATAGGTATTACATGAAAGAGTAAGTATAAACATGCAAGCAAAAGACAATTTTTTTTTTTTTAATTAAATCAATTTTATTTCAATGGCATTGAAACTTAACTATTTTAAACTAAAAGAAAAAACAAGAAAACAAAAAAATAATTGAAATAATATTTACCTTTTAATTTATTTACTGTATAACCTCTTTTATTAGCAATAGCAGATAATGCAAATATAAAAATATACAAAAATAAAAGTATTAAATTTCCCCACCAAATAATTGGGTTACCAAGAAGATATATTCGATAATTGCTGCCAGAAAAGAATTGTCCCTGAAAGAACAAATAATAAATATAAATTATTTTATATGAAAATATTATAGTGACTATAAAAAATGGTATGGAGTAAAAGAAACTATTTTATGTTTGTTGGTAGAAAGAATCTCAGTTGCAATTCATATTTCTTTTTTGTTGAACGTTTGTATAATTCAGCATTTTGGTGCTTGTTGTGCTATGGTTTGTTTATTCTACTTCTCATTATATGAGGGGGGAATAATAATTAGATTCAATTGAATACTGTAAAATGCCTCAGATCAACTCTCCAACAACCAACACAAGCATAATCTCTCCCTAAGGAAGGAGAATCTGAAATAAATGAAGGATGGAAACTAGTTACTTTAAATAATAGGAAATAAACACCGGATAGTTAGTTAGTTACCTTTACTTTAACAATAGAGTGGAAAATCTTATCAATTACAAAAATATATTTAGATTTTTCTGTGTTATTAGGAGAACCAATACAGACTGTATAGATTTTCTTTTCAAATTTCATTGTCTGTGAGGGAGTAACATTCACCTCTTGCAGGTTCCTATTCCTAATCATAGAAATTTTGTTAGATTTGTAAACTCTTCAGAACTTCTAAGCATTATTTTACTGAATTTCAGATAATTTTGAAATTAAAAGTATTTTTAATATTTTTACTAATGTACTAATGTAAATACTACATTAGTTATTTGTGCCGTTAAGTAAAAATGAGCACTAATTTCTTTGGTATAATATTTTCTTTCATCAGAGTTAACGTGTATCTGTTTCTGACTGAATATACTGTGGCTAGTTTTTTCTGTCTTGTTTTTATTTTAGGAAAACTATCTGGTGTGTATTGCTGTCTATTTCAAGTTCTTAGGTATAACTAATTAGGATTTATAAACAGTAGGAAATAAACTTCAAAATACTTTGAAAGATACCGTTTTGAGGTGAATTACAACCAAGTTGAAGCCAAAGTGAACAGTAGACACAAAAACTTAGAACCACCAAATTTAATAATAACCAATACTCCCCAATCCAATGGAATAAAAGTTTGAAGAAATCAATTACCTAGGTGTTTACATATGCAAACAGTTATTTTAGAACCTCTACATCAATAAGAAAATTTTAAAAGCCTATTCACTCAAATCATTCTTTTGATGAACAGGAAATCCAACTAAAACCCTAATATAATATAGATCTCTAATCCTCTACAATGTAATTTTAAGGCCTCTTCTGCTGTGTGGCTGCACATTATGAGAAAGTGCATGGATCAACTGTCAAAATAAACATATTACAAGTCCTCCAAAATAAGGAGGTACGTACACAGGTGGTCTGAAAAGTTTCCAACCTCAACATGAAGATGATAATAAAATAAATAAAAGCTTTGTTAGGTCGGAAACTTTTCAGACCATTTCGTATTACAGTAAACGTACCTATTTATAATCTCAGGAGCTTTTAGATACAAAGAGAATAAATGGTCCCATGTATTCAAGAATTTATCAACAGTAAATTCTAGAACTCTGAGTATAATGATCAAAATTACACATTTTTCAAGACAAATGATGTAATAGACTTAGTTGGGAAACAATGTATTTTAAGTTGCGAATGACAATTTCAATGTTGAAGGCCTTTCTTCTTTTAATAATTCTCCAATTGCTGTCCATGCAGAGTTTCTGATCAACAAGAATAACTTTTTTAAATCCTACATCACTAACAATGGTGCTTTTCAAAGTTCTGAAATCCTTTAACAATGATTATGGTCCTCATAATTTCTTTGAAGAACAGGATCTAAAAGTAAGGTTCTTCATCTAGTATATTTTTCTTAAAATTTCACACTTCCTTTTTGGCCACTCACATTATGTTATAACTCCACGTAACACTCTTTGTTCTTATTAAAATGAGGAATCTCTCCCATAATGTTCTGGAAGCCTTTAACATTTGCAATGTATATTACATTATTATATCTATATCAATGAACAACCATTATCTTGTAATTATCACAATGTCCATATTCTCTGTCTGTTTAGTCAGCCCTACTAATATACCCGTACCCTGTAAGTAGTGTTAATTTTTTCTTATTTTGTTTACTTTTTCAGTTTGTTAAAAGGTATTTATTCTTTCTTTGTTATCTATGAAACGCCCAATGAAAAAGCCCAATTTTCGACCTTATGTAATTGATTATTGTAAGGGGACAATAGTCCCAAAATAAATAAAAGTGTATAATTAATATTATTCCAGATATTTTGGTTTTAACAAACAATTACTGAATATTTTGGGAAGAGTAGACCAGAAGCAGGCTAGTAAGTTGAGTTATTAATCAGGACAGTTTTTTTTGCCCCATACTCGTCCACACTGAAAGTGCTTTAATTTATTTTAATTTTTTTTGAATACCACACATCTCTGTAGAGCAAAAAAGCACTTTATTTTTAAAATAATTTTACAAATAAATCAAAAAAATTGAGTTAACTGCATGGCATACTCATAAGTCGCACAGAAAAAATAAATACAAATGTTCATACAAAATCTCCTTGAAAAACATAGGGAACAAGCCACAGGCCTGGGGAAGTTGGAGCTGTATGATTGGTTAGACCACAGTCATGTTTCGTAATGATATTTAATAATTTATTAACCAGAAGTGGGTTGATTTTAAGGTAGTGATTTTTTTTTATTGAAATCCCCGAAATATTGTTTAAGGCCTGTTCAGGTAGTGAGAGGTTACCCTTGGACCTTTTGAGGACAACACTTAATTATGGTGGGGGTAGGTGCAGTAAACTGCAGATTTCCCAGAAAAAGGGAGAACTCTCCTGACATTCACCCAAGAAACACACACACATTGTGTACCCTCAATAAAAATTAGATTTTTGTGTTTTATTATAGAGTGGTTTTCAGACATTAGAAGCATCTAATCCTCGTTTAATACCCACCAGCTTGCTTTCTAAACACAGGTAGGAGATTGAGCTAGAGCATCAGACACCCATTCATTTGACGTCAAACTGTTACAGTTGTATCATTTAATTTTGTATTGCAAAATTACTCCTAAAACTAGTGCTTAACCAATGATAACAGATTTTTTATCTCTCATTATCAGACTATATATTATTATCAATGACAGATAAAAAATTTTCCTTTGGCTGCACTATTAGTCTCTCCCAAAGGTCACCAAGGAATTTTATTAGGAATGACTTTTCATAGCTATAAGCATCTATATCTTCATATATTTATTAAATATCCATTGCATGATAGGTTTAAAGAGATAAGGGCCAACCGGAGGTTGTTGGTGTAGTTGGTAAGTGGCACTAAGGTGCTAGTATGATAAGCAATAGGCGGTATGGTACTACCTCTCAACCTTAAATTCAGTTTTCTTAACCAAATTTAATACTCCTTTAATCAAGTATCTACTTATTTATCCTCACAAGACTGAGTTAACAACAACTAGACCTATCCCCCAAATAAATAATTCTAGGCTGACTAGAAGATCAAACACACGTCTCTACAGTTAAAAGTCAGCGGTCTAACAACTAGGCTATGAGAGCAGTCATTAGTTAGATTGTATCAGGTTGGCCAAAAAGTCTGTTCGGTTTTTGTCGTCACGAAACTTCAAGCAGTCTAATATGTAGCTAACTTTAGTCCGTCCCTTGCGAGTGCGCTCTCATCAGATACTAGACACTTCAACATAATTGACGCGAAATTCCGACAAGACTGATTGTATTTTGTGTGTTTAGGATCATCCTGAAAATGGAAAACCAAAACGAACATTATCGACACCTCATGCTTTTTTACTTTAAAAAGGCAAGAAAGGAGGGGAAACTTGCAGGAAGATATGCTCTGTACACGGAGAGGATGCTGTTATAGAGCGTGTGTGCCAGAAGTGGTTTTCAAGATTTCGATCGGGAAAGTTTTCGGTTTAAGGCGCACCTCGCTCTGGCCGGCCAACTGAGATTAACAGCGGCAAAGTGAAGGAATTAGTCGACACCAATCCCTGTTATACAACTAGGGAGATCGCAGCTATCCTCAAAATATCCAAATCGAGTGTTGAAAACCATCTTCATCAACTTGGCTACGTGAGTAGGCTCGATGTTTGGGTTCCCCATCAACTTAGTGAGACTAACCTTGCCCAAAGGATTTCCATCTGCGATTCATTGCGGAAATGTGAACAAAACGATCCTTTTATGAAGACAGGGGACAAAAAGTGGATCGTCTATAACAATGTGGAGCGCAAACGCTCATGGGGGAAGCTCGGCAAATTACCACAAACAACCCCCAAAGCAGGACTTCACTTAAAGAAGGTTATGCTCTCGATTTGGTGGGATTTGAGGGGTGTTGTCTTTTACGAACTTCTTCCCACAAACAGGACCATCAATTTGGCTGTGTACTGCGACCAGCTGGACAAATTAAATGTAGCGATCCACCAGAAGCGTTCAGAACTAGCCAACCGTAAGGTGATTGTCTTCCATCACGATAATGCCAGACTGCACACTTTTTTGCAGACGCGGCAGAAGTTACTGGATAATAGCACCTTCAGATTTCCACCTGTTTCGGTCTCTTCAAAATTCATTGAATGGACAGACCTTCAACTCTGAAGAAGATGTAAAAATCCACTTGGAAATTTTTTTTGCCAGTAAAGACAGGAAATTCTTTGAGCATGGAATTATGAATCAGCCCATGAGATGGCAGAACATACTGGAACAAAACGGCAACTATATCCTTGATTGAATAAATCGCTTTGTGTTTAAAAGTTCAGTCTTATTTTCGCTTAAAAAACCGAACGGACTTTTTGGCCAACACTTTACATAAATAAAGTTTTGTTGAGTGATAGCAACTCTTTTTATCAAGCAGGTATTCCTGAACCAAATCCTGGCAAGGGAACAATTTTTTTTTTTTTAAGTAGGTTTGGTTAATATTTAACTATTAACTATTAAATATTCTAATCTCTAGAGTATTTTCTAGATATTGTATTGTAAATAAACTTATTAATTAAAAACAAAAACGCTGCAATCACCTGCATTCGTTTTGCAGGTAATATTTACTAAATGGTGTAAAGTAAAAAAATAAAACATGCAAATTTGTTTATTTGAATGCTAAACCATTTTTCCCAAGTTAACTTTACAAAATGTAATCATAATCATTATACCCTATAATTAATTGGCCACTGCCATGGTCTGGAAGTTACTTCCCCTTCCTTTGGTTTTAATCCAGCATTTCCTTGTAACATAACAGCATGAGATTCCAAAAACCTATCAAAGAAACCAGAAGCGTAGACTTCAAAGCTGACATTAGGCACTGAAAAATAACATTGAGAACAATAAGTTAGTCCAACAAATACAAATATGAAATAGGTGAAGGTGGCAAAAT
Source organism: Acanthosoma haemorrhoidale (assembly GCA_930367205.1). Taxonomy (NCBI): domain Eukaryota; kingdom Metazoa; phylum Arthropoda; class Insecta; order Hemiptera; family Acanthosomatidae; genus Acanthosoma; species Acanthosoma haemorrhoidale. The sequence continues at coordinate 39,635,963 of OV884009.1, read as the reverse complement.
GGAAATGTTATATTACAAGAAAAATACAATGGTCACTTAGAGAGGGCTGTCGAGATAGTCCCCCAACCAAAAACCCAACTAAGTGAGGAATCGAATTAAGCACCTTTCAAAACAAATAAATGTACCACAAAATTCGATAAATATATATATATATATATATCGAATTTTGTGGTATATTTATTTATGCATATATTTATATGTATATATATAATGGAGGTGATTGTAATATTGTAAAAAATTGGATTCCGTAAAGTAAGATTTATGATTAACCAGAAGACATGGATTTTATATATTTAACTATTTTTAGTCAATAACTAGGTAACTATTAAACATCAATTCTAAAAATTTTCCAAAAACTATATGAAGCTCAAATAAAAATCACAAAAAATCAAATAAAAGTTGAAAATATATCATCTTTCCAATAACAAATACATTTTCATCTGAATGTTTATTCAAATAACATTTTATTTCAATAATGCCAACTCTGACCAACACCAATAACTGCCTAGTTTCCAAAATGTACCAGTGATGTTAATATCACCCTACCCAATTTCTCATATGTAAATGGCCACATCTCCTAAATTCACACCTCAAATAGAAGCTCCATATCTATCATTTCTGAGTACTTAATTGATATGTTTGTAACATACCCTTCACACAAATTTACAATTTAAATTTATCCTTATCACAAAGTTATGCAGTAATCTCCCAATGAACTAAATGAATGTAGATAACAGATGAACTAAGCCAAGAACCTGACAAAAAGCCTTTAGATGTAACATGTCACAGAAATTAAAAGGAACAAAAAAATACTAACCAAAAAATGTTTAATTTAATTAGTACAACTAAAAAATTGCCAAACAGGGTGAAAATTGGTTATTTGAAATTCCAAATTCAACTTTACATACCTCAGCCTTATAATTTACTTTTTTCAACTTAACTGGTAATGTAACAAAGGCAATTAAAATCTCTAAAATGTTAACAATATTGCTAAATGGGAAAACAAATTCACTTTTTTTTACTAGAGAAATCCTTAAAAAGTTTACTATAAAAATCAAACAACATTAAAGTAAACAGGTCTATTGAAAATAGAATTCAATGTTCATAATTGCAGTATATAGAGTGAGGAATGGATTCCACACTGATCTGTTATATGATAAGGAGAAGCCCTGGATCATCTGGATTATAAACTAAAAAGTACACACTAATATTTTTTATGGATTTGAGGTTAACTTTTCAAAAAGTCTCTTACCAGGACATCCTGTCTGGCACAGGAAAACCATCCCATTTCTCATGATCAAAGAATATCCATGTTATTATTTGTAATTGGTAATCATTATTTTTAAATATATAAAACTCTCCAACCATTCATACATAGGAAATAGTAAAATTATGCACTAGGACCAAATTAAACCCTGAGTAATATTAATTAAAAAACCATTTAAGCATTATAAAATAAAGTAAAGTAAAACTATTGTTAACAAAGAAGAAAACCATGACACATATACATTATATGACAACTTGTCTGTCGTATTTTCCAACTGTTCTTCTTGTGAATACAAACGAATAAATGAAAAAAAATTAAACTAGCTATCTCTAATCCAATTAATGACTGTAATTCATATTACAAACAAATAAAAACATAAAAATGACAAAAACAATATTGAGACAAAACTTACACTGAGAAAAAATGTTATCTTCTACATTCCATATAGCATAAGGATCTCGCAAATTTGGATTGCAAGTGACCTCTTGTTGTTCATAAGCCCTAATAAAAAAAAAGATAAATTTTAAACAGAACCATTACTACATGTTATTCATATAACTGTGGAGTAGATAGAATATAATAGCTTTTATTTAATACATAAATACATTTCATAGTCAAGCTTGTTAAACAAACTTGCAGGTTAGTCACAATCTGTTATACAGAAGTAGGGTTTAGCTAGATATAGTAGTATAATAATTATAACAATACAATATTTGAAAATATACTTGACTATTGATTTCGAAATAAGGAAATTAATATTACAACTAATACCAAAGCAAACATCTTAATATGTATAGGTCTTCCATGCAACAATGGCACCTTTGGGAAAAGCCTAAGCTGGTATTAGTGGGTAATTTTCTGTTAAAACTACCTCCTAATTACATTTTGAAACATAGACAGACCACTAATAAGTACAAGTGACCTTACAGCCAAACAAGTTTACTGCACCATAATGTTTTTAATTTTAACTCTTCTGAGGTGTTTATTGGTTGTATTTCATTTTAGAAAGGATAAAATTCCAACTATTCCTATCACTTACACTAAATTTCAAACAGTTATCGTAGTTTAGATATTTTAATTCAATTTTGAGAGATGATTTCCAACTTCAAACTAAAAAAACTCATAAAAAGTAAGTAGATATGTATAGTAGATATGTGTCAGTGCAAAAAATATCAGCAGTTCCATCCTCTATAAAATGGTATGCTAAGGAAAATTGTATTTCGTTAGAAAGGAAAGAAAGAAAATAAACTTTAAAGTGCAAAATTATCTATAAACTAAACTAAAACGTCAAATACTAAATGATTTTATTCACATGGCAACAATCAGAGAAACTAAAAAAAAAACCTATGGGCATAGGAGGGGAAAATTTTCCAAGAAGAGTAAGAGAGAGTTGATTGGAGAGGAAGCAAATCCTTATTCATTCTTTTGGTGACTCGAGTTATGCTTGAGCATGAGCATATGTTGGTGATACTGTCAGTGATATAGTACCACTATGCTAAAGTTTACTGATCGATGTCTGCACAATTCTGCTTCCTGATCACTATACAATGTAGACGTTTTTTATAGTGATTTCTAACTCTGTTTCCTAAAATAATGTTTGTTTTATTTCTTTTATCACAAAACTTTACAATGACCTTCCTGTTGGTCTTCAGGAACCAAAACATCTATAGATACCATCATTATCATACTGAACAGCTCAGATACCTACCACTCTATAATCGAGGTTATTGAAAAGAATAAAATTCAGTACAACCACTAACTCAAGGAACAAAAGGCTTGACGGATGGGTGGTGATCAGAAATCTCCTCTCCACCCCGGTTACAATAGTTAAAGAGGAACTAGAAAATATAGGTTCCATAATATAGGTATTATCTTTTCCAGTTTCAAGGTCAGTGATTTCTGCAATGCTTCAAACCAAGCAAACAAGACACCACTCCTCTTTGTTTTATTAATTTTGAGCTTGATCTTAACAACTCAAACATATGTTCCCTTTGCCCTCTACTATACATAAGAATTAATGTGGATAAGCTGTACAAGCAAAAAAATGAATTCCTCAATGCACCCACTGTCAAGAGTTACTTTATGCAAATTAATATAAAAATATGCTTCCGTCGGTTCAACAATGTATAAATGCAGGACCACACCAAACCAAATACTTCTCCAAAAGGACATACTCCTGGCTATCTGCATTCATTGTTCTTTTTACCAATCAGCTAGCTCTAGCTAACTACTGAGCAGGAAGGTCCCAAGCTTCTAGACGCCAATCATGAAGTCACTAACAACTCCATCCCAACAATCAGCCTCTGACTGCTACAGTAACTCATTCACTACCACTGACACCAATCACCAAGATACATCACAGAGATAGCAGTGCAATATATGACACATAATTATACATAACATAACCAGAATAGTGTACATAAATACCATGTTGGGAGTTGTTTTCCTGTTGTTGTCAAAACACAGTGTTGTAAGTAATGAACTAATCTCAATTGAGCAGTTACAGTAGTGACTATATCTCCATCATTTCCATTAACAATTTGTACTTTCCATATGTCATTTGGATCTCCAGTACCATTCTAATAAACAATCAATGAAAATCAATTATTTTAAGTACATGACAAGGCTTTTTTTTTTTTTTAAAACCTATTACCTATTAATAATAAAAGCAAAGATAATATATTGGAAAAATAAGACACTTACAAAATATTGCAATAATACTAGACAATAGAGTATAGTTTCCTTATTATAATGATGCCGAATACAGTGATATTCCAGGTATAATGATTCTTGGCAATTTGTATACAACAATGGTGGATACAACAATAATCCGGAATTAGCGATGTCCTTTTAAAAACAAAACCAGTTATTTGGTTCACCCATAACTGTATTCTTAGATCCCCTCTGCCTTTTAAATTTTCCGAGTATTTGATATGAACTAAAATAGCTAAAGATCCCGTGGGTTTACTTCATTTTCTTTCTATAGAATTGGTAGAATCCCCTTCCTCCCTTACAAGGCCATCAGTACAAATAGTAGTTTTATTTTTATAGCAATCTCAATTGGTGTTTTGGTTTCATTCCATGTGCAGTTACTGTGTGGATTAAAAATGTCCAAAAACCGACCTTATTCTATTGCTGAAAAAGTGAAAATATTTAAACATTTAAAAAGAGGTGTATCTAACAAGGTTCTCTGTTGGGAGCTGGAAATTATCCAATCAACACTGTAAACTGTATGGAAATCAAAGGACCAAATAAAAAATATTTTTGAAAAGGACGTCACATCTAGCAAAAAGATAAAATCAAATTAACATCAAGATGTGGAATGATTCACGATTTAAAGGTCCATTTTCCATTTTCAAAGGTCAAAAATTCTAATAAGCACCAGTACTTCAAGAAAAGGTGACCGAATTTACTGAACTTTTGAATAAACCTGATTTTAAATGTTTGGCATAGTTTGGGAGAACATTTTGAAGGCTGTAACATTTATAATGGTGCCGAGACCAGATTGTTTCATTAGGGGGTTCAATTCACATCAAGGGTATAAGTTACAAAAATATTTGGATACATGAAACTACTGTTTTTAAACAATTATTTAAAAAATCACATAAAAAAAATATGACATCTATGTTTAAATGAGTTATTAGGAACCTCATATTCTTAGAATAACAGTGTCAGACAAGTGACCACTTTGTATCCAGAGCCTATAGAGCTTGTAGCCTCGTGGCACACTTAACATAACATTCTTTGCATCATTAAAAGGTAATGTGCAGTATAAAATCCTTACTTCTCCATAACCAGTGACTTGCAAATGTCTTTTAGTTATTGGTGCTGGCTCTTTATGAGAATGTAAGTTTCTGCCAGTTGGGATGTGTTCTAGGCGTACTAAATCCCCATGATGAAGAAATTCTATATTATCAACATCAATGTCATCATCATATGGTTTTATAATCCATCTGTTGTTCTCATCTTTGTGAGTATATGTTGTTACCTAAAAATAAAAGAACAGCAATGAAAACTTTAATATAATAAAAGAAGCAATGTCATAGAATGATGTAAAAAAAAAAGTATTCACATTGAAATCAAGATAGCAAGAAATTTTAATTGATTGGAATGACACTGGTTAGGATTAATAAGTTAAATAAAAAAAATCTGAAAATTAATTCAATTAAAATTATTATTCATAGGCAGGAGTAAATATGTCACAATTAAGATTGTATCTATACTGCTACAGGTTCTTAAGGAACCAAAAGAAAAAACCTCCGAAGTATAGATAACATTCTAAACGTTAAAGATTTAGTTGTTTTAATTATTACAAAGTCCATTTAAGTGTTTATTTCTTATTTTCAATTAACTTGAGTGTTTACAATATCAAACACATCTTCCTTTCAGTATTTTATCTACCTGTTAACATCATATAAAAAGTCAATAAAAGAAAAAAATGAATTAATAAAAGAGTTTGATCTACAGTGAATCAAAAAATATCAATCAATTAGAAAACAATGCTTTTAAGAAAAACTTAGTTTGTGTTAAACAAAAAATAATAGATGAAAATTTTAAGCCGAGGCTATCTAACAAGTAATATAATGTATTTAATTTGTATGTAAATTAATACATAATTTTTTTTATTCTTTATACCTATGTTCTGTTAATATATTTTTTAAAATTTTACATTTGTCTATCTATTTACATATTATGTATGCCCATACTACATTTTGAAATAAATATTTTCCATTCTTAGCCATTTTATTTTTTCCCAGTTGTAACAATTCCCCTGTAAATGTACTAACTAATTCTTTAAAGGAAAAATTTTGTAGAATAGACCCCCAATAAGTAGATTTAAACAATCAGACTACATAAAGCAGTAACTCACTCCACAATGACATAAGCAGCACCAGTTTGGAATTATACTTGTACTTCAAACTACAGAAAAAACGTCTAGAGAAATGCAACGAGTTACCCATATAATAACAGATGTATACAATCCCAAAGGCTGAACATGTAATATTTTAATTTGTGCTTCTGAGCAGAATTTTATTTTATTTTTAAGTAATAAACTTAAAAAAAAAAACAATCACAAAAAACTACTGTTAAGTCTGATAACCAAGGAAAGATGATGGCTAGCTAATATTGATAAGGTGATAGTAATAAAATTATCAGAAGTTGCCAGTATTTTTAAGTTCCTAAAGACAAAGTTCCAAGCAAGTGTGGGCTGATGTAAGTGAATGATAAAGCAGACTGGCCTGTCTTTATTGTGGTAGCAGCACACAAAAATATATTGCCATCAGTGGTGATCTTAAGAGTAAATGCAAGGGGATAAGCCGAATAGAGTTCACCTGACTTTTGTGAAGTTGAGTTAACATCAGCAAACAAACTGAGTTTCATAGTAATGATATTAGTTTTACTTTCAAAATTTATCAACAAATATATTGTTTTTAAACAGTACAGATTTGAAACTGATTGAAATTGTAAATTTATTAAAATTAAGATATTTTAATGTAACATTTATTGGAATATTTTTGAATAATAAATAGATGTTATTTATTTAAAATAAATGACGGTTGTTTTTACAACATCAATATGTTTTGCCATATTCACTGAGTACAAGGGTTAGGACTTCATAGAAAAGAATGATTCACTTTTTCCGTTGAAAACTGGGTGCAACTTATTCCATTTCATCCAGTTTCTTTTCAAACACGAAACATGACGGTCTTGTCAAATTAGAGCAAAATCATGCAATTACTTTTTGTTCTGAACCAGACAATTCTGATACTGAATTTACATGTTTTGTGGCGAGTTTATGTAATGAAAGAAATAGGAAAAGTGCTCATTTAAAAAGATGATTGGAGCCTGGAGATTTTCATCAACTTTTAAAAGAACTCAACCCTGAAGAATTGTTTCCGAATGACGAGATGTCGATTTCAGGAAACTTTTTATCAAATAAAACATTATATAACATCTACGGACACAAATTACTGATTAGCTTTGTTTGAGGTAAGTAGAAAAAGAACAATTTTGTTTCAAATACTCGTATTTTAAAATTCTTCAATTAATTAATACTTATATTATATTAATACTTATATTTTAATATTCTAATAATAATTATATAATGTCTTCAATTAATAATTAAAAATAAATATTTAAAGTCACAAGTACTTGTCATACATTTTTCTTTTCAAAATCCATAGCAAAAACGATGTCAAAAAAAAAAAAAACACACACTAAAGAAAACATCTGCGCAAAAATAAAAAATAAAGTGTGTTGTACGAGATAGTTCACTAAAATCGCCGTTTTAAGGGTCTCTAAGTTGAGGGATGGAAGGTAGAAGAGGAAAGATTCAAGTGGAGGGGGAAGCAGAGTCAGCTTCGACACCAGACCTGGTTGGATTCGATGCTATACCCTACTGAGCCTAGCAGAGTCAACTCCACTCCACTTACATAGCATTCCAACCAGGTGCCACCCGACCTTAAACTTACATATAACATTAGCTGATGGCTATATGTTTCCTCTTCAATACACAAAGAAACAAAATAAGAGATGGTAATGGACAAGTCAACAGTAGCATGGACCTCGCGCTAACTCTTAATACATGCATTTTAAGGACATTAGACAAAAGGCATGAAGGCAAAATTTGAAGTCATGAATAACGAGTTGGTGATAATTACAGGAGGAATGACTTCTCAAATGCAATTGTTGGATGCAGTTGTCAATAAGCCATTTAAATTTAATTTTTTTAAATAATACAGCAATTGGCGCTTATTCGAAAATTATGCATTGAGGCTTACAGGAAAAAAAATATTAGTTAAACACAAAAAAAGGAAATGAGTTGTGAATGTTTGGCAGGAAATTAGTCAGTCCTGTGTTTTATCACAAAATATTTTGTTAAATGTTGCATTTCCAACAATCTGGATAAGATTGAGGGTGGCATTTTATAAGATGAAAGTACCATATATATGGTTTATCTGGCAATCATGATTCAAGCAATACGGATCAATATTTAAACATGTCTAAATAAAAGTTCTTTCCTAGTAGCTTAATAAATTAATTTTCTTCAAATCATCACACAAAATGTAGAGGTTGTAAAGTTATATTTGAGGTAGCCTTATATTCAGGCCCGTAGAGAGTCATTCAAAAAGAAAGATAAAAACTAAACAATTGGATCCATTAATTATAGAGAATTAGATTTGCGAAACCTGGCAAATTAAAAAGAATGTTTGTTAAAGGATTAATAATGATAAAAATCATCACTATATATATAGTTCACATATATATAGTATAGTATATATATATTGTCACATACCTCATCTCCTTTTCTTCCTAATCTGCTATCAGGCTCACTCCCAATGGACAAAGGAGAGGTCACGTGTTGACGGAATTTTAAATTGATTAAAATAAAAATTACTGATAGTAATTTTTGCGAAATCCAAGATCCAGGACATCTTACTATAGTATATTATAAATATATATATTTCCTTACTTGTTGCTGTCTTGCTCCAAAACCTTCCGGGTATAAATGCCAATGTGAGTGCAGATACCCATCACCATATAGTGCATATATATACATATATATAACTTCCTTACTTGTTGTTGTCTTGCTCCAAAACCTTCTGGGTATAAATGCCAATGTGAGTGCAGATACCCACCACCAGTCCTTCTATTTTTTAAAGTAACTACAGCTCCATAAGCCACCTCTATTAATATGAGAACAGAAAAATATATGAAAGAGGGTATCTAAAAATATTTACATACAAAATATAAGTTTAAACTCACCGCGTGGCATACTTGCATTGTAAAGAGAATTTCCTTGTAGCTGAGATTGAAATGCTGAACTAAAAAATCCATCCCCATTGCCACTACAATTCAAAAAATAAAAATATATCTTAATATTACATTATTTTTAACAAAGTCAGATCTGAGATATTTAGAGCAAAGAAGTGTAAGTGGAATATCAACAAGTCCAATTAGATACCAAGATAAATTAAAATGTACTGCATACTATCAAAAATTCATTATTTTGTGTTGGACAAACTATAAAATAAATTTGAAACTAATAGGCAGATTCGGCAAATCTAGCATAGGAAACAAAAAATTACTAATGTGAAATATATAAGGGAACACCATTACGGAAAAAATTAAGTGGTTCAATTTCTTTTGAGAAAATTATGCCAACTAAGGTTGGCGACAAAGATCGTATTATTGTCAGTGCTAGAGGACTATTACCTCAGAGCTATTGCTTTGGTTTTCTGGACCATATTTACTTCTTTATTCTAATAGCTTGTCATTTTCCCTTACAAGACTGACAGAAATCTGAGCAGACTACTACACTTAGAAAAAATGGTAAAGCAAAGCAACACCCTAGTATTTTAGGGCTCTAAAACCTGTTTTATCACATATCCTTTTCAGATAAGCCGTTATAAAAGTTTTTGAGTTCAGAGAGTAGATCGATAATCATGATAGGATCCACATATACTCTTGATCTACCTTAAGTTTTGTACTCTTCTTGTGTTTCATTTATCAAACCAACAAATCTGTATTTTTGGTTTGCACTAATTTTTGAAATTTATAACTATCAAAACCATTTAAAATCTTATTATTATAAACTCATAAGTATCATTTAAAAATAACTCGCTAACTAATAACTAGAGACACAAAAGGAAAGGGAAAAAATGATTCAACATATTTATTATATTTTAACTATCCTTGATTGTATCTTTATAATCTGATACTTGATTACTCATTTTATTTATTTATTTTCCCTTATTTTGTAATATTTTCTCATATTCTAAAACTTTTTTTTGAATCTATTTATTTTTCCAGATTACTGCTGATTGTCAGTAATTTTATTTTGCAATGAGACTACTCCTTCTTTCTTAACATTCACTGTATCTTCTAATTCTGACAATTTATTTTGCAATGTACTGCTTTCCTTTAAATAAGCCTCCATAGTTTGTTCGTATTCCTCAAGTTTATTTTCCAATCTGCCATTCCCAATTGTAGCTTCATAATATGTTACTTGATTTTGCAATCAATTCATTTCACTTTAATATTACTGGTTTTTTTTTTCAAATTCCATAATTGTATTTTCATTGACTACTGCTACTAAATTTTTCAATAAATTTACATCTTCTAAATAATGTTTGATTTTTGATTCATAGTCTAAAATTAGTTTTTGCAAGATATTAATTTCTACAACACTATGATCAATTGTTTGCATTAATAGTCTAGTGCTTTATTCTGCAATTTAGTTACGAGTAGTTCTTTTGACTTATTTTTCATAGTTAGTACATGGTCAGAAATATTATTTTCCATTGCTCTCAGTTTATTTTGATTGCTTTCGATTACTCCTTCATATCTGATAACTTTATTCTGTCGATCTGCAAAATCGACATCAAAATTAACATTAGTTTGAAACTTGTCAACATTTGATAATTTAGTAGCAACAGTTAATTTTAACTCGGAAAAATATTTTTTTACATATTTATTTCTTCAGCTTTACTCTGGACAATTTCTTCATAATCAGAAACACTTCTTCACAAGTTGTTTATTCAAACTTTATTTTCATTTATTATGCATTGATTTAACATACATATTTCCTCTATATTGTTTATAAGTGTTTCTTCATATTCAACAATTTTATTTTTGCAAATCTCTGTTTCATCTCTATTATTCTTGTAAGCTCCTTACTAATTGAAAGCCTTATCTTGCAGTACATTAATTTCTACTTCATTTATTTTAATTGTGTTGAAATTCTGATCTAAAATTTCATTTTGCAGTAAATTAATTATTTGTGTACCCTGTTCTATTGTCTTTTCATACTCCATTACTTTACTTTCTAATACAATTACATTCTCATCACTGCCTGTGATCCTTTTTTCATTATCTAAGATCAAATTGTCAGATAAACTTTTGTTTCCTCTCTCCAAGTCCAGTAAATAAAGTCCATAATGATATGACGTCCATTTTTAAATATTAACCCTTGATCTGTGAATGGTTTGCGGCCATTAAAGCCTGTACATTAGTTCAATCAAAGTGAGATTTACATTTGTGATATTTATCTTTACATCACCAATTCCTAAAATCTTTAATAAACTACCATTTGACATAATTACTTCCTTGTTACAAACTGACTCATAATTTTCTAATAAGTTTTTATTGCGTCATATGTTGTGTGGCTCCACTATCTACCACCCATTCATCAAAAATATGTTAATTTGCTATTTTCAAAGCATTTAAATTGAAGTACTGTTACTGCCACAGTCACTTTACCTTCAGTATTATTAGCAGATTTTTCACTATCAGGGTAATATCAAGCTATATCTCCTGTTCTGTCACATTTGAAACATTTAATTGCACTGTTCTTCTTCTTTACTATTGCACAATCCTTCAGAAAATGTCCATTTTCTTACAGTAATTTCATACTTGACTTGTGCTAACAAATGCCTTCTTCCCTCATCATTCTGTTTCTCTTTTTTTGCATTATTTTATTTACCATTGAAGCTTTCCGCAAAATTCTTTACATTTCTTCTTTTAGTCTCAAACATAAGCTTAGTTCTTTAAATGTCGTCATTTTTTGACTTCAACGTTCAAATTCAGTCATAAAGACTCATAGCACTTTGGCAAACCATTAAGTACTTTAACAACCTTCATTTCTTCTGACAAAATGTCTTCCAGCTTGCTTAATAAACTATCGATTTCTTATACATCTCCATAAAATCATTATTACATTTAAGAGAAAAGAACTTATTTTGAAAATATAATTTATTGGTATCAATACCATACATTTATTTAATTTATTGATATCATTAGTGAGATCAATCATTTGACGTAGCACACACAGTCTATTACCTTAATACTTTCTCAAATACTGTGGAAACGATAAACTTCATTTTATATATTTCTTTCATTCGACTTGAAAACACATTGTATTGAAATTTCCACACCTCATTGAGTTTAACTTTTTCTTTTCGGCTTTGGTCCATGTTTAGCGGCTTAGGTCTCATAATCTGTTGATATTCAGGAAAAAAAACAAAAACAGCTAGCAATTCAGAAGCACACTTGAACTTTTATGAATAAATTAAAAACCTCAGAACAATTCTATTCAAACAAAAAAAAACATTTCTCTGTTCACGGCTCTTGTTTTCCTTCCCCCCACTCCATTACCTCCACACCCCTGTCATAGTTTAAAACCTCCCTTTTTCCCTTCATCATTTTAAACGTCGCAACATTTCTGTCATAATAATCACAATTTCATAAAGTAATTGGGACATTTCAGACTCATTTGGGCAATCATCAAGCAATCCATGTTGTGATGTTTAACTTAAATAATTAATAATAAAGATTAAAAACAATCAGTAAATATTGTCAATATATAATAATAAAATATTTTTTAGGTATGGTTGTATCCATCAGTCAGCCCAAATTATCTCTATATCATCTCTAGCCCTATTTCTAGATAAGGTTGACTGATAGATACAACCATTCCTTAAAAATATTTTATTATTATATATAGGCAATATTTACTGATTGTTTTTAATTTTTATTATTAATTATTTAAATTGAACAACACAACATGGATTGCTTGATGATGAACTGAATGAGTACGAAACATCGCAGCTATTATATGGAATTATATCAAAAATAGATACAGAAGAATATTGTGCACAAAGTGTGCATATTTAATATTTAAAAATAAAAAGAAGTTAATAAATTTGTTGATAGAAAACAAGTAAAAATTACCATTTTACAGTTATTTATATTATTATTATTACTAGTTCGGATTAGCAAGCATTTAAAGTAATTTGATAAATTTTGTCTACTTTTTTAATTACATTGCTAAACATGTGATATAAATTTGCTGCATCCCATACCACTGCTTTTAAAAACATCAATGAATGAGTGTCCCATATACTTAATGATCAGATACTTATTTTATGATATAATAAATTATACCTTTTATTCAAAACAGTCAAATGTATGAAAAAGAAAGCAATGTACATCAAGGCCGGTAGAACAATCAAACCAAAAACTCTAGCAATAAAGTTCTTGTAAGTGTAAGTCTGAAACAGATAATCAATACAATTAAAAAAGTAATACCTTGTCCATAACTATATCTGGATGATTATAATACTTTTCACACAATAAGCAAAAAATAAAACAAAGGAATCTTAAGGTTAGAAGATTAAGTAATACTTAACTTAAAGTTAGTAAAATGCTTAAAGATAATGAGATTAAGTTAATGGTTAGTGTTTCTAGAAGTAAACAGTTAATTATTCCCTTAAACCTTTTGAGCATGGCAGATGTGTAACTTTGGCCTATGGCATGGATTGCCCAAACTTACTCACTACTATAATCACTGAGGCCTTTTTAAATTATCAAGCCTATCCCATTATCAATTTAAAATTATAAATCAAGTTTCCCATCATTTTTTTTTATTTAGAGTTTTGACTTATTATATTTTATAAATTGATGTATAATTATATTTTAATGAATACATTTCTTAACCATTTCAAAACTGGTACGTCTCACACTACTGCTATGGTTGTTGAATCCTTTTCAGTGTTATAAAAAAAATATGGATTTAACCAGACAAATACGCACTTCAAGAAACATTTTACATATAACACCTTAATAATAAAATAGTACAACCATAAGTGCTATCCAGTACAGATAGGTATGTACAGAGAATAAATATCTGTTAAGGAAACAGTGTTGTAGTTTGCTTGGTACTATGATTAAATATTGCCAATTAAGTATTGGAACAGGCCTTGAAACATTATCAAATGACCTTGATAACATTGAAACAGAATCAAGTGGCCTTAATAATAATAAATATTTTAGTTTAGGAAAAACTAATCAGAATGGACCTTTATTTATTTGTAAAATGAGCACAATGCTTAGTTTAAGGTAAGTGTAGTAGTGAGCGATAGGGCTCGGCATCTAGCCTTAATCCCTAATGGGGCAAGAGATTATAATTAAATGTAACCTATATTTATTATTTCACAGTTACTGTTTATTTGACCTCACAGTTATCCATTTATAGAAACAATTTTATTTATGTTCACTTATCAATATCAATCATATAAACAATTTAAAAGTAAAGTGCAAAGGAATGGATGAAATTTATTGTTGCAACATAATACAGAAAATAAAGCAAATAAATAATTGAATCAATAACCCTTTTCCTTAGAGGGTCTCTTTCCTCAACTTTGGTTATGTAATGTAATAGAGATCAGTAACAAAAAGAATTTACAAGGAAGTGCAGGGCACCAATTTTTTTCTTTTCAAAAAATAAAAGATTGTCCTAAAATTATATTTAATATTTGATTGCTGAACCCAAAGACATACTTAATAAAGTATATTTACAAATTATAAAAGTAACAAAGAAAAAAGTTGGTCTCATTTGTCACTATTTAATAAACAGAAACTATTTAAGATTAAAATTTTCTGATTTTTTTATTTGTTAGAAACCCATTAAAAACAATAATTGATAAAAATAAAAATATATTTAAAATGAATTTAATGGGAAGGTCCAAAATTGTACCATTATTAATGGTACAATTAGTATTTTTTTTTCATAAAAGTTTTTTTACAAGACTCGAAAATTCAAAATGACTTTCAAATTAAAATGGGAGCAACAGGTTTTCAAACTACCCCCCCCCCTATTCATTTTTTAATAGTTTACAAGTAAAAGTAGTTTCATGTTTGGGAACACATTCATTTCCATTATCTGTGAGGTTAAACTATTGTTGTAAGTTCAATCACAAGCCTAACTGGAAATAATTTACTTGAAATTATCATGAATTGATAAAAACAACAAGAAATAAAAATATTTTTGCATTATAGATAATTTTAAAGAAGCATTAAAGTTGCAATATAAAAATATAGAGCAAACCTATATTTAATTTAATTTTTATAAGTATTTACCATAGGTTTGGATAAATCAGCCAATATTTCCCACAATTGTGATATTGTATGAAATCCACAGAGGATAACAACAAATAATCCAACAAATTTTACACTTACAGCAGAGGCTAACATTAAACCAGTACAACAAAGCCAAAGCCACCATTTTTTGCTAAAGACGCTAGAAACAGAAAAAGAAAAAACAGTGTTAAGTAAAATTTAACAAAATTACAGTAATAATCATTAAATAAACATTCTATAAGATATCTCTAGCAACTGTTAAATGAGGTATATTTAATGATTATTATTATTATTATTTGTTCCGGCATTTGTGCACCGCGGCCTCAGTGAGACCTATTGTGCGCCGTCCATGTCCCTGTCCTATATATGTGACAGGCCCACGGCCTTTGCAAATCTGAGGATACTGAATGGATCGATCAGTTCACATAGTTTGGGGTCTACAATGCGATCACTACCAAAGTGAAGGTATCGCCTTCTAGCTAAGTTATCACAGTCACATATTATATGACGTGCCGTTTCTCCCTCTTTCTTGCAGAATCTGCAGATTGGTGATCCCACTATCCCCAAATTAAAGAGGTGTTTATTTAACCGACAGTGACCTGTATAGAGTGATACTACAAAATTATTTTAATTGAAAAACTGTTATAATGAATGTTATTAGAAGATTTGGAACTAAAAGGGGTTTAATGTTAGTTTTGAAATAACAAGTGTCATGCCAGCTTCTTCACCACGAATAAATAGAAGTTACCCTCTTCATGGACCAAAAAAGACGCCCCTACGTTTCCATATTTTATCAATAAATTTTCAGCGTCAGCTTAGATAGGGGACTAGTTCACGATGTAGCTCCTCAGGAAGAGAAGAAAAAAAAAAGAGTCGAGCAACAAGCGCCAGTGCAGAAAAAGAGAGCAGTGTTCACTTCAAGTGTCGGGTTCCAACTGACTGAAAAAGCTCACAATTTCTGCCTAATATAGGCATCTCATTTCCGCCTACAGTGAATGAGAGATGGTTTTATTTCGGCCAATCATCGGACTACTAGGCCCGCACCCCTAGTGAGCTTCGTGTTTGTTTATTGCTCCAATTATCTAGAAATACTCACCAACTTTTGCCAATTTTGTAGCTTGCTTTTGTAATATTTGTTTACATATCATGGATAGTGAAGAAGAGAGGATATTTAGCTGAGATGAGAATATTTTAAAAAGTAGTGATAGTGATTTTGCAGTTTATGCTGTTCCTAGGAATAAAAGTTCTGAGGAGGTTCAAAAACTTCATTTGCGAATTATGCACAGTTTGGTCAACTTTTTTAGTGTGGAAAAGGCACTGCTTTTGTTTTTTAATTTCTTTTCTTATTCATGCATTGTAGCAGTAATACTCAATATCATGGTTATAATATTTATTATGAGTGATGATGAAGAGCTATCATACAGACCTGTCATGGCAATTGTAAAATTTTACTATTCCTAGTGTTGAACACATTATGAAAAATAGTAATATTGGATCCAATAATATATACTGAGTCAGAGTTAATACACCAACATCTAAAACAATATTATAACAAATAATTAATTCAAATTTATTACAACAATGTATTCACAACAATTTTTTTTTTTCTTGATTTTTACTTTTGATGATTTATAATTACACCAAAAATGAGACTCGGGAATAAACAAATTAATATATGTTTGAAAAAAATGTATTTAATATTTTGAAGTTTTAAATCTCAGGAGGTTTTATCTGCCTATTGAAAAATTTAATATGAAGTTATTTGATGATGTTATATAAATACAATTTTAAATTACAGCATTAATCTTGATGGATGTCTTCGTCCTTTTCTATAATGTTGATGGATCCTTCATTCATCTAGATCGCAGATGACTTTGAAATATTAATGTGGACTGTGACTTTACTCTCCACAGATTCAATCAAAACCTCCAATTCTGAATTCATCAAACTACTTCAGGCCAAGTAACAT
This sequence comes from Acanthosoma haemorrhoidale, assembly GCA_930367205.1. Taxonomy (NCBI): domain Eukaryota; kingdom Metazoa; phylum Arthropoda; class Insecta; order Hemiptera; family Acanthosomatidae; genus Acanthosoma; species Acanthosoma haemorrhoidale. The sequence goes on along the minus strand of OV884009.1, from coordinate 39,618,807 downwards.
TAATCTTTTATGTAATAATAGACTGTCTTCTCAACAAGCACTACTCCTTTGATAGAGCAGTAACCAATCACATTCCCTCTGTTATAAACATCACATCTCCATAGTTATCACTCAATTAAGGAAACACTAACTTTTACACCAACCAACCACTGCCTTTGCAGTCCATGCCTCCTAAATATTTCTAATATCTAACACTCCCTCATTCAAAACAACACTGACCCCAAAATGCATACAAAAAATACACACACATATATATACAGTGTACTACTATTTTGCATTGGGTTTTTCCATCTGACTGTGTAAGCTTAAATTTTAGCAACCCAGTTGTTCGGAAAAATAAAATAATATGAGTCGAATTCTTGAAAACAACATTCCATAAATTGTTATCTGATAAATAAACAAAATTAATTATCAAGTTATAATACATCAGTTTTTTCATTATTGTCAATTTTAGCTTGGTGTTAATTTTTTCTTGGGCTAGTATTTATTAACAGATATTTTTCAAGTGTATGCGAACTCCCTCAATATTTTTCCTTTTACAAGTAGGAGAATTGATTATTTATTGTTTTATCAATTATATTTATGTGTAAATTATTTGTAATAGTTTATATTAAGTAATATAATTTTTAATTGTGGATATTGTTGGATATTTTCTTAGTATAAATTATTAGTTAATAATGGCAGAAAGTTTCTAATTTTATGATTTTAATAATAAATATAATTTAATGGTTATATTACTCATAGGTTTGTGTAGTACCAGTCTAATGTGAAAATTTTCATTTGTGAATATTTATATGATTTATTAAATTTTATTCCATAAGAAGCCTGGAAGGAAGAAACATTGCCTTGAAAAATGTGATTATTTAAACAACAAGTAATAAATGAAGGAGTATCAGGCTATCTAAAAAAACATTTGTTTTTTTCCCAATGATTCAGTTATGTTTTTTTTTAAGAAGGCATTGTGCGCTTATGAGTTGATTGTATAGTTGACAAATGATTATTAATCAAGATGTACATCAAACTGAATTGAGAAATAGGGGTAAGATAATGTTTAGATTTTTTTAGAAATAATTGCAGTTAAATATTGGCAACTGCATTTTGTACAATTATTAATATTATATGAATGAATTCTTGCATTACAATTAATAATGCTGTACAAGCAAATTGTAATTTTTAAAATATAGATCTTACAATATCTAAGTAATATTGTAATTATTTATTTGAGGGCATGAGGGTCATGTCATGGTTAATCAAAACATGACATACCTCGAGCCTGCCTGGCAAACAATTATTAAATACTAGTTTGTTTTTTTCTTATTCCAATAAGGCTCAGAATTGTATTTGCAGGCATATTAATAAATTGTATTTATCAGTTATTTATAAATTAATTAATGATTGTGCAAGATAAAAATAGAAGATGTGGAACATTAATTAAGAATATTGCTTTATTAGTTTATATGACAGATAAGTGTTATTTACACTAGAATACTTGGTAACACAACACATTAATTAAGCATTTTACTTCATTAATTACAAATTTAAACTCACCACAAATAATAAAAAGTGAAGCCATGCATGATGCTGATAAAGAAAATGTCAATTCCCATACAATTAAGAAAGCAACAGGTGCAATGGATGCACCCAGAAAAGCACAAAACTAAAAAAAAAAAAAAATTGCTTAACAGTTGTTAATCATACATAAAATAACAAATTAAATCATTTTTCTTACCACCCTCATTCCAGAGTAATTAGTATCCTCATATTTATCACCCGGCTTATCAAATGGAAAACTGCCGTCATAGCCTGACAAATAACCAGACAGTGCTATAAGCATCTAGAATCAGAATTAAAACTGTTACCACATTAATCAATACTAAATGTCTTCTAAATTTCAAAATGTTAATTAAGCTGTGAGATCATAATTGGCTATGGAATTTGATGCAAATTAATGTTTTATTGGGAAATACAATGGGAAGAGATGTAATCTTTTCACCGTATTAATTAGAGGACAATGTTTCTACACACAATGTGCTTTTGCATCAGGTCTTTGGGCAAGCAGGTGGGAGGATAGTAAACTCTGCAGCCTTAAAGATGTCCTAGTTGAATTCCAAAACCCCCCAATAAATGTGATAACAAATTAACACATCTTTTTTATTAACACAAGCCAATTCCCAAAGAAATATGAAAACATATTTTCCTTGAAAGAACATAGATGTTCCATACAATAAATAAAATTAAACCTCTGAATTTAACACATTTTTTGTATCAAATAAATTTATATCTTAAATTTTTACTTAAATATTTACATAATAAAAATAATATTTTGCTAATGTACTATGCATCTATTTTAAAACTAACATCATCGCTCAGAACTACTAGAAAATAATTACAGATGACAAAATTTATTTTAAAATCAGCTTATGTTTTCAATATTTGATGGAAATATCTATTCATTGAACGATAAGGAAATTTACATTTGCAAGCTAGTCATGCCTTTTAGATGTTAAGGACACTTGTATAGGTCTGGGCCAGTGGGGCTTTGTATGTTAAGGGCAGATAAATTCAGTTTTATGATAAATGTTTCCTACTCCCCGTATATATTTCAAATACCCTTCCTTTGTATAGTCCCCATATGGCATAGACATTCAGAATTATCCCATTTCATAATTGCTTTGCAAGAACTAGAGTGTGTTTTAAACTTTAAAGTTTTCAATTTTTCACACCATAAAAAATTGTTAATAATTGAAACTTGCAAGTCTCAAAAACAAACTATAAATATGGCTAGGAAAAAAATTAAAAACTGAATGAGCAAAATAATAACAACAGTTATTTTTCTTTTATTTTATAAAATGGAATGCAATTTTTGTTTTTTTTTGTGATGAAAATCACCTGCCAATATTCAAAGGGAGATTTAAAAAGAAAGATAAAAAGAAATTTCGTAATACCTAAAACACAAAAGCTGTCTGTTCTGAACCAATTAGAAAAGTATGTATGGTCAAGGGCCCCCAGAGGGGGGGGGTGGCAGCGCTGGCCCCCAACTTAAGGTGTCTAAAGGGTTAAGAAAAAAGAAGTGAAATGAGTCAGTGGTGGCTGCATGGACTCAAAAATAAATATAGATATTTTTGTTTAAATCAGTTTTATTGGACGTTCAAGGTAAGTAAATATTAAAATTTATTATAATAGATATTCCTATAGTCTAGCTAGATGGAAAATTTTACAGTCCAAAGCTAGTATATCATTTCATTCTTCATCCAAAACAAGGTGGAGAAAGAGGGTAGAAGCTATTACCCCCCCCCCCCTATCGAAGAACTATGAGAATATATTGGCAGCTTTATACAATTTAAAAGAGACCTATCAGCTGAAGTTCAAGTGGATATAGACAACTTAATTGACTGGATGAATTCTTTTGAGTTAGTGATTTTCACAACTATTTGGTACAAACTTTGTCCTACAACTTTTTAATACACTCGCACTTGTATAAAAAGCTACTTCTCATATATTTTTTTTCTCCTCCGTATAATACTATATTATATAAGAACTATTACAAATAACTTATTAATACATAATTATGTTAGGAAGGAGAGACATCAGGGAATATATCCCTTTAAATATTGATAAGGGGATTTAATGATTTTAATAAAAATATTCCTAGTTATGATGGTACAGAAATAAGTTCAGTTACTGAACTAAATGAAATTATTTCATTTTGTCTTTAATGAAAGTAATACTATTGATTACTTTAGTAATAAGTACTAATACCAAAGGAGTAGGTGTAAGCTAACTTTGTGCAATGACTACAGATAAATCACAAATTATGCTCAGACATGTTCAGTAATATTTTAATTATCAATAAAACCAGGTTTAACTATATAAAGCCACAAAATAATAATCATTTTCAATCCAGCACTAGATAAATCGTTAAAATGACAATTATGATGTCACACTTTTTGGGACACCTGAAACTATACTTTGTACGTGTGTTCCCCCCCCCCCCAACCTCTGTAAAGCAGAAATTCAGTCACATTTATACTTTAGCAAAAATCAAACATTTTGCATAGAATAATAACTAATAACTTTGTTAGAACAAATTTAACTCTCCCTATAAGAAAATGTGTTACTTTAAGAAATAAATGACCTCACCATACAATATTTTTAAATATAAATGACAAACCTTTCCTAGAGGAGGGTGTACATCAAAGAAGAAGGTACGTTTAATATACCAGCTACCCATTTTTCCAAAATGTGTTTCATCCCAGCTAAAAAGTGAAAAAATATTAAATTATCAAAGTAAATATGAACTTTAAGAATGAAAAGAATACATCACAACATACAACATTCATGCTAAATCTTCCAGTTTATTGTGAACTAGTGAAATGTTTGTGTTATTTTTTACTATCAATGGAATCTCTAAGTAATTAAGAATTATATTATTATATAAATTTAAGCTTGGATATAATGCTTCTGAAACATCAATTTGGCTTTTGGTAATGGTACAATGAATGAAGAAACTGTATATTTCAATCTTTTCAAGGTTAAAAAAGGTCCTTTTTTTTTTTCAAGGTTTCAATCTGGCAATACAAGTCTCTAGAATGAATCTCGTGGAAGGCCAGAAACAAAGCTCAGTTATGATGAATTATAGGCTTTAGTAGAGGCCAATTCACATCAGACAAGTAGAAAACATTCAAAACATTAAAACGTCAGCCATACTTCTGTTATATGACACCTTCATGTTATTGGGAAACCAAAAAAAATGGACCAGTGGGTGCAACATGATTTGACTGATCGCTAGAAACTTTGTTGAAATGTTTGTCAGTTAACTAAAAAAAAATTACGTGATCTGAAAATAGAAGCATTGGATCAATATGGTGCAATCAGAATGCAGCACACTGTGCATCAGTGTGGCAGTATGGACACATCCACCTGATGTGCAATGCTCTGGATGTTATAAATCTCACTACTGACCAAATACATTTGCCCTCCTACTGTTATTAGGCTATACAGGGCTTGTTGGGTTAATTGCTGGGAGAAGGTGAATAAAAAAAATGCCATCTTAAACTTCAAGACAAAACCAGTCATAGGAGACATTGTTTCACAAAATAACTAAATCTATCCAGTCATAAATTCTAAGAAAAGTCAGCATAAAAGCAATTTAGATACCACCAAAAATGTTTTTGATAAAAACCAAAAATTAATATTAGTAATAAACTGTTTGAATGATAATACTGAGTACTCACCAGACATGATCAGGTTCTAAAACTTTATAAAAGCGAGTAGCAAAAGAAAATGCAACAATCAGTGCAAAACACCAATACCAGTAGTTAGTGTACCTAAAATAAATGTATGAAAAACACATTAGTACTTAATTTTAGGGAATACTTAAAATATCATTATAATAGAGAATTTATTATTAATACAGTAATTAGGTTACGATTGCCTATATAATATGTAGATCTCACATTATAAATACTATACATAAATAAACGGGATGTATGCCTACTATATTGTTATTTTTGCATTCACATATTCGAGAACTGAAGATAGCAGTTATACTGCTGAAAACATAAATGGAAAAATAAAAATATAATAGGCAGACATCTCGTATATTTATTTGTGAAATACACACCCACAACTGGCAATAAATGTAAATTCTAAATATTATGTATATATTAGGTTTAAATAAGTTGTCATTTATTATGTTGAGTTGTGATTTAGTGTTTGTATCACACAAAAAAATCAGACTCGTTTGAGTTCGTTCTCAGAAGAGATCGAAAAGAGAACTGAACAGATCTGGTGTCATTTGGTCAGCTCTGAACAAATCTAACTGTTTGTATCCAACTTCTTCGGCTCATCACCATCAGGTATTTCAGGTCTTCGGTTCAAGTATCTCTTCAATATTCTTCTTCCCAATGATGCTTTACTTCCAGTGAGTAATCAAGATTCCTTTTTTACTTGATCTAATCTACAAATGAGTGTTGAAGACCAATGGCTCTCCATCCCCATTAAAAGAGCGATGCCGATGTCCTCTCTTATAAGCTTTAGCCGAGAGTGGCAGAGTGCTGGGTTATGGACTGAAAAACGCTTAATTATAAACTTATCCGAGGATTTTTTTTTTTTTTTTAAACACTAAAGTTTTAATATTAGGGTAAGTTTTACAATTTTAGGATTATTTCCAACAGTAAAAATAATTCTCAGAAGAGATCGAAAAAAGAACTGAACAGATCTGGTGTCATTTGGTCAGCTCTGAACAAATCTAACTGTTTGTATCCAACTTCTTCGGCTCATCGCCACCAGGTATTTCAGGTCTTCGGTTCAAGTATCTCTTCAATATTCTTCTTCCCAATGATGCTTTACTTCCAGTGAGTAATTAAGATTCCTTTTTTACTTGATCTAATCTACAAATGAGTGTTGAAGACCAATGGCTCTCCATCCCCATTAAATGGAATGGAAAAGTCAGAGAGATGGAATCATGTGTTTCGGGAGTAGACTGAGGTTTCGAACTGTAGAATATTTTATACATGATAATGGTAATGAAAATTGATGGTTTGGAAAAGGTATGAATTGAAGAAATATTGTTCATGAAAAGAGAGGATGAGCCACCATAACTCGGAGATCGGAGATATGGGAGTGCCGAGGAGCTCCAAAAGCAAATCTTACAAAGTAATTCATGATTCACCACAATTTATCTCAGAGACCTACCTAAAAACTCTCCATGCATCACACAGCCATAGTCAAAGTTCTCATAAACATTTTGTTCATTTATATTAAACAATTTTACAAGTAGTTTTAATCGTCATCTTTAGTGCAATTAATGTACCTATTTATTCTTGAAGATATTCATTTATTATTACTGCTTAATGTTAGGATAAACATTATTAATATTAACATTTACTTTATACAGAAGAAATATGTTGGGTAACAGATATGCAAGGCGGAAAAAACTTTAAAGGATTTTGAGGGATTTTTGACCTCATTTGAAAATGGGAACTTGACTTGTTTTTTAAAATCAGAAATCCATAATGAAAAAAAAAATTGTATTTACTAAATATTTTCAAAGAACGGAATTTTATTGAGACATTATTTGTAAATTAATGAAGCTACATTTGATAATAAATTGCTCATAAAACAGTTAAATAAAAATCAAAACAACAATAATTTGAAATAAAAAGCACAGTACTCCTAATCTTCGTATATAACATAAAAGTCTAAATGTAACTTACTTATCTTTCATTTTCAGCTTTCAAAAAATTCAAAACCAACATTACGTGTTTTCAAAAACTTCACAAGCCAGAACGTAACCTCAACGACAACAAACATTCCAAAGCAGCTATAGTCCCTTATCAAGAAGGGAAAGTTCTGTAATTTTTGAGATTCGTTCTTATAACTTTCATTCACTCCTACATCTATCAATCTATCTTTTTCCTCGAGGTAATCCTACAGTTTAACTTTCGCTCTTTTCAATGATCTGTCTGTTCATCTTTTGTTCCCTCCCACGCCCATAGCTATTATTTTTTTATTTATGAATAATAATTAATGAGGGTAGGTGTGAGGTCGATGATATGGACAGTAGTTTTCGTTAGTCGCCTAATAAACAATGTTACTGCCAATTTTGGTTTGAATATGACAATAAATAGGAATAAAGAGGTATAAGGTTAAATGTTTGAATGTCTGATTCCCACAATATTTTCCGTAAGATAGGTACTGAATTGTATTTTTACTGTTTTGTTTGGTGCTATTCAGTTTTACCACCACATTTTAAGTCAAAATATCTGTCTCACTAGTCATTTCAGGTGATTCTTCGTTCGTCTGAAATAATATATTACGTATAATCCCGAATCATAAGTTCACAGTGCTCTCATTAACGGTAACAAACTTGATTATGTTACAGTAATTAAAAATGCATAAAATTACTTGACGTAGATAAGTGAACTTTATATAAAGTTTGTAGTATCATCATTGACTGCATTGCTTGAGTATTGCACCATTTAGTATTGAGCACCAGGCTACATGAAACAATGCCGCTATCTCCGGCCGGTCAGTAAATCAAGAGACCGAAGAACGAAATGATTCATATCGTTTAAAAATACCTATATATAACTTCTTTATTGTGCTAAAATTACAATCTACATTATTAGGCAATAAGTAATTGAGATAAATGTTCTCATTCATAACATATTTACAATTCATCATCCACTCGCTCATTCATATATATTTAAAAACACCTCAGAGGCCTCACAAATCCACATGGTTGTCACCTCCCTCGCATGCGAAAGAGGAAGCGGAGTCTTGGGAAGTCCCCCACGCTCCTCCGTCACCCGCGATACTGGATACGAGCCAGTGGAGGCTGACAAAGAGCACGAGAGCCACACATGCTCAGAGTAGGATTGGAGAAACTGGCCATTGCCAGGACTCCAACTGTAACGCATCACTGTAAGTCACGAGGCCACTGCCGTTTCAGTCTCCGAGGAGAATTATAGGGAGGAGTGGTGCAGTGCAATGACTGTGCTACAGGATTAGGGTGGTTGGACTAGTTACTATGGAATTTCATGAACTTGAAAGAGATGAGTTCAAGAATGTTGGGTATATTAAGGTCGTTATGAAGGGTTTTGTTGCTGGCGTAATAAGGGCGCTTTACTATTGTTCTCAGGACTTTGATTGAAAGGATTGGATACACTTGATGTTCAACTTTTTTGCTGTCCCTCATAGCTCTATTCCGTATTACCAGACTGGCTTGAGTATAACTTTGTAGATAAGTAGTCTCGTATGTGGGTTCCAGGTCAGTCGTATGTCGTGATGGAAGTTTAAGTACCGTACTGTCTCGGATACAGGGAGAGGAATGGGATTAAAATAAACTAGTGGACAAGACTTACGACAGAGAGTGAAGGTAATTTGGGAACATTTTGCTTCATTAACTTTGATCCGCTATTGGCTGCACCAATACCCGATCTCATCAAGGTGTTTTTCAAGGTTATAGGATGCTATATCGAGGTCTGAGGACTGGGTGGGATAACAAGACTGCAGTTTAATAATTTTCTATATATTAGTTAAATGATCTGCACTACTTTTTATTAGAATTATTTAATGTACTAACGTACTACTAATTTTTACCTTTCTTCAACTCCAGCTACCTCTGTACAGCGATACTAGCCTCCAAGCCCGTATAAGAAACAGTTAATTACTTTTCACTGGAGAAAGTGATTATGAAATCATGTTCTTGAAAGTAGGAAAGGAAAGAAGTAGGCAATGGAAAATGTGTTATAATTGCGGCATTTTGAATGATTCATTTTATTTGTTATATCATGTCATCAAACCATATACCGTATGAATAAATGTTAATAAACGATGGTGACGGTTTCGAAATATTATTAATAATTAACATATAACAATTTGATGAGGTCTTCTATTTTATGAGATATTTAATTATTTATAATTATGTTTTTGGGCACAAATTGCCTGCAATAATTTGTCAGCGGTATTTGTAAAATGTTTGTTATCCTTCGAGGAAATATAGTTATACTTGATGCACATACAAAGGTTTCAGTTTTTAGGATATCAAAAGCCGTACGCTTTGGCAATTAGCCTTCCATTAAGGCCAGTCACAAAGTGAGTAAACGATAAATGTTTGGTTTGATTCAATATCTCAAATTACTGGAATGGATTTATCAAACGTATCGACCTTCATATACTCCCCGATCATATACTCTTATGATCGGAGCCATATACTTTTTATTCTGTTCCATTATCCACCGCTGACAAATGGCCCGTCACTGAAAAATTCTAAAGTACAAAAAAAAAGATAACCTAACCTCTCAGTGGCGTCAGACGGAGAAAACGTGTGGTGCATTTAGGCGTCACCTCTTCCACACTTTAAAACCACATCCAGACCCCCAAAAAATGTCTGTAATTGAGGATTTCCATTCCATCATTATCTTTTTTTAATCCGCCTAAAGCAGCTCAACTACCTGAGGTCAAATACTTCCTTAATAATAAATCCAACAAAAATCTGGATATGATCTGCTAACTCTTCGATTCTCATGCCAACTCACACGGAACATAAAGCCATAGTTTTCCTATCATAGGTAATTTTATAATTGCATTAATAGAACCACAGAATGTCCCATTTTTTGGAAGCCAATTGTTGTTCTATTCCCTAAACTTGATAAGCAGATAAATTACCCTTTATCCTACCGCCCTCTTCCCTCCAAGATTTTCTTAAATCCCAATAAACGTTTTCTTCCTCTTCTTGATCAATTTGATCACATTGTCTATCCTAGAGAGCAAGCACTATGCCATTGGTGCATGTTTGGATGTATCTCAGGCACCCCGCTTGCTCTTCAATCTGATATCCGTCCTAGTCCAAATATACTTTCTTATCCTTCGTTCCTACTTACCTAATCGACACACAAGACTCTAAATGAAAGAGCTCAATTAACGTTTTGAACTATTGAGACTTCTAAACAGACAATCTTGACACTCAATAGAAAACAAAAGACTGATTTACAAACTTATTTTAAAACCAATTTTGATCAATTTCGGGAAGTCACTTAACCAAGCACATCAAATACTTGCAATCGAAACTCCTTAGAACAATAGTAAATGTCTTATTTGACTTCATAAATAAAACCCTCTATACTAATCTCCCACTATCCTTGATCACATTAAAATGACATACAAACGTTCCCTGAGGTAATTTTGAAGGATTCCTGGGCTTTATCAATATGTGTTTATTGTTTACGGTATGAGAGTGAATAGAATGTTATCAATATGGTAGGAATGAGAACATTGACAACTAACACCCATTCTCCTTTTAGGGTAGATTGAAAGTTTTTTCAAAATAAATATTTTTAAAAAGTAATAAAAACGACGTAAAATTGGGAAAAATGTAAATAAATAATTTGTTTACCTAGAAAACGACAGCGAGCTGTCAATATTGCTGTGCAAATAGTCACAAGACTACTATTGGAACCTACATAATTCCATCTTCCCCTGGCACCCATTTCTGGATAAATTGTCTGAGATCCCCGGACGTTTCACCCTCCTCGACTGCATTTACGGTAATCGCTCGGGATAGCCAGTCCGCCACTACATTGACCCTCCCTGGTTTTTATACAATTGCCAGGTTGTATTGTGACAAAAACTCCTTCCAGCGTGTCACCCTGGCGGATAATTCCTTCAGCTTCCCCACCCATTGAAAAGGTCTGTAGTCCGTATGTACACTGAATCTTCGCCCGAAGACGTATAGACGAAAATGATCAATAGCACATATGATACCAAGAAGTTCGCGCTCGAGGGCACTGTACCGCTCCTACGTGTCCGTCAGTCTTCGACTCGCGTACGCCACCGGTCGCTCCCCACCATCTCATATGGGATATTTTGATTGTATGAATTTTTTACTTAAAAGTTGAAGAGGATGCCTTGACCACAAGGTGTGTAAACAGGTAATTGAAGCCTATTCCAAATGATTCTTCTGAGCAGGGCATCAAATTAAATCAGTGATGTGGCCCTAATTAACAACATGTAATTTTTGAACTATAATCACTCAAATCCATTAAAATTATATTTATAACTTTAACTCATTCCGTATTTCATAAAGAGAGATGACATTTTTCATTTTATGAAACTAACATTAAATATATACATGTATATAAAACATAAAATAGCAGTGGCCATGGTTACAAATTCCTATGTACAGTGAGAATCAATGAGGTGAAGACACTGGTTTTGAATGTGTATTTGAACTCCCAGTTAAGAGCGTGATTGTCATACCATTAAGCCATTTTCAGCTTATTTTTTGATAGATTATAACAACATACATGTTAGTTAGGCATAAAAAAAATAGAGAAATAATGAAATAAAACATAAAAATTTATTAAAAATATTTTTATAAATACAAAACTATATTTTTATAAATATTACAACATAAAAGTTTTAATTTGTTTCACAGAGAAGAAGGGAGCTGTTGATTAAAACTTATTTTTCCTAAATTTAATGTATTTCTGGATTTCACTTATTGTTTAATAATTATATTAATGTTATTGTCTCCAAATATTTAACGGATATATCTTTCAAATACTCAACACACATCATTACACTTGATGCACCGTCTTCTTAAAGATCAGTCACAGGCTCTACCATAATCAGCACAATGTCCTTTACCAGTTGAAGAAATTTCCGGCCTTTGAGGGTAATCATAAGAGCAACTTAGGTCTTTCAAGGAGGAGTCTTGGAATTTGAGTGATTGCACTTCTTTGAATTTGAGGCAGTATTCACGACCATGTTTATGTTCCAAAAAGCTAATTAGACATCATTTTTTATTGATATTATTGGTTTCCACTATTATGGTCACTCTGGGACAAATTTTCTTCTCTGTCACTTTTTTCTAAGGGATCCACTTCCTCGTTCATTCCTAATTATTTTTATTCGTCTTAAGGTTTTTTCTCACATTTTAGCCAAACATTAGGTACTCAGTTTAGACTGAAGCATTACTATAAAAAATGTAGTCTAGATAAATAATTATATGAATAAAATTGAATATTTTTTTTATAATCCTGTATAATATATAGTTTTATATATGAGTTCATGTAAATTTTACAAAATTTGGATTATACGTTGTAATTTTTTAAAAATAAGGGGGAAATTTATTTGAAATATTCATAAAATAATCCAGTGTACATACCTGAAAATTAATTGGAAGCAAAATATGAATTTTAATATGGCAAAAAATGAAATGTCATTAGGCGTGGAGGGAACAAAAGTAACCTAACAATACTGAAAGAAATGGGTGAAATGGCAGTATGGAGTTGTTGAAGGCTATGGTGAGTCAGCTACTATGACTCTTACCCTCTTAGTGTGAAAAGGGTGGACTTTATATGGCTTTATAGTCAGCTGAGTAACAACTGTACACTGTGCGCCTAACGGAGGGCTAGTAAAAATAATTCAATAAATAAATCAAAAGGATATAATTAGTTAAGATCATCGAAACCCTTAATTGTGTGATACTCCACAATTTACTGTATTGTTTTAGTGATTGTTCGAATGTATGCAGAATTCCATACATGGAACTCAGAATTTCTGCTTATCTTGAAATATAAATATGATTTTTTTTCACATGACTTTCCCAAGTAAAGTGATAGCTAAATCATTATAAATTGTATCTCTGGGACTTTATTCAGAAAACATTGCAGCTGCATCATTCTTATAAACACCATCCACATTAAAGTCGAACAAAGAGGAGTATAGCAAAGCATCCCACCCTAATCTTCAAGATAAGGATACTCCCACTCTCAGGGCTCTCGGGGGTGTTCATTGCTGTAATTAGATAAACACTCTGGGGAAAAATAGGAATAAAGTGGATATAAAACTTAGATTGGAAGACCTTTGCTGATGTGTGCTGTTTTCAGAGAATTTATCAGTGATACAAAGGTGAAAATAAGAATAACACAACTGTCAACTCTGTTCTGTAACTTGGCAGCATTGTCTGTTAATGAAGATGTAAGATTAAAATGACTCACATCTCATTTATTTGTCCAGATGTTAATATGGTGCCCATTTTGGTAGCCTACAAATGTAGGATTCTTAGTTTCATCATTATGGGATTGATAAAATCTCCGAGTTAACCCTTTTAGTGCCAACTGGATAAATTTTACCTTAGCGTACCCCTAACCAAGTTTATGTATTTAAGTAGAGTAGCTCTTGTTTAGTTATTCATAATGCTGTTTAAGGTATTAAACTATTAAAGTTAACGAAAGAATTCAGAATTCAAGGACACAACTAAACCAGTAACAGGATTTGTTTTTGTTTTTAATCAAATGTATTCCATAAATCACTCTTTCAATAAAATGGAGTATTAGGAAGAAAGTTTAAAACAAAGGCATAGTTAAATAGTTTAAGATATAATCCAAACTTAGTTTATTTTGGTATGTTTAATTAGATATTTTGCAGGTATAGATGGATGGAAAACTGAGAACCCAAGTAATGTGATATATTCAAAGAAGTAACAAATGTGAGGAGTGTATTTGATTCTTTCCCAATCTTTCGCTATTACGTCTAGACAGGTTCTGCCAAGATTTGTTGGTTCTTTACATAATGTGAGTTTTTATTATTATTTTAGTTTTTATTTATTATTTATATATTTTTTCTAAATTTTTTTGGCCTTATATTTTTTTTTTCTGTGATATATTAATTTTTTTTTATGATATAAAACATAGATTGGAAGACTTTATACATTTTGCTGGCTGGAATTGCATTTAGCTTTGAATTTCATATATATATTTAAAAAATTTCTGCTGCTACTCTACTAAAGTTACTGTCAGATTAACAACTGTTCATATTAGATTAATAGATTAGGGAGGGGGGGTTGAACGACCAAGTCCACTTTCCTAAATATTTAATTGAAATGACATGTTTAGCAGTGAATTTGTAGCAAGTGCCAGAGCCTGTCAATTTTCATAAATTTTAATTAAGATGTGTATGCTCACTCCACTCACTAAAATTGATAAAAAAACTACAAAGTTAAGTTAAGGAATCAAAGAATCTTGGCCTTTAAAAATGAATGTATAAAGAACATTAAAGTTATTTACTTTGTTCATGGCCATTGGTCTATTTTTCAACATAACCAGCTGGGGCCTGTATAATTCACTAATATTGATCTATTTTTTTTTGTTTATTCAGGACTTGAAATTTGATGAAGATCTGCTAAATATCTCTGACATTTGGAGATATATTTCCATAGTTATTATTTAATCATTGATAAAATTTCATTTTTATGTATATTTTCAATTAACTTTGCATCTATCAATGCAGATATGGATAATGATTCTAAATATGTGTCATTTCTATTAAATTTAAAGTGTTATTGAATATTGAATTAGAGTTACGTAGATAAAGTATTCTTCTCTGAAAGGGCAAAATTATTTAAATATTTGTTTGATCTTTTAAATTATATTGTATTTATATTTCATATTAAGTAATTAATAAATAAAAATTTTGAAAATTCTTCTAAATTTTCAACATTTTTGTTGTGTAACCAATGTGAAATGTAATATTATTACATGACATTTTAATAAATGAGTGTATAGTTAGACAGAAAAACTGGAATATGTATTTTTAAGACTTATAGTGTGAGGACAGTTAGCCCACGGATAGCCAGTGGGAAAAATCCCATACATATGTTGCGTAGTAGTATTGTGGTAGCCAATAAATAGCAGGCTGCTAGACAAATAGGAGTCAGTTTACATCTGTCAGATGAGTTTGATTTTTGAAGCCAGTCATTTCCATACCTTCTCAGAGTACAGACTGGGAAGCTTGAGAGAGACCACATGTTTAGATCAAAGAGTAGAAGCCACCAAAAGAGAATGAACCAACCCACTCCCCTACAACAAATAATGTACCATTTTATTATAAATGTTCGTGTTGAGTAACTATTACTTATATTGTGAATTAATTCCAATAATATTATTAATGCCAATAAGCCAATAAAGCCTGTGTCAATATGAAATAGGTGGAATTATGCACTAGGACTACGCAATGCCCTGAGATCATGTTATATGAAACTTATAAAATAAATTATTATTCTTTGTAATTTTTTTATGTGCTCTAGGAATCGATATGAATAAATTGTGGTATATAACCCAGATGGAGTTAAATACGCATTACAAAATATAAATACAAAAAATTGTGATGTTTTTAGATTTAAAGGTACTATCCAGGAGAAAGGTTTAAAGTTTAGCAGTATACCCAAATTACCAAATAAACCCAATCTGTTCCAACCAATGTTACGCAATACTTCCAATCTGCCATTGATTAACAACACATATCTATCCTTATCTTCTTAGACTTTACTATTACGTATGGCAACCATAACCACTCCATCCTATCAAAACTAATCTTGATGTCCTTTTCTAACAGTGCCGATCAAATCATTTATCTCTGCCTGCTTCCAGGTAGTACTCATCCCAACTCAACCCTTCTCTCTACCTCTTCTACTGTCTTCTGAGGAGCATAAGTTTCTCCATTCCTTTTCTGTGTTTATATCAACGACCTCCAATTTTCTATCCAGTAATGACCATAACACTTAAACGCCGAAGACATCCGAATTCACGTATTCTCTCCTTCCAGTGAGCTCCAATCCACATCCATATTGATTCGAGAAGACCTGAACCGAACCGAGGCTTGGGCTTCTCTCTACAATGTTCAAGTGAATCCAAGAAAGTCGAAGGAAATTATCATTGGCTGCTGTCCCTTCAAAACCCCAAATGCCCCGGGGATTTGCAATTTTCGGAAGTTAATAGCCAAAGTAAACAGTTGGAAATGTTGAAACCTTGACCATAGACACTCGTCATATCCACCTCTTCACAACAGTCAAAGATCAGTATGGTCCTCAACCAAATCAGAGAAAGACCACATTTTCCGATTCGCTCGCCGATCCATTCCCACCCTCAAACTGTATAATCGTTCCTGTTATATCTCCTCCAATTACAAATGAACCAACTCCTGGTCTCCTCTCTTTTCTTCCACCATTTTGACTACGGCGGTGTAATGTGCTTCTCTGGGGATCTCGAGGCTCGGCTTAAAGTGGCTATTGGGACCAAACATAGTTGTGGCCATGAATACATAGTAAATCCTCAAAGGGCTATTGATATGGCTGTGTGGGAGTGTTTGTGATAAGGCTCTTAGGCCCTATTTAATTCCCTATTATAAGTTAATGATCGTCAACGAAAGACGTGAAGGAAAAAGGAAAGAGGTTGAACGTAATCACAGATCAAGAGTTGTCACAAGACTGTTTTTATTTGAGCCTTTTAAAGCCTCTCTATATACATTCGGGATGTTTACATCCCAATGACTTGAGGATTAGGCTGGCTACCTACGATGTCCGAACCTTAACTCCCCCCTGCCAATTTACGCATATCTCTTCGTAAACTCCAAGGTCCGGCGCACGCAGCACACAGCCTGTAATCCCTTACATCACGCTTACGGTCTAATATATTCATAGTTACACACCAAACAACAGAACCCAAAGAAAAGAGATGATACAGAAATAAAACAATAATAATAATAAAATATAATACATTCGCCCGTGACCCGGTGGCTGCCAGGTAAAAAAAAATGAAAACAAAAACTCTCTCCGAGCTTCACATGTGAAGTACATGATTCCGGATCAGTTGCTCCGTATCGGATCGAGGGCACACCATCTTACGCATATTCAACACCCTCCCCCCTGTTGTGGGAGTTTCAACTGTTCAATGTGACCGGTTCGCCTCTTCTTTGGGGTGGTCATGGTCTCGATGGTCACGAGATTATGTTCCCTAATTATGATGACCTTAAAGGGCCCCTTGTTCCGAACCAGTTCCTTACTACGATTTGATACTACTTTTCTGTACATGGTCCCAATCGATATTGGCCCTATGCGATCCCACACCTTCAAATTTTTCCGCACCACGCGCTTGGATTTCTCGCGCATAATCTTATCGCGTACCTTGTGCCACAACTTTCCGAGCTTTATGTGGGAGTAATGGAGCTATGCCACCATTCCCTCATCCGCCACCGTCACTGGCCAGTTCCTCGGTCTCACTCGTAATCCAAAAAAAAATTCGAAGGGTGCTAACCCCGTCGTGGCGTGTATCGAGTGGTTGTATGCCACCACCGCCAGGGGCATCGCTACGTTCGCCGACAGGCCTTTATCCCCCTGATACACGCGTAAGTGGTCGCTGAGGGTGCTGTGTAACCTTTCGATGGTTCCCCTGCTCTTGGGATGCCCGGGGGTATTAAAATGCCATGCCACATCCCGTTTTTGCATTTCGGCTTTCACGGTTGCATTGTCAAACTCCCGTCTCCCGTCGGACTAGATCCTCTCCGGTATGCCGTAGCATTGAAACCATATGTTGAGGGCTTGTAATATCCATCAATGGTGCTTCTGCCGTGGGTGATTCCTCCTGGCGTCCCTGCGGGGGATGTCTATCATATTTTGTCTTCCTGCAAACTTTGCATGCTCCGATTACCTCCTGAATAGTCCGCTGCATTCCCCACCAAATATAGCGCCTTCGTAGTGCTTGTGCCGTCTCCTGCCCACCCCGGTGGTTGGTTTTCCCTTGGTGATACGCCAGTGTTACCTCGCGTTGCTGCTCCTCGTCACGCAGGGTCTGTATGGCGGAAAGACACCGAATGAACGAGCGATCCACCCCCAGCAGCTCTTCCTGCCACAGCTTTTTCATTTTTTCCCACACAGTCGTGTTGCCCACGAATAAATGGTGTGTTTTGCCGTGAAACGGCGGTAGTAATTGAGCGTGCCTAGTAATCTCCGAATCCCTTTTACGTCTTTTGACACCTCCATTTTCTGGATCCCTTCAACTTTCGTCGAGTCTGGTTGAATCCCTTCCTGCGTGATTGTGTGCCCTAAAAAACTAATCTGCTCCTGCCCCAGTGACGATTTATCTATTGACAGTTTCAACCCGAAACCTCTTAATCTCCTAAATACGTTCCGGAGGTGTTGAATATGTTCCGATTCCGTTCGGCTGAAGATCAGCAGGTCATCCATGTAAATTTGGCACATATTTTCGTCCATTCCTCTCAGAAGTTCGTCCATGAGACGTTGAAAGGTTATTGGAGCATTTTTGAGACCAAACGGCATTCTCGTGACCTCAAAATGCCCTCTTTCAAACGAGAACGCCGTTTTATGTTGGTCATGCACCGCTAGCTTGATCTGATGGTACCTTGGTTTTAAATCTAATGTGCTAAAATGTTCGCACCGTTGAGTCTGTCTAGGATGTCTTTGAACCGCGGGATTGGATATTTTTTGTCCAGGGTATTGTCGTTAAGTTTCCGAAAATCCACCAAGACTTGGCATTTTTCCTCACTTTCTCCCGGTCAACTTTTCATTTTCACCACCCACAAAGGGCTATATACGGAGACGTGCTATCTCTGATGATACCTTGGCGCTTGAGATCCTCGATCTCCTTTCTAATGTGTTGTCGGAGCGCTTGCGGATACCGCCTCTCCTTCACATACGTCACCCGCTCTACTTTTAACGGGATCTCATGTAGCGTTTCCCCATTGCTCCTTGCGTCCCTTCTTCAGCGAGAAAAATATCCCTAAACTCGTTCCACAGACTCTCCCTCCAATCCTCCACTCTCCTAACCGCCCCTATTTGCTCCGTTTCGCTTACATCCCCCTCCGGCTTCGATAGGTTCGCTTCCCTAGTTTGATCCTCCAGTTCTCACCCTCGTTTTCGATGCGCGCGCCTACTTTTCCCAGTAAATCACACTCCACTATTATCTGGTATTCCCGTGGCATGTCTTCCACTACGTGTACTTTTATGTCACCCATTACTTTCGCCCATTCGTCCAGCCCCACGACCGCTTCTCCCATCACTTCACAGGGTCCCCCCAGAGTAAGTAATTTACACCTACATACCTTAATATGGTGTGTCCTCTCTCCTTCACACAACCTCTCTAACGCACCACGAGATATTATTGTATTGGTGCTGCCAGTATCAATTAGGCACCTCTCCCCCTTTCCAAACTTAATAATTGGCAACCCACACATCCTTTCCCGCACTGTATTGCACCTTAGGATGCGGTCACCTCACTGCTGCCACTCTCCTCAGGCCTCCGTACGCCGCTCCCATCTGCGCGAGGGATTCTTCTGCCACACTCGTCATTTGCTCCCGCTGCACTTCAACTCCTCTCTGTCTGTCTCCGACGTCCCAGATGACTCGTCGCCCGATGATCCCGGATTTCCTGGTTATTCACCTCCATTGGTTCTGCTCTGTGAAAGTCTTTTCGACTAAACACGTATGGACATTGTCTTGCTAAGTGTCCTTCTTCCCCATTCTTAAAGCACTTAGTGCTAGAGCACTGAGCTACTAGATGGCCCGTCTTTCCGCAGCCATGACATTTCCTATCTTCTTTCCGAGGTGCGTACCTCGGCCTCGTCACTCCAAATATTCTCTCTCCCGTCGCTCCCCTGTCTCTACCGGCAAACAGCGTTTCCTGTCTCTTCCACGCCGCTTTTGGGGTCCTGTTTCTCCTATAGGGGATCCGGCTCCAATCGTTGTCATCTTCGTTCATTGTCACTTCTTAATTTCTTGCGCTAGCATCTATCATCGCCTGGGCGCTTTTGAGGAACGATTGCTCATTAGGGAACCCTTCCTTCCTTCCCGTCTCCTTCGCTAATTACACCTTTAAGATTGTAGACAGGAACCCCATCCTGCCCTCCACTTCCTCGGCGCTAGTCACCTCCCTCATTTTCTCATTTATTTTATTGTAGTGAACTACCAGGACTGCAGCATTCTGTCCACTATTCTGTCTCGGAGATTTCGTTTCTCGAAACATTTGGAAGATATCTATCTCTGGGGTCCATCGCCCCCCCCCCAAATGCTTTCTTCAGTCTCGTCATTACTAGCTCCCATGGGGTTTCCTCGTCCGCCTGTATCAGGTTCAGCACCTTCCTCTTTACCCTGCACACCAGGTCTGCCTTTATTGACTTAGCGTCACCTGGGTCGAGTAGCCCTTTATCCATCTTGGCTTCTATCCTCTCCATAACTCTATCCCCACCTTTAAGAAAATGATTCAACTCATCCAGTTTGCCAGACAATTTTTTGAGGTCTGAGATCATTTTCCTCATGTCCTGCGACGTCACTGCCCACACCTTCATCCATGCCAGCGAGTTCGCATGGGCTTCAGCCATGGTTTCTTTAGGTAACTGTGGAACTTCAAACGCTGCCGGCCGCAAGTCCACCATTACCTACTTTAATTAAATCACACAAAAGTGAATGAGAAGGAAAAAAAGCCAACTCACACGTTAATGACTCGAACCCACTCTGCTCCCGGGGTTTGGCACCGGTTAATGATCGTCCACGAAAAACATGAAGGAAAAAGGAAAGAGGTTGAACGTAATCACAGATCGAGAGTTGTCACAAGACTGTTTTTATTTGAGCCTTTTAAAGCCTCTCTATATACATTCGGGATGTTTACATCCCGATGACTTGAGGATTAGGCTGGCTACCTATGATGTCCGAACCTTAACGTGTATATATATGTATATATATATACTATAACTGATTAATTAAAATTTATTGGTAATTTTGAGAGGAAATTAGGAATAGTCTGCAAGGGATCATAAATGACTAAAATATAAACTCGTTGCGTGAGTTTCCTGTGTCAATTAGAGTAATAATCAATTTTTCTTGTAAACCTCTGAGTTTGAATACATTCACTAAGTCTCAATTGTATATAGTGTGTTTTTGTATGATGTGCGTTTTGTGATTATTTGCCAATTTTTTTGTTTTAGTTCTTTAGTTAGCTATAAATGCTTACCCTACATGTAGCCTATTAACATCATTACCCCTCTGAATCTTATTATAGATATTTTATTTACAGATGATTCGATTATGAACCGTATGTTTTCTTTTTGGGAAATATTTTTGGTTTTATTCCAAGGTGGCATTTTGCAGCATTACTCGGAGTTCAGATGGCTGTACCCTTCTGCCCATCACAAACATTTCCAAGTCGATTTTCAAAGCGTCTTGTTTTTGTAACTAAACAAACAAAATAACAACGAGGTTAATCAGTCTATGATGTTGAATTCCACACCACTGGTGCATAGCTTACAAGACGACTGTTCTACTTATATGTAAGGCCTAAGAAAAATTGAAGTTACTGATTTGTTTAAAACAGAAGTTGTTGACTTGTGTAGCACAGTAAATATCTGATTTCTGGTTATCTGAATTTCTTATTAATTCTTAAAATCTGAATCTCAGAGATTCGAAAAGGCCAGTGGAGCAAAATTTACATTGCTTACTGAAAATAATTTTGCCAGGTTAAAGCTAAATATACCAAAACAAAAATCAAATATTGCTTTTTGATCGTACAGAGGAAATATCATCGAACCTAACGGGAAGTTATATGTTCCATTAACATACAACAATAAAGAAATAAATGGGCACCTGCACATTGTCCCTTCCGGGCATGATGCACTCTTAGGAAAGCAATGGGTCAGAGGACTTGAACACGATCTCAAAAAAATAGATGTAGAAATGAACAATACAATGATGTCCCATAAAATTCATCCAATAAATTCGAGTTGATGAGTTATTCAATACATTCGCCCATATATTTACCAAAAAAAATGGATGCGTCCCAGGGCAAAAGTTTCTCTTTAACTTAGAGAAGGATTCAAACCAGTTTTTACCAGAGAATGTAACTTCCCATACACACTCCGGAAACAGGTTGAAAAATAAATTAATCCTATAGAGGCAGATGACAGTATTTCTCCAGTTGCAATGAGTGATTTGGGTTCCCTCTCGTATTCACTCGAAAATCGGATGGAAGCGTCTGACTATGTTGATTACAAGTACGGCGTAAACGGGAGATTGATTCGAGCAAGACACCTAGTTAAAGGAATAGATGAAATACTTACCAACCTTCGCGATTCTCTGTTCTTTTGTAAACTTGACCTTTACAAAGCTTACCAGCACCTGCAAGTAGACAAAGAAAGTAGTACGATCCAGACAATTACAACCCGATCCCCCGACGGGTGAAGCGCCTCAGTTTTGGCATAATAACGGCACCGTCGGAGTTTAATAGAATCATCTCTGGACCCACCAATCCCACGCCGAAGCTCAAAGACAGGCCAAGATGTGAGGTCAGGGGTGTTAATCGGGAAAATGTAGGAAATCAAGGGCCCATACATTGAACTTTGGTCAGTTGTCTGTTGCTCCAAAGCCACCGTAGATAGAGTAAGCCCTCATCAGTCCTTCAAGTCTTCCATGTATAGATGAGGTAAAATACAAAATCAATTCATTTTAAGAAATTCAAATTGTAATAAGGAATTCACATAAATTTATAAAAAAGGTCTATATCTACAGTAGGCTTATAACAGTACCGAACAAGTACCTACCTGCTAATCCAACTTTTTTCTTCCTTCAAACTATCTACCTCCTTTGACTGTTCTTTTTTTACACGAGTCAAAAAACTTTGGAACTCTATTTTTAACAATGTTCTTCGCTCGTCAACTCCCCCCCCCCCTATCTTCAAGTCTAGATCTTACTAGTTCCTTCTCCCTTTAATCTAACTATTCATTCTTCATCAGTATTTTATTTTTCATTAATTTTATTCATTCACTCTTTTAACGTATTCCCAGGAACCTTTCACACTTATTTGCCCTGATAATCGTTCTATATTATCCTCATGCTCCTAGTTACAGTTTTCAGTAAATGGTCCCACTTCTATTCATTTTTTTTAAATTATATTTTGATCAATATTATGCAGTTTGTTCATTGAAGTCACCACATATGAACTTAAGGCCATACTTTTTTTAGTTAGCTAACAGCATCAGAGTAATCTATGTTACGTTTTTTCTTCAATTAAATATGTTTATTTGTACCTCATCATTATTCTCAAGAGGCAGAATAAAGTGTTTTCTGCGTTACATTATATTTTCAACGTTCCCCAGAGATACGAATACCAATTGATAAATAAGAAATACTGTTTTAATCAGTGACTACTGTCGTAGGCACTTTTAAAATGGACAGAGTGGTGGGGTTGGTATTTTATGTTCAGATCAAAGGCGTAGTTAACATTATACCTATGAAAACCATTTTAATATTTTCCCATTTCACGTTTGCGAAGGCTCTTGTCTTACACCGAAATTCATTAAGAAAATCTTTCACGACTTCGATTTAATACTGACCATAAATCAATCAATTGAAAAAATAATCAATTTTTATTTAAAAAAAAAAAAAAGGTATCCATTTAGTACTTCAAGATTTTTATAATCCTCCATCAACTACTATTGATTAAATTATGACTTATGTTTGCTGACATTAATATGAGTAACTTGAAAATGTTCCCGTTTTCGAACTAGGGTAGGGTGGGAGAGAACTGATGGAGGGTTTAGTGATCATTGCTGTCGCTAGGTGCCGGTAGCCTAGCAACCTCGTTCGAGACTTCCCCGAATTCCTACCTCTATCGGCCTCCAGTAAATCGACTAATGCTGTAAATGCAACCTGATTTAACTTAGCTTACTGTATTCAGTTTTAGTATTTTTGTTTTGCTGTGTAGCCCCGATCGAGACCAATATGAATATGAGACTATGAACTTTTTACCACAAACAAAATGTGTTATATTTATGCACTCCTTCGAATGCATCAGTGCATCGCAGCACGAGGAGAAATCTGTTTTTCAGTTATTTTATTATATTATTTGTTCATTGCATTACTTTTTGAGGTTTTGAAATAAAAAAAGGAAATTAGCTTACCACTTTTATTTTCTTCGAATATGGAATAAATGTATACATTTTATCCATTTCTAATAAGAAGATTTTAGATATTATGTATCCTTAGCTAGTGCAGAAAACATTATGCATTATACAAGTACTTGGTGAATTGAGTGGGCTGTTCATTGAATTATTTGAAACAGTACAAAAGTTGGTTTCGAGTCACTGCGGATTACAGATGAACTAGAGAACAACGGAGCTTACCAACAGACTTCCACACCCTGGTACAATTAACTTATTAGGCTATCTATAAGTGCCTCGAAAGTTAAATGTCAACCTCTTATTGCAACAACCTGCTGGGATACCGATGACTTTAAGTTGTGGAATAGTGCACGGTTTACACAGTATAGGGGAGGCCAAAAGCCGTATATACCGTCTCCCTAGCTTTGTATTTCTAATGAAATGAGAAACCGAAAAACAACAACGATATTTTAGGACATCGTTCCTTCAAAATAGCAACAAAGATTAAAAAAGAGATGTCCAATCAATTCCCTATGGTACATATGAGATGACTACAAAGACCCAACAGCGAAACAAAAGGAGTAAAGATGACAAAAAAAGTGAATAAATAAAAAATTGGAATCATTACAAAGAGCATTGATTAACACCTTACATCGATGGGAATAGAGTTCCAAACGAGTATGGTACGGATCAGAAAAGAACGTTCTAAGGAAGCAGATTTATGAGAAGGGTGATATAAGTTAGAGGGTTGGGATCTAGTATTGCGGGATTTTATCGCTGATTTGAAATGGAGGAAGTCGTGAAGGTAAAAGGGTTTTTCAGCCGTGCAAATGTGACAGTCTCTAGGGATTATAAGTGTAAGTCCTAGAAACCAATTCTACCAGACACCAGAACTAAGTTTTGAGATCTCCAGAGAGGTCACCATACACCAAACAACCGTAGTAAAAGAAGGGAAGTCAAGAGAGGAAAATAGGTGTTGGTGCGTATGTAATGGGAGGAGAAGTCGGGATCGATTGAGCAGTTTAAGGGTGGAAATGGATTGGTGGGGGAAATTAAACAGGTTGCTAGACATGAAATTAGGGATTGGATTAGTATTTCAAGGGGTTTGGAAAGGTTAGAGACAATTGATATAGGACGATAGTTTTTGTGGAGGAGCTCCCATTTGGAGTGAGAGCCTATTGCAGAAGATACGACTTGTCAAAGAATTTTGAATGGGCAAGGTGGATTTTAGGCTGAGAGAGGCTGCAAAGGGTTTCAAGGAGGGATTGTTCTAGTGACTGGTGTTGATAAACCTTCTCCTTGCTGCGATCTGACGCCTCATTAATTCATTAATTTCCTGGTTTAACCAAGGAGCTGGGAGACAGCGGCCTTGGAAATACTTAGGAGGTGCATGTTTGTCAAGGAGAGGAGATTGGCAATAAGAAAATCAACCATAGGATCGACAGAGGTAACGTAATATAACAAGTGTTTTAAAAGTTACGGTAGGTGTTATTCCTAGGGGAGTGAAGAGTTGAAACCAGATTGTATGGTAGAGATGAATGAGAGATGAAATGATCGTGTACCGACAGGAAAGGTACTGGAAACTTTCCTCTCGATGCAGCCCTTCTGCCGTTCAGCATGTTTATCTATTGTATCGAACCAAGAAGGGGATTAACTCCCTGGTGTTAATGGTGAGCCTCTCGTAATCCATTTCAGGCTATTGCTTAACAAAAAATAACAGTTTATAAGCAATTTACCTATAGAAGGGGCAATCCACAGCTGAAATAAAATGCAGGGCACAAATAAAAGAATATTTACAAAAAAAAACCGTAGAAACGGGGAAAAAACGGGTGGTGACAACCACGTGAATTTGGGTGGTCTCTGGGCTGTTTGTAAATACTGCATAAAATTGTAAATATGGTATGAATGAGAACATTTGTCGCAATCACTTATTGCCCAATAAGGCAGATCAAGTTTTTGAATTACATTAGAAAAGGGAAAAAATTATGAAGTCTTCAACAAGGGATGGGGATTGATTGACAGCTTATTAGACAGGAATTAATGATGATATACACCTGTATATGCTGTAATGATTCTAATGATTAGAAGTTTTTTTATTTATTACGTAAAATTGGAACTGCAATGAATTTAAATGAGGAATATAAGATGTTTTGAGGGAGGTTTTGACCTGTCCACTGACCAGGAGTGCCCCTGTCATAAATCCAGGTATCTCTGAGAATGGCCAAGATGTAGTGGAAGGGCCTGGCCCTTGACTGGGACTCAGGGTGGTAGAGGCATGTAGTCAGAGGGACTTTCGACAAAAAAACTCCTTTTTATAGAGGAGAGGCTGGGTATAAATAAAACCAAGGAGGCTGAAAGCGCGTTTTTGTCATCCCCTTTTCAGGTAAGCAGTATACTCAGTTAGCCAGTGGCCATGTGGTCGGGCGTTGCAAGCCACGGGAGATCACAAATTGAGATTCCAGCATACAAGTATAAAGATCATGCAACAACCGATAGTGCAGAGTTTTCATGTTTTTATTAAACTAAAATTGTGGAACATTTAA
Source organism: Acanthosoma haemorrhoidale (assembly GCA_930367205.1). Lineage (NCBI taxonomy): Eukaryota > Metazoa > Arthropoda > Insecta > Hemiptera > Acanthosomatidae > Acanthosoma > Acanthosoma haemorrhoidale. Next base: position 39,592,036 of record OV884009.1, on the reverse strand, counting down.
AGAGGAACCTTATGAATGCACTAAGAACCACCATGAACTGTGAGATATTTTAATAAACTTTTATTCGTTACGAAGATTTCTTCCTAACGTTTTAATAAATAAAATTATTAAACGTATATTTTAAAATTGTTGGAATCTGGACAATATACCTCTTGTTATATCCAAGAAAGAATATAACTCCCAAGTACCGGGCTACGAATAGTAAAATGGATGTAAAAAACGGGGTAATTTAGTTGGTAAAATTTAGGTATAGATAGATAAATTTCGGTATTTAGGGTATTTAGGGAGTATTTGAGGGTCCTCAATAAGAACATAATTTATTATATCATTTATGTATCACACAGATAACTGCCTATACCTTCTCTTTTCATTATAAAAAATAATCTAAATCAGGGCTAATAATAATAGGACTGCCTGTCATAATAAGGTGCAATTATGAAAATTAAACCTATATCCCTATATAACAAAATCCTTCATTTTAATTGAGTTAATGAGGCTGCTTGATTGAAGCCTCCCTTGATCTTGAACATGTCCGAAATTTTGTTCTCTGTTGCAGTATGTTTGTAAAGAATGTCTTCTGGCTTCAGCATGCATTGAGCATTTAAAGAGAAAGTGGCTGGGGTCAACTTCCCACGGGTCACTGATGGTATCCTTAAGGACTCATGTTCCATAATATTAAATCACTCCAGATTCTATATGAACATCTACATTTACTATTTATGTCATTTCAGTTTATTATTATATTGTATCTGTTGTTGTAAGAGTACAATTATTGCTTTCGTCGATCGAAACTGGACCTTCTATTGTTTAACTTTTAATCACACATCCCCTCGTATGAAATGGTGCTAAAAGTTTTATTAATCTCCGACCCAAGGGGCCTTTTATATCCTATCAACGTTTGTCAGGTATGTTGCCTTCATTTGCAGGCCTGAAAGGTCTATAATAACTTTGGTAATGTAGTGCTAACCAACATAAGCTTCGATATCGTTTATTTCTCTGAAGCAATGCCTACAATTCAAATTCGGTGACACGGTTTAGGATTTAAATTAGATGGCGCACTACAACAATGCCTGCACGCTAGCTAAGATATATATGAAAATTCTTACTACTGGGGATATGTGAGAGCTAAGAGGTTTTCACATTAGCTAATGAACAAGGGTCAAAAATGATTTAGCAGTGCGCAAATGCTTAACATCTGTAAAGTAGAACTTATTTGCCTTATTCACAAAAACAAGCTAACATGCGAAAATTTAAGGAGAATCACCCCCCCCCCTTGATGTAAGTAAGATATTATCTGGTATAATAAATATGTAGGCGAGTTAGGGAATTAGTAGAGAATGTCCAGGGTGAATATCAATATGAATTTCAATCTGGCCAGAGCACCACTGACAATTAGTAATGTGAGCCCGTTAGATAATTATGTCAATACCATGCCATAGTTCAAGCCAATAAATTTCAATATCATAGTTCTGTTTAAATATTTAATAGCTGATTCCAAGTGGTTATAAGTGGTTTTTTTTTATACACAATCCACCAGTAATATTTTGTTTAGTGTAATTAGAATATTTCATTTATTTATTCTCTTTTGATACATAATGGATTAATGAATATATCATGAACATTCCCAAGTGTTGTTGAGTTATTTTTATAAATCGATAAATATATGAGGTAAGGAGAGGATATAGAGGACCCTTGGATATAGCTGTTGATGGGCTAAGCTTTATCAGTGTATCTTACTTTAATTACTTTGGAACCATTTTTACAAATGACAATAAAGTATCTGACGGAGTAAAATTCCGTTAAAGAACGCATTGATGTGACGACGGAATAGAATGTGACACCGTTAAAGAAACAACTATAAAGGGCGGAAACAGAACTTGAGTAACGCGTTATGGAATGTGACGTAAGCAATCGCAAGTGATTAACCGTTAATGACGTAACGTTAGGTGATAAACCGTTTTTAAACTTGACAAACCGACCTGCTAGGACAACGGTAATAAACCATAAATCGTTTTTCACATCATCGCAGAGTGCCGTAAATTTCAAACAGCACGATAGAGACCAGAACGACTCGTGTTGAATATGGACTCAGTCCGAAGGCGGCCCTGACTGTACACATACAACTTTGTAATTAAAGTGTGGACTATGTTGTGGATTGGGCATTATGGATAAGCTTGATTAGTGGAAGATATCTTTATTGAAAAAAACAACCTATAACATGTACAAAGGTGATGAAGGCCTAAAAGAATACAAAAAAGAAATTACACTATTCTGGAATGCAACGGTGGGCCGGTGGTATGTTCTATATTGACCGGTATAACTTTCTGGTATCAATGGTCATTACTCATTATTTTATGGTTAATATTCTGGATTGAAAGTTCATCCAGGTTTTGCTGGCCACCCATTTTTCTCCCTAATCCATTTCCCTTCCTTGATTGAGCAGAGAGCCTACTATTACGCAATCATCCTAGAAGAAAGGCGATTGAGAAATGATGAAAGGGCGGTGGATAATATAGCTCGTGGGATATGTTCTAGATGTACCAGAATCTGCTCAGACATCAAGTGCACGTGGCAACTCTTTTGGTCACTCGTATTTTTGAGGTTCAAGAAGACGGCGCCACAAGCGCAAATCCCGGTTACCGATCGACGCTACCCCTCTCTTTAGAAATAATATTTTCTGAAGAAATCACCCATCTAAATTGTGCTAATCAAATTTAAAGAAAAATATACTAAGAATGAAATAACATTAAGCTTCATGCACCTGGAAACTTGAATAGTATGAAAGTAGTGTATATAATGTAGTAGTAATGTATAGTATAGTAGGTTAAGAGAGAAAAAAACAAATAAATTCCTTCAAAAAAAATATTAATTATTAGGGAGTTTTTGCGCATGCGCTACTACTTACAACAGCTCTCTACTTCGCTCCTACTTCACATACTGTTTACTACCGCTTATAGGCCAGAGTCAGACATAGAATTGTTCTAGCAGGCAATTCATGTGACCAGCTCACAAGGGAGCCCACAGGAGGTGAGTGAATCACTTGTTACATTTGTGTTTAGTGCAACAAGTGATATCGGACAGAGAGAGGTCGGCCATTTTGGACGCTATACCTTTAGCCATACACGGATCGGAGATAACATCAAGTGATCGGCTCTCTGAGCCAAACGCTCTGTTGTCTCAGAGCCAAGACCCGGTGTCTCGCCACTTGTAGTTGTGAGATCGAGTCTCACCGGCGCTACGTGTCTAATTTATTAGCAAAACAGTTGTTATGATAAAATTAGGTTTTATCAACAACTGATGTCGCAAAATAAAAAAAAAAGATCTCGGTCACTCGGTCCAACCCCGACACAATCGCCTGTAAAGTGAAAACCGAGACGTTCAAACAGGAACATACAAATAACCTACTCTGCCGCTAGTTCCATGGAAGAGATACCTCCACAGGCTAGCACATCTAAAGAAGACACCGTCGAAGTTTCCCCTTTCTTCACGCCCAACACCTTTGAGGCGTTGAAAAATCTTCAAACTGATGAAATGGACGTCAACAAAACGCCCACACAGCCCAAGCCACCACCTATATTCGTGCGAAATATTAATAACTTTAAATTAATGTGTACCCAATTGAATAAAATTGTAGGTACAGGCAAATACACGTGCCTCAATCGGTCCCGGGACACAAAAGTTTCTCCGGACACTCCCGAAACATACCGAGCAATAGTTAAATACTTAGGAGAAACTAAGGCAGACTTCCACACCTACCAATTAAAGCAGGAACGATCACTCCGAGTGGTGATCAGAAATTTGCACCCAACCACACCAGCTGACGAAATAGAAGAAGAACTCTCAGCTCTCGGATACAAAGTTCGTCAAATAACAAACGTGTTGCGTGAGGATAAGCAACAGGATGAAAAAATAAAAACAGCATTACCATTGGCATCCTTCCGTTCCGATTCTTTCAATTCCTACCTCTCCTCTCTGTCTACCAGGGATAACTCCTTGTGGAATGTAACCAAAAAAATCCTAAAGTATCAACCTGTTTCACATCCGCTCCGTCGTGATGATGGGTCCTGGGTGGCTTCGGATGGGGATAGGTCGGAGGAATTTGCTCTGCATCTTACCCATACTTTCACACCTCACCTTTCTCATCAAAGCCATACTCACAGCACAACTGTGGAAGATTTCCTCACTTCACCTATTCCTCTCTCTCTTCCACCAAAAGCCGTTAATCCCTCTGAGGTCAAATACCTTCTGAAAAACTTACCTTACCGAAAATCCCCTGGATATGATCTCCTTACTCCTCAAATTCTCAAACAACTTCCTCCTAAAGCCATAATCTTCCTAACCTATATATATAATTGCATTATCCGAACGACGCACTTTCCACTCCTCTGGAAACATTCCATTATTGTCCTATTCGCCAAACCTGGTAAACCACCCAATAACGCCTCATCTTACCGTCCAATTAGCCTACTCCCTATCCTCTCAAAAATATTTGAGAAACTCCTACTAAAACGTCTACTTCCAATTGTTGAATTCAAAAACCTTTTTCCCACACACCAGTTTGGTTTCCGCCAACGGCATTCCACTGCTCAACAAGGTCTTCGCGTTGTTGATCACATCTCCTCAGCCCTTGAAACCAAACAGTATTGCACTGCTGCCTTTCTTGATATAGCTCAAGCTTTTGACAGGGTTTAGCGCGCAGGTTTGCTCTACAAGCTCAAAAGATATTTACCACAGGCTCTTTTCCTAATCCTACAGTCCTACCTTTCAAACCGCTTCTTCCAAGTCCGCTGTGGTTTAGAATACTCTAACTACTATCCCATAAATGCAGGAGTTCCACAGGGCAGTGTCCTGGGCCCCATCCTCTATAACCTATACACCGCTGATGTCCCCTCTACTTCCAATACCTTTTTGGCCACATTTGCAGATGACACTGCAGTCTTGTCATCCCATCCAGACCCCGACATAGCATCCCATAACCTTCAAAAACACCTTGACGAGATCGAGTATTGGTGCAATCAATGGCGGATCAAAGTTAATGAAGCGAAATGCTCCCACATTACCTTCACCCTTTGTCGCAAGACTTGTCTACTAGTTTATTTTAATTCTATTCCTCTCCCTGTATCCGAGACAGTACGGTACTTAGCCTTCCATCTTGACAAACGACTGACCTGGAACCCACATACGAGACTAAAAAGACAAGAACTAAACAGACGCTTTGGACAACTGTACAGACTACTTCAAAGGACATCCCATCTCTCAATAGAAAATAAACTACTAATCTACAAAGTTATACTTAAACCAATCTGGACATACGGAATAGAGCTATGGGGGACAGCAAAAAAAGTCGAACATTAAGCGTATCCAATCCTTTCAATCCAAAGTCCTAAGAACAATAGTAAATGCCCCTTATTATGTAAGCAACAAAACCCTTCATAACGATCTTAATATACCCTACATTCTAGAACTCATCCCTTCCAAGTTGATGAAATTCCACAGTAGCCTTTCCAACCACCCTAATCCTGTAGCACAGTCATTGCACTGCGCCACTCATCCCTATAATCCTCCTCGGAGACTGAAACGGCAGTGGCCTCGTGACCTACTATAAACGCGTGACGGTGGGAGTCCTGGCAATGGCCAGTTTCTCCAATCATGTCCTATTGTATGAATGAGCGAGTGAATGATGCTGTAAATATGGTATGAATGAGATCATTTATCTGTATTATTATTGCCTTATAAGAAGGCAGATTGTAATTATTGCACAATAAAGATTGTTAATATATGAAATTATTAGGAACAAACAAAAGTGCATGGGGCGGTACGCCAAGAAGACACCAAATGAGCATTGTTCAGACTAATAGAGGACGACGGGGATGAAGTGTCAAAAACAATACGAAGTAAGAAGGGACCTTGTGGACCGTCCTTCCAGACACCTATGGTGAGGTATCAAGTACGATGCTTTCTGTGCGGCAGGAGACATTTGTCTTAGTTCTCCAATGAAGGAGGCAGGTTGTTTTTTTGAACTCTTTAGGATCCGTTGTAGGCGGCTGGGCTTCAATATGGATTGAGGAGTAATGCCTCTTATTGCAATGCCTATATCTGTATTTTGAATTGAACTCTGTTACTTTATGACTCCGGTTTAATCAATTATAACATCTATTCCAGAACCTTACAAGATCATCTCTCTTTTATATTTTAACTTGGAAAGGTGATGAATTGGTGACAGTGATATAGGTAGTGGTTACCGCCAGATTGAAGGCTACTTTGTGAAGGACGTTGTCTTTAATTACCTTGCAGAGATGTTTGATATTGTGAGGAAGTTGTTTGCCTGGATGTACCAGCGGTGTGAAATGATACGGTATTATACATCAAAGTATGCCTATTAGGGCACTTGACTCGGTTCGAGAAGGGACTTCATGCCTGAGGAATGCTGTGGTGGGAGACGTCGAATTGGCCTATCCCCTGAAACATTCCCATGGCCCGAACGATACGTATTATAAACGAGTAAACGTTTCTAACCAACCTAACTGACCTCTGATACCCATCGACCTAAATCCACCACGTCTGGAGGTTGAGCCACTCAGAAAATGCCATGACCCTTTGCTGTCAGAGCGACTATCCTGCAGGGCCCATCCATGCGTATATTGTATAATAACATAAACTATTCCAATCAATTCGTTATCAACTGGCCTACCTTCAAACACACACCATATCACTCCTCTGATACTCATCGAACTAAATCTACCACGACCCTCCTCTGAAAGCTCAAGAATTGAAGGGGCTCAAACCCCCCCTTATGTATAACAGGGTGGGGGGGGGGGGGTTGAGTCCCGAAGCATCTCATGACAGCTCCAAGTGACAGAGCGCTTGGCTCAAGGCCCTATCCACGCAGATCATAATCAAAAAAAATATTCTAATCGTCCTAACTGACCTTATATTCACTCACACATTATATCACCCACATCCCACGGAACTGAATTCACCAGCGCCTTGGCCCTTAATTAAACTCTTTCTGGTGGTGGTACGACGAGTCCAGAAGATTAAACTGATTTTTGGGAAATGACGGAGTGCTAGCGGCTCGTGCTCCACCTCGACCTCTGTCCGGAAACGGCCCATATTACAGTCATTTGTTTCGTTTATTGAATCAATTAAATTAATTAATTGAGTCAGTGATTTCATTTATAGGGGCCGTTCCCGGATGCTGCAATACCGGGTCAACCCACTACAGAGGTGGTCATTTCCTAAAAATCAATTTAATCTTCTGGACCCCCAATGGGAGTCGTACCTGAGATTAAGCTGATAAGAACAGATACTACACTTTCAATTTGACAGCTCAAGGCTATGGGATTTTAAGGAGCTCAAAACCACCTTCTACTCAAATCTATTACATATTGAAATATTATTCTTCGTGGGTGAGCGCAATCTACAGCACCATTCAACGCTCTGTGCAAATATCTCCCATGTAACTGATTTTTCTGATCAGAAAACAATTATTCAAATTAATACCAGCAGGATCACATACTAAAACTGATCATTGTTGGTATTTTCACAAGCACTCCATATAACTTTATCAAAGATTAATTTTTGTATTATTTGGTGGCCGTATCATTTAAGGGGGATGTACTATTAAAATAAGTTCAATAAATACCTTAAATGTGAGATACCTCACACTTTACTAACTTTTAATGAGTATTAAGTACATTGATAGGAACTCATTAAAACAAAGCAAATATTAGTTAAATATTGCATAGTGGCTTCATAAGCAGCTTTTGAATAGTAAGCCCCTGAATTTTATGTTCATGAAGCCACAACAGTCTTTTCTGTTGCTTGTACAGGTTTTATTTTAAATCTGTTGTCTTTTCTTACAAGAAATGTGAATAATATTATAAATACGGCGGTCTCTACAAATACAAGCACGATAATCTTTAAATGTGCGAACAAAGCATGTTACGAAAAGCCAATGCATAGTGGGGGAAAAATGTATTAAACTATTAGGTAGATATGTCGCCCAGTATTCATTAACTACAACTAATGTTAACCGAACGCATATTTTACATTGATGACCTGCACGCCTGATAGGAAGGTTCTATTTTTCCTAGAAGGAACTTCTTGCTCTTCATATATTGCCTAAATAAAGTGCCGTGCGAGGTTGACAGAAGATTTAATTATGTTTGTATCTGTCGGGATTGTCACTAGGGGAGTGCCTAATCACTCTAGCCCTGGTGACAAGTGCGGATTGTTCAAGTTTATAACCTGGACAATCGTTCCATGTCGGCGTTAATATCTGACTCCATTTCTGATAGGTGTGCGCCCCGACAATGCACTATGTTCAAGAAAAAAGGTACAGAGGCTTCATAAAGAATAAGTCAAATTTTCAGAGTTCAAACAGAAGCAAAGTATCACTGAGTAACGGTCGCGAAAGACTAGTTGGCCCGGGCTAGGCGCCTCCGTTAAATATCTATCAGCCTCCAAGAAGAGGCTGAAAAGGTTGCTTAGTGCCTGCGAGATCCTAGCATGTGTTAAGGAGTACCGTGCCGGTCCTAAGTAATCAGTCTGGCGGCTGACGGGATCACTTAGTACCTGCGGTTTCTGCGTGTGTTAAGGAGTACCCTGCCGGTCATAAATAACCCCTGGAGGCTGTAAGGGTCTCTCAGGTTTATGACTGACAGATGTAGACCCGTCTAGTGTTACTTTGCTTCTGCCTTTTTTTTATTGCTAATACATTTATAATAATTTAGTTCATGTTATTTTACTTTGCTTACAATATATATGCAATAGAGTATAGGGTGATTTAACTTATGTAGTTAGAATCGCTACAGTATCCATACATTAATTAATCCTCTCCCTACTCCAGCAGGTGAACTGTGACAGTTCTGAATTCTGAGAACTTCAACACCAAGTCTGAGTGGTATTCCATCCCATCTTGTTTTAATATTTTTAAAGACACACACATAAACTTTACTTCGAATACTAATAAATTAATTTAAGTGTAGATCACACGGATTTATGATATAAAAAAAGAGTGTGTATAATGAAAACAAACTTTTTTTTTAATGATTTTGCTACAAAAAATCTATCAAACCATTGGCAGTATTTTTTTTTTTTCTCTCACGGATTGTTTATTCCACTAGGACCCATTATATTATAAAACTAAAGAATATAAGGCATGAAATACCTATTTGTTATTAACGAAATGTATCACAAAATAAAATCACATTACTTTTAATAAAAAGCTAAATTGTAAGTCACATATTCTTATCAATTGCCTCCAAATAAGCAGCAATTTCACTTACAACGGAATGTGAAACCTTTTCTGTCTTTATTTTTTAAATTTCCAGGGAATTTCTCACATCTACACGATTTTTGTTTGCTTGAAAAAACAAAATACGATAAGAAAAAGCATACCGAAATTTTCAGATCTATTCTATTATTTTTACGACTACTATAACATACATGAATACTTTTCCTTAGTTCAACAATTCAGCCACACCTGTCGCTCTTGTATATTTCCCCGACATTTCAATGGACTAATAAAGTTCAAGATGAAATATTTAACGCATATATTTATGCCCGGGCAATGACGGTTGCACTTCATATTCAATATTCAAATGTTCCCGTTTTAGACTTATTAAAATAAATGGCTTATATCCGACAACATATAAAAAGCAATAACAACCTTTAAAACATGACTAAGGACTGTGGACGAATACTAAATGAAGTGATTTCGTTATGTGTATATATTTAGTATTGATATTAAAACTCAGCCAGCCGTTCACTATTAAACCCATTGCAATCACTCATACGACCATTGCAAACATGACATACGGTATGAATTTCGTATATGAAATGTTAACATCCACTGTTTATTTTAATAATTTCAAAGCTTCTTCCTTAAAATTTAGTTTTAGTTTTTATTACTAATTATTTATCTGTATAAAAGAAGGAAGATGTGTTGAATTTGATAACGTATTGTGAAAGGCCAAAGTAGACGGGGTTATATAAACAATGATGAAGCCATATAGGCCCTGGATTCAGAGACAAATGTGATGCCACCAGACTCAAACTGCAACATCATATACCGTCGTTTTACAAAAGAAATTATATCAGAGTGAGTGTACAGACCCACTTGTCTTTCATCTGTCACAAAATAAATATTTTTTTTTTTTTTTTTCCCCTTAGCTCTCAAACTTATAAAAATAGGACGTGGGAAAAATAAAGAAAAATTATTTTGGGCTAATGAGTGCCTTTCACTAAGGGGAGTCCCCCATTCGAAGGATGTTTGAGAAGGATATAGGGTGTGGAATGCCTAAAAAGGCGGATGGAATCAGGAGGGTAGTGAGAGTCTACCAAGGCCACCTAGGCAATGGATTGTAGTCGGCCAGGCAAAGCCTGGCCCGCCCAGGCAGGGGCCTGAAATGAGTCAGCCTCTCGGCCGGAAGGTCGACCCTGCTTACACAGGTAGAAATAAACACTGAGGTATGGATCTAATCTACTGGTCTGGTATAGAGTACACAAACTGCATACATTCTTAAAATTTATGAGCTAACAGTATTATTATTATAACACTATACAGAACATTATCATTATTGATGGGATATGATCGTAACTTAGACTCATACTTTCCTGTATTTCCTCTTCCTCTCCTGAATTTCCTGCATCCCTCTTCTTTGAAGAAATGTTAAGTCTTGACCATCAGTCTATCGCTATTTATTTCATATATTAATAAAAGAGCGTAGCTACGCAATGTGTTGACGGTCAAAACTGAAAGTTTACTCTAAGAAAACGACTGTAGAATCTCCTTAATGATTTGCTGAAAGTGTCTGCGAGAGCTGTTTGGAAGATATTCGGCAGGTTTTTTCCTCGTTGACTTTCGGCGCTTGAACACATTTTCACATCAGGAAATTCTGAACAAAATACTTTATGAGCTCATAGAATCAATAGAAAAACCCTTGGATGTATAAGATATTATCGTGGAATAAATGAAATCAAATTGAACTTAATGGAAGTATAACCATATAAAATCGTTATGCTTTCCTCAGGACGGGTGATTAATTTGTTGCTGAAGTCTCCCTCCCCTGTGTATAGTAGGGCAAAGGAATTATATTCCATTAAAGTAGACGGGATCATGGTATTGACACGGCTTTCCCCATGACAGGAACTGTATAGGTCACGTTGGCAGAGTTGCTAAGACACTGAAATAGCTCCCTCCAGCCCTAGCGGGATAGCGACGAGTCTCTCCCTCTATCCCAATGAGAGAGCAATAATATATATCTGAAGTTCGACTGTTCAAAACGGTTGAAAAAATGAAATACTCTCAAGAACACGAATATCTATAAAAACAACAAAAAAACTGATCACTGTAAAAAAATAGACATTCAAAAAATTATTGGCCTCGCCACATATTTTTTATCAAGTAAATTTTTTTTTATTTATATATACAAAATGAAATTAAAGACATGGGAAGCAAAGAGAAAATATCAAAAGGTACTGGCTGGTGTCTTCGAATCAACTTCCTAAAAACTGAAACTCCTACGGCACAATAACATGTGAAAAAAAAAAGAATCACTCATCGTTATCTTGTCTCTGAAAATGGATTAGAAACAAAAAATACAAATGTAAACAGCTAAAATAATATCAACACTAAATACATGATTTCCATTATCAGTCCTAAAAACTAAAATAACAATAATGCTCAGTAAAAAAATTCAACTGTGAAAATAAAATGAAATATTACAGTATAAAAATTAAAAATGACCACTGTAATGACATAATATTAATAAAATAAGATTATTTAACAGCACTAAGCAGATGAAATCATAGATGGATCTACAAAAAAACAACGAGTACAAAGTACAAAACATTAAGATATTAAATGAATACAACTAGATTGTTCCTAAAAAAAAAGGACGACGAAAAAACACAAGGACGGGGGAATTCGCATGATTTATTGGTTTCAGGAGAGGGTTAATGAATGATTATTTTTTGGAATATCTTTTATTCTGTTTTAGAAAAACCACCTTAGCGATCCCTAAACCATGGTGAAAATAAAAACTTTAAAACAATAATAGTTTCCAAACAGTGACATGAGAATAATTAAAAGTAATAGTAATTAAGTGTTAGGAATAGATAAGTATTAGTTAATAGATGTGGGGCCTATTTTCGCATTGGATCGTAAACTTTTTAGAGCTTCGGACTTGGCAGCGATCCATCAAAATCCTAAACGTTTAGATTCAATAAGATACATTAACCATTTATGATCCAGGATGCTGAGCTGTATAAGATCTGACATAGGAGCTCCGCTTGAGTTTTAACCATGTAGTGAAATTACCTGTAAGTAATTCTCAAGCTCATGCTAGGTATATGCCATTGATATGATCTTTATGGTGGATCATCAGAAACTTCAGGTTTCATTCATATCATATTACGCTAAGCTAGATATAGAGAAACTGTACATAAACGCCCAGAACTGCAAAATAAAATTGAAAACATACTAGTGAAATGTTGAGCGTAGTGAAAATTATATTGTTTTAATCATTAAAATGCACCCGTTGACCTTCCAAACATGTTATTTGGTGAATTATTTTATATAATAATTTTTTATTAATAATCTTATGAATCTTTTTGAATTTAAAATTCACAGGAAAACAATAGAGAAATCAGGAGAGAACGCCTGGAAGAATGGAAGAATCACAGAAGGAGGAACCAGTGATGCCTAGAGATCCTCGGGAAAAATAAAATAAAAATACCAATTTTAAGAACACTCTGCCCAACTCCCTGCAACTCTCCACTGAAGATGAAATTAAGAACTTTAACGTTGATATAACGTCATTTACTCAATTAACAACATCGCCTTTCACTGCGTTACTTAACTTGTTTAATTTAATGGGAATAATTTGAATTTGTATTTAAATTTAAAAAGTTTTGTTGATTTTATTAACTAGATAAAGTCTTTATCTTGTTGTTTTGCCTATTAGGCCTTACTTTATTTGTGAACGAAATATTTAAATTATATAAATATTAAATTTAAAGTCAAAAGGTTGAGGCTCTACTTTCATACAGGTTCGAAGCTTCTGTATGTCTTCGTCCGATTGGTTGGTGGTAACTAGTCCATTTATCACATTTCCAGTCACTGTATTTTAAGCAAAAAATAGAGAGGAAATTACAGATTTTGATCGTCTGGATATTTGTTGATGAGATTTCTGTGGAACAGCTATCTAAGATTGTGGGAATACAAAAATCAGTATGATGGGTTCGATTGGTAACATAAAATGGTGCATTGACTTGTGGTCTTAGGACTGCAGTAAATTTTTATATTTAACCACTGTATATTTTGAGGCCCTCCATAGCTGGAGTTCTATGAACTATTTAAGATGCGCCGTAAGCTCAATAAATGAAATACTGTAATGATTAACATTGATATAAATTAACATGAACATTAACCCCCCCCCCTACATTTGTCAAAAATCTTTGCATACAAGCTAGAAAAAAATTTAACTTAGAACTTTAGACTCGAACACAGGGCCTCCACAACATCCTGTCGGTCTACCTAATTATAATTATTTATTTTTTTTTTTTAACAACTTTATTATGATGAAATTACAATCTGACTTTACTTAATAGGCAATAAATAATTAAGGTAAGTGTTTTCATTCATACCATATAATTATTAATAGTATTGGAATCTATATCACAACTAAAATTGGAAATATAAACAGTGACTAATATCAAAGAAACCATTAGTGTTGAAATTGCTCAGATCGGAAAGTTTTATTTAAATTTGTTCATATATTCAACAAGAGGGTGAAACATAGAACATCATAGAATCGTTTTACTTAACTTATTTTGTATCTATTAATAATAACAATTTCACCAACAGTACTAACTGAACAACTGCATAAAAAGCATGTTTGATGAACATTCATTTAGATCTAGGAGCAGTGGTGAGCAAAAAAAAAAATATTGGAGAAGCATTCGCATGTATCGACATCTGTTCGCATCTTTCTTACAGTAAGGATCATAGTGCTTAAGATTTGTTGACTAAGTTATTAAGTGAGATTTTCTCTAAATAAATCAAATTTTTCTTTATTAATTAATTAAAAACTGTGAAATTGAATCACCACCAGCGAACTTGGATACGAGACTAAAAGGACAAGAGCTCAACAAACGCATCATACAAACATATATACTACTAAACAGAAAACCTATGCACAAACACTAACTGACACTAATCCACACTTACGGGGTCAGACCATAGAGTGCAGTAGAACCTTCACATGTCGGGTACAAGGAAACATTACGTTAAGTCACTGTCGAGTTTCGGAACTGACCGTAATTGCAGGACAGCAGAAATGCTCCCCTCATGGCAATCCCCTCCCCCATGCTAACCTGCAAACCCCCCTCCCCTCCAGCTAAATGTGGCAACATTGATTAAAGTGAACGAAATAGCAACACTGATTACTGTCAATATAGCCAGCATAGAAAAACCGCAAGCCGGTAAGAAAAACAAGTGAGCTTGTTACAAACGTAGGCCTACGTCTCACATCAGAATCACAGGATTTATCTGCTTTTACCACTATCCCATTATGAGTGAGTAGAGAAACTAGCCAGAGGAGCGGGTGCCGGTGGTTAGACAGGATGATGGCAGAACAAGGGGAGCATACAACCGAAATTTCCTGGCAAAGTAATTGATACCCGAAGAACCAGCAACCACAGCTAATAATGAAAATACAATTATGTTTTTTCACCATATTTTGTGTATGTTTAATGTCTTTTCTTTTTTTCTGTTTATATAATTTAGTGTCAAGCCTCCAGTCCAATATACAGTCCACCTAACACTTCATTATTTATAGGCATGTGTGCTAACTACAACTGTTAGGCTGGAATCATACAATCACAGTTATATTACCAATATAGCCCTTCAACTTATTATTCCTACTATTTTAGATTGCTCTTCATCAAAATTACGTAAAAAAATATCCAGAGAGTTAAAATTTCTTGGCAGGGGCACACAAGAAGTGCATTTAACATTTATTTAAGTGTAAATTATCCTTAATCCTGTGTGCTTGTTAAGTTGTAATTGGGAGTGAGCACAGTGCCTTTATGCCGGGAGTTCCTCCTCTTCCTTGAAATCAATTACTAGATACTCCGTGACACCTTTTCAAATGTGCATTTCTATATATTATAATAAAAATGTGAAGATTTATATACCATGTAGTTTATTCGAGCGAATGAAATTATTTTTACAGTAACCAGGATTGAACATTATGAAAATCTTTTTTCTCCCAAACTTATAACCATATTAAGATTGATATAACTACGGTGTCTTGTAAACAATCATAGTATGAGCGTTTTAGATGATGTAAGGTGAGCTTTAGGGCTATCTAATAATAATTATTACTAACATTGCAATCTATATCACAACGAAAATTGGCAATATAAATCGTTATTAATATTAATGAAACCATTAATGTTGGAAGAGGGTCGTAACTTTGAACATCATAGAATCACTTTACGTAACTGATTGTGTGTCTATTAATGACACCAATTTCATCAACAGTCCTAACTGAGCAACTGCGAACAAGGCATGTTTGATTTGGTGTGAACACCTATTTAGATCTAGGAGCAGTGGTGAGCCAAAAAAAAAAAATGGAGAAACATTTTCTGATGTTTAGGCATGTGCTGACCTTTATACAGTAAGCATCATAATTCTTAAGATTTATTTACTAACTTATTCAGTGAAGTTTTATTGAAATACAAACAATTTTTATACACATATTATTTCTTTATTGATTGGTATTTAGGATTTCCCAGTTATCAGATCCCTAACTTTATAACAGAGTATCATGAGGTAAGTCAAGTGTGGGTAGTTCATGCATTAGTCGGCTCGACTGGTTTGTCATGAGAGCGTTTAGATCATTTTTTAATTTTAGTCTATTCTTATTGAACTTGTAGGTCTCTGATTAATGTACCGTTGATTACGGTGTGTATAATCGTATGTGGGTTTGTACGGTGGTGCTGCACTTATTAGCCTGTGTAAATTGGATTTAAATTACTATTATTATTAATCCTTTATTGTGCTAAAATTACAATCTGCTTTTTTTTATTAGGCAATAAGTAATTAAGACAAATGCTCTCATTCATACCATATTTACAATTCATCATTCACTCGCTCACTCATATAATATTTACAGACAGCCCAGAGGCCTCCCAAATCCACAAACGAAAGAGAGAGCCGAGTCTTGCGAAGTCCCCCACGCTCCTCCGTCAGCCGCGTCACCGGATACGAGCCAGTGGAGGCTGACCAAGAGCGTGAGAGCCACAGACGCTCAGGACATGATTGGAGAAACTGGCCATTGCTAGGACTCCCACTGTCACGCGTTTATAGCAGGTCACGAGGCCACTGCCGTTTCAGTCTCCAAGGAGGATTATAGGGATGAGTGGTGCAGTGCAATGACTGTGCTACAGGATTAGGGTGGTTGGAAAGGCTACTGTGGAATTTCATAAACTTGGAAGGGATGAGTTCAAGAATGTAGGGTATATTAAGATCGTTATGAAGGGTTTTGTTACTGACGTAATAAGGGGCATTTACTATTCTCAGGACTTTTGATTGTAAGGATTGGATACGCTTGATGTTATGGTAGGAAGAAGCTGATAGGTCTGTAAGAATAATGTAAGTGAGTAGGTTTGTTTGGTTTATGAAACATAATGATTATTGCGTTATTATATTGTATTAGAAAGCCTATAGTAGCCCTATAGTTCAGTTGTATAGAAAAGAGTGGTAAAAAGATCTTTTCATTTCATATGGTGTAGAATGTGACCAGTTGTGTAATTGTAACCAAAAGACTTAAATTTTAAAAGGTGTTAAATTTCATGCAGGACTTCTTTAGGTGGGAGCGTAACTGTAAGTGTTTTCAGTCCCAAGTCGGGTTTTATGCCAACGTTTCTGAGCTGTCCTTTTATCATTGTTTGGCTGTTTGTGATATAATTGTTTTCATAGAAATAATAAATTTGTTTTGACCACAACATTGGTGTTAATTATAAATTGTTAATCGTTAATACTACAAATAATTCAAGTAATCTTTAAACAAATTCTGCTTATTGGATGCAGGTGTAAATGAAATAAAGAAAAATCCATTAATTAAACTGACAGAACTAAATACGTTTTCATAATACTGTGGCTTTTTTCATAGGTATTATACCTCCATATTTCTATGTCAAATACGTCCACCTCTGAAAGTTCATGGTCTTACGTCGGTTCTGAATCCTTTTATATTCCAAGGGCTTCTTTGACCTTCTAGATTTCACTCAAAAGCTAATCGAATGTTATAGCCATCTGTTAGATTCATATCCCTCATAGTGAGGTTATGTCGGTTGAGAAGATATGATCATATTCACCGATTTTCAAAAGAACTTTTCAGTAGTGATTTATCGATTGAAATATGATCAAGGGCTGCACAGGATACAAAATATTATAATAATGGTAAACTGAACTCTGTAAGATTAAATTTCTTAAAGAGTATTGCTTCAGATTAGACGCAGCAATTAATACCAGTTGATGAGACTGTTAAACTTTATCCCAATCTTCTTGCGTTACTCTTTAATTTTCTTGGACGAAGAAGGAACAAATATAATATAATTGTTAAAGTTTTTTTTCATGTCTTACCGTTACTCCATAATTTTGACAGAGTACGAAGGGACAAATAGACATTATTAAAATTTTGTACATTTGATCCCCTCGTCACATTATAAAATCTTTTTTATCTTACATATGGCACCACCATTTTTGTGTATCACTAAGCCATAACCTCGAAAAACATACAATAATAAAGCTGCAAAACTCAAAAGACATTTTGGTCAAATGGCGAAAATTACTATTTAGAATTTTATCTTGTCTTTTCTATTCAGGATTAAAATTGACTTTAAGACGCTTTAATTATAGATAGCACCGAACTTCTGATTGTAATTCAACTATTGAGAAGAAAACTTAAATTTTTCATAAAAGCTGTGGTGAAAAGGTGAATTTGAAATAAATAAAGTCAACCTATTTGACCCTATGCTGAGTGTGTAGACTAGTAATGGGAATCCTTTATTTACTCAGCTCTTAAGTTTAAGATGCAAATGCATCAACACAGTGCTTGAGTTTTTTTGGTTTTTTTTGGGACCTTCAGCAAATTGTATTTTTTGTATGAAATGATAAACGAGTAAAGTAGACTCTGAATTCGAATTCAATTATTATCATTTTACATACACGCACAATCTCATGCTTACATATATAACCTTCCCGTCAAAAAAATCGCAACATCAAAAAATTTTTGAATTCCACGAGAACAGCAGGTTTTAAATTTACAAAAAGGCTCATAAATTCAAAATAAAATATATGTTTAGTTAAAATTTCTTTACAAGAATAATTTTTTTCTACAACATTTAAATTGTATAGGCTTATAATGGCACATAATAACTCCACTGGCTTTAATAACTGCTTCCATTATTTTAGGCATACTCATGTAAAAAAGTATTTTTAATGAAATCTTGTTGCCCCACCCCTCCAATACAGCCGTGTATAGCCTTTCGAGCGCAGTCGTGGGACACTGATCCTCCCTTTTAAGTTTGTCCTACACATGTTCGATTGGGTTAAGGTCTCCTTGCTGAGCACTCAAGGTTACGGATACCTGTACTGTTGAGGTTCTTAGAAACACATGTTGCCTTATGTGGTTGGGCATTATTATGCACAAACAATGATTCAGTGCCATTGAAAGGCTTATTTTCCCATTCCTCTTTGGCCCAAGATTGGTGTTCTCTTGCAAATCTTAGCCTCTGTCTACAGCGTTCTGCATTAAGAAGGTGCCCTTTGACCGCCTTTTATTCTTTCAGTCTTCTTCTAACGGTTAACCAGCAACCAAGTTCCTAATGCCAGAAGCTGTTGAATTGCGTTTCCTAAGCATCTTAATATAGCGGTCGTCAATGGGATCGATGACTTTTGGACGTCCTGAATTCGGTTGTCTTGATTAACACTCGGTCTCTTAACTGTTTCTGGCCCTTGAATTTATAGAATAATGAAAACCAAGACGATTATTCACAAGGTAACGTAAACATTTTCCATCTTCCTGAAGAATAATTATTCTTATTGAATCGTCCCGGCTTAAACGACTCACTATCACACAAATACATCACACAATAAAGAGGTAAGAGATAAATTGATGTAGGGGGAAACAAAGGTAAAAAAAGACTGAAATGGGAATGGGAAATGAAATCAATAAAACGAACAAACATTTAATCCTTCATTTGTTGAAAATTTTTGAGTACCAGTCATATGAGTAATCCCTAATGCCTCTCATGTAACTAATCCTACTACTTAATGCTTGTTTTAATTTTTTGACAGGCGCTGTATGTATTGAACGGGATTGTATATATAAGTTAAGCTCCGGGCGGCATCAGTATTCAACATTAATCCCCTTAATGTTTTGTTGTTTTGATTTTATCAGAAGTGGCTGTAGCGTTAGAGGCAGCGTTCTATTTGGACTATAAATGTCATATGAATACGACTGTAAGTGATTACAGGTTGTGTACTGTTTGGGCTGGCCTTCGCTCCCTTGTACGATTAAGAGAGTGATCGTAATATCGCCTAAGTTGTCCTCAATTTAGAACTCATGGTTTACGAGGAGGTGTGCAGGGGGGAGTTAAGCTCCGGGCAGCATCAGTATTCAACCTTAATCCCGGAATGCAAATATAGTAATCTGAGATGTAGACGGCATGGAGGGTTAGAATCATAGAATTTGCCGAAAGCAATAATTTATCAACTATGAACACGTAATATATAAAAAAAGAAAGACTAAAATAGACATGGATATCACCACGTGGGGAGACTGAGAGTGACATTGACTACGCCGCGGCAAGGGATAAAAGATACTTCTCTGATGTAGAAACGTTGACAAGCATGGCAGTGACCTTAGACCCATGGGCACCTCCGTTGATCTCATGGCATCTTTAAGGAAAAAGAACGGGAGGAAAAGATTGCTACAAGTTGCAACAGCTAAATTAATTGGATTGGGATATAAAAAGACGGTAGAAGAAAATCTGAGTGTGGCCAACTGGAATCCTGTAGTGCAGGATCAGATAACCCAACTCAAAGAAATTCTGGTCACATCTGCCTACGATACTATGGATGGTTACAAAACAAAGGTCGAAAACTGCAAAAAGTTAAAAGAAAGAAATATGCTCAGGTCGAGAAGAAAGCTTATAAGGAAAGGCATGCAAAAAGTAGAATATTTCGAACTATCAAAGAAAGAAAAAAATTAATTCTGGAAAAGACTGTTACATATGGAGGGAAATTGAATTGAATGCAGGAAATAGAGGCTTGATAATAATACTAAACGACCACATTGTAACGGAGGAGGCAGAAATCCTAAATTAAAACTTACTATGAGGAACTATCATATATCAACAACAACAATCTTTATTGTGCAATAATTACAATCTGCCTTTTATAAGGCAATAATAATACAGATAAATGATCTCATTCATACCATATTTACAGTCATCATTCACTCGCTCATTCATACAATAGGACATGATTGGAGAAACTGGCCATTGACAGGACTCCCACTGTCACGCGATTATAGCAGGTCACAAGGCCACTGCCGTTTCAGTCTCCGAGGAGGATTATAGGGATGAGTGGCGCAGTGCAAAGACTGTGCTACAGGATTAGGGTGGTTGGAAAGGCTAAATAAATAAAAATAAAATAAAAAATAAAAGGCTGATGTCCCCTCTACTCCCAATACCTTCTTAGCCACATTTGCAGATGACACTGCAGTCTTGTCATCCCACCCAGACCCCGACATAGCATCCCATAACCTTCAAAAACACCTTGACGAGATCGAGTATTGGTGCAATCAATGGCGGATCAAAGTTAATGAAGCAAAATACTCCCACATTACCTTCACCCTTTGTTGCAAGACTTGTCCACTAGTTTATTTTAATTCTATTCTTCTCCCTGTAACCGAGACAGTACGGTACTTAGGCTTCCATCTCGACAAACGGCTGACCTGGAACCCACATACGAGACTAAAAAGACAAGAACTAAACAGACGCTTTGGACAACTGTACAGACTACTTCAAAGGACATCCGATCTCTCAATAGAAAATAAACTACTAATCTACAAAGTTATACTTAAACCAATCTGGACATACGGAATAGAGCTATGGGGGACAGCAAAAAAGTCGAACATCAAGCGTATCCAATCCTTTCAATCCAAAGTCCTGAGAACAATAGTAAATGCCCCTTATTACGTCAGCAACAATCATGGGTGGAAATGACGCATATTTCATGGTAGAAGAAGAAGTATTAGAACCTTAGAATCCAGAGACTGTAGGTATCCTTAGAGAAGAAGTTCCAAAAGCAATTCGGAATATGAAAGAAGGGAAAGCTGGAGGACTTGGCAGAGTATCAATAAAAATAGTCAAAGCTGGGGGACTCCCTGTGGTGGAAGCTCTCACTAGAATCTACAACAATACTTTGGTGGAGCGGGGGATGGTACTCACTTAATACTTTTCTTTCATCTAGCTGTCCCCTACTCCATCTGTACCTAAGTCCATCTTTAATCTTTTACTCAATACCGCTTCCCATCTAATACTATTAGAA
Organism: Acanthosoma haemorrhoidale; assembly: GCA_930367205.1. NCBI lineage: Eukaryota > Metazoa > Arthropoda > Insecta > Hemiptera > Acanthosomatidae > Acanthosoma > Acanthosoma haemorrhoidale. Next base: position 39,570,402 of record OV884009.1, on the reverse strand, counting down.
ACCTAGGCTGATACCTAGATCTAGTCAAAAGGCTCACACACGATTTAAAAGACAAGAATTGAACAGACGGTTTGGGCAGTTATACAGACTAATTAACAGAAACTCTGACCTCAGACTCGAAAACAAACTTCACAAATACAAACAGTTGTTACCAATTTGAAGTTATGGAATATAACTATGAGGGACAACCAAACCGTTGAATATCAAACGAATCCAAGCATTCCAATAAAAAGTCCTCAGAAATGTAATCAACGCAACCTTTTACATTACGAGCTCATCCCTTCACAGAGAGATTTTCATGCGCCAACTGTCCTCAACCCGATACCTTTAATTCTAAATTTCACAAAAACCTACCCTCTAATCAAAATCCTTTTGTCAACTCTTTATTTAATATCAATCATCCTTATAATTCTCTTTGTCACCTAAAACGGTGGTGGCCTCGCTATTTATTGTAAATAGATAAGTAAGACATAGGGTCCTGGCACTGGACCCTCATCATCCCCACTAATACCCTGAGCATCTGTGGCTCTCTGGCCCTCTCTCTGGTCTTTTCAAGGTGGCGAAATGGCTGGAAAGGGAGGCGGGGAGAACTTCACTGCTTCCGGCCCCTCCGTCAGCTTGCTGGGGGAATTGCCTTAGGAATGGGGAGGCTCCTGGACAGATTTGTACTGTATGAATATATACTTTATGAATTGTATATAGGCAAGAATAAATTCACAATTATTAATGTTGTATAAGCAAATTGTAAATTTCTAATAAAGATCCTTTAATTTCTTAAAGCAGTGATATTGGGGAAAAATATCTATTGTTGTTAATCTTACAACAAAAGGTGGCTTTGTAATCCATTCTCCATGTGTGATTTTTTAAATGCAAGTGATGGGGAGTGATTCAATATTCATAAGTGATCTATAAATATTAAATAAAATGAGTAAAACTAGTTTGAACTTAAACTTTCTGGAAGAGCTCGATTATTCGAAACTGATTGTTAATAACTCTTAGTCAAAAATAATAGGTTGTAGTATTTTAAATACAAATATATCTATAATAGGGAAACTTTGCACTTGCTTGTTGTTAAGTTCAAGTTTTCTGTTATGGCCATCGGCTCCTTTTTTAAAAAGGAAGCAACTAAAGTTTGGGTATTTCAGGCTAATTAAACAAATTAAAATATGAATACGTCTGTAAGACAACAACAGCCCGTATTTTTTCTGAGCGATAATTCATTATAATTATAGTTATTTATGACTTTTATTGTGAGGTATTTTAATAACTTTCATAGTTCTTCATGCATTAGCTACATAACAGTGTGGCCTGAAAATTTCTTAAATAATTATTTTATTTGCTGTTTAAAATGTTCAAGTAATGCATTTGTTCCTGTCTGGATATATGTAAAGGGCCAGGAGAAAAATTACATGTTTTTTTTTTTTAAATTGAGTTTTGGGTATCAATGGATTCAGAATTAAAAGCTGAATTCTGCCAGGGAGCTAGAATGCGAAAAAAAACAACATAATAGCCAAGAAATATTAACCATTAAAGTTTTGCTGTAATGGGAAAGAACCAGGTATGTAGGAGGGGAAAGAGGAAGGAACCAGGCATTTTGTTGATTTTCCCAAACTTAAATTGCAATCAAAACTAGATTAATAAACTAGAGATAGAAAGAATAATAATGCTTTTCAAAAGTTTTAATTGCGTTTTTCTCAGTTTTGAAAAAAAGTTTAGTTGCCTTGTTTTCCCTCCCAATTCTTCATATGTACCAAACTGATATGATTCCTTTAAGAGATGTAAGGTGGTATTTATAGATTATAATTTATACACTTATAAGCCAAAATATCGATAATTTGTTTTCAATAGAATATTTAGTTTTCAATAGATGGTTCCTGCTTCTATTTTTCAAGAGGTCCCTCCCAACCAATTCTGACCTCCCCTCCAACCGATTCAGATTCTCAGTAAGATTTCGTTAAACATATTCCGTCCTAAAATATTCTGCAATATTTTTTTACTTCCGCCTTAATTTTTTCAGGTAACCCAAACAAAATGTAAATTTAATCAATAAAAAAAAAGTCCTTCTAAGGATCGGAGTTCTAAGGACCACAGGTTCCCCCGCCGAATTCTCGAGAAAATTATTGAACAAGGCACAACAGAGGTAACTAAACTAGTTGCAAATCCGTAGAACTACAGTTCATGGAATCCTTCCCCTCTCAAACCCTTCTGTGTCTTCATAAGTTTATATAATTTCAACTCCAAACTTTCAACCTAATTAGTGTGTGTATGGTCTGTAGTGTTTTGCATTTCTATAGTGGAAAATGAATTCAGCAAAGAAGTCAGACGTTTGGGCTTTATTTGTTAGAAAATACTCGTGTTCTTCTACGTGTAATGTATGTAAAAAATATACTCCACCATTGGTCCTATAAAAGCAGCCTAGAGGGATCAACTCACAAGGAAAAATAATAATGAGTATTTTTCCCCAAAACTACTCTAGAATACAGACGAAGAGGATCACAATACTTCTACTGAAACCTCATGTGTGCCAAAACAAAACTACACTATTCACCCGCAGAACAAGGATTTTGAACCTTATGCTAGTACAGAAACGATTTATGGACCAAGAATTTATGACATGAAAAATGGTTGCACTGACATTGAACATTTCAAAGTAGTTAAAAAAAATAGAACTTCTCCCAAGGAAAATAACAAAATATTTGGATGTTTCTCCTCTTTCTGCATTTACATGCATTTGGTGGAGTGCCTAAATATAATAAATTTTTATTATTGTTAATAGTTCATCGTTCTTATACAAAACTAGGTGATGAGGCTCACCTTCTGTTTGTATGCTAATTTGGTCTGAGGCCGAAGCTTATATAGGAGGCCAGCCAGTAGGGTGAGGTAAGTCCCCACCTACGGCTGCTCCCCCACTACTTCAGTCCCTCCTCCCACTCTCACTGACGTCATAATCTTTATTAACATAATGAAAAATAGATACATATTTTCTGATATTCATTTGATGATATAGATACAAGGCCTGATACGAGAAGAGGGGAACTTATAATTATTTGTGATTAAGAGGTGGCCACAACAATAATATTAGGTTTGTAATATTCTTAGCATTATATAACTTCTCCCATTTTTAATTCCTGAACTCCTGGGCAGGATGGTCATATTAAGAAATAACATGTTTTACAGACAATAGATTAGTTCCTAAATACAAGTTACAACATCTTTACAGGTATGTTTATTTCGTTTATTTTATATTGTTTAATCGTTTGATGCTTTTAATTCTAATGCCATTGTAAATATTTACAGATTAATAAAATCAGTTATTGAATTATAAAAACCAACTTACATATTTATAAATAATCCATTCAGCTATTTGATCAAGCATTTTTATGCCGAGGTATTCTAGCAGTAAGAATAGTGTCACAAAAACAAAATAATATATGTTGAATATGCACTCAGCCGGATGGTAGATCGGAATGTACACATTCAACTTTGAAATCAAATAGTGGACTGTGGTGGTATTGGTAGACTGGGCGTAACGGTTAAGCTTAATCAGTCATCATAACTTATAAACAGGAAGGTGGCTCTTCTGGAATGCAACGGTGGCCAGATGGTATGTCCTATTATTGGGTCCTGTACAGGGAAGCTACATCTATAGTAATTAAGTCCTGTTCTGTGGTCAACATTCCAGATGAACATACACATAAATAGTTCTTGCTGGCACCCATTGTCCTCCCTCATCCATGCTCTTCCTTCTAAAATAGAGAGAACCTCTATAGTCAATCATCTTTCATTGAGAAATCATAAAAGGGTGGTGGAAAATATCGCACATGGGGCATTTCCTTAATGGACACTGTCAAGCTCAGATTTGTGAGTCCCCAAGGTGGGGCGGAGACGCCAGCCGCGGGTTAGGGTTGCTACAACCTCTTAGCCGCCGTCCGGTGAGCGCTAAGAAAGAGATAAGGTGGGTGGATCTATAGTTTTTCACCCTGGCTGCCGGCCTAGTCAGCGGGCAGCTTAATTCGTTTTGATCTGACTCCATAAGATCTTTAGAAGGTGTGTGCCCCGACAAAATACTATGTTCAGCAGTAGAGGAACAGGGTAGGTTTATAGGAAGTTTATTTGGTCTTGCAATGACCACGAATTTACACTTGGTGTCTAAGGGTAGGTGAAAACCGTGCGCGAAAAGTGAGTGTAAACCGGAGAGAAGCACACTGAATTGCCGTGGGTGACGCTACTGGTAAGTTTGTAGGGCCACGGCAACCGTTGTCCGCGAGGGAGAGGTCTCTCCCAAGGAGGTGCTAGTTTTAGCGAGACGAATGCAGAGATTCCCACTAGGAGAGTAAAAAAAATTGTATATATAGCTAGTTTAGGATTTGTAAATATATTATTAGAGGTGTTTCTTTTCTCTTTACTTTAGTTTTGTGTTTTTTTCTTTCTTTTTATGAATTCAGACCATGGTTTTGAGTAGAGCAGCAAGCGCCAGTGCAGAGAGAGAGAGGAAAGAGTAGTGTTCAAAGTGACGGTCCGGTTTTTTTATGCTAATTTGGTCTAATACCGATGCTTGTATTCGCCCAGCCTGCGGCTGTTTACCCCACTAGCTCCTCCACCCCCACTCTCACTGACGTCATAACCTTTAATAACAACAAATATTGAAACATAGATAGGTATAATATGATCAGAGAAGAGGGGAACTTTTAATTATTCCTAATTAAGAGGTGGCTACAACAGACACGAATCTGCCCAGAAATCCAGCGTAAATAATTGAAAGTAAAACCAAAAACTCTTTGTTGTGTATCTACCTTTCTCATTTATTCATGTAGCGACCGACTACATAAGATAAATCACAATCTACTCTATTGTATATAACGCATATATAATAAATTATGTTTCATTTGGTTCCGGATAAATTTTTAATTCATTCGATTGTAATTACCCGTGAAATAATTGAACGAAAATTTCAGATGATTGTTACTGAAAATGATTGCATTTTACAGCTGACTGGAAATCAAAAGATCAATAAGTCTATTAATACTGATTCAATTACTAAATTCACTATTTACTAAAACCCATGTAAGCATTGAAACCAAGTATTGAAGTTTATTAGTTAATAATTTGCATGTGTGTAATAATATTGATAGTCCAATTGTTAAATTGTCAAACTGACAACAGGAATACATAAGCGTTATTATTAGTTTACTGGGGAATTCTAATGACATGGTCCTTAAGTTACTCTTCCAGGAACTAGAGCTCCAGTGTCTACGGTCTGACATCCTCAGACAGACATATTAACTAATTACCACTATATATGAAACATCTTTAGTTCAGGCAATACCTATTCCCGGAATAGCTAAGCTTCTTTTAAAGGCAGGCAGTAAGACCCAGTCCTTTCCTACCAGACTCCCTTTAATTTAGGCCCAAACAACCCTGTGCGATATGCGAAATATTTCACATCACTTGACATAGGTAGTGGATTTCATCAGATAACGGCACACCGTGATTCTATTGAGGAAACTGCTTTCATTCACCGGACGATACTTGGGTATATCTAGGAATAACATTTGGCTTTCGAAATTTTGACAGTATTTTTCATCGCTGTGTTATAGAAGCATTGGGTCGATTAGCGCATGTTTATGTAGTAGTATACTTGGACGATCTATTATTAATTTGAATTATTAACTTAAGCATTTTGAAGTAAACAAATGATATAATCTAAATAATTAAGTGAAGTTATTTTTTCTTGATTCTGAATTTCTTATGAACTACGTTTCATAACTAGCACAGTATAACACAAAACCCAATACAGTGGTAATATTTATTATATATATTTTGGACAGATGCATCCTCACGGTTCTTTTTACAGAGTCGCAGGGACAAGACAAATTGTCAGGAAGGCCGTCTTCTTGAAGGTGACTTTTTACTGTTCAGCAACAGGCAAAAAAAAATAGGCGACCACTACGCTAGGGATATTACGACTTGGACGGGCTACTACCATATGCCTCCTCCAATAGATACAGAATAGAACCACATGTTTGTATCACCGAAGCACCTCAAGGCGATTCTTTGCCGGTGACAGGGAAACCAAGCACCAGGGCACGACGGGATACAAACACTTCCGGTCAAACAAATGCCGAGGAGAGGGATACTACAACTCGCTAACTTGTACAACTCTTGTATAAGATTGCGGTACTTTCCTGAAAAATGGAAACAAGCCATCCTCTTTACATTATTCAAGCTAGCAAAGAGCGGAGATCACCCAGCCTACTACCACCTGATCAGCTTGCTACCGCAAACGGGGAAAATTTTAGAGAAAATTTTATTGAACTATATCAAAAATTACTCATTCCGCCAGAACAGACTGGATTGAAATCCAACTCCAACAATTCCAAAACGGTATACTGATGATAGTGGTCAGACTTCATTCGAGCAACGGAGCAACAGTGAGCTTCTCGAGGTCTTTGATTTGCCTACGGTGGATGAATTCATTCAACGTAGACAAATCCAATTTTTCGACTCACTACAGTACTTGACAAACCCGGTGTTTAACACGATAACCCCCGCTCCGTTCCCCTATCGATGGCAGGACGCTGTCGAGGCAGGAACGCTTTAGTCTGAGTTTCTAGTTTTTAAGTTTTAGTATGTAAGTTTTCCCTTTTTTGTAATCCGAAGTGGAGCCCCATCACCTAATCCTGTATATTTGTGTATTGATATTTTAACTTCAAAAAGCAATTTTGTATTTGTAATTCTACCCTCCTTCAAATGCATCTGCGTATGCATAAAGAGGAGAAATTCTGTAAATATTGTTCATTATATTGTTCATATAATTGTAAAAATGATAAATAAAAAGGAGTTTTGAAAAAAAAAAAAAAGTTTAGCCCCAGACCACACTCCTCCCTAGACCTTCCACCCAATATGTAGTAACGTAACTCTTAATATTTGTAAATACCAGTAATTTGCTTGTACTTCATAATAAATCTTTTTTTCTGTTTCTTTTAAAAGACCTTCCTCTACTAAGATTATGTAACTATAGGCACCCTATATACCTATCAGTATACTCAGTAAATTCACGGTAGTCCACCATCTAGAGATCCCTCATTTGGCAACAAACAGGGAGACCACTCCAATTGCGTGAGAAGGCCGATGAAAATACCTTTGGAAAGATACCCCACAGGACTGGACTTCACCGATATTGGGTACTGATCAAGATATTTGTTTTGTATCTGAGGAAGTCGAAGGAAAAAAGAAAGCTGGACTTCATTGAATATATCATTCACTTGGGACCAGCCAACTGTAAGTCCGAAGAGAAGACGGTTCGTCATCAAGTCAAGAAGATCCGAAGAAATATTCTCCGCATCTGTGAGTAATTCCTGAATTATAAGATTGCTTAGATAACAGGATCTGAGATTGTTCGGCATCCACACTGACGGACAGGCGAAGAAGGCTCCAGGCAATATTAACAAAGCTGGGACTGTTCACTTAAAGTTGTGTTTCAACGCTTTACGCAGGTTATAAAGAATAAATAAATTTAATATAGACCGCACTGAAGAATTCGTCAACAGCAATAAAGGCTTGAAGGTATTATTTTTGCATACAGTGTAGTTTTATATTTTTATTTTTATGACATGAACAGGTATAAGAGATATTTTAGATAGAAACAGACACATTAACGAATCAGAAATGGCTCATACGGCTATCATATGAGTAAAGAAATAACATTTATTAAACCACTAGAAAAATCATATTCGACAGTATGTAACGAAACAATTACTAACAGAATACATAACGAACAAAGACTCATACAAATAGCTCTTTCGAGACTCACTGGTGACGTGCAACAGTTATGCTTGTATGAAGTGTTCCTATCAATAAACGACTTAACATTACATTTAGTAAATCACGGACAACATCACACCTACAACATGAAATCTCTCAGATTCGTATGTGTAGAAACGAACACCCAATTGACTTTATTAACAGAATTATCCCACATCGAATTCTAATTCGGATCCGTATAATGATTAGCACCTCTATCTGTAATAAAGAACTAGAAATATTATCACAAAAGGTACTAATTTTAGACCACGTTCTCAGAAATTTACCATCAAGACTTAAGGACGCAATCAACCATCTTATTATAAACGAGCTGATAGAAATGAAAAACTTTTGTATAATAACTGTAGGTTTATAATGGAAGACTTGCGTCCTCAAGGAAACACTAACTTCTTTCAACAAGAATACCGACCTTGACAAAACGTCAGACAAAACAATTATAGAAGAAATGACTATAATGGGCAACAATTTCAACCCCGACAGTACCAAAATAACTATAGACATAGTTTTCAACAAAACAATGACTTTAAACATCGCAATAACTATCTGCAACGTTATGAACCCCGACAGAACTTTAGAAATAATCAACAACGACTTAACTTTCAAAGACCTCAAAAAACATCCTTCCCATCACAACCCTTCAATCCACATTCACAAAACACTGTGATAATGCGAACACTGTTCGAAGTAACGAAGTCCATTACTTACATGACGAGCCTCGCCCACTAGAACAAGAGAATGAAACATTGAAACAAAGAATTAAAGACTTGGAGGACAATCTTGAACATTTTCTTAGGACTAGATGAACCACAACCTGCCCCCAACATACTCTAAACCTAGTGAATGAATCTCCATCATTTACTAACTTACTCGGAGACAATTGGTTAATAGACACAGGATCAGAAACATACACCCATGTTCCGTACCCACAGGAACTGAAATTAAGTCGGAAGATTTTATAGTGCTAACACCATCCGGCAGCGATAAAGGCAATGGCTCAGTCATTTTAAATTCGGCACCAAGATTGGGTTTGACCCGTGATCTATTAGTGAAGTTTAAAATCTACAACTTTAGTAACAAATACGAAATATTATTAGGAATGGAAGCAATGCAAACCAAAGAGATTAAATTGGGAACTAATAATGAAATTAAAATGAATAAAATAAACGTAATAATTAATAATGGTCAAATAATATATAATCAATTATATTCAATAAACAATGAAAAAGAGCTAGAAATTCTTGTAAGACGTGAACATATTACTCCATTTCCCATCACATAGTTCCTTTGGTAGCACATGATTTCCTTCAGTCCACTGCAGTGTCAATCAGTACCTTCACTTTTCCCGTTAATCTAGCATCAGTGTACTGCCCTCCCAATAATTCCATTTCTGATTCCCAATTCATCTCCTTTCTAGACTCCATCGGGCATCTTTTCCTTGTGGGTGGGGGCTTTAACGCAAAGCACCAACATTGGGGCTCAAGATCCACAAATACACGACGACGTGGTTTGCTCTATACACTCGCACGGAAACATTGCTCCACTACCTCTCCAGACACAGAAATCTATCGGAGATCTGATCCCAACCGAAATCCTGATCTCGTTGACTTATATTTCTTTAATAGTTTAGGAACACTAAATTATTCACTTACACGCCTCGACGACCTCTCCTCCGATCATAGTCCTTTGATCCTAACCACTTCCCTAAGACCTATTCACAAACAGCCTCCTCCTTCATTTATTAGGAGCCAAGCTGATTGGGACCACTACCTTCAGATTTTTACAGACTCTGAAGACCTCAAAGTATCTCTGAAAACATCCCAAGACCTAGATGATGCAGTACATTCCTTCAGTGCTCTGATCCAGAGGTCCGCCTGGGAGGCATCGTCACCCCACCCTCATCGAAAAATTCACACACAAATCCATTACCTCAGTATCTAAAGACCTAATCCAATCCAAATGCCACTCAAGAACAGTGTGGCGAAGACCCCGACATCCTGCCGATCGTCGCTCTTATAATCAGTACTGCAGATTGGTAAAACGACAATTGGCATGCTTCTGTTCCGATTTTTTTAATTCCCACCTCTCTTCACTGTCTACCAGGGATAACTCCTTGTGGAATCTAACTAAAAAATTTCTAAAGTCTCATCCTGTTTCACACCCACTCCGTCGGGATGATGGGTCCTGGGCGGCTTCGGATGGCGAAAGGTCAGAGGAATTCGCACTGCATCTTTCCCGTACTTTCACTCCTCACCTTACTCCTCAAAACAATAGTCATCGCTTAACTATTGAAGATTTCCTTACTTCACCCATCCCTCTCTCACTTCCATCAAAAGCTGTTAGCCCCTCTGAGTTCAAATATCTTCTGAAAAACATACCTCACCGAAAATCCCCTGGATATGATCTCCTTAATCCTCAAATTCTCAAACAACTTCCTCCTAAAGCCATAATCTTTCTAACCTACATTTATAATTGCATTATCCAAAATAAGCACTTTCCTCTCCTCTGGAAACATTCAATTATTGTACTATTCGCCAAACCCGGTAATTCACCCAAATGACGCCTCATCTTACCGTCCAATTAGCCTACACCCTATTCTCTCAAAAATATTTGAAAAACTCCTATTAAAACGCCTACTTTCAATTGTTGAATCAAAAAACCTTTTTCCTATACACCAGTTTGGTTTCCGTCTACGACATTCCACTGCTCAACAAGACGTTTGCGTTGATGATTACATATCCTCAGCTCTTGGAACCAAACAGTATTGCACTGCTGCCTTTCTGGACATAGCTCAAGCTTTTGACAGGGTCTGGCACGCAGGTTTGCTTTAAAGCTCAAAAGATATTTACCGCAGACCCTATTCTCAATCCTACAATCCTACCTTTCAACGCTTTTTCCAAGTCCGCTGTGCTTTATAATATTCCAATTATTATCCCATAAAAGCAGGAGTTTCACAGGGCAGTGTCCTGGGTTCCATTCTCTATAACCTATACACCGCTGATGTTTCCTCTACCCTTCTTAGCCACATTTGCAGATGACACTGCAGTCTTCTGCAGTCACTCAGGCCCCGATATAACATCCCATAACCTTCAAAAACACGTTGATGAGATCGAGCATTGGTGCAACCAATGGTGGATTAAAGTTAATGAAGCAAAATGTCCCCACACTACCTTCACCTCTGCTGCAAGTCTTGTTCACTAGTTTCTTTTAATTCCATTCCTCTCCCCGAGTTAGTACTGTACTTAGGCTTCCATCTCGAACAACGGCTGACCTGGAACCCACACACGAGGCTAAAAAGATAAGAACTAAACAGACGCTTTGGACAACTGTACAGACTACTTCAAAGGACATCCCATCTCTCAATAGAAAATAAATTACTAATTTACAAAGTTATACTTAAGCCAATCTGGACATACGGAATAGAGCTATGGGGGACAGCAAAAAAGTCGAACTCCAATCCTTTCAATCAAAAGTCCTGAGAACAATAGTAAATGCCCCTTATTACGTCAGCAACAAAACCCTTCATAACGATCTCAATATACATTACATACTCGAACTCATCTCTTCCCAGCTCATGAAATTAACCTGTTCGACCACCCTAATCCTGTAGCACAGTCATTGCACTGCACCACTTATCCCTTTAGACCTCCTCTGAGACTAAAGCGGCAGTGGCCTAGTGACCTGCTATAGATGCGAAACGGTGGGAGTCCTGGCAAAGGCTAGCTTCTCCAATAATGTCCTGAAGGTATGTGGCTCTCGCGCTCTTGGTCAGCCTCCGCTGGCTCGTATCCGGTGACGCGGCTGACGGAGGAGCGGGGGGACTTCCCCAGACTTCCTCTTTTGCACGCGAGGGAGGTGACAACCATGTGTATTGTGGAGTTCTCTGGGCTGTTTGTAAATTCTGTATGAATGAGCGAGAGAATGAAAATTGTAAATATGGTATGAATGAAAACATTTATCACAATTACTTATTGACCAATGAGGGAGATTGTAATTTTATCACAATAAAGTCGTTGTTTTACCTATAGACGTGAACATATAACTAAAGATAATAACAGAAAAGTATTTAATCATTAATTGAAAAAAACCTAACTATCATAAAATCAGACGATGAGAAATTAAAAAATACTAACTTTTTGAAACACACAATTAGACTCAAATCGGACAAACCAATATTTGCAAGAAACTACCAACACCCACAGCAGTTTAAAGATGACTTACAACAAAAAATAACTAGATTATTGCCAAATGTTATAATACGCGAAAGCAATTCACTTTATAATTCTGCTATCTGGATAGAAAAAAGTAGATGCTTCAGGGAAACGAAAAATGGTTATTGACTATCGTAAATTAAATGCAGAACCATTTCCTAACTAACTATTTCCAATAAATTTCCTCTACCGAACATAAAAGACCTTTTAAATCAATTACCTGTTTCAAAATACTTCACAACTAGATAGACTAAATAGACTTGACCTCAGGTTTTCATCAAATTGAGATAAATCAAGAATCAATTGAAAAAACTGCTTTTTCGAGAGACTCGTGACATTACGAATTTCTTCGTACGCCATTTGGTTTGTGCAATGCTCAACCGACCTTCCAAAGAGGAATGAATGGAATGTTATCTAATACGCCACATGCTCTCGTGTATATGGATGACATTATCATTTTTTCTCCTACCATTGACGACCATTTAAAACACATTGTAATCGTACTACAAAAATTAGACAAAATCGATAGTGAGTCGATCCAATTAGACAAGTCAGAATTCAATAAAACAGAACTAGCTTTTCTTGGACATATTTTAACGGCTAACTGTATTAAGACAAACCCTTATAAAATCGACGTTATTGACAACTTTCCTATTCCCAAAACAACAAAAGAAATTAAACAATATCTAGGAATGACAGGATACTACCGCAAATTTATACATAAATATGCCTCTATAGCTAAACCTCTCACTTCTCAACTTAAAGGGGATACTATGATTAACCCTAACTTATACAAAGACGCCTTTATCACACTAAAGGCATATCTAACTAACGCCCCTATACTTAAATACGCTAACTTTAACGAACCTGTGATTCTCATAACAGACGCAAGTAATATAGCAGTTGGAGTGGTTCTTTCCCAACTTTCGTAAGAGAGAGACCATCCTATCACCTTTGCTTCATATCAACTTTCCAAAACAGAACAAAACTATTCAACAATTGAAAAATAATTAAATAATTGAACTAGCAATAGCTTCAAGCCCTACTTATACGGAAATAAATTTACATTACAAACAGACCATAAACCGCTACAATGGCTTTTTACTATGAAAAATGACAACACTAGAATTATGAAACGGACTTTTCATCTTTGTGGATTGTAGTTTGAAATTGAATACCAGCAAGGAAAAACCAATTATGTAGCTGACGCACTTAGCGAGTAAAATTAAAATCATCACATGACTTAACCTTTCTAGAACTTAACGATATGGAAACAGAAGAAGACAGACAGATTAATAGAAGCAACACCTAATGACTCAGAATAATACTACTAAATTTAACAAGAACTTAACCCCGAAGCTATGGAAGACGAAACTAGTGGAAATGCTTATAACGTTATCAATGCATTTGAATTTTTGACAGAGCACTTGGCTCATTTCCCCAGCCCTATTTGTGTGATTCGTATAAATGGACAACGGAGGAGAATACAATAACAACCTTATAAAGAACTTACTTACATCCCTAGGGATCGAACCAGACTACACCCCAATCCACTTTGATAGAAATTTTACAAACCAATAGGGAAGAAAATAAAGACAAATCTCTAGAAACAATTCTAAAACTACCATTAATCACAGTTAGTAATCATAATCAAAATTTAAAAATGTGTCCTAATGAGGTTACTTTTGGTATAATAAAATAATACGAAAAGCTCAAAATAATACAAAATAACATTAGAAAAAGCATAACTAACTTAAAAGAACAATGAACCAACAAACTGAATAAAAATCGAAAAAAACCCGAAACAGAAAAAGTCCAACCGGAGTCCAATCCCTACGTTAAACGAATAACAAGAACAAAGGACGGACAGAGATACAATCCTTTTACTACCTTTTATTGACAAACGAAACAAAATTAAAAAGTACACACAGATAATGTAGTTAGAAAAAGACAAAACAAAAAGAGACAATATATACCACAAGAACAGAATGTTTCATATGGAGAACAGATGGATATTGTTGATACTGACAGTTACACTCAAAATAGCTGCTAATGAAAATAATAATAATAATAAAATCTTGGAAGTAATCAACGGTATAGACAGGACCCAATATGCTAAGCACTTAACCGAACTATATGAAATTTTACTTATTAAAAATTACTTAAATGTACAAATACTAAAAGAGACATAAAAGAGTCTTCGGAAACGTGTAGAATGGGAATCCTTCATGCTAACGTGATAAAACATACCCACTTAATTGATGACCAGCTTATTTCACAAGACTTGGAAATCATAAAAAAAAAAAAAAAAGTTTCAAGTGCTATACGAAACGGACTTATTCATTACATCATACAATCAGCAAAGAAATGACCAAAACTAAGTTCAATCTACCTTTTACCTGTGCCTGTACGACAGGACAATCATGTCGAAACCAATATAGTACCAAACAATTTAATTCTGTGCAATATACAAGAAACCTTTGTTGGAACATAAAACTATATAAAATCCAACTTATTTTGTATTAACATTAAGAATATTAGCAGTGATTGCGTATATCGCATTGCATAAAAACTTAGATAAATGTAATTTTAATTTATCATATGTATTCATTGTAAGCAATAGTGCCTTACCTATACACTTACCATTCGCCTCTATTATTAAGTTAGATAACCAAACTGAGAAAATGTATTTAGAAATAATGTATTGTCTGAAAAAGATGTTATTTCTTAAAATATCACCATCATGCTGAGGAGCTCAGTAATTAATAAGGGAGGAGATTTGTAATGCTGTGAACAAGTAGAAGGGGCTTGACAGAACTACGAGTATATACCAGCCTTGTGACTTCATGGAAGTAACTGTTGGTTCCCTGTTATTTTTAAGTAAGTAACCGCATCCTTCCCAGACCTCCCTGATTCCCATAATATTATCCTTTTCTTATACATATGTGTCTCAGCTTTAACCCAAGAGACCCCACTTGCTCATAGACATTCACACCAGTATGTTCTAACTATGTAACTCTTAATGTTTGTATATACCAGTGTTTCGCTTTTAATTCATAATTAAGCTTTTCTTCTTTTTCTTTTAAAAGACTTTCCTCTACTAAGATTATTTAACTAAGGAAGCCCGCCATGCTATCTTACGCTACTATTTATTGTCTATTTAATAGTTATTTCAACCTTCCAAACAGTGTTCCTACTATGAATCCCGATCCAGCTATGTATGAAACCCCATCTCCTAGAGATATATATATACAGACAATTATTTTTATTTTATAATTAACATTATGCCAAACTAACGGTCCATAAACAGAGAGATAATGGGAAATGAAGCTGTAAGCCAATGGGATTTGTAAGACAGTCAATTTGTCAATACCTGAGAGATCAGTCGGGCAACTTATAACTTTGCTTTTTAAATTATTCTTATTTCAGATCAAATAAATAAATAATTAACAAAAATCTTCGAGAGCATGGACTCACTTGACTTGCCTGGACCAGACTTAGTAGTGCGAGTCATTACTAAAGTCACTTTTACCTTTCCTCTGACGAACCATTCAACGTACAAAAGACGTCACCATTTTATGATTAGGTAGATAAAATCTTTGAGCTCATTAAATCTACCATTAAACCACAGTATAGCGATGTATAATGCTAATTAATAGTTCCTTATATTTTATTATCTATCCAAATTGAAAGATTAATTCCTATAAAAGGTTAGTAAATTGTTCAGGTACAGAATAAACGTATGGTTTATCGTGATTACTTCATAACCGAATATTCCCTCCAGGCATATACCATTTAATATCATTTGAAACCAATATCCACTTTACGAATGAGTGCATTGATATTAAATTACTTAATAGTAAACGTAAAATTTTACTTCTGGAAAAGGGCTTGACATTTACAATTTTGATGTGGGTTCGCTGCAATGTGATATATACACCCGTAATTAAACTCTGATGAAAAAAAAATTCCTTACGTAAAGGTCACATTCAAGAACAAAATTTGCTTCTGTATTTAAAATGACAAAAGGTTATTGCAGTTACTGAAAAAAATAATCGAAATACGCTACTATCCGTATTCTTATATATTTCATACAAGACTTTATATAACATAAAAAATATCTGTGATGCTAATCTCAGTGACATCTGGAGGCAGCGCTGGGGACTAAATGACCTATCGGGCTAGGTGGCATTTTATAAATCAGTTTTTTTTTCACACGGATTGAAATTAAATGTTAGTTGCATCATGATGCTATTAAGGAGTTTATGCATTTTGGACGGACTTTGCAATGCAACCGTATTAGTGGTAAAGAAAAATCAATAAGAGTATTCGGATGTATACAATCCTAACCAGAGATAAAAAATGTGACATAGTATCCATTCCTAGGAATAACTCTAAACTTGAGGGATGATGTGGAAATGTCGTTTTTCAGTATTTCGGAAAGAACCCCATTCCCAGTCATTTTAGCCTTTGCGATGACTATCAACAAATCGAATGTTCAGACGTTTCATATAGTTATTTGTTAATTGGAATTATTTTTCCGTGCAGGAAATTTTATGTTCCCCTATCCAGATGTCCACAGATTGAAAATATTGTGTTTAAGGAAGCTGTAGAATAGTGTAAATTATTTTTTAGTTAATATTTTTAAGGTACAATTATATTTTAACTTTTCAGTAAGTTGAATATATAATTGTATTTTTTTCAATGATTAAATGTAATATAAAATAGTTGTAAAAATCACCATTGTTTTCATTTCATATCCTGTCAGAATAGGACACTTAAAATAAAATAGGTTTCTAAAGAACAATCCATTTCAATCAATTGCTAAAATGTGTATAATTGCTTAAAACACTCGAAAAATTTAAACAAATTGATTAACTCCGCAATACTCCTATGTGAGCGAAAAAGCCGCAAGTTGGTTTAGGGTTAGTGACCGAAGCGAGTGGTGGGCGGAGCACCCTAGTATTATTACAGTTTATAATATGGGTCATTTAAGATACCAAATATTTTATTTTATAAAGTAAAATAAATAAATGTTACATAATTTAATTGATTAATAAATACTTTTTCTTTCGAAACTTTTCCCTCCGCCACCCTTAAGTAAGTAAATGAAAAATTCGTTTAAACGTAAAAAATATAAACAATCCAATTACAGGCCACGGGCAGTCTCACGATGAATCTGCTCTCTCCTCAGCCAATTCCTATGATTTTTTTTTTTTTATTTCAAAACCTCAAATACAATGTACAAAAGAAAAATAAAAAAATAATAATCGACTTACAAATTTCTCCTCTTCCTGCATTTAAATGCATTTGGAGGAGTGCATAATACAATAAATGTTTTGATTTATTTAATAGTACTCAGTCTTATATTCACACTAGGTGATGAGGCTCACCTTCTTTTTGTCACCGACACCAAACACTAAACACTAGGAACAAAACAAAACACAAACTAAACAAAACAAACTAAATATCTACCTAGAACCTAGGACTAGAGTGTTCCAGCCGCGACAGCGTCCTGCCATCGATGGGGGAACGGAGCGGGGGTTATAGTGTTAAACACTGGGTTTGTTAGATATTGTAATGAGTCAAAAAAATTGATATGTCTACGCTGGTTGAATTCATCCACCGTAGGCAGCTCAAATATCTCATGCAGCTCACTGTTCCTTCGCTGCTCGAATGAAGTACCTCTGACCACTTTCATCAGTATAGCGTTTTGGAATTGTTGGAGTTTCTTAGCTGTCGTATACGTCAGATAACGAAATAGCGGTGCACCATACAGCCGAGTAGGCCTGAGTATGCTCTTGTAAATCAGTAGCTTGAGACGTAGTGATAGATTGGGGGAAGTCAATAAGTGCGTAAGCCGGTAAGACTTCATGCGTGTATGCTTCAACTTCTTCGCAAAATGGTTACTAAAATGGAGGTGTCTGTCCATTTTAATTCCCAGATATACTAGGTTGTTGGCTGGTGAATTTTCCTCCGTTCCTGCTATGTAACTAGTAGGGAGCGGGCTTTTTCCCTTTTGAAAAGAGAAAATTACACAGTCAGTCTTACCCGCGTTTACAGAGATATTGAGTCTCCCCAATCTCTCACTGATCTGGTTACAGGCTGCTTCAGCCTGTCTTAAAGCTACCTTGGCACTCATGCTGCTACTGTACACCGCTATGTCTAATAATCTGAAAAACGAAGTAATATATGCTATACTGAAGGATGCGAAAGTAGATTATACTTTTTAAAACTGTGCGTGATATCCTTCTCCAAAAATTTTATTTTTTGAATTAACGCCATATTGCAACGTTTACAACATAAGGTAACTTCTACACAACCAGAAAAAAAAACTTTGGCACAATTAAAATAAGTTAAACATTTTTTTTCCTTTAAAAAACAATAGTTTATTATATTTTTAACTTATTTATTATATATGCATAGTGCAACTTGTATTCTTTAAATCTGTTTTGAATTTAACTGTCTTTCTTATATATATTTTTCTTTTCTTTCTATATATTTACGGGATCTATCATTATTTTATTTTCCAATAATTGTTGGTGAGTAATACTCTAGTTTGCTAAGGCTGTGACATCTAAGTTCTTCAGATTATTACTGTTAAGGTTAGTTTGGTTCTTAAACAATAAGAAACACGAATACCCACGAGTAACACTAAAACGATTTTAATGGACTGTATTTACAAGGATTACCGAACGAAACATATTGTACCTAAAAGGAGTTAATTAATCATAAAATTACATTACTGTACAACAAACACTTCTATTGTTTGACATATGCAACCCAATTTTAATTAAATTATACTATATATGTCCAATGTTACTTGGTCAACAGTCTGGAGGGTATATAATTAGTCGCTTTATACAACGACTAAGCTGGTTACCATAAGCAGCCTGGTTGTCTGCTTGCAGACTAATACGGTAGAGTTGTTTCACGGTCAAATTGAACTCCGAGTGGGATTAATTAACTTCAAATAATGATCATTTGCCGACTGACTGACTGACAAGTTTCAAGAGGGATTAGGAAACATGGATGCTAACTCTCCACAGCCCCCGACACACGCGATTATGAAAGCCAATTAACTAATATGCACTATACAATGTATTTTTTTATACATGGCTTGTTTACTAAACAATTACAATTGTTTCCGTGTTGAGATATTAAATTTTTTTTTAAGTTTGCGAGACTTCACCAATATAACGTTTGTTTGAATTTTTGTTAATGTTTGCAATTACTTTTGTATATCACATCCCGCATATCATTAAGTTCTATTGTATCTCTCAAGTTTGATTAGCTATTGCTGAGAGTATTATTATTATATTGGGAAAATTTCGAATTATAGTGATCAAACATTTTAACTTTGGTTATCCCGTTTGGTTATTCAAGCCGTATCCAAAAATGTTTCGTCCTTGTCGTTACTATTTGGAGCATGGTAAAAATCAGTAATTCATTTATTTTTGGCTATTGTTTTTATTTTATGTTCCTGGAGTTTGTTATTAATGTTGTTTTACAAGGGCAGGGACACTTCAGATTATTGAGTATACAATATTTGTTTAATACATGAGATAGCCTATACCTATAGCTACGAAGATATGTTCCAAGTATATGGAATAATTGTTGCTGATTTACACCCTTCAACACAGTCAGCAGACAGCAAGTCAACCATTATGGAACTGGTTTCAAGTAAACTAAAATCGCCCCTGGTAAGAGATGGAAAGAGTGTCTTATTTGACCGCGCGTCGAAGGAAAGATGTCTGCCTATACTGGATGGGAATGGAAAATCGTATGAATTGGCTGAGCAAGGAGCGGACTCATCGTTTGTTGGTCCGGAGACTGCCAGTGGCCTGTCAAAAGCAACATATTGGAATACGTTTGGAGGCATCCACATTGGGATGGTACAAAAAGGACGAACAACGGTACAAAAGTGCATGTTCATCAACATACCCTCAAAATTAAATAACCCATAACCATTGAACTAAGGTTCCAAGAGAAACAGTCGCATGGACTTTGGCGTATAAGGGTTTAATAAATCTAATTGTCTGACCTTCATTGCTCCCACTTCTCTTGCCTGTCTGTTAGGTTTAGAAATTTTGGTGAGAAAAGGAAAACAAACTAGTTTTCTCTATTTCTAATATAGAGCAATTATCAGAACACTGAATGTTCTTGGCAGGGTGTAAAACTATTGTGAAAATACTATGATAATAAATAATCAGAATTTGATGCTTCAAACTTTGCTTGAAATACCATCCAAATAGTGGTTGGGAATGTGGCATAAATATAAAAAAGACAAAAATTAAACAGTTGACTACAGTGATATGGTGGAAATTACATTAGTAAAGGAATTCCAC
Source organism: Acanthosoma haemorrhoidale (assembly GCA_930367205.1). Taxonomy (NCBI): domain Eukaryota; kingdom Metazoa; phylum Arthropoda; class Insecta; order Hemiptera; family Acanthosomatidae; genus Acanthosoma; species Acanthosoma haemorrhoidale. The sequence goes on along the minus strand of OV884009.1, from coordinate 39,550,022 downwards.
ATCTAAAACCCACATCCAAGAATCAGCTACTAGTCCATATCAAAGAATTCATCTGTCCATACAGTTCATTAACTTGCACATGATTTTGTAACAATATTTATTTCGTAATGTTATTGTAAAAATATGTTTGAATCAAGGTCGCGTATTGAAGAGTTCACCTACGAATAATAACTGCACAATAGAGATGGATTCAAGAGTGACAGAGGGGAACAGGTGTTCGGATTTAGCAAGAATTTGCTCTCTGAATACCCGGAGAAGATGATCCTGTGAAGGATCGTTGGCACTATAAATGCACAAGAGTTACTGAAAAATAAACATCAGCTCCCAGCTACGTGCCCTGTATAACGAACCTTAATTTGAATTTTTTTTGTAAACAAAGGCAGACGATTTTAAATAACCGATTCCTATTTCTGGCTTTCAACACTTTATTTTATGATTAAATATCAGGAAGCTGAATTCATTCATTCTAATAAGTTCTTTAATTATGTCTTATTCCCCTGGGTACAATTGAAATCTTAAACACCTTTAAAACAGTCATTAACCAAGTAAAATAACAACATGATTAACTGAAACTTATATAAATCACTCGGAGTTTTATTGAATATGACACATGTCCGTTATAGTATAATAAATAAAAACAAAAAATAAGTTAGAGACGAGAGGGTTGACCGAACTTGTATGAAACTAAAGCCTCTTCGTTTGTGTCCAGGTATTCTTTAGCCAGAACATACTTGATTAAAAGAAATCTTATGATGATAAATTAAAATCTGCTCTTATATTTCAATGAACAGTAATAATAAATAAATTAATTTGTAACATATATACAATGTTGCACCGTGTCGGAAAGGGTCAACAATTGTCGGGGGGCGTCACTAGGGGAGTGCCTGATCACTCTAGCCCTGGTGACAAGTGCGGATTGTTATAGTTTATAACATGGACCATGTTCCATGTAGGCGTTAATATCTGACTCCATTTATTGATAGGGATGTGTCCCGACAATACACTGTGTTCAGGATGAGGTTCAGAGGTTCATAAAGAATAAGACCAGTTTTCAGAGTTCGGGCGAGAGATCGGCAGCGTAATAGGTACAAGTCTTCAGAGGTCTGCTAGAGGCTGTGAGGCAAGGTGCCGTCGTAGAGGTGTGGCAGAGAGAGTGTGGACCAGTGGAAGGCTAAGTGGGCTTACTCCCAGGCCCCGGGGCCCTGGCGTATCGCGACTAGTGATAGCGGCTATCTGGATGAAGAGACTAGAAAAGAGTGAAGAGTGTGCCGGCCAGGGCCAGCGGCCCTGGCGTAAAGTGACAAGTAGTGTGGCTGTGGAGACTAAGAAACAGAGTGTCTCTTCAGGGCAAAAACCCTTGATTTAAATATCCGTCGCCACTTCCTACCGGGAGGCGGAGCCTTAAGTTTTATGACCGTTGGCCTAAAAAGGGTGTGCTTTATGATGTCACACCTCCCAAGCTACGTGACCTAAACTGTATCTGGCATGATTTTATGACCGCCGGAACGTGACTGAAGGTCTATTTTATTAGGGACAGTAGCTTATCCTCTAGGGTTTTATTGCAGGACCTTCGTCCCTCTGTTACCTGTTTCACGACTACCGACCTCTCTATGATTTATTACAAGAAGTTTACACAGTTTTGCATTTCTATTATAATACATTATGCACCAGAGCATAGGGTAATTTACATATGAGATTGGCAATCGCTACACACCGACTATCACATACATGTACTATTTATATTAACAATAATAGGAGATATGAAAATCCCTGGAATCCTCTGAAATTCAGTGGTAGAAATTTCTTTTCCCCACTAAATGAGAAGAAAGCAGGCATTTGGATCTCCCAAACTGCTCCTGGAGCCACATTAAGGGTAGGAAGGGTTAATACGGGAGTTCTCAAGGCCATTTCCGTGTCAATCTCAGCAATTATCCCGATGTGGATAATTTTACATGGAATTTTAAAAAGTAATTGGGATATGCTAAAGGATGGTGAGTGTATTAAGATTGGTATTGAGAGTTTGATTGGTGACCTAGATAATAGATGTCGGGTCGTCACGAGGGGGGTGCCTGGTTACCCTAGCCCTGGTGACAAGTGAGGGTTGTTTGATTTTATAACCTGGACAATCGTTTCATGACGGCTTTACTATCTGACTCCATTTTTTGATAGGTATGTGCCCGACAGTGCACTATGTTCTGGAGAAGAGGTACAGGGTAGGTTGTAAGTAGTTTATGTGGTCTTGGAATGACCACGAATTCACACTCTGAGGGTAGGCGAAAACTGTCCGGATCCCAAAGGCGAGTGTGAACCGGAGAGAGGCAGACTGGATTACCACAGGAGGTCTGTTAGGAAAATTTGCAGGGCCACGGTAACCGTCGTCCGCGAGGGAGAGGTCTCTCCCAAGGAGGTGCTAGTTTTAGCGAGACGAAGGCAGAGATTCCTACTAGGATGGTGTGGGGTCTGACAACGCCGGACTAAAACATAGTGAGGTTAGGAGAGAAGAGATGTAGAGGTTATTCATAAAGAAGCAGCCAGATTTTCAGAGTTTCAAGCAGGGTAGCCACGAGCCAGTGAGTAGTTGCCAGAAGAGAATGATTTACAGGTGCCAGACCCTAGGTCTTAAATACCCAGCCAGTCTGGCCCTTAGCCAACCATCATTGAGATTGGTGTAGCCAATGATGTGCGGTTTCTTTGTCCTCTGGGAGGGGCTGGCAGGGTGGCAGGGTTTTTGGGCCACCAGGGTCTGTCCCCTCATCTCGTCTCATACCTGCGACTGACAGCTGTTATATAATTCATTGGCACCCCGCATTTTTTATTGCTTAACACATTTACAATGATTTATATTTTGTTCATGTTATTTACATTTGTCTACAATATATATATACAATAGAGTATAGGGTGATTTATCTTATGTAGTTAGCGGTCGCTACAATGGAGTTTACTGTTATTTTTCTAAGGATTTTGGATTGGATAATTTTCATTCTAGGCTGCTTTGCTGTCATCTAAAGTTCATGACCGTAAGTCCAGGTTTGTTTTTAGATGGTTTTGTAAATCAGTACTTTATATTCTAATGAGGGGTTTCTATATAGTAGTTAGTATACTTGTTCACGTTGTCGTATGGTTCTTGCCTAAGGAGTCTGTTGTGTCACTTACTAGTTAGTATTTTGTCATGGTGGAGTCTAACGTGTGTTGGTAAGTATCTATGAGGTCTGGTGACGTAGAACATATTGATTTTTATTGCTTCCACTCGCCCTCCATCCCCCTTTCACTTGATAAATATTAGATTGCTATCATGTTACTATCATTAGGGCATTGAACTAAATTCTATGCCTTTGCGTCAAAAAGAGTTCTTGAAAGCAAGACTAAATAAGTTATTATAGTCCCAATCCACTTAAGTCCTAAAAAATAATGCTTATTATTAAGCAGGTAACTAAAGCCTTAATCGGTCCTACCTACCTAATATTTTTAGCATTAGTAAGGCATCATGTGACCCTCTTTAGCGAAATTTCATTAGTTATACTTAATATAAATAAGAACGATAAGTAAAGTAACACTCGATAATACAATAAATATATTCAAATATAACACGCTAAGTGATGAACTTGGCTAATTACTTTGTAGAATATATACAGCGTATGTTTGAACCCCCCCCCTCCCCGATGCCCATTTCTAACCAATTATTCGAAGTTGAACTAATGAAAATCGAAAAAAATAATAAAAATCAATCTTCAACTTCATATGTGAATGGCAAGCTGTCTAATAGACAAAACTATACAGTCCGTAATATTTTAAATTATATTTAATGATGAAATAAACCAGTGAGTTATATATTATAAACAATAAAATTGAACTAGAATCCTTAATGAGACACGAATACACTCATAAAGATATAAACAAAAACTGTTTAATATTCTAATGAAATACCCTACTATTGTAAAATCGGCTGTATAATAGAAGGAAGGCGTAGAATGTGAAGTTATTGAAAAAGAAGAGATTGAAGAAGATGGATCCGGGATGCTCCTTTATTATTTTCTGATCTAGATATTTACATTCATCCAGTTCCGACGATGAAAACTCCTGATCTCTTTTGAGGAAGATAGAAGATATAACAACACAGCAAATGATATGTACGAATTACAATTCAGGTAGTTTTATTTGCTTAGATGATTCTGCAGATAACGGTAAAACCAATGAATTAAGTTCAAGAAACTAATATTTTATTAAACAACTGGAGTCCAATTAAATAAATAATTTAAAAGAAAGAGAAAATATTATCTTAAAATGGTAAATTATCAATACGGCGAAGTAAGTCATTTTGAGTAAAATCTTACTTCAGAATAGAGGGTAGAGGGTTGAGAAGATGGTTCATGCAGAAATTCAATGAGTTGAGGGAAATATTGCCAATCATATTAGTTTTTAAAAGTCTTATTGTGGACCTATTCATATTTTGAAGTATTTTCACCTGAAAAAGAATTTGAGAAATCTGAAATTTGACTTCTATACGTTACCAGTTGCATTTATTATTGTAATTTTGCCATAAGGATCTGTAAATACGATAGACATTTTCGAACCTGAAAAGGGAATAGGACCGTTATCATAGCAAACTAACATTCCTGCGGAAGCAGTGCCTATTTGAAAAATATAAAATGACAATAGCGATGAGAAGGCTTTTAAATCCTGTATTGACAACATATGGTAAACATTTGCCAACATATTATTTTTCACCTCTATTCCGTTATAATACAGGTGGGTTAATTTATAGATTTTATCTACTCCAGGTCTTCGGTCATGATATACAGCAAGTTAGTTTTTTGGTATTCTAGAGGTGTAATCTCATCCTCAATTTCATCAGCTGGTTTAGTGGAATGCAGGTTTCTAATCACCACCCGTAGTGAGTTCTCTTGCTTTAGCTGATAAGTATGAAAATCAGCCTTTGTATCGTCCAAGTATTTGATGTTAGCTCTATACGTATCGGGGGTGTCTCGTGATCGATCGCGACATGTATATTTGCCCATACCTAAAATTTTTGTCAATTTCGAAAGCAATATAAAATCGCTAATATTTCAGACGAATATTGACGGTGGTGTAGGCTGTTTTGGTTTCATTAGCTTCCATGCCCTCTACTTCAGTATGTTTCAGCGTGAAGAATGAAGACGGTATCTTCTGTCTCTTTAGAATTGCTTGGCTTGGGAAGTCCATTGAACAAGCTGCTGAAGAATTTATTTGCATATGTCTGTTTGAACGTCGTGTTTTTCACCTAATTGTTAATGGAGGAAGTATTGGCCCAAGAGATCTTGATCATTTTTTATTTCTAGGCATTAGTTGTTGATAGAAGCGCATCTTGCATTATGAGCAATGTTTGTTATTATTCAAAAAATGGGTGAATCTGAAGCATCAAACCCACGTCGTATCGTGGTGGTACCAATCAGCCATGCTAGGCGCTAGGATGGATATAACTATTGTCCTGTGTTATCTGTGGACCAGCCGAGCCACACACAAAGCCTACTCAATATGACAGGCTGCTCGGTGTGATATCATCTCTAGCAAACACTAAATCGGTATAGTTATTAATTAACTCAAAGGGCTGTCTCGTGAATTGTCTGTTGAGATATAAGACTGAAATACTTCCTATGAACCGTAGTAAAAGGTGTCAATATGGAGAGCGGCAGGAATACGTTTTTACCTAACAATAGCGCCGGCGCAGAACTCCCGTCAAATATTGAGAAAATGTTTTTTTGATTTAGCAAAACTAACTTGACTAATCTATAAATACTCCAAAATATAGGAAGGCATGTCGTCTATCCCCGTTACACAAACAAATAACCACTATGATAAATGACAAATCACTCCCCACAACTCAAGAATTTTTCCGTTCTCAAACTGAAATTTGTCTCAATAAAACAGTTGTTTCTGAAAATCCACTAATTTTGGAGATTGGTATATACAGGAAAAATTATCTCAAAAGATAAATTCATGAATGAACTAAACATGTGTTACTAAAATACATGTATTGCTTAACATGGGTACCCGAAAAAATGTGTAAACCCTATATTTCGATTACCTTGAATATTATCATAATTTAAATGGTTTAACACATTACTTTTAGGAGTATTTTTAATTTCATTTGTCTGTAAATCAGGTTTTGTTGTTTTCTTCTTTAGCGAGTAGGTTTTTATTTTATTTTTCCTAATCTGTAATAATTTGTGTACATTTATAAAATTATGTTATTGCCTATAAAATAACATGGAAAGGTTACGAAAACATGGCCAAAGGCCAACAGTTGAATTGTAAATTAAATTCCGAATAAAGATTTTATCTTTCTACTTTTGATGTGGTTCGTTTTCAGGATCCCCTGTCTTATTCAATAATTGCTCTACATCGAAAAGGAAAAAACTCAGCACTGAAAACTATACCCGACTCTTCACATTTTACTGTGTAAAACAATCTGAAGCTATGAACCAGTGTTACTATGGATTTAGAAACTAAATTAAGATATGAAACCGTTCTTGATAGTGATAATATCATTTAATATCTCTTGCATAAGTGCAAGGTTTACCTAGAACAGATTAATCACTTTGCCTTCCGCATCGGTGGATTAATCTCCATTGTGTTGACAGTCTCTGGAGCTTCAATTTAGATAAATTCATTACGTTAGCCCAATTTGTAATTCAATCTGTATTGGCTATCCCAAGCAATGCATAATTAATTAAATAATTGTTGAACACTTACTAATATTAGATCTATCTTGTATGTGGACCTGCCGCCAGGATCTCGGTTTCCCGCTGTTAATTGCTACTTCGCTATACTACATTTACCAATACTATAAAGCGTTTCTGACCCCTTTGTTTTACGCCTACAAACAAATAAAGAAACAAAACGTTGCTAAGCATGCATGCAAACAGGCTCCCTACTCCACTATACAAACCATACATAAACCGACAAATCACGCTCATCAATTAAAGTTAGACAGATGACAATTACCTATGGAGAATAGGTTACCTTTACCATTATGAAAATAGCACAGTTATGAACAATGTTTGTTGGATTTAATAACAAATGCATTGCTATCAATATTCTATCTACATCCTTTGTTTCTATCCACCTTATATTCTTGTTACATTATTATTATTGCTAACAAATGTTTAATCAACGTTATTATTTTTGATATATATATATATATATATATAAATATAATTTTGTTCATCCGAAATATCATTTACTATTCCTTCGTACCTATTATAATATACAGATGTGGACTGTGTATTCGATAACTTATTAGCATTTATGGTGGTGACATCTGCAGCCATTAACCACAGTGGGTGATAAAACACAGATTACTCCATGATGAGACATTATTCTTCGGGGCGTAAAAAACAAAAATGTGTCACAATTAACCATGGTCCAACAAGGCTGTAATAGGCATTATCAATTTTATATGGTTCAACGATAGACTAAACTCAACACCATCTGATGAGCCAAAATAAAACAATTGTTATTCAGCTCAAGAACCTGGAACAATTTGCAATTGGCACACAGTTTCTTAATCTTTAAGACCTAACATTTCTAGCCTTATTTGTTACCTTATCTAGTCGTTTTTTTTTATTACAATCTGCCTCATTGGGCAATAAGTAATTGCGATAAATGTTTTCATTTATATCATATTTACAATTTTCATTCACTCGCTCATTCATACAGTATTTACAAACAGCCCAGAGACCACCCAAATCCACTTGGTTGTCACCTCCGTTGCATGCGAAAGAGGAAACGGAGTCTTGGGAAGACACCCACGCTCTTCCGTCAGCTGCGTCACCGGATACGAGCCAGTGGAGGCTGACCAAGAGCGCGAGAGCCACAGACGCTCAGGACATGATTGGAGAAACTGGCCATTGCCAGGACTCCCACTGTCACTCGATTATAGCAGGTCACGAGGCCACTGCCGTTTCAGTCTCCAAGGAGGATTATAGGGATGAGTGACGCAGTGCAATGATTAGGGTGGTTGGAAAGGCTACTGTGGAATTTCATAAACTTGGAAGGGATGAGTTCTAGAATGTAGGGTATATTAAGGTCGTTATGAAAGGTTTTGTTGCTGACATAATAAGGGGCATTTACTATTGTTCTCAGGACTTTTGATTGAAAGGATTGGATACGCTTGATGTTCGACTTTTTTGCTGTCCCCCATAGCTCTATTCCGTATGTCCAGATTGGCTTCATTATAACTTTGTAAATTAGTAATATAGTTTCTATTGAGAAATGGGATGTTCTTTGAAGTAGTCTGTACAGTTGTTCAAAGCGTATGCTTAGTTCTTGTCTTTTTAGCCTCGTATGTGGGTTTCAGGAGTTCAGTAATTTAAGCTCAAGCATTTGATTATGCTATATGTGCGGCACAATTTCATCAAATCTAAATTATCTATCTAAGACTTCTATACTTTCTATACTTCTTCTATTCTATACTTCTAGACTCTTAGATCCGTTTATGTCGACAAATGTATGACGAAAAAAAGCATCATTTATATCCAAGTATGTACCAATATACAAATATTTCTATAATTTCAACATTACTGCTTATATAATGACAAATGAAGTTAAAATAGTAAATGAAATTTTATTTTAATAAGTGATTAGTCACTGAAATTTAATAGAGCTGGAGAAATTGAAATTCTTTATAAATAACGGTAAATGCTACGTTAGATTTGTCTTTGGGAGTCGTCGGCGGTCCGATGTCTACCACATCCATTCTCTATTATACTTAATGGTGGTGCTTAGCCTTGTTAGGTTTTTTTCTATTTTATTGTATGTGGATCCATCTGTGACTTATTTTTATTTTATTGTCATCATTTTTTCTGGCATCATCGATTTTATTTGTTTTTTATTCTTAAGATTAAATTGATACAAACCATATGGTAAAATTAACTTAATATAAATCATATTACCATTGATATAAAACTAATTTTTTTCCAATTATTTATAAAGAAATTTTAATTTAATTGTTTTTTTTTATTTCAGCTGACAATTATATATGCAAATGACAAACAAAATTTTAATTACTTTAACTATATTTATTGATTGTATATTTTAAACTTTCCGACGAAGAAGCGTTCCTTAATTTAGTGCTAATATTGAAATTTTGCAAACATAAGCAGATTTGTGAATATTTAGTTATCAATGATGTTTTTTGATCTGTTGAAAGCACTAGTGCTACGAAACCAAATAGATCTTCATGGAAAAACATTTTTATTAATGGTATGAAGCTCTGCCAGCATTCCACAACATCTTAAAATATGTTGTTTAATGATACAGTTAGATTGGAAATTAACGTTTAAAAAAAAAAATAGAATCAACTGTTTACTCTTTACCTGGATCGCTATATTTCATGGTGGGCCCATGCTTGAAAACTACTTAAACGATTTCAAGAAATTTCGCTTTGACTATGAATTAACAAGCCTATGCATGAAATAATTTGAACTCTAGTGAGCTTTTGACCCATTTAAATACTATTTGCTTTGGCGTTCTCTCGTCGATCTACTTTACAATTATAGTATCCATAATTAAGTTTTAACCAACTTTTACATACTCTTGAGGATGGCTAGGAGGAGGTGGGAAACTAAACTTATTTTTTAGTCCAATTTTATAAATCTGGAAGTAAACAAACCCTAAAAAATAGTAAATTGTTTTAACAGGGTGTTATGTGGATATATAGGTGAGGAAATTAAAAGGCTAACAGACCATAAGTGTTATGGAGTTGTATTTCCAGAATCAGAGGTGAAGAAATATTTTCATTTTAAAAACCTAACGGGCTCTTATGCAATTTCGCACAAGCTACCGACCCGATGAGAATAAATAATGCACTGGCAGTGAGCTTATTATATTACCATGTGAGTATCACACAATGACATATATAACACAATGGTTTCTAAGCTTACATTTGGATTATCTTTTAGTAAACACAAACCATTGCGGCCCACTAGTTAAATTGTAATGTACCCTATTTGGTATAGCCAATGGACTGTAATTAATTAGCAATTTTAAATTGATTCAAAATCAATGAAATAATTAAATCTGAGAATTTCAAAACTCTATCGATCGGCTTTCAAAAAGATCGAAAACCCAAAATATCTATTCGTCCTTTCAAACCCCCAATAACGAAAAACTTTTTACACTTGCCTGGGGTTGGATAGCTTCTTTCTTGAGCGGTTCGGCTTCTTGGAGAAATATGAGGGATAGGAAAGGACAGAGAAAGTTCAGGATAAGCCCGAATCTACCTGATGGTCACGCCAAGAATCCAGAAACAGCAAACAATTCTTCCCCAGTGGTCAGCGATGAAAGGATCGTTTTACATTTATGAAAAACAAACTCTGATATCAAGAAATGAAATTACAAACACCAACTATCGGTAAATTTGAAAATCAAACTGGAAATAATTTTCCTTGGCCGTGGCAAACACCCCATTTAATCGGAGTCCAGATCTAGCCTTTGCAAACTAATAAAACACAATGGCGAATTACTCCCAAAACGGTTTCTGAAATCAATCTCTCGGTGATCTTCCCGCGTAAACAAAACACTATTCAATGCTTTTCCCTGTAGCACAACCTCCTTTATCACGGGACTAAATACTCAAGCTGTTGCTTAATAAATATTAATCCAAATTTATTCCGCACCTTTCGTCATCCACTAAATCACAGTAATGTATAAGCAAATAAAATCTGGTATAAATGATTACACGAAATTATTGGGGTCCCATAAAAATTATATTGAATCATGACATGTACAACGGGATTCTGTGATCTTGGTTAGTAGAAGTGTATGTACATTATCTCGGCAGAAATATCTAGAAAAAGTGAGACATAAGAAGTAATTTTTTTTTCTCTCGCATCTCAATTTTTTTTTTTTTTTTTTAAGTCCGATAATGAACGTTTAAATGCCAAATTAGTATATTATTTTCAAAATATAAAGGAGTAAAGGTTTTATGAACTAAAAATAAATGTTTTAACGAACAAACTACAAAGTAAGTTTAACAAAAACATAGTTTAGATTTATTTCATTAAGGTATCAACATATAATTAAATAGACATTGCACATTAAATTTTGATACTATAAAGGGGAAGAAAAATAAAAGTGAAGAATTATCAAGACCTTTCGAGCACTTCTAATTGGTGTTTGAGGGGAAAATAGGTATATTGAATTTTGAATTTCTACACACTTTCTTCGTTTTTTATATTTCGTTTTTGGACAGAATGGACAGAACCTTCTCTCTCATGCTCTTTTTTCGGAAATCGATTCATTTTCAAGTCTGCCTATTCTTTTGGTACTTTAAACTTTAAGAAAAATTACAACCAAAACCCAATCACACTTATATCTACTTAATTAATTTTTTTAACTTAATTTTATTATGTATCATTACTTTATTTAGTGTTACTATCCTTTTTTTTATTTTTTGTTACGTTTTTCCTATTGTTAGGTTTCCATCATGTATAACATTAAAAAAAAGATTGGAGTATACACGTACCGTCTCAGTAACATACCATGCATACCAAATCATGTAACAGTTTTATTTGTGCTTTTGAGCGAAATTGTGAGCTATTTAAATAATAAAATAAAAAAAAAGTAGGGTATTAAATTAAACAACGCATTGTCAGGATAAATTTATGCAAGAACTTGACAGGCAGGGCGACTTTGATCACCATCAGTTTTACCAGGGTAAGATGAGCAAGTTAAAAGTCTTGTGGGCCCTACCAAGTGCTTGTAATGAGAATAATTAGATAATTATCCCAGTTGTTGGCGGCGCACCTAAACCTATTCTTTGGGCGATAATTATCAATAATATTGAGATATATACCACAAAAAATTAACAATAAACAAAAGAATTAAATGAATCTACCTTTTGTTGTTTTCAATGAAAAAACTTCATTGTTAAGAATAAAGAATCCCTTGTTAAACCGTTGTCTTAAAATAAGGGAAACGTGTAATCCTTTATTCGTTATTGCCTTTATTACCTTACTTTAGTTACAAGGAAAAATAATAACCATGATATTAATTTTTATTTTTTAAATCAACTGCCACGGTATGAATTTTCCTTGTTTAAAGAAACCCCGCTCTACTGATATTTAAGCAGTTCGGAGGTCTAGCTTTTTTAGAATAGAATAGAAAAAAATAATTTACACCAGGAAAAAGTACTCTATTATTAACAATAATCTTCAGATAACAAATTCATATCTGGCGAATAAAAATGAATATTATATTATAAAACAAAAGACAATGTAAAATAATAAGATGTCTTGGTACATTTATTTTTTTATTTTTTATTCAGCCTTAAGACAGCTGTACATTATCCATATATAGTATTCGGCTAATACCAGGAATTTAAATAAATATTTTATTTAAAATCAAGTAATTTTTGGGCACAAATACTTTTATTGCAAGTCAAGTACTGCACTGCCTGCAATAATAATACATCACTACGCCAAAACACCCTCTCTCCGGGTAAGGCGCTCACATACTAAACTTGCACAATTGGACAGAGTTCAGCAACTGTATCTCAGAACAATGAAGGCGCGAGGAAACGCATAAAATACAGCATAGGGACAGACAAGATTATGATATGAAAGTTATTCATTCAAGTCAATTTCAATGAAATAATAGTAATTGAATTGTTATAAGTGTGGCTTTAGAATATCACTTTTCACGTTTCTGCGAAACCACAAAATGGCGCACTGCAACGATACATTAATTAATTAGTAATTGAAGCGTAATAATGATTAAAGGGACCTATTTGCACGGAACGTTTAAGTGGAAAATAACTTATAAAGAATTTTTAGCTCTGTAGATAACGTTACCCATTATCATTTTTGATAATGTTTATCTTAATTATTAAAATCAACACTTCTTCTAAAGGCAGGGTGGCACAGTAGCTCGTCGATATAGGCGGCAACCTCAGAGGTATGTATTTCTTGATCGGCTTCCAAAATCAATTAAATATGAAAGATGGAAAATTATGGAGTGCTTTCAGAGCTCATTAAAAAAGATTCATAAATGAGAATCCCTGCATAATGGGACAGCTATGGAGCCACCTGTGGAGGCACCCGATATTCCGCTTTTCCTCAGTCAAAGTCAAGATTGGTCATGAAACATTACTGAACATAAATAAATAAATTTATTCTTTGTTTTTGAACAGATTGTGTACACAACAATACCATTTAATCGTATTTATATATTTATTTTTCTTGCTTTTTCATTAGTACATTCTTAAATGCCATTGTCAAAATTTATATCACCTGTTTTTTTGTTTTTCTCCAATCTTAATTTGAACACCACGTGACGTATGTGGGCATCGCTAATTTCATATTTACTGGACACGTTTTTTTATCACTGATTGAGCTTACAAAGATCAACATAATTGGGCCACCGGCCTCAGCACGCATTTTTGTTAAACTACACAGTTCTTATAACCATTTATTCTGTTTATTATATCATTTTTATATTATATATTTCTGTTACATGGTACTAATGAGAACATTTACCACAATTAGCTAATGCCCAATAAAACAGATTGTGATTTTATTACAAATAAAGAAATTGTGTTTCCTATAATATGTATATTTCTGTATAATTACAAGTAAAATATCGCTTCAAAATATAGGCAGAGTGAGAGATAGAGAGAACAAGATGATTTTCCTCTCATTGTCTTTATAATGATGATAATTTTGGTGGAAAAAAAATGAAAATATAGATCAAACGACTATTTGGATATCTTCCCAATTATTAAAACCTGTTGTTTTATGAAAAGAACCTTTGGTAGTATTCCTTTTTTTAAATTTGAAATAAAACATTAAACTCGAAATCCTAGCCCCCCGGCGGGCACCCCTCTTACCAAAACAAATGTTATGATTGTTAAAGTTAGCAACGTAATTTACATGGGATTGGTTCCCTTTAGGTAATTCACTTTAAGGGTTAAAGATGGGATAAATTTATTTGTTTGTTGTGTGATTGATAAACAACCAGAAGAGAGTTGGTTGTGCGAATAACGTTTGCAAAGTAGGTTTTAATATTATCGGATATTTCCCTAGGGATTGGAAGAGGGCAGAACTGCAGCTGATCCCTAAGGGCGCAGACCGGGATCCCTTACCTACTAAGAGCTACAGCCCATCAACCTACTCCCAGTCCTAAGTAAAGTCCTCAGACGTCTGATGAGCATCCAAGGCTCTACAGATCAAGTAAAGGTCGTCTCTGGATAGGAGGCAGGGGGACATAATGGAGACTCGCTCCAAGTACGTCATAGCGATGACGTATGAAATCTCCTCTGCCTTCGACAGAGTCTATGATAAAGGAGTCACAGGAATCGGAGACAGCCAGGAAACTCTATGAACTTGAGGGAAGCTATCCGAACTAATGGAGGGTAGTCATCAGAGGAGAGTCATACGAGGCGGAGGTCGTAACCCTTAATGACTACGGGATTCCTGCGGTAGCCTGCGCGGATGATCCAGTGACGACTATTGCGGAGGTCTCCCTGTGCCTGTGCTTGTGCCACCCTTGTGGAAGAGTATTCAGCGTCCAGAAAGATTACCATGGGTGTAGGGAAGATTACAGTCACTTTGGTAAGAGGCAAAATGCCAGAGTGTAGCCATCTTATTCACATGGGCATTGAAGGAAGGTCCATAATCGTCTTTCTAGTTCACGTACCTAGGTGCGAGACTGAGCAAAAAATGAACCTTTAGCTTACTAGGTGCCACTAGGTGGCCAAAGTGGCATGGGTCACTTACAACTTTGCCAGGATTGGTGTTGCGATGTGGGGAATAAGATTCCCTGTCTAAAGGAACCTATGAGGCCGTAGTGTTAGGAATTATAAGACAAGCCTCCAACTTGTTAGTGCCGAGAGCCTGTAGGACTGCTTCCTTCCAAGCGTTTATGATCATATGAATTTCTGGTTTTGAAAAAAAACAACGAGATACTAACACGTGAAGTCCTGCATTCTCTGGGTCAGTCACGATTGCGTCTTTTTGTTACAAAAGCGGGGTGGATTCCTTTCTGTTGTACATAGTAACCTTTATTTATACATTTAAATGTGTAAGGAAATTACAAGAAAATATAAAGCATATTTGTATAATATAGTTGATGAAGTTAATGACACTTTCATGTACTCAATTTAACACATTTTTTTACCTGTTTCGTAGAATGTGTACACATGTACACACACTTCAAAATGTGTCCCGGGCGTGGGCCGTGGTAGTTTCATAAGTACTAATTAAATGAAATGATTCTTAACAAAATATATTTTTTGGTCGATCGAAAATTCTTCATCATATTTATTTCATAACCTGTTAAACAGAAAACAGAACTTTTATCAAATAGAAAAAAAAAATTAGATAGCTAAAATATCGACGAAAACAACAAAGTTATAAAAATTTGCTGAAACGGCTTTGTTTTGAAAAACATAAAATTTATGTTTCGATAACCGTATCGAATGTCATAACTTACCTATGAAAAAAGTTCAAAAAGCTTAGGCTTAAATAGCGTCGTAGTTGGGACTTATGTCCGGTTATTTTGTTTTAACTAAAAACCGATCAGCAGATATTGATGCGTGGAATATATCTTTGAACATACTGCCGGAATAATGTTTTTATTATCCGGGGTCTATGTCCCTTAGGAACAAACGTTTATTTAACGTCGGTTCATTGACAGATAAGTCCTTACTGTAATATAGTATGTAAGAAAAAAACGAGGTAAGCAAATATGTTAATATGTAAAATATATACATAAACACATTAAAACACGTATTCGACAGGGAGTAAAAATATAAAATAAAAATAAGCCAAATCAATGTGAATAAAATAAAATAAGAGCTTGCTATAAAAACATAATATCTATACATACACTAAATAAAAATTGGGTATTCACACATAAATATGTAAATACAAGCTTTCTATACCAATATTTACACTTTGAAAAAATACCCTATGTGGATAATAGTAACCTACATAAAATGATAAGACATGTACAGAATAAATGTGGGACCTTCTTTTGAACTTAACCTTAACCTCGTGAAAGAAACGAAAACCATAGCAGTTAAAAAAACAGCCCTTACAAGCGCAGTCATTTCCAATCGATATAAAGGCCTTTTCAGAGAAAGATACAAGCCGGAAGAAAGCGCTGGTCAAACATCCGCCCCTCCAGAAAAAAATCCGAAGGGGGTTCGTGACGTCCACTGACAATCAAGAAAATCGTACTCAACAATATCGAAGGACACTTACATGACTACACCTGAATTTCTGAAATACTTATTAAACGATTGAGAACAAGAAACAAAGAAATTGATAAGTGGTAACCAAAACTACCCTTTTTATTTTGCTAGTCATTTTTGTCATTGCAAATCACCTTTTTAAGTCATAAAAATTGTGAATTGGTAATATACAAACCTATTACTACCGTAACGTTATTAAATATCTAATTGCTATTGTATTTTTTAATATCATTTGTAACATTGTTTGTCTCTTTGTGTTAGTTTTCTACGAGCCCTTAGCTATGGGTAAATAATCATATTTTAAATCATAGTTGTTATCAGAACCTGGTTTTGAGAAAATCACAGAAGTTAAAAAATGGGCGCAACGTTTTTCACGCTTCATTTTCCCCCTTAGTTCCAGTTATTGTGATTTAACTAAAAACTTCAGAGTCATTCAGAAGTTCAGATGAACTGAATCACTTTTACGACTGGGGTGGTAATACATTTAGATACCCAGGTAAAACATAATGTGAATAAAAGTAGAGCGTTTTCCCTACAAGCTTCACAACAAGATACTATCTTATAATTATTTATTAATAAAAAAAAATCAGCGATTACTTTATCAGTCTAAAATAATGACACCATTATTTTTTCTTATAATGAAAAAAACATTAGTAGCCAAGTGTGAAAGTAAACAAATATCTGGATTTATATATATATCACATAAATGTGTAAATGCACACTTTCTATACAAATATAATTGCAATGAATAAAAGTATGGACATATTCTATAATGAATAAATTGTTCCATAACTAGGAAGCATCTGTCTGGTTGGTGAAATAGGAAGGAGGTGTTTGAATAGGAGCGTTTTGAAGGGTCGTAAGGATGAATCATGATGGGTATAATGAGGGGAGAGAGTTCCAGGGACCCAGAAAAGAATGATCGTATGCTGCAGTTTTGTGGACAGAAGAGTAAAGACAAGATTTGCGTTATGATTTACAATATATTTTTACAACCACAGAGGAGGTGGTATCTGGATTCGGAATTAAAATAAAAAAAGCTATACATCACTATTTATTAGCTATCAAACAGGGACAAATACCATACATTAATGAAGTAATGAAGTACAGGTACTAAATTTTACATATACCTACACGCAATAAGCAAACTAGTTAGTACAAACTTCGGAAGATGAGTTGGATTAGTATGTGATAGGTTAGGTAAGTAGACTATTTAGAAACAATATTAGAACAACACACAGGGTGATTCCAAAGCAAAAAACAACGAGCATGAACAAGAAACAAAAATAATTAGAGAAACATACCAATTATGATATTAGAATCTCTTTTGGTTATTATTTCAAAGGGATAATTTATCAGATATTCACATACAGAATGCTAGGAGTTGAACCATTTTTGTAAATTAGTTTCTGTTAGAAATTTGGCAAAGACGGGTAAAATTTTAATATATATTAAAATAAATTTTATAAATTGACAATCATCGCTTCTTTAGTTTTATTTTACATTTATTATTTTACAAGTCTTGTACTGACCGATTGTATAGGAGCGGATCAAACTATAATACAATAACTGATACGGGCACAATAGTGTAATCAGTTAGGATAACGAAGTAGATAATTAAGAAAGAATATGTATAACGGTAAAGACGTATGACAATATAATACAAATATAAATAAAAAAGTGTGTGAATTAACAATGATCGCTGCAATAGTTTTATTTTACATTTATTTCATACTATGAATATAAATTGATTTTAAAACTTTAATAATAAGTTAAACTACCATAAAAAAACTTGTTGTTAAAGTATTTTCGTTTTTTTCAAAAATTTGAACGGATTCAATAGGAATGAATTAAACATTTGTACAATAACTGACACATGGACAGTTGTGCGATAGGTTAGGTAAACGGAGCAGACAATATGAAAACAATATTATAAGAACACACAAGGCGATTCCAAAGCAAAGAACAACTGGCATGAACAAGGAACAAAAAAAGTTAGAAAAACATACCAATTAAGATATTGAAATCTCTTTAGGTTATATTTCAAGGAGATAATCAATCATATAATAATTACCAATAAAATGCAAGCAGATTATGAATTTTTTTAAATTTTTTTAAATTTGTTTCTGTCACTAAACGGCAAAGACGGGTAACAATAAAATACATATATTAAAATTTTTTTTGTTAATAATTTGATTTTACATATATATTATGGTACAGCTGATAATAAGTTTTGTAAAAATAATAAGCAGATAAGCCACACATATAATAAAACAAGCGGAATAAAGAGTTTCGAATTTATTTGTGAAATTCATCGCGGCTAAGTCTAATACCGATTGAATAGGAATGAATTAAACATTTTTACAATAACTAATTTATTCACAATTATACAATAGGTACGTAAGTGAAGCAGACAATATGGAAACAATATTATAAGAACACACAGGGCGATTCCAAAGCAAAGAACAACTGGCATAAACAAGACACAAAAATAATTAGAGGAACAACCAATTAAGATATTGAAATCTCTTTAGGTTATATTTCAAAGAGATAATCAATCATATAATAATCACCAATAAAATGCAAGAAGGTTAAATATTTTTGTAAATTAGTTTCTGCCACGAAGTAGGCAAAGACGGGTAACAATATAAAACAATTATTAAAATATAATTTGCTAATAGTTTGATTTTACATTTATATTATGTTACAGTTGATAATTAGTTTTCTAAAAATCATAACCAGATAAGCCTCACATATAAAAAACTAGCTGAATAAAGAGTTTCGAATTTTTAGTGAAAAGTCATCACGGCAAGGTCTATTACCGATTGAATAGGATTGAATTAAACATTTGTACAATAACTGATTCATTCACAATTATAAAATAGATTCGTAAATGAAGCAGACAATATGAAAACAATATTATAAAAACACACAGGGCGATTCCAAAGCAAAGAACAACTGGCATGAACAAGACACAAAAATAATTAGAGGAACAACCAATTAAGATATTGAAATCTCTTTAGGTTATATTTCAAAGAGATAATCAATCATATAATAATCACCAATAAAATGCAAGAAGGTTAAATATTTTTGTAAATTAGTTTCTGCCACGAAGTAGGCAAAGACGGGTAACAATATAAAACAATTATTAAAATATAATTTGCTAATAGTTTGATTTTACATTTATATTATGTTACAGTTGATAATTAGTTTTCTAAAAATCATAACCAGATAAGCCTCACATATAAAAAACTAGCTGAATAAAGAGTTTCGAATTTTTAGTGAAAAGTCATCACGGCAAGGTCTATTACCGATTGAATAGGATTGAATTAAACATTTGTACAATAACTGATTCATTCACAATTATAAAATAGATTCGTAAATGAAGCAGACAATATGAAAACAATATTATAAAAACACACAGGGCGATTCCAAAGCAAAGAACAACTGGCATGAACAAGACACAAAAATAATTAGAGGAACAACCAATTAAGATATTGAAATCTCTTTAGGTTATATTTCAAAGAGATAATCAATCATATAATAATCACCAATAAAATGCAAGAAGGTTAAATATTTTTGTAAATTAGTTTCTGTCACGAAGTAGGCAAAGACGGGTAACAATATAATACAATTATTAAAATAAAATTTGCTAATAGTTTGATTTTACATTAATATTATGATACAGTTGATAATAATTTTCTAAAAATAATAAGCAGATAAGCCACACATATAAAAAACTAGCTGAATAAAGAGTTTCGAATTTTTAGTGAAAAGTCATCACGGCAAGGTCTATTACCGATTGAATAGGAATGAATTAAACATTAATACAATAACTGATTCATTCACAATTATAAAATAGATTCGTAAATGAAGCAGACAATATGAAAACAATATTATAAGAACACACAGGGCGATTCCAAAGCAAAGAACAACTGGCATGAACAAGACACAAAAATAATTAGAGGAACAACCAATTAAGATATTGAAATCTCTTTAGGTTATATTTCAAAGAGATAATCAATCATATAATAATCACCAATAAAATGCAAGAAGGTTAAATATTTTTGTAAATTAGTTTCTGTCACGAAGTAGGCAAAGACGGGTAACAATATAATACAATTATTAAAATAAAATTTGCTAATAGTTTGATTTTACATTAATATTATGATACAGTTGATAATAATTTTCTAAAAATAATAAGCAGATAAGCCACACATATAAAAAACTAGCTGAATAAAGAGTTTCGAATTTTTAGTGAAAAGTCATCACGGCAAGGTCTATTACCGATTGAATAGGAATGAATTAAACATTAATACAATAACTGATTCATTCACAATTATAAAATAGATTCGTAAATGAAGCAGACAATATGAAAACAATATTATAAGAACACACAGGGCGATTCCAAAGCAAAGAACAACTGGCATGAACAAGACACAAAAATAATTAGAGGAACAACCAATTAAGATATTGAAATCTCTTTAGGTTATATTTCAAAGAGATAATCAATCATATAATAATCACCAATAAAATGCAAGAAGGTTAAATATTTTTGTAAATTAGTTTCTGTCACGAAGTAGGCAAAGACGGGTAACAATATAATACAATTATTAAAATAAAATTTGCTAATAGTTTGATTTTACATTAATATTATGATACAGTTGATAATAATTTTCTAAAAATAATAAGCAGATAAGCCACACATATAAAAAACTAGCTGAATAAAGAGTTTCGAATTTTTAGTGAAAAGTCATCACGGCAAGGTCTATTACCGATTGAATAGGAATGAATTAAACATTAATACAATAACTGATTCATTCACAATTATAAAATAGATTCGTAAATGAAGCAGACAATATGAAAACAATATTATAAGAACACACAGGGCGATTCCAAAGCAAAGAACAACTGGCATGAACAAGACACAAAAATAATTAGAGGAACAACCAATTAAGATATTGAAATCTCTTTAGGTTATATTTCAAAGAGATAATCAATCATATAATAATCACCAATAAAATGCAAGAAGGTTAAATATTTTTGTAAATTAGTTTCTGTCACGAAGTAGGCAAAGACGGGTAACAATATAATACAATTATTAAAATAAAATTTGCTAATAGTTTGATTTTACATTAATATTATGATACAGTTGATAATAATTTTCTAAAAATAATAAGCAGATAAGCCACACATATAAAAAACTAGCTGAATAAAGAGTTTCGAATTTTTAGTGAAAAGTCATCACGGCAAGGTCTATTACCGATTGAATAGGAATGAATTAAACATTAATACAATAACTGATTCATTCACAATTATAAAATAGATTCGTAAATGAAGCAGACAATATGAAAACAATATTATAAGAACACACAGGGCGATTCCAAAGCAAAGAACAACTGGCATGAACAAGACACAAAAATAATTAGAGGAACAACCAATTAAGATATTGAAATCTCTTTAGGTTATATTTCAAAGAGATAATCAATCATATAATAATCACCAATAAAATGCAAGAAGGTTAAATATTTTTGTAAATTAGTTTCTGTCACAAAGTAGGCAAAGACGGGTAACAATATAATACAATTATTAAAATAAAATTTTCTAATAGTTTGATTTTACATTAATATTATGTTACAGTTGATAATTAGTTTTCTAAAAATAATAAGCAGATAAGCCACACATATAAAAAACTAGCTGAATAAAGAGTTTCGAATTTTTAGTGAAAAGTCATCACGGCAAGGTCTATTACCGATTGAATAGGAATGAATTAAACATTAATACAATAACTGATTCATTCACAATTATAAAATAGATTCGTAAATGAAGCAGACAATATGAAAACAATATTATAAAAACACACAGGGCGATTCCAAAGCAAAGAACAACTGGCATGAACAAGACACAAAAATAATTAGAGGAACAACCAATTAAGATATTGAAATCTCTTTAGGTTATATTTCAAAGAGATAATCAATCATATAATAATCACCAATAAAATGCAAGAAGGTTAAATATTTTTGTAAATTAGTTTCTGTCACAAAGTAGGCAAAGACGGGTAACAATATAATACATATATTAAAATAAAATTTGCTAATAGTTTGATTTTACATTAATATTATGTTACAGTTGATAATTAGTTTTCTAAAAATAATAAGCAGATAAGCCACACATATAAAAAACTAGATGAATAAAGAGTTTCGAATTTTTAGTGAAAAGTCATCACGGCAAGGTCTATTACCGATTGAATAGGAATGAATTAAACATTAGTAAAATAACTAATTCATTCACAATTATAAAATAGATCCGTGAATGAAGCAGGCAACATGAAAACAATATTATAAGAACACACAGGGCGATTCCAAAGCAAAGAACAACTGGCATGAACAAGACACAAAAATAATTAGAGGAACAACCAATTAAGATATTGAAATCTCTTTAGGTTATATTTCAAAGAGATAATCAATCATATAATAATCACCAATAAAATGCAAGAAGGTTAAATATTTTTGTAAATTAGTTTCTGTCACGAAGTAGGCAAAGACGGGTAACAATATAATACAATTATTAAAATAAAATTTGCTAATAGTTTGATTTCACATTAATATTATGTTACAGTTGATAATTAGTTTTCTAAAAATAATAAGCAGATAAGCCACACATATAAAAAACTAGCTGAATAAAGAGTTTCGAATTTTTAGTGAAAAGTCATCACGGCAAGGTCTATTACCGATTGAATAGGAATGAATTAAACATTAATACAATAACTGATTCATTCACAATTATAAAATAGATTCGTAAATGAAGCAGACAATATGAAAACAATATTATAAAAACACACAGGGCGATTCCAAAGCAAAGAACAACTGGCATGAACAAGACACAAAAATAATTAGAGGAACAACCAATTAAGATATTGAAATCTCTTTAGGTTATATTTCAAAGAGATAATCAATCATATAATAATCACCAATAAAATGCAAGAAGGTTAAATATTTTTGTAAATTAGTTTCTGTCACAAAGTAGGCAAAGACGGGTAACAATATAATACATATATTAAAATAAAATTTGCTAATAGTTTGATTTTACATTAATATTATGTTACAGTTGATAATTAGTTTTCTAAAAATAATAAGCAGATAAGCCACACATATAAAAAACTAGATGAATAAAGAGTTTCGAATTTTTAGTGAAAAGTCATCACGGCAAGGTCTATTACCGATTGAATAGGAATGAATTAAACATTAGTACAATAACTAATTCATTCACAATTATAAAATAGATCCGTGAATGAAGCAGGCAACATGAAAACAATATTATAAAAACACACAGGGCGATTCCAAAGCAAAGAACAACTGGCATGAACAAGACACAAAAATAATTAGAGGAACAACCAATTAAGATATTGAAATCTCTTTAGGTTATATTTCAAAGAGATAATCAATCATATAATAATCACCAATAAAATGCAAGAAGGTTAAATATTTTTGTAAATTAGTTTCTGTCACAAAGTAGGCAAAGACGGGTAACAATATAATACATATATTAAAATAAAATTTGCTAATAGTTTGATTTCACATTAATATTATGTTACAGTTGATAATTAGTTTTCTAAAAATAATAAGCAGATAAGCCACACATATAAAAAACTAGATGAATAAAGAGTTTCGAATTTTTAGTGAAAAGTCATCACGGCAAGGTCTATTACCGATTGAATAGGAATGAATTAAACATTAGTACAATAACTAATTCATTCACAATTATAAAATAGATCCGTGAATGAAGCAGGCAACATGAAAACAATATTATAAGAACACACAGGGCGATTCCAAAGCAAAGAACAACTGGCATGAACAAGACACAAAAATAATTAGAGGAACAACCAATTAAGATATTGAAATCTCTTTAGGTTATATTTCAAAGAGATAATCAATCATATAATAATCACCAATAAAATGCAAGAAGGTTAAATATTTTTGTAAATTAGTTTCTGTCACGAAGTAGGCAAAGACGGGTAACAATATAATACAATTATTAAAATAAAATTTGCTAATAGTTTGATTTCACATTAATATTATGTTACAGTTGATAATTAGTTTTCTAAAAATAATAAGCAGATAAGCCACACATATAAAAAACTAGCTGAATAAAGAGTTTCGAATTTTTAGTGAAAAGTCATCACGGCAAGGTCTATTGACGATTGAATAGGGATGATTTATACATTAATACAATAACTGATTCATTCACAATTATAAAATAGATTCGTAAATGAAGCAGGCAACATGAAAACAATATTATAAGAACACACAGGGCGATTCCAAAGCAAAGAACAACTGGCATGAACAAGACACAAAAATAATTAGAGGAACAACCAATTAAGATATTGAAATCTCTTTAGGTTATATTTCAAAGAGATAATCAATCATATAATAATCACCAATAAAATGCAAGAAGGTTAAATATTTTTGTAAATTAGTTTCTGCCACGAAGTAGGCAAAGACGGGTAACAATATAAAACAATTATTAAAATATAATTTGCTAATAGTTTGATTTCACATTAATATTATGTTACAGTTGATAATTAGTTTTCTAAAAATAATAAGCAGATAAGCCACACATATAAAAAACTAGCTGAATAAAGAGTTTCGAATTTTTAGTGAAAAGTCATCACGGCAAGGTCTATTACCGATTGAATAGGGATGATTTAAACATTAATACAATAACTGATTCATTCACAATTATAAAATAGATTCGTAAATGAAGCAGACAATATGAAAACAATATTATAAAAACACACAGGGCGATTCCAAAGCAAAGAACAACTGGCATGAACAAGACACAAAAATAATTAGAGGAACAACCAATTAAGATATTGAAATCTCTTTAGGTTATATTTCAAAGAGATAATCAATCATATAATAATCACCAATAAAATGCAAGAAGGTTAAATATTTTTGTAAATTAGTTTCTGTCACAAAGTAGGCAAAGACGGGTAACAATATAATACAATTATTAAAATAAAATTTGCTAATAGTTTGATTTCACATTAATATTATGTTACAGTTGATAATTAGTTTTCTAAAAATAATAAGCAGATAAGCCACACATATAAAAAACTAGCTGAATAAAGAGTTTCGAATTTTTAGTGAAAAGTCATCACGGCAAGGTCTATTACCGATTGAATAGGGATGATTTAAACATTAATACAATAACTGATTCATTCACAATTATAAAATAGATTCGTAAATGAAGCAGACAATATGAAAACAATATTATAAAAACACACAGGGCGATTCCAAAGCAAAGAACAACTGGCATGAACAAGACACAAAAATAATTAGAGGAACAACCAATTAAGATATTGAAATCTCTTTAGGTTATATTTCAAAGAGATAATCAATCATATAATAATCACCAATAAAATGCAAGAAGGTTAAATATTTTTGTAAATTAGTTTCTGCCACGAAGTAGGCAAAGACGGGTAACAATATAAAACAATTATTAAAATATAATTTGCTAATAGTTTGATTTCACATTAATATTATGTTACAGTTGATAATTAGTTTTCTAAAAATAATAAGCAGATAAGCCACACATATAAAAAACTAGCTGAATAAAGAGTTTCGAATTTTTAGTGAAAAGTCATCACGGCAAGGTCTATTACCGATTGAATAGGGATGATTTAAACATTAATACAATAACTGATTCATTCACAATTATAAAATAGATTCGTAAATGAAGCAGACAATATGAAAACAATATTATAAAAACACACAGGGCGATTCCAAAGCAAAGAACAACTGGCATGAACAAGACACAAAAATAATTAGAGGAACAACCAATTAAGATATTGAAATCTCTTTAGGTTATATTTCAAAGAGATAATCAATCATATAATAATCACCAATAAAATAGAAGAAGGTTAAATATTTTTGTAAATTAGTTTCTGCCACGAAGTAGGCAAAGACGGGTAACAATATAATACAATTATTAAAATAAAATTTGCTAATAGTTTGATTTCACATTAATATTATGTTACAGTTGATAATTAGTTTTCTAAAAATAATAAGCAGATAAGCCACACATATAAAAAACTAGCTGAATAAAGAGTTTCGAATTTTTAGTGAAAAGTCATCACGGCAAGGTCTATTACCGATTGAATAGGATTGATTTAAACATTAATACAATAACTGATTCATTCACAATTATAAAATAGATTCGTAAATGAAGCAGACAATATGAAAACAATATTATAAAAACACACAGGGCGATTCCAAAGCAAAGAACAACTGGCATGAACAAGACACAAAAATAATTAGAGGAACAACCAATTAAGATATTGAAATCTCTTTAGGTTATATTTCAAAGAGATAATCAATCATATAATAATCACCAATAAAATAGAAGAAGGTTAAATATTTTTGTAAATTAGTTTCTGCCACGAAGTAGGCAAAGACGGGTAACAATATAATACAATTATTAAAATAAAATTTGCTAATAGTTTGATTTCACATTAATATTATGTTACAGTTGATAATTAGTTTTCTAAAAATAATAAGCAGATAAGCCACACATATAAAAAACTAGCTGAATAAAGAGTTTCGAATTTTTAGTGAAAAGTCATCACGGCAAGGTCTATTACCGATTGAATAGGATTGATTTAAACATTAATACAATAACTGATTCATTCACAATTATAAAATAGATTCGTAAATGAAGCAGACAATATGAAAACAATATTATAAAAACACACAGGGCGATTCCAAAGCAAAGAACAACTGGCATGAACAAGACACAAAAATAATTAGAGGAACAACCAATTAAGATATTGAAATCTCTTTAGGTTATATTTCAAAGAGATAATCAATCATATAATAATCACCAATAAAATAGAAGAAGGTTAAATATTTTTGTAAATTAGTTTCTGCCACGAAGTAGGCAAAGACGGGTAACAATATAATACAATTATTAAAATAAAATTTGCTAATAGTTTGATTTCACATTAATATTATGTTACAGTTGATAATTAGTTTTCTAAAAATAATAAGCAGATAAGCCACACATATAAAAAACTAGCTGAATAAAGAGTTTCGAATTTTTAGTGAAAAGTCATCACGGCAAGGTCTATTACCGATTGAATAGGATTGATTTAAACATTAATACAATAACTGATTCATTCACAATTATAAAATAGATTCGTAAATGAAGCAGACAATATGGAAACAATATTATAAGAACACACAGGGCGATTCCAAAGCAAAGAACAACTGGCATAAACAAGACACAAAAATAATTAGAGGAACAACCAATTAAGATATTGAAATCTCTTTAGGTTATATTTCAAAGAGATAATCAATCATATAATAATCACCAATAAAATAGAAGAAGGTTAAATATTTTTGTAAATTAGTTTCTGCCACGAAGTAGGCAAAGACGGGTAACAATATAATACAATTATTAAAATAAAATTTGCTAATAGTTTGATTTCACATTAATATTATGTTACAGTTGATAATTAGTTTTCTAAAAATAATAAGCAGATAAGCCACACATATAAAAAACTAGCTGAATAAAGAGTTTCGAATTTTTAGTGAAAAGTCATCACGGCAAGGTCTATTACCGATTGAATAGGATTGATTTAAACATTAATACAATAACTGATTCATTCACAATTATAAAATAGATTCGTAAATGAAGCAGACAATATGAAAACAATATTATAAAAACACACAGGGCGATTCCAAAGCAAAGAACAACTGGCATGAACAAGACACAAAAATAATTAGAGGAACAACCAATTAAGATATTGAAATCTCTTTAGGTTATATTTCAAAGAGATAATCAATCATATAATAATCACCAATAAAATAGAAGAAGGTTACATATTTTTGTAAATTAGTTTCTGCCACGAAGTAGGCAAAGACGGGTAACAATATAAAACAATTATTAAAATATAATTTGCTAATAGTTTGATTTTACATATATATTATGATACAGTTGATAATTAGTTTTCTAAAAATCATAACCAGATAAGCCTCACATATAAAAAACTAGCTGAATAAAGAGTTTCTAATGTTTTTGTGAAAAAGTCATCACGGCAAGGTCTATTGACGATTGAATAGGATTGATTTAAACATTAGTACAATAACTGATTCATTCACAATTATAAAATAGATCCGTGAATGAAGCAGGCAACATGAAAACAATATTATAAGAACACACAGGGCGATTCCAAAGCAAAGAACAACTGGCATAAACAAGACACAAAAATAATTAGAGGAACAACCAATTAAGATATTGAAATCTCTTTAGGTTATATTTCAAAGAGATAATCAATCATATAATAATCACCAATAAAATGCAAGAAGGTTAAATATTTTTGTAAATTAGTTTCTGCCACGAAGTAGGCAAAGACGGGTAACAATATAAAACAATTATTAAAATATAATTTGCTAATAGTTTGATTTTACATATATATTATGATACAGTTGATAATTAGTTTTCTAAAAATCATAACCAGATAAGCCTCACATATAAAAAACTAGCTGAATAAAGATTTTCTAATGTTTTTGTGAAAAAGTCATCACGGCAAGGTCTATTACCGATTGAATAGGATTGATTTAAACATTAGTACAATAACTGATTCATTCACAATTATAAAATAGATCCGTGAATGAAGCAGGCAACATGAAAACAATATTATAAGAACACACAGGGCGATTCCAAAGCAAAGAACAACTGGCATGAACAAGACACAAAAATAATTAGAGGAACAACCAATTAAGATATTGAAATCTCTTTAGGTTATATTTCAAAGAGATAATCAATCATATAATAATCACCAATAAAATGCAAGAAGGTTAAATATTTTTGTAAATTAGTTTCTGCCACGAAGTAGGCAAAGACGGGTAACAATATAAAACAATTATTAAAATATAATTTGCTAATAGTTTGATTTTACATATATATTATGATACAGTTGATAATTAGTTTTCTAAAAATCATAACCAGATAAGCCTCACATATAAAAAACTAGCTGAATAAAGATTTTCTAATGTTTTTGTGAAAAAGTCATCACGGCAAGGTCTATTGACGATTGAATAGGATTGAATTAAACATTAGTACAATAACTGATTCATTCACAATTATAAAATAGATCTGTGAATGAAGCAGACAATATGAAAACAATATTATAAGAACACACAGGGCGATTCCAAAGCAAAGAACAACTGGCATGAACAAGACACAAAAATAATTAGAGGAACAACCAATTAAGATATTGAAATCTCTTTAGGTTATATTTCAAAGAGATAATCAATCATATAATAATCACCAATAAAATGCAAGAAGGTTAAATATTTTTATAAATAAGTTTCTGTCACAAAGTAGGCAAAGACGGGTAACAATATAATACAATTATTAAAATAAAATTTGCTAATAGTTTGATTTTACATTTATATTATGATACATTTGATAATTAGTTTTCTAAAAATCATAACCAGATAAGCCTCACATATAAAAAACTAGCTGAATAAAGAGTTTCGAATTTTTAGTGAAAAGTCATCACGGCAAGGTCTATTACCGATTGAATAGGATTGATTTAAACATTAATACAATAACTGATTCATTCACAATTATAAAATAGATTCGTAAATGAAGCAGACAATATGAAAACAATATTATAAAAACACACAGGGCGATTCCAAAGCAAAGAACAACTGGCATGAACAAGACACAAAAATAATTAGAGGAACAACCAATTAAGATATTGAAATCTCTTTAGGTTATATTTCAAAGAGATAATCAATCATATAATAATCACCAATAAAATAGAAGAAGGTTAAATATTTTTGTAAATTAGTTTCTGCCACGAAGTAGGCAAAGACGGGTAACAATATAATACAATTATTAAAATAAAATTTGCTAATAGTTTGATTTCACATTAATATTATGTTACAGTTGATAATTAGTTTTCTAAAAATAATAAGCAGATAAGCCACACATATAAAAAACTAGCTGAATAAAGAGTTTCGAATTTTTAGTGAAAAGTCATCACGGCAAGGTCTATTACCGATTGAATAGGATTGATTTAAACATTAATACAATAACTGATTCATTCACAATTATAAAATAGATTCGTAAATGAAGCAGACAATATGAAAACAATATTATAAAAACACACAGGGCGATTCCAAAGCAAAGAACAACTGGCATGAACAAGACACAAAAATAATTAGAGGAACAACCAATTAAGATATTGAAATCTCTTTAGGTTATATTTCAAAGAGATAATCAATCATATAATAATCACCAATAAAATAGAAGAAGGTTACATATTTTTGTAAATTAGTTTCTGCCACGAAGTAGGCAAAGACGGGTAACAATATAAAACAATTATTAAAATATAATTTGCTAATAGTTTGATTTTACATATATATTATGATACAGTTGATAATTAGTTTTCTAAAAATCATAACCAGATAAGCCTCACATATAAAAAACTAGCTGAATAAAGATTTTCTAATGTTTTTGTGAAAAAGTCATCACGGCAAGGTCTATTGACGATTGAATAGGATTGATTTAAACATTAGTACAATAACTGATTCATTCACAATTATAAAATAGATCCGTGAATGAAGCAGGCAACATGAAAACAATATTATAAGAACACACAGGGCGATTCCAAAGCAAAGAACAACTGGCATAAACAAGACACAAAAATAATTAGAGGAACAACCAATTAAGATATTGAAATCTCTTTAGGTTATATTTCAAAGAGATAATCAATCATATAATAATCACCAATAAAATGCAAGAAGGTTAAATATTTTTGTAAATTAGTTTCTGCCACGAAGTAGGCAAAGACGGGTAACAATATAAAACAATTATTAAAATATAATTTGCTAATAGTTTGATTTTACATATATATTATGATACAGTTGATAATTAGTTTTCTAAAAATCATAACCAGATAAGCCTCACATATAAAAAACTAGCTGAATAAAGATTTTCTAATGTTTTTGTGAAAAAGTCATCACGGCAAGGTCTATTGACGATTGAATAGGATTGATTTAAACATTAGTACAATAACTGATTCATTCACAATTATAAAATAGATCCGTGAATGAAGCAGGCAACATGAAAACAATATTATAAGAACACACAGGGCGATTCCAAAGCAAAGAACAACTGGCATAAACAAGACACAAAAATAATTAGAGGAACAACCAATTAAGATATTGAAATCTCTTTAGGTTATATTTCAAAGAGATAATCAATCATATAATAATCACCAATAAAATGCAAGAAGGTTAAATATTTTTGTAAATTAGTTTCTGCCACGAAGTAGGCAAAGACGGGTAACAATATAAAACAATTATTAAAATATAATTTGCTAATAGTTTGATTTTACATATATATTATGATACAGTTGATAATTAGTTTTCTAAAAATCATAACCAGATAAGCCTCACATATAAAAAACTAGCTGAATAAAGATTTTCTAATGTTTTTGTGAAAAAGTCATCACGGCAAGGTCTATTGACGATTGAATAGGATTGATTTAAACATTAGTACAATAACTGATTCATTCACAATTATAAAATAGATCCGTGAATGAAGCAGGCAACATGAAAACAATATTATAAGAACACACAGGGCGATTCCAAAGCAAAGAACAACTGGCATGAACAAGACACAAAAATAATTAGAGGAACAACCAATTAAGATATTGAAATCTCTTTAGGTTATATTTCAAAGAGATAATCAATCATATAATAATCACCAATAAAATGCAAGAAGGTTAAATATTTTTGTAAATTAGTTTCTGCCACGAAGTAGGCAAAGACGGGTAACAATATAAAACAATTATTAAAATATAATTTGCTAATAGTTTGATTTTACATATATATTATGATACAGTTGATAATTAGTTTTCTAAAAATCATAACCAGATAAGCCTCACATATAAAAAACTAGCTGAATAAAGATTTTCTAATGTTTTTGTGAAAAAGTCATCACGGCAAGGTCTATTGACGATTGAATAGGATTGAATTAAACATTAGTACAATAACTGATTCATTCACAATTATAAAATAGATCTGTGAATGAAGCAGACAATATGAAAACAATATTATAAGAACACACAGGGCGATTCCAAAGCAAAGAACAACTGGCATGAACAAGACACAAAAATAATTAGAGGAACAACCAATTAAGATATTGAAATCTCTTTAGGTTATATTTCAAAGAGATAATCAATCATATAATAATCACCAATAAAATGCAAGAAGGTTAAATATTTTTATAAATAAGTTTCTGTCACAAAGTAGGCAAAGACGGGTAACAATATAATACAATTATTAAAATAAAATTTGCTAATAGTTTGATTTTACATTTATATTATGATACATTTGATAATTAGTTTTCTAAAAATCATAACCAGATAAGCCTCACATATAAAAAACTAGCTGAATAAAGATTTTCTAATGTTTTTGTGAAAAAGTCATCACGGCAAGGTCTATTACCGATTGAATAGGAATGAATTAAACATTAATACAATAACTGATTCATTCACAATTATAAAATAGATTCGTAAATGAAGCAGACAATATGAAAACAATATTATAAGAACACACAGGGCGATTCCAAAGCAAAGAACAACTGGCATAAACAAGACACAAAAATAATTAGAGGAACAACCAATTAAGATATTGAAATCTCTTTAGGTTATATTTCAAAGAGATAATCAATCATATAATAATCACCAATAAAATGCAAGAAGGTTAAATATTTTTGTAAATTAGTTTCTGCCACGAAGTAGGCAAAGACGGGTAACAATATAAAACAATTATTAAAATATAATTTGCTAATAGTTTGATTTTACATATATATTATGATACAGTTGATAATTAGTTTTCTAAAAATCATAACCAGATAAGCCTCACATATAAAAAACTAGCTGAATAAAGATTTTCTAATGTTTTTGTGAAAAAGTCATCACGGCAAGGTCTATTGACGATTGAATAGGATTGAATTAAACATTTGTACAATAACTGATTCATTCACAATTATAAAATAGATCTGTGAATGAAGCAGACAATATGAAAACAATATTATAAGAACACACAGGGCGATTCCAAAGCAAAGAACAACTGGCATGAACAAGACACAAAAATAATTAGAGGAACAACCAATTAAGATATTGAAATCTCTTTAGGTTATATTTCAAAGAGATAATCAATCATATAATAATCACCAATAAAATGCAAGAAGGTTAAATATTTTTATAAATAAGTTTCTGTCACAAAGTAGGCAAAGACGGGTAACAATATAATACAATTATTAAAATAAAATTTGCTAATAGTTTGATTTTACATTTATATTATGATACATTTGATAATTAGTTTTCTAAAAATAATAAGCAGATAAGCCTCACATATAAAAAACTAGCTGAATAAAGATTTTCTAATGTTTTTGTGAAAAAGTCATCACGGCAAGGTCTATTGACGATTGAATAGGATTGATTTAAACATTAGTACAATAACTGATTCATTCACAATTATAAAATAGATTCGTAAATGAAGCAGGCAACATGAAAACAATATTATAAGAACACACAGGGCGATTCCAAAGCAAAGAACAACTGGCATAAACAAGACACAAAAATAATTAGAGGAACAACCAATTAAGATATTGAAATCTCTTTAGGTTATATTTCAAAGAGATAATCAATCATATAATAATCACCAATAAAATGCAAGAAGGTTAAATATTTTTGTAAATTAGTTTCTGCCACGAAGTAGGCAAAGACGGGTAACAATATAAAACAATTATTAAAATATAATTTGCTAATAGTTTGATTTTACATATATATTATGATACAGTTGATAATTAGTTTTCTAAAAATCATAACCAGATAAGCCTCACATATAAAAAACTAGCTGAATAAAGATTTTCTAATGTTTTTGTGAAAAAGTCATCACGGCAAGGTCTATTGACGATTGAATAGGATTGATTTAAACATTAGTACAATAACTGATTCATTCACAATTATAAAATAGATCTGTGAATGAAGCAGACAATATGAAAACAATATTATAAGAACACACAGGGCGATTCCAAAGCAAAGAACAACTGGCATGAACAAGACACAAAAATAATTAGAGGAACAACCAATTAAGATATTGAAATCTCTTTAGGTTATATTTCAAAGAGATAATCAATCATATAATAATCACCAATAAAATGCAAGAAGGTTAAATATTTTTATAAATAAGTTTCTGTCACAAAGTAGGCAAAGACGGGTAACAATATAATACAATTATTAAAATAAAATTTGCTAATAGTTTGATTTTACATTTATATTATGATACATTTGATAATTAGTTTTCTAAAAATAATAAGCAGATAAGCCACACATATAAAAAACTAGCTGAATAAAGATTTTCTAATGTTTTTGTGAAAAAGTCATCACGGCAAGGTCTATTGACGATTGAATAGGATTGATTTAAACATTAGTACAATAACTGATTCATTCACAATTATAAAATAGATCTGTGAATGAAGCAGACAATATGAAAACAATATTATAAGAACACACAGGGCGATTCCAAAGCAAAGAACAACTGGCATGAACAAGACACAAAAATAATTAGAGGAACAACCAATTAAGATATTGAAATCTCTTTAGGTTATATTTCAAAGAGATAATCAATCATATAATAATCACCAATAAAATGCAAGAAGGTTAAATATTTTTATAAATAAGTTTCTGTCACAAAGTAGGCAAAGACGGGTAACAATATAATACAATTATTAAAATAAAATTTGCTAATAGTTTGATTTTACATTTATATTATGATACATTTGATAATTAGTTTTCTAAAAATAATAAGCAGATAAGCCTCACATATAAAAAACTAGCTGAATAAAGATTTTCTAATGTTTTTGTGAAAAAGTCATCACGGCAAGGTCTATTGACGATTGAATAGGATTGATTTAAACATTAGTACAATAACTGATTCATTCACAATTATAAAATAGATCTGTGAATGAAGCAGACAATATGAAAACAATATTATAAGAACACACAGGGCGATTCCAAAGCAAAGAACAACTGGCATAAACAAGACACAAAAATAATTAGAGGAACAACCAATTAAGATATTGAAATCTCTTTAGGTTATATTTCAAAGAGATAATCAATCATATAATAATCACCAATAAAATGCAAGAAGGTTAAATATTTTTGTAAATTAGTTTCTGCCACGAAGTAGGCAAAGACGGGTAACAATATAAAACAATTATTAAAATATAATTTGCTAATAGTTTGATTTTACATATATATTATGATACAGTTGATAATTAGTTTTCTAAAAATCATAACCAGATAAGCCTCACATATAAAAAACTAGCTGAATAAAGATTTTCTAATGTTTTTGTGAAAAAGTCATCACGGCAAGGTCTATTGACGATTGAATAGGATTGATTTAAACATTAGTACAATAACTGATTCATTCACAATTATAAAATAGATCCGTGAATGAAGCAGGCAACATGAAAACAATATTATAAGAACACACAGGGCGATTCCAAAGCAAAGAACAACTGGCATGAACAAGACACAAAAATAATTAGAGGAACAACCAATTAAGATATTGAAATCTCTTTAGGTTATATTTCAAAGAGATAATCAATCATATAATAATCACCAATAAAATGCAAGAAGGTTAAATATTTTTATAAATAAGTTTCTGTCACAAAGTAGGCAAAGACGGGTAACAATATAATACAATTATTAAAATAAAATTTGCTAATAGTTTGATTTTACATTTATATTATGATACAGTTGATAATTAGTTTTCTAAAAATAATAAGCAGATAAGCCTCACATATAAAAAACTAGCTAAATAAAGATTTTCTAATGTTTTTGTGAAAAAGTCATCACGGCAAGGTCTATTACCGATTGAATAGGATTGAATTAAACATTAGTACAATAACTGATTCATTCACAATTATAAAATAGATCTGTGAATGAAGCAGACAATATGAAAACAATATTATAAGAACACACAGGGCGATTCCAAAGCAAAGAACAACTGGCATGAACAAGACACAAAAATAATTAGAGGAACAACCAATTAAGATATTGAAATCTCTTTAGGTTATATTTCAAAGAGATAATCAATCATATAATAATCACCAATAAAATGCAAGAAGGTTAAATATTTTTATAAATAAGTTTCTGTCACAAAGTAGGCAAAGACGGGTAACAATATAATACAATTATTAAAATAAAATTTGCTAATAGTTTGATTTTACATTTATATTATGATACAGTTGATAATTAGTTTTCTAAAAATAATAAGCAGATAAGCCTCACATATAAAAAACTAGCTAAATAAAGATTTTCTAATGTTTTTGTGAAAAAGTCATCACGGCAAGGTCTATTGACGATTGAATAGGATTGATTTAAACATTAGTACAATAACTGATTCATTCACAATTATAAAATAGATCCGTGAATGAAGCAGGCAACATGAAAACAATATTATAAGAACACACAGGGCGATTCCAAAGCAAAGAACAACTGGCATGAACAAGACACAAAAATAATTAGAGGAACAACCAATTAAGATATTGAAATCTCTTTAGGTTATATTTCAAAGAGATAATCAATCATATAATAATCACCAATAAAATGCAAGAAGGTTAAATATTTTTATAAATAAGTTTCTGTCACAAAGTAGGCAAAGACGGGTAACAATATAATACAATTATTAAAATAAAATTTGCTAATAGTTTGATTTTACATTTATATTATGATACAGTTGATAATTAGTTTTCTAAAAATAATAAGCAGATAAGCCTCACATATAAAAAACTAGCTAAATAAAGATTTTCTAATGTTTTTGTGAAAAAGTCATCACGGCAAGGTCTATTACCGATTGAATAGGATTGAATTAAACATTAGTACAATAACTGATTCATTCACAATTATAAAATAGATCTGTGAATGAAGCAGACAATATGAAAACAATATTATAAGAACACACAGGGCGATTCCAAAGCAAAGAACAACTGGCATGAACAAGACACAAAAATAATTAGAGGAACAACCAATTAAGATATTGAAATCTCTTTAGGTTATATTTCAAAGAGATAATCAATCATATAATAATCACCAATAAAATGCAAGAAGGTTAAATATTTTTATAAATAAGTTTCTGTCACAAAGTAGGCAAAGACGGGTAACAATATAATACAATTATTAAAATAAAATTTGCTAATAGTTTGATTTTACATTTATATTATGATACAGTTGATAATTAGTTTTCTAAAAATAATAAGCAGATAAGCCTCACATATAAAAAACTAGCTGAATAAAGATTTTCTAATGTTTTTGTGAAAAAGTCATCACGGCAAGGTCTATTACCGATTGAATAGGATTGAATTAAACATTAGTACAATAACTGATTCATTCACAATTATAAAATAGATCTGTGAATGAAGCAGACAATATGAAAACAATATTATAAGAACACACAGGGCGATTCCAAAGCAAAGAACAACTGGCATGAACAAGACACAAAAATAATTAGAGGAACAACCAATTAAGATATTGAAATCTCTTTAGGTTATATTTCAAAGAGATAATCAATCATATAATAATCACCAATAAAATGCAAGAAGGTTAAATATTTTTGTAAATTAGTTTCTGTCACGAAGTAGGCAAAGACGGGTAACAATATAATACAATTATTAAAATAAAATTTGCTAATAGTTTGATTTCACATTAATATTATGTTACAGTTGATAATTAGTTTTCTAAAAATAATAAGCAGATAAGCCTCACAAATAAAAAAACTAGCTGAATAAAGAGTTTTGAATTTTGTTGTGAAAAGTCATCACGGCTGAGTCTATTACCGATTGAATAGGAATGAATTAAACATTTGAACAATAACTGATTCATTTACAATTATACAATAGGTCCGTAAATGAAGCAGACAATATAGAAACGATATTAGAACAACGCACAGCGCGATTCCAAAGCAAAGAACAACTGGCATGAACAAGGAACAAAAATAGTTAGAGAAATATACCAATTAAGATATGAGAATATCTTTAGGTTATTTTTTCAAAGAAATAATCAATATAAGTTAATCACCAATAGAACGCAAGGAGATTAAACATTTTTGTAAATTTGTTTCTCTCACGAAGTCGCCAAAGACGGGTAACAATATAATGCATATATTAAAATAAAATTTGTTAATAGTTTGATTTTACATAAATTTTGTGTTACAGTTTATCATGATTTTTATAAAAATAATAAGCAGATAAGCCTCACAAATAAAAAAACTAGCTGAATAAAGAGTTTCGAATTTTTTAGTGAAAAGTCATCACGGCAAGGTCTATTACCGATTGAATAGGAATGAATTAAACATTAGTACAATAACTAATTCATTCACAATTATAAAATAGATTCGTAAATGAAGCAGACAATATGAAAACAATATTATAAAAACACACAGGGCGATTCCAAAGCAAAGAACAACTGGCATGAACAAGACACAAAAATAATTAGAGGAACAACCAATTAAGATATTGAAATCTCTTTAGGTTATATTTCAAAGAGATAATCAATCATATAATAATCACCAATAAAATGCAAGAAGGTTAAATATTTTTATAAATAAGTTTCTGTCACAAAGTAGGCAAAGACGGGTAACAATATAATACAATTATTAAAATAAAATTTGCTAATAGTTTGATTTTACATTTATATTATGATACAGTTGATAATTAGTTTTCTAAAAATAATAAGCAGATAAGCCTCACATATAAAAAACTAGCTAAATAAAGATTTTCTAATGTTTTTGTGAAAAAGTCATCACGGCAAGGTCTATTGACGATTGAATAGGATTGAATTAAACATTTGTACAATAACTGATTCATTCACAATTATAAAATAGATCTGTGAATGAAGCAGACAATATGAAAACAATATTATAAGAACACACAGGGCGATTCCAAAGCAAAGAACAACTGGCATGAACAAGACACAAAAATAATTAGAGGAACAACCAATTAAGATATTGAAATCTCTTTAGGTTATATTTCAAAGAGATAATCAATCTTATAATAATCACCAATAAAATGCAAGAAGGTTAAATATTTTTGTAAATTAGTTTCTGTCACAAAGTAGGCAAAGACGGGTAACAATATAATACAATTATTAAAATAAAATTTGCTAATAGTTTGATTTTACATTTATATTATGATACAGTTGATAATTAGTTTTCTAAAAATAATAAGCAGATAAGCCTCACATATAAAAAACTAGCTAAATAAAGATTTTCTAATGTTTTTGTGAAAAAGTCATCACGGCAAGGTCTATTGACGATTGAATAGGATTGAATTAAACATTTGTACAATAACTGATTCATTCACAATTATAAAATAGATCTGTGAATGAAGCAGACAATATGAAAACAATATTATAAGAACACACAGGGCGATTCCAAAGCAAAGAACAACTGGCATGAACAAGACACAAAAATAATTAGAGGAACAACCAATTAAGATATTGAAATCTCTTTAGGTTATATTTCAAAGAGATAATCAATCTTATAATAATCACCAATAAAATGCAAGAAGGTTAAATATTTTTGTAAATTAGTTTCTGTCACAAAGTAGGCAAAGACGGGTAACAATATAATACATATATTAAAATAAAATTTGCTAATAGTTTGATTTTACATTAATATTATGTTACAGTTGATAATTAGTTTTCTAAAAATAATAAGCAGATAAGTTACACATATAAAAAACTAGATGAATAAAGAGTTTCGAATTTTTAGTGAAAAGTCATCACGGCAAGGTCTATTACCGATTGAATAGGAATGAATTAAACATTAGTACAATAACTGATTCATTCACAATTATAAAATAGATCTGTGAATGAAGCAGACAATATGAAAACAATATTATAAGAACACACAGGGCGATTCCAAAGCAAAGAACAACTGGCATGAACAAGACACAAAAATAATTAGAGGAACAACCAATTAAGATATTGAAATCTCTTTAGGTTATATTTCAAAGAGATAATCAATCATATAATAATCACCAATAAAATGCAAGAAGGTTAAATATTTTTATAAATAAGTTTCTGTCACAAAGTAGGCAAAGACGGGTAACAATATAATACAATTATTAAAATAAAATTTGCTAATAGTTTGATTTTACATTTATATTATGATACAGTTGATAATTAGTTTTCTAAAAATAATAAGCAGATAAGCCTCACATATAAAAAACTAGCTAAATAAAGATTTTCTAATGTTTTTGTGAAAAAGTCATCACGGCAAGGTCTATTACCGATTGAATAGGAATGAATTAAACATTTGTAAGATAACTGATTCATTCACAATTATAAAATAGATTCGTAAATGAAGCAGACAATATGAAAA
Source organism: Acanthosoma haemorrhoidale (assembly GCA_930367205.1). Lineage (NCBI taxonomy): Eukaryota > Metazoa > Arthropoda > Insecta > Hemiptera > Acanthosomatidae > Acanthosoma > Acanthosoma haemorrhoidale. The sequence goes on along the minus strand of OV884009.1, from coordinate 39,509,318 downwards.
CAATATTATAAAAACACACAGGGCGATTCCAAAGCAAAGAACAACTGGCATGAACAAGACACAAAAATAATTAGAGGAACAACCAATTAAGATATTGAAATCTCTTTAGGTTATATTTCAAAGAGATAATCAATCATATAATAATCACCAATAAAATGCAAGAAGGTTAAATATTTTTATAAATAAGTTTCTGTCACAAAGTAGGCAAAGACGGGTAACAATATAATACAATTATTAAAATAAAATTTGCTAATAGTTTGATTTTACATTTATATTATGATACAGTTGATAATTAGTTTTCTAAAAATAATAAGCAGATAAGCCTCACATATAAAAAACTAGCTAAATAAAGATTTTCTAATGTTTTTGTGAAAAAGTCATCACGGCAAGGTCTATTACCGATTGAATAGGGATGATTTAAACATTAATACAATAACTGATTCATTCACAATTATAAAATAGATTCGTAAATGAAGCAGACAATATGAAAACAATATTATAAAAACACACAGGGCGATTCCAAAGCAAAGAACAACTGGCATGAACAAGACACAAAAATAATTAGAGGAACAACCAATTAAGATATTGAAATCTCTTTAGGTTATATTTCAAAGAGATAATCAATCATATAATAATCACCAATAAAATGCAAGAAGGTTAAATATTTTTGTAAATTAGTTTCTGCCACGAAGTAGGCAAAGACGGGTAACAATATAAAACAATTATTAAAATATAATTTGCTAATAGTTTGATTTTACATTTATATTATGATACAGTTGATAATTAGTTTTCTAAAAATAATAAGCAGATAAGCCTCACATATAAAAAACTAGCTAAATAAAGATTTTCTAATGTTTTTGTGAAAAAGTCATCACGGCAAGGTCTATTACCGATTGAATAGGGATGATTTAAACATTAATACAATAACTGATTCATTCACAATTATAAAATAGATTCGTAAATGAAGCAGACAATATGAAAACAATATTATAAAAACACACAGGGCGATTCCAAAGCAAAGAACAACTGGCATGAACAAGACACAAAAATAATTAGAGGAACAACCAATTAAGATATTGAAATCTCTTTAGGTTATATTTCAAAGAGATAATCAATCATATAATAATCACCAATAAAATGCAAGAAGGTTAAATATTTTTGTAAATTAGTTTCTGCCACGAAGTAGGCAAAGACGGGTAACAATATAAAACAATTATTAAAATATAATTTGCTAATAGTTTGATTTTACATTTATATTATGATACAGTTGATAATTAGTTTTCTAAAAATAATAAGCAGATAAGCCTCACATATAAAAAACTAGCTAAATAAAGATTTTCTAATGTTTTTGTGAAAAAGTCATCACGGCAAGGTCTATTACCGATTGAATAGGGATGATTTAAACATTAATACAATAACTGATTCATTCACAATTATAAAATAGATTCGTAAATGAAGCAGACAATATGAAAACAATATTATAAAAACACACAGGGCGATTCCAAAGCAAAGAACAACTGGCATGAACAAGACACAAAAATAATTAGAGGAACAACCAATTAAGATATTGAAATCTCTTTAGGTTATATTTCAAAGAGATAATCAATCATATAATAATCACCAATAAAATGCAAGAAGGTTAAATATTTTTATAAATAAGTTTCTGTCACAAAGTAGGCAAAGACGGGTAACAATATAATACAATTATTAAAATAAAATTTGCTAATAGTTTGATTTCACATTAATATTATGTTACAGTTGATAATTAGTTTTCTAAAAATAATAAGCAGATAAGCCACACATATAAAAAACTAGCTGAATAAAGAGTTTCGAATTTTTAGTGAAAAGTCATCACGGCAAGGTCTATTGACGATTGAATAGGATTGAATTAAACATTTGTACAATAACTGATTCATTCACAATTATAAAATAGATTCGTAAATGAAGCAGACAATATGAAAACAATATTATAAAAACACACAGGGCGATTCCAAAGCAAAGAACAACTGGCATGAACAAGACACAAAAATAATTAGAGGAACAACCAATTAAGATATTGAAATCTCTTTAGGTTATATTTCAAAGAGATATTCAATCATATAATAATCACCAATAAAATGCAAGAAGGTTAAATATTTTTGTAAATTAGTTTCTGTCACAAAGTAGGCAAAGACCGGTAACAATATAATACAATTATTAAAATAAAATTTGCTAATAGTTTGATTTCACATTAATATTATGTTACAGTTGATAATTAGTTTTCTAAAAATAATAAGCAGATAAGCCACACATATAAAAAACTAGCTGAATAAAGAGTTTCGAATTTTTAGTGAAAAGTCATCACGGCAAGGTCTATTACCGATTGAATAGGAATGAATTAAACATTTGAACAATAACTGATTCATTCACAATTATAAAATAGATTCGTAAATGAAGCAGACAATATTATAAAAACACACAGGGCGATTCCAAAGCAAAGAACAACTGGCATGAACAAGACACAAAAATAATTAGAGAAATATACCAATTAAGATATGAGAATATCTTTAGGTTATTTTTTCAAAGAAATAATCAATATATATTAATCACCAATAGAACGCAAGGAGATTAAACATTTTTGTAAATTTGTTTCTCTCACGAAGTCGGCAAAGACGGGTAACAATATAATGCATATATTAAAATAAAATTTGTTAATAGTTTGATTTTACATAAATTTTGTGTTACAGTTTATCATGATTTTTATAAAAATAATAAGCAGATAAGCCTCACAAATAAAAAAACTAGCTGAATAAAGAGTTTCGAATTTTTTAGTGAAAAGTCATCACGGCAAGGTCTATTACCGATTGAATAGGAATGAATTAAACATTTGAACAATAACTGATTCATTTACAGTTATACAATAGGTCCGTAAATGAAGCAAACAATATAGAAACGATATTAGAACAACGCACAGTGCGATTCCAAAGCAAAGAACAACTGGCATGAACAAGGAACAAAAATAATTAGAGAAATATACCAATTAAGATATGAGAATATCTTTAGGTTACTTTTTCAAAGAAATAATCAATATATATTAATCACCAATAGAACGCAAGGAGATTAAACATTTTTGTAAATTTGTTTCTCTCACGAAGTCGGCAAAGACGGGTAACAATATAATGCATATATTAAAATAAAATTTGTTAATAGTTTGATTTTACATAAATTTTGTGTTACAGTTTATCATGATTTTTATAAAAATAATAAGCAGATAAGCCACACATATAATAAAACTAGCTGAATGAAGAGTTTCGAATTTTAAGTGAAAAATCATCACGGCTAAGACTAATACCGATTGAATATGAATGAATTTAACATTTGTACAATAACTGATTCCTTTGCAGTCACAAAATAGGTCCGTAAATGAAGCAGACAATATGGAAACGATATTATAAGAACTGACAGGGCCATTCCAAAGCGAAGAACAACTGGCATGAACAAGGAACAAAAATAATCAGAGAAATATACCAATTAAGATATGAGAATCTCTTTAGGTTATATTTTCAAAGGAATAATCAATATATATAAATCACCAATAGAACGCAAGGAGATTAAACATTTTTGTAAATTAGTTTCTGTCACGAAGTCGCCAAAGACGGGTAACAATACAATACATATATTAAAATAAAATTTGTTAATAGTTTGTTTTTACATATATATTATGATATAGTTCATAATCAGTTTTCTAAAAATAATAAGCAGATAAGCCACACATATAATAAAACTAGCTGAATAAAGAGTTTCGAAATTCTTGGTGAAAAGTCATCACGGCTAAGTCTAATACCGATTGAATAGGAATGAATTAAACATTTTTACAATAACTGATTCATTTGAAATTATACAATGGGTCCGTAAATGAAGCAGACAATATGAAAACAATATTATAAGAACACACAGGGCAATTCCAAAGCAAAGAACAACTGGCATGAACAAGGAACAAAAATAATTAGAGAAATATACCAATTAAGATATTAGAATATCTTTAGGTTATGTTTTCAAAGGAATAATCAATATATATTAATCACCAATAAAACGCAAGGAGATTAAACAGTTTTGTGAATTTGTTTCTGTCACTAAACGGCAAAGACGGGTAACAATATAATACATATATTAAAATAAAATTTGTTAATAGTTTGATTTTACATATATATTATGATACAGTTGCTAATTAGTTTTCTTAAAATACTAAGCCAAATACCGTTTGAATAGGAATGAATTAAACATTTGTACGATAACTGATTCAATAACAACTATACAATAAGTCCGTAAATGAAGCAAACAATATGGAACAATATTATAAGAACACACAGAGCAATTCCAAAGCAAAGAACAACTTGCATGAACAAGGAACAAAAATAATTAGAGAAATATACCAATTAAGATATTAGAATCTCCTTAGGGTATATTTTTAAAGGAATAATCAATATATATTAATCACCAATAGAACGCAAGGAGATTAAACATTTTTTAAATTTGTTTCTGTCACTAAACGGCAAAGACGGGTAAGTATATAATACATATATCAAAATAAAATTTGTTTATAATTTGATTTTACATATAAATTATGATACAGTTTTTAATTATTTTTCTAAAAATAATAAGCAGATAAGCAATACATATAAAAAAACTCGTTGTTTTAGTATTTTTTAATTTGTTTGTGAAAAGTCATCATGGCAAAATCTTGTACCGATTGAATAGGAATGAATTAAAAATTTGTACAGTGACTGATACATGGACAATTGTGCGATAGGTTGGGAAACGAAGTAGACAATTTAGATACAATATTATAAGAACACACAGGGCAATTCCAAAGCAAAGAACAACTTGCATGAACAAGGAACAAAAATAATTAGAGAAACATACCGAATATGATATTGAATTTTTGAAATTAGATTCAATTAAGATATCAAAAATAGATAATATTATCAAAGGATAATCAATCATATATTAATCACCAATAGAATGCAAGGAGATTAAACATTTTTGTAAATTTGTTTTTGTCACGGAGTCGACCAAAACGGTACATAATTATATACATATATTAAAATTAAATTTGTAAATGGAGAATCATCGCTTCAATAGTGTTATTGTACGTTTGTGTCATGAAACCGTTTTTATTCAGTGTTCTAAAACTAATAAGCAAATTAACAGCACATATAAAGAACTCTTACATATACATTTTCCAATTAGTCACGGCAAAGTCTTAACGTAATGATTTAATAGGATTGAATCAAACAATTAATACAATAGCTGATATGAGGACAATAGTTTGATTTGTAAACGGTGCAGAAAATTTTAAAAATATAATGGAACAACACACAGGGTGATTGAAATAGGTAATCAATCAGATAATAATTATTGGAAGAAAATTCTAAATTTAAACACTTTCCAAAAATATTTTCGGCTATGCTGCCGGCAAAGGCGGGTTAACTATATAATACTATTATAAAAATAAAATCATCACAGCTCATCAAATTGTTACTGTTTCAGCGTTTTTTTAAATTTGATAATCAACGTATGGGCGTTTATTGTTTATACAATTTCGAATTTTTCTTGCCAAGGCGTCACTGCTGATTTAATCACGTATTAAATATTTATACAATAACTGGGATACTGGGACAATATTGCGATCGGTTAGGCTAAGCCGTCAATTTAGATAAAATATTCAAACAACACTTAGTTTTGTAGTTTTTCAAAGTAATCATTTTTCGATTCCATATTCCTTTCCATCTGAATGTACTTTGAGTTTAATTTGGACCATAATAATATATTTTAGGAGGTACTTCAATAAACCATCTAATCTAAACGTGAATTGGAAAAAGGCGACACAACCGTAAAATATAATACTCTACTATTTCGGACAGGAAGTTTCGAAATGACATGGCGACTAAGATTCAAACCTATTGTATTTTGTATGTTCTAAGACAGATGACATTAAATACTAAAAGTTTAAGTATGGAATAAAAGGCGGCTGACATACTGGCGATTCTCTCTGGCATTTTCAATGATTCAATAAATAAACGTTTGTTTGTTTCTCAGTTGTCGAATGAAATTTAGAAAGTTTTACGATACAGGACAAACGAAAAAGTATATATCGAATTTTTTTCGCAGAAATAGAGATTCGACAAAACATTTACAGTTTGTTGTTCACGTGAGTGGTTATTCATAATTCAAAAACGGCTTGTAATGCCGAAAAGATGAAGGCCAGATTTATATTCTGTATTAATAAAAACTTACGGAAGAAAAACTTGCTATATTTTACTTTTATCATTCAAATATAGTCAGATATAAATAAGTCGTTCTTTCTAAATAAATTTTTGTTTTTTTATTTGTTATTAATAAAACAGTGTCGAATAAATATTTCAAAACAAAATAATAGTTGTGATTGTCCGACTACTGCCACCTTTGACCGTTCAGACTTTTTCTGGATATTTCATTATCACTTATAGTTAGTAATTTTTTTTTAAACTAAAAGGATTCCGATATGTTATTTATAAAGCTCCTTCGGAAACGCCGTTGTGTTGATTATAAAATTAAATAATACTTTAAAAGAGCTGATCTTTACTGTAAAATTTTATTAGGTTTGTTTTGTAGTACATCGATATCCGCTTATCCGAAAATGTTTAAAGAGCGAGTTTTCTGATAAACATAAAAAAAATAGTGAACAAAGCCCCATCCCGTTTACCTAATTTTTTATTATGATTTTTATGTCATTGGTTGTTTATTTCAAAAATAATAGTTCTGATTGTCCGACTGTTACTGGTCTAGCATTAAACTGTTGACTTTTTTCCCATATTTTATTATCGCTAATTGCAACAAGAGATTTCATAATATACAAGACAATTTCCAACATGAAATTAAGTTAATGAAGGATACACAGAACCGGCGCACAATCGCCACTATGTAAGCGCAATTGTTTTTGTTTTTTTCATCTGATATTTATTTTATACCTTATGCCATTGAGCTTGGAAGGAATTTTAGATATGTTAATTTGGAAATTTCTTTGATTTTTTATGTCATCTGTTTATGCCGTTTCTTTTTTCCTTCCGACTGACCCTCATGCCAATGAAAAATATTAGGATAGCTATAAAAGTGATGATTTTCATATTTTTTTTTAAATATTGAAACTGTTCAAAATAGTGATCTTGCGAAATCCAATCCGTGGGAACTATGTACCATTCACCACTTCAAACGGTTTGGTTTTATATATTCTATTTGAGGATGATTATAGTTCAGAAAATTATTATCATAAGATAACTGATGAATCCGTACATATTGTCCATCTAGCTTGGCTTGAGACGGTGCACAATTGGCCCGTGTTTGCCACCGGCATAATGAGTTAAATTATAAAAAATGTTTAAGAACTTTTTTTAAGCTTTATTTTTACATTATATCACATAACACTAAATATTTAGATAAAGGTGTTGGGCTATGCTTACGGAAGGTTTCTTTTATTTTTAATACCACAGTTTTCTATTTGTCTAGATAAATAATAAAATTTTCGATTTGAACCCACATATATTTTTAGACCTCTTTCCGTAAAGTATTATAGATCCACACAAGAAGTTTTGTTACAAATGATGAAATATTAATACTACCGAACTCAGAATGGCAGTGATTTCTAAAAAGTGATTTTTTAAAATAATTTACGGTTAGAAAAATTAATTTAATATGCAATCCCAGCAACAGATAATGTCGGCTAGTCTCGAACAATTATTAAAATGAAATTGTAAATGACGGTATTCACATTTTCAATTGTCTATAAACATTTTTTAATTTCAAACTAAATGTATACCCTATGGAACTTTGTTTATTTACACATTTTTTAGTTTATCTAATCATTTCTACTTCAAAAATCAATAACTGACGGCTTTGTTATTTGTTATTGTTTAAGTTTTATTAATAATTAGGCACTGAAAACACTATAAAAAGGTATCGACTCACAAAGGCGCGGAATTAGGATTTTTTAGGAAATGGAAAAATTGAACAAACTTACTTGATTTTTGTGGCTACTTCATTTCCTGGTTCATCTTTGATTCTTCTAGATGAATTGAACGTAGGGTAAGCCGGTATTGAACCTTCGTTCATGACGTTATTATATCCAAGTCGGAATGCTTTTATTCTTGAAGTTAATTTATAAATAATCAGAAATAAATTTAGCGGGCTCGTTTTTTTTCAATCCACCCATACTTTTTCAATATGATAATACATAGGACGGATTGGGACATGCTCAACTAAGCCCCTCCTCCAAATGCGGGTGGGTTAAATTTCCAGCTAAACGTTAAATTTCGATAGTCAATAGGCCAATAGGCTTTGGTATCGTTCAGGGGAGGGGGCGTGTCCACCGAGGAGGGAGGTACGTAATATGGACAGGACAAAGAGGGAGTGATGCAGGGAGTGAAAAGGTGATAAATTCAAAGGTGGGAACGAGGCGGGGAAATGGGTGGCGCAGGCGCCACTGTCGATATATATGGGACGCGCCGCGGAGCTTGAGCCTCATTCCCGTCCGCTCAGTGACTCAGGTAAGAGCTCTCTGCCCCACTGCCCTGCCAACCCCTTACCCCCAGACTCCCACCCCCCTATGCCCCCACCCTCCCGCATATCCCCCCCTCTGGAGCAACTAGTGCCCCACTCCCGCACTTCCGTAGCTTACCTGTAGCCGCATTAGCACAAGTAGCTTTTGTATTTTATTCATTCAAAGAAGCTTTTTCTTTTTCTTTTCTTTTTTATCTTAGCAATAAAATCTTTTTTTTTAATTACAACGCCTTAGTACAAGAACTAAAAATGTTCTTTTAAAAATCGAGAAATTGTTTTAAAATATCACTTTTTTTTTCAGTAAGATTCAAATATTCGAAAGAAAAATGATTTTTTGAAAGAATATTGTAAATACATGAATTCTAAACATTTTTTTATTGTGACTCTCCAAACAACCTTTTCTTCTTCTTTATACATGCGATTCCCTCAAGCACAAAACAAGACAAAAATCTCAGAACAAACCCTACTAAAATGCAAGAAATGAAAATTTATTCCATCTTAAATTATCAAATAATATATATTACATCAATTTGTTTATTCGTTTTGCATTTACAAAGTTGTCATATAACGCACTAGTGAGAATGTGAAATTCATATTTCTGTAGGAAAGTTCAAGTCTTATGAAAATTCAAAAAGGGAAAATGATTAACATTCGATTTCCATACCCGGGTGTTTGGACCCTTGATGAGGAGGCAACCGCTGGCTCAACAGGCGTCCTCCTTCGGCTGTGTATCAACCCGACCGCCCACGAAACCATTGGTTGACCTATCACTGATTCATTTCTATCTTACATTTATTTAATTCATGCATGATGTATGCCTCACCTCTATTCAGTGGATAGTTGTTTATGTGTTATCAAAAATAAAAATTATTAAAAAAAATATACATTTGCTATTTCCATTAAATTAAACAAATTTTGAGGAGTGAAAACGCCCCCCTTTTTTTTAATGATATACTATTTTTTAGCCATTATAGAAAAAATATTGTGGACGAAACAATGCTGAAGATTCAGAAGATGGCTCTGAGCATCTGTTTCGAATATTTGTACATTCCAAAAAAGTATTTTTCAGATCAGAAATGTGTTTTTGAATTATAGCTTTTCTTCCTTTATTTATCACTAACATATTTAAAAAAAAATCAAAATTTAGTGATTGAAACGAAAAAAAAACAGGTATTTAAAATTCAAACGCATTATGCACTCTCAAAATTGGTTAGACATTATATTTTTATGTTTGAAATCGTCGGGTAAGTTTAATTTGGTGAGTTTTTATGTGGTCCTTCATCAACAGGAGTAAATGGCTGAGCGCATCTCCATGTTTGGGGCGGAGAGACGAAGAGAAGAACATTGCTTAGTATTGCCATTTCGGTTGGTAGATTTTTTTGGTTATATCACAGTTTTGTTCCATCCTTTTAACGGGGTAAAATAAAATTCTCATTGTGCCGAAGATATTTATGACATTTCTGAGGGTACCCCTGGTTTTCCTGGGCCTTGCAGGTATTGCATCTAGCCCGATCAACATCTGCGCATGAAAATATCAAAAATCAATATGGTAGTCAGTTTTCAAGAATTGACAACGGTTGTCATGGTGAATTACCCCCCTCCCATTCCCTCTTTCCTTCTTTTTCCATCATCCTTTCCCATTAACTATTATGGATCCACCTCATTCTACTTCTGTCCACTTCTAAACAAGTTATCGAGATATCCTATTGAAAAAATAATTGACTAGGCATCCATCTCCATCCATGACTTTGCCGCAATTTATGTATGTAACAGTATTGAAATCATATGGTCCTTCCATAACTTTAATGGCAATTGACTTTTTAATTAGCTTTTTAAATAGCTGTCCTTCGGTTGATGGGTGTGTCCAAGACATATTTAGGAATTGAGAAAAAAGAAGCTCCCGCTTGGTAACTGTGGCTTAAAATGTCTGAATCTTAGATTTGATTCAATAAAAGTGACATCGTTTATCATGAAACACAATTTAATTGTTTTTCATGATAAACGATCTGTTGATAATATGTTTGTCACCTTTTATTCCTTCTGTTATGATAGCTAGGCGCTTTGCGAACATCATATTGCGCTTTTTCAAAGTTTGCTTCTGCGGAACTTCACGCATGATGAACTAATCTAGTAACTTTATTAAATAATATATACATCAATAATATAAATAGTAAATATTTTTACAGTTTTAGGAGTGGGAAATAAATAGAAACTTTTAGTAGAATATATTTATTAAGTGAAGTTTAGAACAACCTTTCGTCTCTTATCTTCAAATATTCGCAGTAAGCTATTGCATGACTGTTTGATTATATTTTCTGTCTGTATTAAATGTAATATAATTATAGTTGTTATGATGAAAAAGATATTATTGTTAGGTTGAAATCGAAGCAAATCAAAAAGTGAAAAAACGAACAAGAACTATTGTGCTTTTTTAAGTGGAAAAATATACATTGGTTACTTTATTACGGCCAATAGGATATTAGTATTTTAGGGTAAATTTTAAATTTAATAATTCGTTATAACTAATAAATGATTCATACTTAATTAATGATTAGTAATTATTCGATAGATAACCACGATTAATGGTTATGAATGATCAGAAATAATCATGACTAATAGCCATGAATAATCTATTATAATCATGACTAATAGCTATGAATAATCAGTAATAATCATGACTAACAACCATGAATACTCAAAAATTATTATGATTAATGATTACTAATAAAGATAAATAATCACGGTTGATGACTGAATAATTGGAAATAGTCATGATTAATAATTATTAATAACGATAGATAACTACGACTAAAGGTTATAAATAATCAGAAATAGTCATGACTAATAGTTTGAATAATAAGAAATAATCATGACTAATGGTTATGAATAATCAGAAATAATCATGACTTATAGCTATGAATAATCAGAAATAATCATGACTGATAGCTATGAATAATCAGAAATAATCCTGACTAATGGATACGATTAGTCAGAAATAATCATGACTAATGACCATGAATAATCCGAAATTGACATGATTATTGATTATGAATAAAGATAAATAATCACAGTTGATGACTATGAATAATCAGAAATCATCATGACTAATGATTATGAATAATTATATAAAAGCAGGGGGCCCAAAAAAACAATGAAAATATTTCACGATTAGCGATCTTGTCGTTGAAACAATTTTCATTTACAATATATAATAGATTATATATAATAGAAAATACCATTTACTATACTTCAGTGAAATATGAAAAAAAATTAAACCCTCAGTTCAAATTTGAATATGTTGTTTACTAACTGATTAGAAAATAATTTGGGAACCAGTAAGAATTAATTTTTAATGAACTTATTTTAAAGATTTTTTTTAAAGAAATTTTATTTATTGACAAATATATAACGGGAATTAAAATGATATATGGAACCAATAATTATCGCTAGCTAAATCAATATACAAGATTTTTTTTTTTACACACGAAATTATTTATAATTAATAAACGTTAGTTTTAGAAATTAAATCCCTTAGATTTCGACAACATCGAAATTCTATTTAAATTCCTCTGCAGTTCTTATTATAATGGCCATTTGTCTGTTAAACCAGAAAGCGGAAGAAAATGAAAGCTATTTTTCTTTGGTAAAGTATCAATTAGAAATAAAAAAAAAATTAATTTGGAACGTAAATAGAATCAGACATATTCCATGTTAACTGCTGAAAAATTTAAACCTTGTCTCAAGTTGATTCTTAGAGCGGATTAACAATATCGGCCATGCTGGGATGGTAGAAAATACTGCTGGGAACCAATATTGGAATAATCATGGTATAAAATGGGATCATGGTTAAGCCACCCTCACTATGATAAGTGGTCGACACACTCAGTAATAGCTTATGGCCTTATCGACAATCCAATATGGGGCTGGTCTCTGGCTAGGGGATCTCGTGTTATTGGTCCAGCTTTATATATTAAAAATTATAAGCTAAAGCCTAGGCTACTCGTAGCTTCATGTGAGGTCCTCTGGTAGTCATAAAATAATCACTGCTAAAGACTATGAATAGTCAGAAATAATCATGATTAGTGTAAATGAATAACGATAAATAATCACGACTGAAAACTAAGAATAATCAGGAATAATTATAAATAACGATAAATAATCACTGTGAATAATCATAAATAATCATCACTAATGATTATAAAAAAAAGATAAGTAATAATGACTAATTGTTATGAAAAATCATAGAGATATTTAATTTGATAGAAACATATATATTAATTAATTCATTAATAACCTTTCATTGTATTCAATTATAATCAAATAACACGCAAACTACCATCCCTCTAAAAAAACAACAACACTGGTTTAGATAAATATGCATTGAACACGGTACATCGACTAATCAATTAATTAGGAACATTTACTCATGTTCTTTAGGTGATTGTTCATTTCTCTAAATTAAACTGGGGACTTGCTTAGACCAACACAGAATTGGAGTCTCTGGTTTTACGTTAAAAAAACAAACAAGACATAAATTAAATTTCGTCATTCAGGATATTGAGATCTGTAAAAAAACGTTTTTTTTTTCACCAACTAATAAATTAATTAGTGACATTTACCCGTGTTTTATGGGGATGGCTATACTTTTTATGCTTTCGTGGCTTTGGGTGATTGTTAATATCTCTTAATTAAACTGGGAAGTTTAACCCTAAACATTCGACATTTAGAGATCGGTGTAGTTAATGTCTCAAAGAAATGGCTCATTTATTTATAATCTATCAATTGAGGGTAAAATCACCAAAAATATGTTATGGTTTTTTAAAATATCTCTTCAAATAATCTTTGGTCCCCCTAGCGAATTTATTTAAGTTTCAAACAGCTAAAAAGCATCTTTAGGGCTACGTATGTATCAGAAATTCACCAATAAACGCATTAAAGAATAAAAGTTTTGCAAAACAATAAAATGACAGGGGGATGAGTTGATATCTCATGTTTAATTTTTTTTTGATGTAACCATAAATTTATTTGTTTGATATATAGTTCATTTGTAAAGTACATTGAAATTAAAACACTCTGGTCTTCTCAAAATAGATATATTTCTAAGAACGAAAGCTTTGTACAGGCCACGCTTCCATTACCAAAGACTAATTATTCTCACTAAGGGTATTCATTTCATCTTTAACAGCCCACATCCGGATAAATTACAGATTAAATTGCCTTGCTGGATTTTATTATTATGGAAAACTTATTTATTGTGATAAAATTACAACCTGGATTATTGGGCAATAAGTTATTGTGATAAATGTTCTCATTCACACCATATTTGCAGTTTTCATTCACTCGCTCATTCTTACAGTATTTAAAAACAGCCCAGAGACCTCCAAAATCCACATGGTTGTCACCTCTATCGCATGTGAAAGAGGAAGCGGAGTATTGGGAAGTACCCCACGCTCCTACATGAGCCATCAGTGGAGGCTGGCCATCAGCGTGAGTGCCTCAGACGCTCAGGATATGATTGGAGAAACTGGCCATTGCCAGGCCTCCCACGGACCTGTTAAAGCAAGGTGACTGACGATTTACTCTTCAAGAAGGGACGAGTGGTGCAGTGCAATGACTTTGCTACAGGATTAGGGTGGTTGGATAGATTACTATGGAATTTCATGAACTTGGAAGGGATGAGTTCAAGAATGTAGGGTATATTAAGATCGTTATGATGGGTTTTGTTGCTGACGCAATAAGAGGCCTTAACTATTGTTCTCAGGACTTTTGATTGAAAGGATTGGATGGAGTTTATTGATAATATTACATATTGGGTATTTAATGGTAGAAGAGTATGAACAATGATTTTGAAAAAAAAAATATCATTAATAGCCCTGAAGACGCTTGAATAGGTGAAACCTTGACCGATTTAAAACTAAAAATAAATAATCGGAGATGCTCTAAAGCCTTTTTAGTAAAAAACTGTTTTTCCCATAGTGTAATTTAAAATACAAGCGTCTCTTTTAAGAGCGTTAGTTCGTTAGAGTGATACTACCCTGTGGATTTCATTAGTCCGCTGTTTAACACAAATATAAATTTTAACGAAAATTCATTTTAAGTGTGTTTGACAGATTTTTTAAAATCATAAAGCTATTTATCACAGACTGAACTCAGGTATAAGCTGATTAATGATTAAATATAGGTCTATATCTTCAATGAAAGGTCCCTGAAATTAAATTACTAATTTAGAGAGAGAAAAATCTTCAAAGGCAAAGAACGAAGTAAGTAATTTATCAAGATTAGGGACTCTCAAGCATGGAACACTTTTTTCTCACGTTTGGTGTTTATCGCTCAATAAGATTTTAACAAAACTTTTTTTGTTTGGTAGCTTTGTGCTTAGTTAAATTTAGTTGTAATTAGAGTTAAATTTAACTTTTCAGTTCGCTTTACTAATTAGAGATAAATAAGGTAGTAGAACGATTTTTGGACAGGGCAGCAATAGTTTCCAACTAAAAGTATCTGATATATTATTTTCAGTATTTCATAGTAAATGTATTCTGTTTTCAGATACATTTTGTTTTGTAAATTTATTCAGATTATAGAGAACAATGAGTTCAATTTATATGCCGTGACCTACAAAAAACTACCTCGACTTTTTCAAAAACAATTTGTGAACTATATCGTATTTTATATAGAGCATGTATACATACATACAAATATATACGTTTCTGAATAATTGTCAAGAAACTGCCCTGTTTTTTTTTTAGATTTACTTCATTTTATATATCGAACCATTTTGGTCAATGAAAATCACGTTTAAAAAAATGAACACAATAGCTAAAATATTTGTTGTGCCAAAAAATATTACTATCGGGATTATCTTTAAATTTATTTTGTTTTAAATAGGGTACAAATGATAGCACATACCACAATTTTTTACTTTATTTCATTTTATGGGTAGCCGCTCGAGCATCTTTAAACTAAATTTAAAATACAATTAATACGTACAAATGAAATATCCACTTATTTATATGTATGAAAACCGGCCAAAAAAAAACTGCGGCTAGCGTATCACAATTATTCATGGCCCTGTTGGAGCAGATTGTATTTTTCTAAATACACATCTTTCAGAATATTAGTTTTTGTTTTACTGCGATAAAATCAGGTTTATGTGGATATATTTTTGAGTTGACTGTTAATAAAAAACGTTATTAGAACTGCCCATAAAATCCGTATAATAAAAGAAAACATAACGATACCCTTAATCGTGTGAATTATTCGACGTAAGTTTTCTATTCCATAAAGTTGACAGTTTCCAGTATTTGCCGAATCTACCTTTATCTGTTCAAATAAATCTATTCAAACCACAATTACACAGCAAAGATAATGTAATTCAAGAAACAAAAAAAAAATACACCGTTTTTGTGGAGGGTATCTGCGAAAAGGCATCGGATACGGTTCGAAGCTGCCGGAAGCTAATTGAAAATTTACAAGATACTCCGGAAACCACCTACCATTGAATGAAACCCAATTTAGCAGTCTAGCTTCAGGACCGAACAACAAGCCGTAGAAAACCCCTTATTCAATCGGATTGATTTCACTGTAGCCTGGAATTTCCATTATCCAGCCACTTGGTCCTAACCTAATCGCCAGTTCTGTAGTAACAGTGTACCTATTGTAACCATTGTAGCCGTTTCCACACAATAATGACTGTCCTATACAGTATTAAATACATTACACTAATTGGTCAAAGGCTAGCCTATTTTTTTTTTTAGTTTTTACTGATTAAAATGTTTTACACAGATTTTGAAATGTTTGTATTTTCAATGAATATTTCAAAAATGTTAAATAATAAACAATTCCGAAGCGCACTTGGGTGCACAATAGTTGCCGGAACTATTAATCTGAACTCGATATTTCCAAGCTCTTTATTAAAATACGGCTTTTTATTATAATACTTCAAATTAATATTTACAAAAAAAAATATCTATACGAATTTTCCTATTTCATAAACAAAATAAAATAAACTTTGACATTCAAATAACGATTTTTTTCGCCTTTATTAATTAATTCACAAATGAAATGGAATCAAAACCAGGAAATGTAAATGACGCATCAAACAGAAAGAGGTGTATTTTGAGTCCACTTTTGACAGTTTGTATCAGATTATCCGAATACAATATTTTGACATGAAAGCTTATGTATAATTAGTCATATGTAACTTCTTTATTGTGCTAAAATTACAATCTGCCTTATTAGGCAATAAGTAATTGAGTCATATATAATTAACGGTAATGTTTCCTTCCGAAAGCTATTTTATGGTCAAATGACGTTTTATAGTTTAAAAAGTGCGGCTTAAGGCCTGTCACTTATTTTCTAACATTACCTTAACATGCAAATACAAAAAAAATGAATTATATTATCACTTACATAAATACAGTTAAAACGGATTAGCAGTGAGCACGTGCGTTTTCTGTTAATTTAACTGAAGTCAGCAAACAATTCTTTGTTAATAGACTCCAGCATTTCTTTACTTTTCCATGAGAGTGAGAGAGAGTGACAGAGTACATTAATTCAATATCTCTGCTTATTACTGTGTTCTTGTAATATGATTAAATTGCGTTTTCCAATTTTTCATGACAAACTGAACTGTTTTAGTCAACTATCTTGTTGGAAAATTACGTTTAAAATTAACTAAGTTTCGAAGAAGACATATACAAAATTATTTATCCATTTCATGGTACACTATCAAGAACAGTAAGAAATCAAATCAGATTTAAACCAAAATTTGTTTTTTGCTTAGCTGAAAGATTGCTCTTTCACTGGATTGAAAAGTGACTCTAACGCTGCACTTAAGGTCGGCTGAAAAATATTTCCATATTTTTTTTAGTTAATATTTTACGATATAGTTTCTTAAAATCAAAATTGTAACATTTTAATTTAGAAAATTTCAAGCTTTGTTTAACAAAAATAATGTCACCATTTAGGCAATAAAATAACAAATTCAATTACTGCAAATGAAAATAATTAGTGGGACCAATGCTACCGAATTTGATCCCAAGATAGATCACAGAGAACCAAAGCGCGTTAGTTGGCTTAAAACTTAATTACTGATTGTAAAAAAAAAACTTCAGTATTTAAAAATATAGACCCACATTCTGTCACATGTTTTGTTTACAGTGCTCACATGTGTCAGTTGTGTTTAATGTGCTTTGAACCAAAATTGGTTACACTTTCAGTTGATTTCTCTAAGGGAGTGCTTCCTGGAGTAAAATATATCGTTTTTCCTCTTCTCGGAATGACGATTGGATGGGGGTCAATTTGAAACCCATTCTCATTTGTGCCCTGCAATAGGCTCACACATATACTAAAATAAATACTCTAATACTCTATGCAAGAAGTCAATCCTCCTTCTGGAAAATTAAGTTGACTTAGTCACGCCTGAACAGTTATGCTGCCTTTGAGTTAATTCTCTTTTTAAAGTTGTGAAGATTGAGAGAGGGCGCTTTCAAATCTCTCATGACTGAACTTAAAGTTTGATCGTTATTTTCACATCGTTCACCCTTATAGCTTTCCATCCCCATGGTAACTTACACTGTCCAGAGTAATGTACTTTAGACAGATAGCATTCAGTTATCTGATGGTGTAACTATGTCATAATTATTGAACATGACGGGTATCATCTGATTTAATTGACTCGCAAACAAATTATCATAAATTTTAAAAAGTGTAACGAGAAATTTTTTCAGACGAATTCCTATATAGTGCTGAAATCATCATCAAATTATTAAATTTTGGAAAATCGTTTCTTTATGAGAGCTGTGGAAGGATAATTCTAGTGCATTTGTAAATAACTTAATTTAGATATAAAAGATACCCATTACACCCAAGAGGAAAAAATTGTACGTTATTTCTTTAATTATGAAAGCAAGAATTGAAATGTCACTTTTGAATTATGCTGTAAACAGAACGGAAGACACATTTATTTGCAATCGATGCAATACCTCCGAAGTAGAGAAAAGCTACGAAATATAGAGCTCAATCTTTTAAAAAAACAATGTTAAATTATGCTCGGATTCTACATCAGCAGCAGAAAGTACAGGTATCAGCAATTTAAACATATCAACAGGAAAGTTTTAATGGACGAACAAAATGACATGAATAGCATGAGAATGTTTTAGGATTTTAATTGATGTGTCTGTGTCCTCTACTTATGTATATCCATAAAAAATCATGTAGATGAGTTTTGACATTTATTCAG
The DNA here is from genome assembly GCA_930367205.1 of Acanthosoma haemorrhoidale. Classification (NCBI taxonomy): domain Eukaryota; kingdom Metazoa; phylum Arthropoda; class Insecta; order Hemiptera; family Acanthosomatidae; genus Acanthosoma; species Acanthosoma haemorrhoidale. The sequence continues at coordinate 39,490,504 of OV884009.1, read as the reverse complement.
GACATTTTGTTTATATTATACTAAATACAAATATTCATTAACGGAAATGTGCATTTAAAAATTTAAGGCTCATAGGCGATCCTAGGTTTATTTTTTCAACTCTATGAAATTAAAAAAAAATATCAATTAAAAATTGTCTGATATACACTTAAAAAACACCTATTATTTATGTATAATAGATATGTTTTTATATATGTGTATTCAAACAGATTGCGTGCAAATAAGGATGGGTTCCCTTACAGAACCAATCATTTGTAACTCCACACATACCACTAAAAAATAAGTGTGTAGTTATGACTACCAGTAGTAGGTAAAGACACTTAGATCTCAATTATAAATGTGTTTTTGCTATAAAAGCTATTACATTGGTTCTGAAATAAGCTTTGTTAAATAAAAATCTTCTTTGATATACTCTTTAATGTCCTCTCAAAATTCTATTGTTCTTGCAGCCGGTAGACAAAGGGTCCCTGAAATTGTCTTTTGTTTTATTTTCACTTCTGGCCGGATGCATCGGTAGAATAGATGGGTGTGGGGAAACCTCTGTAGATGAAACGAAATAATTGTCATGTGAAGGAATACTGTGAGACGGCGACTCAAGTTTTGCTCAAATTAAATTTTTTAAAAACTTAAGAAAACGTTCCGTTTAACATTAGAAATTTTTTTTTCAATTCAAAAGGTTGACAAAAAAAAAGAACCTATTCAAATGATTTTGTTCAATTGGTTCTTGTTTTAGAGAGATGCTTGCAGAGCTCGGTATGAGTTTCTTAAAAGCAATTAAATTAATAAGGAAACTTATTCAATATTCTTTATCGAATATAATTCATTTGATTTATCATAACACTTTGGGTAGTCAAATATTGTCGTTTTAACAATTCAATAAAAATTAATTGAATTGGGTTTAATCAATGCTGTAGGCGCAAGTGTAATTGGTCAAATAAATAAATATCTTTATAATAATAATAAAAAAATAGGATTTGAATAAATGAAGTACGCAATGTTGTTAGCTCTCAAAACTTGAAATTGTTGTATATCTATGCAATCTATTTTGTATGAAGGTATTTAACGTGCCCTTACTACAGGTGAAAATCAGCAATTTTAAGAAGCTTCCGTGCTGGACATGAAAAATCTTCAAAGGTACACAGAAACGAACTGACTTTTTTCATGTTATTTTTTATTTAACGCTTAATGTTACTATATATAGTAAACTACTACAATATTTCAATAGTGATAAGAAATACAGCTTTAAAATTTTGGATGTATCCACGAATGATGATCACCCTGCACAAAAGGGAAGTAGAGCCTCTCCCTTCGCTGTAAAGCTATCTTCATCTAAGGCCAGAGACTAAAACTAGTTTCCTTAAAATTCGGAGTTGGTTAATATTTGAAGGCATCTGTTAGATGATGAATCCCTATTCTTCTTCTCTAATTCATCAAAAGCTTAATTTTCCTCTGGTCTGTATGAAAGGCACCCACACTTTTAATTAATTCCTTATCTACTGAATGGGAAATGGCCCTTTCCAAAGTCAAAATATACTTTTGTGTAAAATAAAGCATAATAAACATAATGTTTTCGTCCAGTGGGATAGTGTTAAAATTTATGCACGCGTGAACAAAATAATGATATCGGTTTGTGTTTTTTTACATTTGTTCTATGATAAAATCTTATCGAAAATAAGATCTTTTTTTCGCCAAGTCTAAAAAAAGTGGCTTTACTTCAAAACAGGGGACAGTTTTTCGCTTGTCAGTCTGTAAGTACGTTGTGAGTAGTGATCGTAAAAATGATTCAATCTATTGAAAAATACTAATGTTCCACTTGAGCCCCAACAGGAATGACATTAATCATGGTATGGAAATCATTAATTTAATATCCTACTCAATAATATTGGAAAATATTTTTTTTTTTTAGTATTAACTAAATATTTAATGATACTTGTTCATTAAATATTCAGGTGATTTCTTATATCAAATGGACCACCGAGTAAAATTTCAAGTCTAGCTTGAAAACAAAACTAACAAAGACCAGGAAAGACATGTAGTTTTGAGAAGAAGGGTTTCTGGATGGAAAAAACTAAAAAAGGCGAAACGCTAAAAATATAAAACGGCAAATGGTTTATCTATTAAAAGACGGTAGAAGCCACTTAATTTTTTGAAAATTAAACTTGGAAACCTGGGATGAGAGATATAATTAATTGTGTTCAAGCAAGTTTGTGTTATTGTCTAATTATCGGGCAACGAAGCTTAATAAGTAAAGACTCTTATAAGAAATTAACTGTTTTTTTTTGGAATTCGTTTATTTGGAGCTCGGGACTACTGCGTTATAGCTGAAGCTGTGCTTTTGCAGGTACACACTGCAACCCCAAACCGCAGCCTTCGTCTCACAACGATGACCGTAAAAATGAGACTACTCATCTTAAATTTCCAAGGCATATTTAAAAATACCTTGAAATATACTATGTGACTTTTGGTCGATATATTATAATCGGAAATATACAAATGATCTTTAAAAGTGAAAAAAATCTCCCCCTTAGATTTACAAATAAGCTATTTAAGGTTTAATGTCATGATCTTTCCCCAATTTTGAGAACATAAGACTGACGAAAACAGTAAGTAATATTTTCAATTCGAGTTCAATAGTTGTATTTAGTATTTAATTTGGTTTATTTATTTTATCTTGCTATGCTAGTGTATGAACAAAGTATTACAACAGGTTAGCGTGAACACTCTAATACCTTATTTACTTTGCCTGAAAGTTCAAAAGTAAAATGTTTGTACCATCCGTCTCCAACCTTTAATATAACGGAACGTGTGCATTGTTTAAATTTGTATTGCTCGCAAATTTATGATGTAATGGTCGGAATAGACTGAAATCGGATATACCCGGGCATTAAGTAGATGGCTTGAAGCTTGACGCGACTCAAGTCCTATCTTTGAAGGCATGTCAAGTATTTAGGGAGGTTTACCCACAGGCTGTGACAGTAGTCCTTAACAATATAAACGAATAATTTTTTTAGTGACTAGCATTTTATATTCAAACCAATAAAATTAATCTTTATTGAATGAAAATGCTAACTAGCCTTTTCATAATAATTTAAAAATAAATTCACATGGAGCGTCTATATAGGGTTTTCAGGTAAAATTTAGTTCATAATCGACATAAAACAAAATTATTTCATGTAAATGAAAATATGTTTTTAAACAAAAATTGGTAAAAACAGTGGAGCTATGGACCGACTAGTTTAAACTTAGTATTAAATCAGCCAAATCTTTGTCTGGTATAAGACACGTTTTCATGAGAGAAAAATTGTAATCTAGCAATATTTTTGAAAAAAAAATCCACTAATTGTTGATCAGCAAGTTGTGGCAACACTGTTGCACCTGTGCGCCGCCCAGGTCTTCGCTGGGATAACGTGATTACCGTCCAAGCTGTGTTCACATACAAGTCGGGTTGTATCAGCTACAGGAGAGGTCACTTTAGCGATTCCCTTCTCAACGCACCAACTCCTTTAGTATTTATTTTATTACTTATATTGAGCTTTATTTCAAACTGTTGTAAACTTTTAAAGGACATAAAATTAAAAAAGCAGAAGTCATGAACGACGAATTTCAAGAAACGTTTGATTCTCAATTAAGGGTTTTAAGGGGCCACTAAAACGGTTTAATGATTTTTCGTAATTATGTTCCACTAAAGCCCATACTCACGCTTTTAATCAGGACACCAATTGCTTTATTTGGTATCCTTCTCCATTTTAAAGGATAGTAATTTTTATTAAGTTACAAGCAGTTTTAATGTTTAACAACAATTTTATTATGATAAAATTGCAATCGGCCTGATTGGGCTATAAGTAATTGTGATAAATGATCTCATTCATACCTATTTACAATTTTCATTCACTCGCTCATTCATACTATATATACAAACAGCCCAGAGGCCCCCCAAGTCCACATGGTTGCTACCTCCCTCGCTGTCTCACACGCTCCTTCGTCAGCCGCGTCACTGGATACGAGCTACTGGAGGCTGCCGAAGAGCGTGAGAGTCATATACATTTAGGACATGATTGAAGAAACTGGCCATTGCCAGGGCTCCCACTGTTACGCATTTATAGCAGGTCACGAGGCTACTGCCGTTTTAGCCTCCGAGGAGGGTTATAGGGATGCGTGGTGGAGTGCAATGACTGTGCTGGGGAATTAGGGTAGTTGGATAGGTTACTATGGAATTTTATGAACTTGGAAGGAATGAGTTCAAGAATGTAGGGTATATTCAGATCATTATGAAGGGTTTTGTTGCTGACGTAATATGGGGCATTTACTATTGTTCTCAGGGCTTTTGATTGAAAGGATTGGATGCGCTTGATGTTCGACTTGTTTACTGTCCCCCATAGTTCTAAAGTCATGTCCACTAGTTTTTTTTTAAATTGGATTCCTCTCCCTGTGTCTGAGACGGTATGGTATTTAGGCTTCCATCTCGATAAAAGACTGAGATGGAACCCACACACGAGGCTAAAAAGACAAGAACTAAACAGCCGCTTTGAACAACTGTACAGACTACTTTGAAGGACATCCCATCTCTCAATAGAAAATAAACTACTTATCTACAAAGTTATACTTAAGCCAATCTGGACATATGGAATAGAGCTATGGGGTACAAGTAATTAATTATTATTTTAAAATAGGATTGCTTTTAATCTTATCATCACTCAGGTATCAAGTAAAAATATTATGAAACATAATATCTCCCAATTGGAAACGGGGTTCGAAATACATGCAAGTCGACTATGGATGACAGATTAAAATAACTTACGTAATTATAGTCTACTTTGTCTTCAACAGACGGTACAACTTTCTAATCAGGACACCGAGATCATCAACCTAACGACCTAATAAAACCTAAAGAAAATATATATACATTTGTTTAATGTTGAGCAAATAATAATTCACGATAATAAATATATTTATATTAGATTTGTCTTGTTTTTTTCGAATTCAAATGCGACCTTTACGTTTATGTCATGTCCCTTTCTTGAACAGGAATTACCCACCATAAATCGAGGTACGAGCAAACATAATGGTTTCTGGTTAAATACTTAACCTTAAACCCAGGACTTCTACAGTTCGGTGCTTTGATCTAAATTAGGTTTTGGTGAGAACGAGACCATTAGGTTAGTGGGGCATATTGCCCTAGGTTCAAATTCCCTCCATGATCCTCTGTGGGTGGGGGGAGATGTTGCTCTTTAACGATCTAGTTCATTATTTCTGATCATCATGACCTAGCATTTCCCCTATCATCATCCGATCCTGCTGACTGTCTATAAAATAGTTTATGACTGTTATGTGGCATTTTGTTTGTTATACAGTGGTCTTAAAACTAATCTAATCGATCACAAATTTCTAAGATACCTTTCACAACAAATTAAAAATCGTCCGGGTGTTTAAAATTTGACGTAATCTTTAGTTTCGTCATGTGGTGAGGTATCAAATTTTAAGAAAGTTGGAAATTGAGATTTGAAAATCTACATAAACTCAACTAGTTTATACGAGGTTCAGTTTTCTGGTCATTTCTGCTGTTTTAGGAAAAAGAGTTTTGTTTACTAATAATGAAACTGGTTTACATCAATTATACTTAAACAAAATTAATGATATAGGAAGTGAAAGAACGACACCAAGAGATGCCCGAGTTCAGGAAGTGGTGTCTAAGAAAGGTTCTTAAGAAACTTATCAAATGATTGATACTGCCGATTTGTCTGACACTTGATTAGTCAAACCATCAAAGCCTCAGAAAATCATATTTTCATTAAATAAAAATATGTAAATAACTAAACTATTGACATATTACATTCGCCCATTTTTGGCTCAAAAAAGTTATTTTGAAATTATTTTTTTGTCAGTGTATTTGATTCGCTTTAAACAACGGAGACAAAATCAGAACTTTTAAATCTACACACTTTCTAAGCTGTGGCTTTTAATTTATACTATATTATTAGATATACAATATTATATTTTATATATTAATAACGTTTAATTTATTCTTCTATACTTCCAGATTTTCCAACAAAAATCTATTTATCCCAACAAACCATATACCACTGCATTTTTGGGATGGTTTAAATATTTATTAATTATAAAACTGGAGCGGTTAATGAGCAATAACAACAGTTGAATAAATGTGCCACTAAATAAATTAATGCGTCGTTAGAAATCATTATTGATATGCATTGAATAAGTTCTACAATAAAAAAAAGTTTTAGGGAGTCAGGTTTCTTATTGAGCCGTCCGCACGGATCTAATGGGGCTTATCCCAATCTCGAGTTTTAATCCCTTCCACTATTTCTTCTGCCAATTACTTTTTTTCTCATAGTTGTATTCATTCTGCAATCTGGAAAGTTGTGATTTTAGCAAATTTTAGCATTGGAACACAAGATAGAATTTATTATAAAACATAATGGCTTTGTGTAATTACAATGCGAAAATCAATTATATTAATTAGGGTGACGATATCTTTAGTTTGATACCCCCACTCAATATGTACGGAATGGAATTATTATTTTATTACCAAGTGATTAATTAATTATTAACCCTTAATTATGTCTTACGGAGATGGACACATTTTTCACGTTTCCGTTACATTAAAAGGCACCAAAAATATTTAATGAGTGGACCACTCAAAAAAACCTCGATAGACAGACAAGCACTTGGGTTAAAACATAAGTGTTTATTGTTTTGAAAAAATCAATTGACCTAAAAAAAATGCTACACTGGCGCTAAAACTATACCCCTCCTTCACAACAGTTTAGTCATGCGGGCTTGCCGGCTATAACATTTCTAGGCGCGATCCTAATTATCTGACGCGATAACTAAATTATTATTGTATTTAGTAATTAATTTAATCCGAATGACAGTTGGTCCACGTTTAAGTGAGAATTTTTTATAACAGAATGCCAGATTAAGCTAGCTTATATCTATGAGCTAAATATTAGAAAATAGAAAATGTGGTAGGGTAATCAAATGCAATCTCGATATAAAGTCGCATGGTTATAGGTCAAACAGGGAAATTCACAATTGACAGAACAGTCAGACGAACACACTTTTTTTCTGATTTTGAAAAAAAAAAAAAATCAACGCGACCCTTAAGAAGTCTACATCTCGCAATGACCCCCCTCATGCTCATGCACTCATGCTAACCAGTTGATTTTCAAGTATTATTATCTGTTAGGTTTCGTTCGTTATGGGGTCTTGGGTGAGATACATTTATTAATTTCAAGTAGAAGCGGGGAAGTTCCTTTCGTAATAGCGAATCATAATCATAATAATAATATTATTATCATTTGAAATGCATTCAGTAGATGCGAAAAAAAAAAAAGCTTATACTGAAATCAGGGTGATGATATCTATAATTTGATACCCTACTGAAACGGGTATCATATAAATATATATATATATATATATAGATGATAACATATTGATCTGTATGGTGTGTACTGCTCGGCTCACTTTGTCTCTAATGGTGACTCATATTCAACGGGCGAGGAATTCCTGAAACCAGTTATTGTACAATGGTATTTCAAAAGTTCAGTAGGTGATTAGCGATTTCTTTCGGTCAGTGACGAGTTTTTCAGGTATGGAACTAAGCAATGAAATTATGTGCAGCTGTTATAATTTGTATTTATCTTTTAATGGAGGAAATTCAGGTGGAGTTAAGTAGAGCCAAAATCCAAAAGTGAGAATCTCTGACACAGAGGAAGATGGCGATCCTTCATATTTGTTGTCCCTGCTCCTCCAGTCGTACATCCTCATTTCCCCCTGGGCTGCCCCAGGGAATCCTCTCCATCCTTATCTCCTTTACAGCAGATATTATTGCCTGGGTGAATGGGGGAAGTTTTACGCTGATACATATACGGGGGAAATGTATTTTATCAGGTTGTCAGAACTATATATATATATATATCATCATATATATATATATTTATGTATGTATATATTTACATATATACGAAATAAGGGACACGGAAAGTGTTGAAAAATATCAAGAGATACTTGCTGGACTCAAAAAAAGTTTTGTCTAAATCTTATTAAATGATTGTGATAGAAACTATATGTTATTGCTGGGAGTTTACTGTTGAAGTTAGATTCAATAAATTTTACATAAATACCCTACTGTGTCAATAATTAATTGATTTGTTAATATTAACAAATATATGCAAATTTATCTATAATTTTGAGAAGGTAGCTAATTGAAGGTGTCCTGATTAACAATATGTAATTTGTGTTTTGTTTGTTCAAAATATAATCACGAGAAGTTATTAAAACTCTTAATTACGTCATGTTTTTTTAACAGGTAATTTCATTGGATGACTTGTTGATTCTAAAATAAAGGAGGGTCCATAATTAATAAATTACTTTTATTACTCACATTGATTAGTGTATCATGACATCCATAGATGAAATAAAGGCATTAAAACTCTCAACAAAAATGTATTCGCAATTGATTTACAATCTCAGTTTCTAGTATAACAATGATACTTTTTTTTGACATTTTCACTTGAATATATATATGCTGAAATTAGTAACGAACCTGTGAAAATGGTCTATTATTACGTAATGCCAATAAAGTTGTGAATCAAATCGTTTTCAGAAACCCCAAAATTTCTTCTCAAGAAAAAAAAATTTCTATTCCTGGCTCTCAAGTACATAGTGTATTTTGTTTATAAAAGAAAATAGATACACTGTAACTGCCTATACGTACTATCTATTTTTTATGAAAAGCTTGTGTAAATAATCAAACAAATTTAAATTACTTTTATTTTTTCCTTTCTACTTCATTAATAATTTTATATTTGTAATTAATTGTCCTTGAACTAAGTTTTATTTACTATTTTTCCTTGTCATATCATTAGTGCATTGGGTTATACTTACATTGAACATTTTATTGCTTTTAATGGCGTAGTAAGTGCACATTACGTATCACTGGCCCAGTAAATTAGCCACGTTCCAGTGAGTTTATCGCAGTTTTATTATTAAGATCTGACCTTCGTTACCCTTAAATTTTTATTTGTTGGTTTATACAATTGAACTGAGATATGTCATTAAAAGTTTAGACCGAATAAATCATTTTTTTTCCCCACTTTCTTTGATATAAATGTTGGGAGATGGGCCTAAATGAAATAAAAAATGTTACTCTTTTGTTTCTAGACATATTAAATTGCATATTAGCATGAGATTATTTTTTATTATAAATACAGGAAGACAATTTAGTTGATTTGAAACTAATTATGAACTAAAAATAAATATGAGGAGGGACATAATTTCATATAACTTAGCAGATAGGGGTAACTTGTAGGTTTGTGACTTCCCGGAAGCGTATTTTCCCCCTCGGAGCCGACTATCAGAGCACACATTACAAACGGGCGGTGGTAAGCCTCTGACGGGGAAAATCCGAAGGGGAATATTGATGAGGGTGATTGGCCATGACAAACTGCCGTGGTTCCGAAAAGATGCTGATGGCCATAGACCGCCTGGCATGCGACAGATCACTTCCCAAGGACACATAGGTCTTCGTCCCTATAAGTAGCTCTCCAGTGGCTTTTCCTCAAGGATCGCATTCTTCATGATATAATAAAATAAAAAAAATCAAGTCAAAACGTTAAGAATTTCGTCGCAATTCTAATGAGAGTTATGATTACTTTCTGTAACAATGTTCACAGTATGAAATTATCGAATAACACTTGTTATTGACAAAGCAAATTGAGTGGCACATCTTAATATATGCAGAACTGTTGCCATATTCGACCTATGGCAATTAAAGATAGGATACTTAGGAAGTTATATAGGAGAAAATTCAGGCACTGCTGATATGACAACCACTTTCATAAACACACTGTCTAACTCACTAAAAACAGTATGACTCCAGTAACTGAGAGAAACCAGAATCGTTTCTAAACTAAAAAACAACATGAATGAAACAAAAAATGTATGAATGGGTTCGGATGGTTCCCAAAAGCTATAAATATTCTTTTCTGACTGACCCAGCGCATTCTTCTCGATAATAAACTGGAGTTTTCACTCTAAAACACAACCCGGCTTCTATTAGACAAATTTGTTTTTGATTCGAAAATGTCATTAAAATATGTGTGACTAGGACGTCGAGGTTCTAAATATGATTTTTTTACTAGCGATAAATTTACCCTTCACTATTTTACAAGGAGCTGGTTTTGTTTTTAGCACCAGCATGGCATCAAACAGAATTACCAAATATCATTTAACTACTATTAAAAGTCGTCAAAACGCTGTTAATTGCAGTTATCACACATTGGTAATCAGGATGTTGCCATCTTAAATTTTATACTTAAATAAAAATAACAGAAAAAAACAAAATTTGTATACCACCTAATCAAACAATAAATCTTACGTTATATTTGACAGGTTCACCCGATATTAAGTACGACCTCCAACTGAAATGATATGTGTCTACCTCGAACGGGAGGCTCAGAAATTCCAATAAAGACAGACAGTCACGTGGGCGAAAAGGGTTTCGGGTTTTCATCAAGTTTTGCTAACAAGTATTGTTACAGTTGTGAAAAAAATGTTAATCGCAGTTTTAATGGTTTTTCTAGGTGTACATATATATATATATATATATATATATATATATGTATAGATATATATATATATATATATATATATATTTTAACAGACCAAAAATGCCATATTGTTAGTTAGGAAATCGAAATCTTGGATCCAAAAACAAAATTATTGAAAAAATTATTTAATTTATTGCCAACTAATGAACTAGGGTGTTTTCGTGTATTTCTTCTATCAATAGGACCTCCACCTAAAATACCACGTTTATAATTAGAAAAAGGGGCTCAATAAGACAAGAGCAAATTATAAACTCAGTAACATTTTATTTTATGACCAGTAAAGGATGAAACAGAGTTAGGTTAGTAATTTTATTGTAAACAGTCCGTTTGAAATGGCGTTTGTTAACACTGTTGAAATAAAATGGTTTCCTTAAAACTATTTATTTGTTTTTCGGCTTTTTATCTTGTTTACCCTAGCCTCGATTTAATGCTGTGCTTAAGTACTTGCCGTTTTAACTGGTTGGGGTTTTAATTTGTATTTTTTGCCTATAGTATAACCTCTATAAAAACAACGACTTGCCTAGCTTTTACTGATTACACTAAATCAATTATATAAATTGAATAATGGACAAAACTTAACTGAATAACATTTGTGTATCTATGCAACTAAATGTATACATATGTACACACATATTGTAGAGCTTAACCAATTTACTGAAGGTTTGATTTACCATTTTTTAATAAAATTATATAACACATGTTTTCTTATTTTATGTATTGATCACACGGAGTCAGATCAGACATAGATAATCTAATCTGGTGTACTGATTTGGTCTAAATGAAGCAAAAGTGTTAATATGGTGGCCATATGAACAAATATTAACTCCAAGATTTCTATAACAGCTTAATTGATCATTAATCATGGTTCCAAAGGGTTATGTTGTGCTTATTTACATATGATGCCTTTCTTAAATCTGAGATGGAATCGGAAATCAATATGAGTTAAGTTAAAATATCGTAGATTAGAGAAAAAAGTAATTATAAAAATTACTAGAGCGTGGAACCTCGACGACATATGGTGTTTTTGTGTTGGTTTAAATACGATGACACAGATTAAAAAAACAAAAATTTATTTATTAATTTATCAAAAATTATTTTTCTTGAGGCTGATAAAACCGGTAACGTAAAAACAACTTCAAATATACTCACCAAAAAAGTTTTTTGGAGAAGTGAAAGACATTTTTTATTTAATGTCAATTTCATCAATAGGTTTTTTTTTTTTTATCAATATTCATCTTCTTACATTTATTTGTGTTTATTAATATATGTAAAGCACCCATGAAACTCCGGTGGAGTCCGAGCTTTATAATTTTAAGTTGTGTATGAAATTGAAGATCTCAACGATAAACAACATGTAATTTGTGTTTTCATACAATAACTAGAAAAAAAGTCATTAACTAACATCGTGTTCGCAATCGTAACAGAACCATTATTGTGTTGTTGCGTAATGGATCACACTTGTGTTGAAATTTTTTTTCCTGTCCCATGTCATGAACTATTTGATTGTAAACATAATCTTAACCTTAAACGGACATTTATCTTTTATTTATTTATTTATCTTTATCTTTTATCAGCAGTTTAGACAGGCTGAAATAGGTCGTTGGAAGTGGAAGTGTCATTTTCCTTTAATTAATCACGAATTTCACGAAATAATCCTTGGGCCGCAGTCCTGAAACTTGGCAATCCGGTCCTAATACGGGAACTAAAACAAGAACATAGAATTAGGATAATAAATTGAGTTATCTGGGGGTGGGCCATTTAGTTAATGGCAGTCTTGTAAGCTTCAGTCTTTTCTCTGCACTTATATTTTCAATCACCAAGCCTAAGTTGAAGAGGCGTGCATCGCTATACTATTCTAAGATTTAGTATTAATTATGGTATTAATTATTTTGTCTTATATTGATAACCAAATTGCTATTGCCAATAAGATTCTGCTAAATTAGAAAGCGTATTATGTTTTTTTTTTCAAATAAACCATTTCAGCTCTGCTTTATTTTTAGTTTTATGAGCTCTTGGAGAACAAGCTTCAAACTCGAATCAGTTTGAATAAAATAATATAAACATACAGCATAATTATAATAGTAGCTTGTTATTTACGCCTTTAGCTATGAAGCTAATGGATATTACTACTTTAAATGTTTGATAAAACTAGATAATAGAAACGGTGATAAAATGAAGCTGATAAAAACAAACTTTCATTCATGAAAAATTATTAGCTTTTCCCTTTTGTTCTTGCTTCTTAAATTCAATATTACAAATTATGTCTTACTCCAAAGACTATTACGTAAGTGATAGTAAAACTATTATGTTATGTGAAGACTTAGTTCTTCATGCAACATTAACTGTAGCTAGGTACAGAAAATTATAAATGCTAATTGATCAGAGGATCAGTTGCCCAGCATTATGAAAAAAATGAAATGCCTAACATATTGCCGAATACCAAAACTGATTAGCGGCTATTAGAATAATAAAGGAGGGAATCAGTTTGAAAAAAACAATGAAATTATGTGAATTGCGTGATCCATGCTAAAACCTCAATACCACCTTCACAATTACCTTTGGTCTCTTAATGAAGTGATGGAACAGGGTTTATTATAATGTTTTTTAATCACAACTACATCGAAGCTTGCTGTGCATTGAACAAGCTTTAGTATATCTCAGATGTGATTGTACTAGGTATGATGTGGTCCCCTCACGATATGATCTCATGCTGACTCTCCAGGCTCAAACGTCTAAAAGATTGCCAAGTTAGCCAACACTAGGGCCTTTCAACTGGAAAGATAAGTCAGCTACGAAGCGCAGCGGACTTTCGAGCTTTCGCTCGCAAATGATTCTCAGATGTTACTTGGAGAATTTTCCTAGCCGTTTATAAGCGTTTCCATTTTTGTCCCGCTCAAAAGGAAGGACCACCAACTTTTGTAAACTTCCCGTCCCAAAACTGCTTTTCAAGTTTATTTTCTCTTCCTCGTGCTTCTGAAAGTTGTGAGACTTGGCGCATAGTTGGAGAGCCTTTGTAACTGAAATCGTTTGTTGGGTTTTGAGATTAGTTAGGGATATATACAATTGAAATTGTTCTATTTGCGATCCAGAAACCAAATGAAACCCGTGCAGAAGTATCTAATTATAGACACAAGTCTTCTTAATATTTTGTCAAAATATTTGAAAATAATGCTATTTAATAGAGCAAATTTAAGTAGAAATCAGTTAATAATCAATGAGTGATTCGGTTTCAGACGTCAACACACAATAATTGCACAAAGAGCACGCCTAACTAACCCGACAATCAAAGTAAATAGAAACACGCAGACATTAATTATCCTTCTAGATTTAAACAAGGATTTTGGATACAGTAGGCAAAAAGACTTGATATGAAAACCACCCCCCTACTTAATATCTGCTATATCCAGACCTTCAAGTCAAAAGACTGTATTATATACATGTCAACTATAAAAGAAGATCTCATTATGATAATACACAAAGTTTTGCATTAAATGATACTTAAAAATCTACGAACACTGAATTAATTAATTATCACATAACTGATAAAATCAATATTATTGAAAGGCTCATTTACAAACTTCCTTCCTATAATAAAAATGCAAACTTTCATCCAAAATAAGCTAATCGTATACAAAACTATAATCCGACTCAATCGGACATATGGATAAGACTTGAAATAATTCAAAATCTGTTTATGTAGATTATAAATGTATAACCATGTTGTAAAAGAATATAGAAAATGCTGTAGCTGCCCATAATTGGTCAACAATACAAAACTATATATGCACCCAAAAAGAAAAATTCTCTATTAACACAATATTATCAGACGGTTCCTCGATTTACAGAATAGGTATGCATGACTCTCACAGAAGAGATATGCTCTTAAGAAAAAATACATATAAAAGAGGAGTCTTGATCCATTTTTTGAAATATAATTTCTAAGCAAGTTTTTTTTCTTTAGTATAATTTTTGTTTTGTTATTATGCAGGTTTTCATTTGTTTTTTTAGATATACTAATACAAAATTTGAATCAAATCTTGATATTTCGATGCTTGGTAGGAAATGAATTTTAGATTGATTTATTTTTTTGTTCGGGTTAGGTATGGCATTACGAGGCTAATTAACACGATAACGATTAGAACTGGCCAAAAATATTGTTGAATAGCCAAATTGAAAATTGATTGAATTGAAAAAATATACTGTGAAGGGTGTATAGCTAAGGTTCCTCACGTAAGGCTTACGTAAATATACAATAACCTGTGCTGCGGTAAAGAGTTACTAGACATACCAGCAACATGATAAAGGGAAAATGTCCTGAGGCTTCTTTCTGTATTGTTTCATCTAGCCCCCATGTATGTCTCCTTTGTTCTCTCAATTCAGTGCACTATCAGTAAATAATCCTTCAACATCCAGAAATGATTTACTGGCCTGTATATTTCTCTCTGTGATCGCTTATACGGGATCGCAACAATCAGATTAAAGAATCCAGTGCATTCGCTGTGTTATCTACTATTTAGTAGATTCATTTTCACCATTATTACACAATTGAGGTATAAAACTGCCTTACACGAGGCTCAGGCGTAGTTTTGCGAAACATTTATTTCTTTGAGTACTTGGTTTCTCTATCAAAATAATTTATTTTCATCATGATCCACCGACGACCGAATAACAAATGTGAAAAAACGTATTTGATACCAAATAAATTTCAATATAAAATAGAACATTAATGTAAAATTTCATGTCCGTAGCTTCAACAGGGGGCTCACAAAGGCAAGGACTGACTAACTGACATTTTTTCTGGTTTTGAAAAATAACAAAACAATAAACTCCTGAAAGGGTGGCGGGTAAGATTATTTGTGTAAGAATTGCTTCAGCTGATATAAATTCTAAGATTTTTAATTAATTGATTCTAAGTGTCCCTGTTTAACAGAAAAGCCCTCTCCTCTCTTTCAGTTCGCCGATAAATATATTTTTTTTTTAAAACCTAAAAGGTTATGATTTTCGATACTAAGCCTGTTAGAATGGTAAGGTGAGTTGGATATAAAGATATTCGAACGAAGTCCCTTGGGTTCCGTGAGCTGCATAGCAATGCACAGCGTATTCGGTAAATGAAGAGTTTTGAAGCTATTAGATTATGTAAATAGGTTGGTAAGCCTGATCGAGAGGTGGGAGGGTGGGGCGGGGGGTTTGAACCCGGTGAACCGGTTTTGAAACAACCCCATCCACGACCAGGCCGTATCTTAATTCAAAGGGTTATTTGTTCGGGTTTAAATTGGGTCCTTCAACCATCCCTCGTATTTATCTTTCTTCCTTCAACGCTTCTTTGGGGAGGCCCTGGTGGTATTCTGATGTTGGCTTATAAAATGTTCATCTCTCAATCTCTCTTCGACAACAATGCCCTTTGATACTGAGCTTTCTAATAGTTAACGAATTCATTCAAGATGAAATACGACGAAAACTACATTGTCAACACGGAGAATAACAAGTGGTTCAGAAACCTCAATATCTTGTTTTTAAATTATATCAAAGATTTTGAAAAGCGCAATATGTTTGCTACTAAAATGATGACACAATTTTTTTTACATAAATTATTTATTATATTATATAAATTATTTCTTTTATTATATATTTTATTTTATTTTTTCCTATTCAAAACTTTATTGTGATAAAATTACAATATGTCTTATTAGGCAATAAATAACTGTGATAAATGTTCTCATTCAAACCACGTTTACAATTTTCATTTTAATTAATAACTTGACTGATGATTTTCGTGTGATAACACTCAATTAAAACCTTAACACATGATAAATATTGTCAGCGCACCGAGATCATTTGATAACCTTTTTAATACGATAGGATAAACGCTTGTTAATTACAAGTTATTGATAAATGATTGACCCTTCACTATTTTTTGTAAGTTTTGTTTGATTATTGGCGTTTGTAGGGTATCAAGTAAACCTTTCATGAACAATATCACACCTCGACGTGATGAAAACGCATGGAATACAATTTCGATGTCAGTTTTAATGACTTTGTGTACTACAGCCTACTTAGGCCTAAAGTGAAAATATATATTATATGTTTTTCTAATAATATTTTGAAATAGAAAAACACCGAATTCATATCAGGCCATTAATTACTAATCAGGACGCTGAGATCTTCATTTCAAAAGGTTACTGTCTTCTGAATTATCATATTCAGGCAGAATTCAATGTACTGGTTACTTCAAATTCATTTACAATCCAACGTTCTAACGTTTCTTCTTGAGGTTCAATAATTTCTAGGTCTTAGGCCATCTAATGCCTAAATATCCTTGCGACAAAATTGCTTTAAGGTTGATATTACGCATAGTATTGAGTGGTGGGACTGCTGATTGTGATCTTGATAGAATAAAAATATGAAAAGATGGCGTTTATAGCCATATTGTCTAGAAACGCGATAACACTGATTAGGGCAGTGAAAAAATTGAACTATTACGAATAACTAGAAAAAAAAACAGGCAAATGATACAAGGCCAGTGTAAACCTGTGTAACATCGAGTTCATGGACACTTTTGTTCACTGCTTTCGAGAAATCACGATGCTTACTGAATACAGAAAGAGTATCAACCGGTAGGACACCCGGACAAGAGACGGTAGCGAGACGGAATATAAAACAAGACCAGATCAAAACAATCATATCACCTAAATCTACTCATGTTCATTTTTATTTCATGTTATTCAGTTTTTCGCCCCAAGCGTATGAATATCATTTGACTAATTTATATTCTCATTTTGAACATCCATAAAATAATAAAATAAGATAATTGTTTTATGAAATGAAAAATAAACTGAACAAAAGTTTTAAAGCTCATAAAAATAATGGCCACATACCTGGAACCCCCTGATAATCCAATAATAGGGGAATCACCCTTTGGTTAATCCACCCATGAAAAGCGATGCTCCTCTTTATATTACCAATATAAAGCTTTTTGTATGGTAATAGTAGGATTGTCAATTGGAAATCAGCAGCCTAAATAATTATATAGCTTTAATTCTTCGCCTGAGGCTAGACTGAATAGGGTTCCCTTGCTCCAGCCACGTTTTTTTGGCCTCTCGTTCTAATCCGTCGTTACGATTTTCGCCATTGTATGAAAACATGGGTCTACTCTCTTACGACCGATTTATAGGTTGGGGTATTTTATTTGTTGAAATTAATTAACATATCTGTGAGCTCAAATTTGAAATCGAACATAAATGGTTAGTGAATAAATTATACCTCATGAAAAATCAGCCTTTTAAAACTTAAGAATGCTATTATATTAAGACTCTTAATATTATTTTGAAAACTCTTAGGGTTATTACTGTGACGATTTTTTTGAGTTAATATTATTCGGGTGTGATGAATCCGTACCCGTTTTTAACGTATGTAATAAAATATGACTTGTGGACAGGTAGAAGTAAAGTTTTTTTTTAACAATGGTTTTCTGATCATTTAGGATCATTGTTATATTTTTACGAGTTCATCGTAACATTATGATAGCTAATTAACGTATGGAACCGTATTATAGTAAAAGTTAGTTATGACGTAATATTATTATCAATGTTTTTTTTATTAGAAATTTTGTTTTATACAATAATCAAAATATGTGTCTCCTTGCAGGCCAATGAATACGGATATCGAAGATTCGTGTGTGGATCCAAGCAATCTTGTGAAAAATTATTCTAATCTTGTGCCATTTTATTACGTTAAAAACTTTAATATTACCTAATATTATAGTGATTTGGAATTCACCTTCTTGAAGTGAGCTGTGATAGTTATTTTGTGTTGCGTGCTTAAAAGCACAGTGATAAATTAATCAATGTTTGTGTGTGTAAATGTGTTTTCATTGGTAAATTTTAATAATAAATTTTAGAAATCAGTGTTGTGTGACTATTGTTGTTTTGCTAATGGTTGTAAGATAAAATTAAGAAAGAATATTAAGAAGAAAGAAGACGAATTCCAATTCGCAGTGAGTAACAATAATTTTATTTTAATATTTGTTTGTATGGCGGGATTTAAACTACTTTAATAAAAATATTTTGATTCAATAAAAATATTATAAACTAATTTTATAGTATTGTAAAAGAATTAAGTCAAGCATTTTATTTTATTTAAAACATTTCCGTTTATGAATTAAGTTTATATTTGTTATAAACGCGGGGGATGTTAATTACTAGATTTGCAATAATTCATATCTTGATTCACAATTTGTATTTGATTTAATCTTAATTTACGATGTTGTGAATCGTACTGACTCCGATATTAACTGTGTTTACACTTTTGGGTAGTTGAGCGATGCTGCAAAATGCCAAGCAATCATCCTCGCTGCGTGTCTTTTTCTTGCCAGTACTACAGTTCATCATGTCAGGTAAACATCTGGGGACTCCAATGCTTTGGGGAGACATATATTGCTTTAGCCTTCATTGACTGAGGGGATGTAGGGAGTATTCCCCTTTTTCAGTATTGGTCCACACGGCATTCCATGTAAGAAGAGCCCAGTCTCCACTTTCACACCCTTGGACCTTCAACTGTTGTGTGGACTCCTTCATTTCCCCTAACATTGGTAACATTAGTCCTGAGGCTCATTATTTTTTATAGCCATCCATTCTGGAACCCTTATAAATTACTGTAAGAAAACAGAGATATTCAGTCATTGCTTACACTAGTTTCTATAGGGCAGGTGACAATATTGCGGTTATCCCCTCTCCACTAGAGCATCAACTTCTAATGGCTATTCTATGTTCAATCTGTTAGTGCTGTTGACTTTACTTCAGTTTTCCAGCCAGCTCGTACAGCTCAAATCACGACAAAAAGACCACCATATCAATTGGGCCATGACTATCCGGTGTCTATGCTTTATCTTATATTGACTATGGGGCCCCCATGCAACTGAACCCCGCATGCATCATACATTATTAAGTCAGCGTACTGACACTACACTGACCGCGTTAAGGATGTTCCTCGCTCTAGGAGTGGAATTTGTGGAAACGACGCTCTGGTGACTGTAAGGTAGATTCTATCTTGGACTGAAGCCGATTCTGATTTTTAATGAAGCTAAGGTATCAGATATCCTATGATGGAACAAAGGGGGGGGGCTTACTTTTTCACGTTTATACATCTTCTTGCGAATCGTCTTAAGCAATGTATCTGTTATAGATAAATCCCATTGCCTTTTTTGAAAAATTTGCCTCACATTTTACACTTCAACAGCACAACAGCATATTCTAGGGGTCCTCCTTTAACCAGTGTAAAATAAACTCATACAGGTTAAATTGACATCATTCGGTGTCTATTGTTTATGTAATATAGTCTATGGGATCACCGTGTAACTGACCACGCATGCGCCATGAATCCTCCGGTGGTTAACATCATCTTATACTTAGCGTCAGGGATGTTACTCAAAGTACCGTAAAAAGGCTGATATGTTATAATTTAAGAATCCGAGCTCTTATCACTCTTAACTGTTCAATTAGTTTCACCTCTGAGTGCTAATATTCGAGCCCTTTAGAGGCTTATCTCGGCTTCTACACCGGGTTTATATCAACTCAATATTTAATTGTTTTATAAAAAGTTGAACTAGGTTTGTTTTACGTTTGTTAAATAAGTTATAATTTAGTTCTTCTAAATAAAAAAAAACTGGAGAAGGAATATGGATTAGGTTATATACGCTATACGTCTTATATCCAGTCAGACTTGTATATTCAAGGTGAGCGGCGCAAAAACCAAACGGTTTCGTGAAGACTTAGATTTTCTAGAAAGATAAACGCAGTAGCTATGTTCATTTGGTCTATTTTAATTTAATTTAAATTATTTTAAGCTTGATTGTACAGAAGTTTTTTTTTTTTTTTTCAAAAAACAAAAACTTTATTATGATAAAATTACGATCTGCCTTATTGGGCAATAATTAATTGTAATACATGTTCTCATATCATATTTACAATTCTTCATTCATTCGCCCATTCGTTGAGTATTTACAAACAGCTCAGAGACCTCCCGAAAACCCAAAGGTTGTCACCTCCCTTGCATGCGATGGCAGTGTATGACTAGGCAAATTTGACCCAGACTGAAGTTTTTAGTCCTCGCAGAATTATCGTTCAGACTGGATTATTTGGTATGATCTCATTCCTCCACTAAAGATCTGATATATCTGTGCTAACAATCTCCGCTCAGAACTTTAAACAGAAATACCTGAACGTGTCTAGTTACCTTAACCATAAAATATTACTTGATCGAGCAAGACATTGGGTTCGATTTCAAAATCCAAGGATATGTTGTTACTATATTTTGTTTAATAAACTAACAATTAAATTCAATTATGTCTTACTGTTCTAAACAGTTGTTGTAAAATGTATAGGTTTGAAATGCTCTTTAAATAACACCTTGAATTGTGATAAAAATGTAATTACGAGATAAAAAAAGATCGATATCATTTTACTGACCTTTATGGTTTCGAGAGTTAAGTAGCCTCAAAATTTTAAATTTTGATTTTTTTTTTTTTAATAATGGTTTGTAAAAATGATAATATGAACACCTTTTCGTAGCTATCCCAATTTTTTAAAGCTAAAGTAGATGCTAGCCAGTTTTCTTATGGTTATCTTACACAATATTGTAGCTACTTCAAATTATTTTGCTAAATGGGGAGTAGGATATTTTAAGTTTTTGAACTGGTTCAGCTTAATGATATGTCAACGGATGAAGCTCTACTAAATCTCTTCTAAGTAAAACCATTGAGCACCTACACTCTTCCATCACATGTTCAAACTGTCAAGAAGTTATGCGCTGTATAGAAGTAGTGTTTCGTCACTACAAAAACGCCAACTCAAACAGTCAAGCAGCTTGTTCTTAGCTGTGAGCTCTGATACCAAATTCGACACCGTTTTCTGACCGTAAAAACTGTCCAAGGATTTGGTTAGGCACTGAGTCAGACATGCGCATACGATTTCTGTTGTGTTTCCCGCTCACCGTTTGAAAAAAATAACCAGTTATAGGAATAATCGGATAATTTCCGTAATCTTTTCTTTTTTTTGTTTAGATATTAACAAATTTACTATGATAAAATTGCAATCCGGCTCATTGGGATTTAGTGGATTTAGTTAAATCTTTAAAAAATATTATCCTTATAATTCACAATCCAGCGATAATGATGTAATAACACAGATAAACTCGTATGAAATAATTCATTACAGCTTGTTAGTAAATTGTGTTTAACTGGTAGTGCTCTACGTGCTAAATCATCAAAAGAATTTTTTTTAAATGTACGATATTCTTATTTTAATTCGATTGGCTACAGAGTACTCAATCGAATGCTCACAGTAAATGACAATAAAAACAATTCTCATGCATGAAATTCAAATTCTACAAGCAAACGAACCACGAATAAAAATGGTCTTAGTTGATTGAAAATGTTTTTAAAAGAAAGCAAAAAGCTAAGCTAATTAAAAAAAAAAAAAAGGTTTTGCCACTTCCTATAGAGCCAAGCCTGTTTGGGCGAGTATGAATAGCATGACTGACCAACTATAGGGTCCAAGATTAGAAAAAAAAACTGCTACAAAAAATTCAACGAATCACGGAATCCAGTCAATCACAAAGAGTAATGACTGTGTAGGGACCATTTTCATCATTTCAACTCACACCTCACAGCCTAATACATCTATAACACAAAGACAATATGTCATCCATCTACCTAGATGATATTTCTTATAAGACTATACTTGGTAATTCGCTTATTGTTACTTTCAAAAGGCGTGAGGATATACTGATGATGACTTAATAATGAACATACAAAAGTTGAGCTTCGTTTGAGTAGCTCTGCAAAAGTTGTTTGAAAAACAGGTTAAATACATGTGTTTTCTATACCAAATGTAGTGATGAAAGAACAATGAACATGTAGTGTATATACCAAATGAACAACGATGTAATTTTTATAACAGAAAATTTCTATAAACTGTATTTATTGTTTTTAGAACAATAGATTTTTTGGGTTCACTTAAACCTTCACTGCTTCTATCTCTGCATTTGGCTTGAAACCTCCAAAATTAGTAGATAAATTGTTTTATTATAAACCAGGGATACAAAAATTTATATTTTTAAAGTTCAAAGTAAAATTGTACTAAATAAAAAAAAACTTTTGATAATAATAATGACTTTATAATAGACCTGATAAAATCAAAACAATACATAAATGATTTGAGTTTAAAAATTACTTCATGATTTATGAAATTTTCTTGTTCAATTAAAAAACATGAAAGGAATAATCTTACAAAAGTTATTTGCTATTTACGATATGTAATATCACTTCATAAGAAATTCGATCTGACTAACTTTTTACTTATCACATTCATCAATCCTTGTTACTTTGCAATCACAGGACACATCATTTTTCTGACTACCCTTTAAAAATGTAATAACTCCTGAATTAATAATAATGATTTTCAAAAATATTTATTTACTTGCAGGCATTCGTGACTGAACTGCTCAGCAGCTGTGGAATTTCCATTCTTCCTCCTTCAGACCTTTTTCGCTTTCATTGCCTATTCCAGGTAAGTTTTATTTCCTTTATATTATTATATATTATAAGAGCAAAAATGTTACAGGCTAGCATATTCATATAAGTAATACAATAGAATTTCTTTTGTTTTTATCCCATTCCCTTTGATAAATAAAGGTTTTTTTTAGGTAAATTTTTGAAACATAGTAATTTTCAAAAGTTGATATTTGTAAAATTCTATTGGCATAGACATTATTGTCGTTTGCTAGGTAAGGAAGTACTGTTTCATAAGCAATATTTGGTAAAATATATTTCGGCACGTCTTTAGTGCCTAATTTATTGTTAGTGTATTTAATTAATAATAGTATTAAAAAAAGTGATACTTTAAGTATTTATTGTTACTATCACTCTCTCCATGACCTGGTGATAGTTACTTCGTAGGGTATGGGGATACCACAAGAGGATATCTTAGCTTCAGTTTACGTTACAAAATTCACTTAAAGAATCTGGGAACTGTTAACAATGAATACAGTAATTCTACATTTTTTATAAATTAAATCTTATTGTGTCCTGGCAAAGGGTTTATTAGATGAAATAAAATTAATCATATGATTATCTTCCTCCAGTTATTTTATTTTTTAAAAAGAAATACGATCCAATAGGACCATGGATAATTGTGAAAAATGATACAACTCATATCAAATCAATAGTGCCTTCACTCATCATCATATCACACTAATCATAATTCATATAATAATTACAATACACGCACAATAAAGACATGTGCATAAATCACAGGAATCGCCAAAAATCACCTGCAGAAATGAAGTAAGCTCCTTAGCATTAGGCAAGGAATCAGGGGGCTCCACTACGCTACTCCTACAGCCTCATTACAGCTAGAGAATGGCAGTAGAGATTGAGAGTGCGAGAGCCACAAACGCTCCCGATTTAGGAAAATCCTGGCCAGTTACATATATTCAATTTTTTTCACAGGGTTCCTAATTAAACCATATTCTATATTTGATCTGTTTTGCTTAGAAGTACGTTTCTATTGATTTCTGAAGCTCCTCGTCAGACATTCGAAAGTTTGAAAATATAAATAGTGCTTCTATTGACCATGACACATTTCTGACGCTAAGAACAGATGCCTCAGTTCAGTTCCAAGACGTCTGTAGTATTCTTTTCTCGATCCCTTAATAAATCAGAATAAAATCATTCATCTATTTAGAAAGAACCCTACGTTGTGGTGTACGTCTTACGCTATGTGTGTGACTTTACTGGTACTGAGAAACACCCACGAAAAACATTCCATCTTATCTTGTTCAAGTAATACCAGACATATGTAATATGTTTTATCTGTCTGTATAATCCGTTGATGTAGGCAATGCTTTCCCTGTGAACAAAGAATCAATTGGGTTGATTGATGATGAGCGAAACAACATTTAAAGCCCTTATTTCAAGTATTCCAATCTTTCATCAAAATCTTACTTTTTACTTTACCGATCTCTCTATAACATCTCATCACGGCATTCAATTGTCTGCTGTCGCGGCCCAGCTCATCCGTGCGCGCCAAATTGCTATAGTAAGAGGGCTACATGTTTTCGAGATGCTTAATATACCAACTATGAATTTAAAATTTGAAGACATGATCCATAGATGGTAGTGTAAAGCCGCAAGTCTTCGAAATACAATTTTTAACACACAATATTGATGATAATATAAGGTAGGTTATAGTGTGATGCCTGATACGCGTTTCAACGGATGATACTTGTAATGTGCGTGACGTTACTGGTACTGAAAAACAGCCACGAAAAACATTCCATGTTTCCTTGTTCGTGATGCAAGTTAGTAAAATGCACTGTCTATTTTATTATCCAACGTATTCGTTTCTCGTCCGATTTTTTACTCACAGCCTAAAATGCAGTGTACCGTTCCGTGACTATAAAATTGGGCTCTCATATCAGTCATGCTGCTATGTTTGGGTGGGGAGGGGGACCGAAAAGTGGTGGCGTTCATTATAAACAATCAAATTCTGGGAAAATAAAATCGTATAAAAGCGTGAGATTTTGTTTTATTTCCATAAATAAAAACATTTATTATTATATTTTCACCGTTATTATATTATTATAGTATAAAGATAAATTGCTCCTGAGATTACTACTCTAATTTTTTCCCTGTAATAGATGAAACAATGGTGGAATAAGAAACAAAATTTTAATGGCAGTATGTAATCTTGCTATCTAACGACAATAAATCCTATTTCTGAGCACAAAACATCACGCCAATACCAGACTAGGGTGTCCCGCTGGTCTAAATTGGATCAAAATTTATTCATATTCTCTAACTTAACCAAACACTTTTCGTGCACCAACTTTCTGAAAATCTTTCACACATTCGCTCTCACACTTCCCTTAGAAAGGCATCTTGTAGTATATAAATTAGTTATAAAATAGACTAAGTACATAAAATAATATCACTATGTTGGAAAAGAGTTTAGATGATGTAAATAAAATTTCCTCTTTTCCCAGCATTCAAGGTTAAATAACAAATATTTATACGTAGAGGCCATGTAGAATGAATATATTAAGTACAGAGGAACATTTGTTGGTATAATAGTATGTATTCATGAGCTATAAAGGGGGAGATTTAGATGATTTTCATATTTTTAATTGTGTGTTATAATGTGTTTGTGTGAGAAATAACTTGGGTAAAAACAGTTATCTATGATGTCATTTTCAAGGAAAAACTAGGCTCGCGCATGAGGATTCCGACCCTTTGGTTATCTCGCCGTGGGCTCCAGAGTTTATTTTCGACAACGCAAGTCTAGTGAGTGTCATTCCCAATGGTTAGAGAGGTTCTGGGTCTGTTCTGCAAGTCAAATGCGTTTTAAATTGGTGTTTCTTCTACATATTTCACCTTCCACGACCAGGTCACTAGCTGCTAGGTTGTTTCTGGACCCTCGGTGTGCGGGAAAAGGGTAACATACCTTAAGCAGGTCTATTTTCTTTAGAGTTAGAATCTGTGAAATGATGGCACAGCTTGTACTTTATAACAACGTTTATGGGATCTCGGCACGAAATAGGAATGTCCCGGTGGGGGCATTGTCGATATTAAGAAAACACCAAAGTTAATGTGGAAACAATTATTTTGACAGGGACTTTAGAAAAACCATACTGCATCCCAAAACATAATTTTCCTAAGTGTAGACCATTCAGAAATAATGATTATTAAAGCTAACCAAAACAATACTCTCATTCTCTCATTGACTAAACACGGGAGTGGGACGCGGGCCCTGTAGGAAGAAAACTGGTTGACTGCTACCTTAATTGGTGTAGTGCTTTACGACATATATATATATGGAACCAACCGCGTGAACTAGAAAGAATAAGCCACATACAAGCTAAAGTTAAAATGACCCATAAAGCGCATAATTGATGATGTTGAAACGTGTGATGTGTGTGAGAAGATGGAGATCGCTAACAGATATGGATAAAATACTATAGGCCACTTCAGGATTGCAGTGGTTTGATGAGGCTTCATACGCTTTTCTCACTATGCGTTGTTTGTTTGCAACAGGTGGACATTTATCTCCCTCCCAAACGGGCTTTACAGTCCGACAACTGATCGCTAAAAATTCATCAGTTTGTTTTTGTTTGGGTTGATTTTTACTTCGCCCAATATACTGTAAATCGTCTAACTGGTTTTGCTACATGTTTAATTCAACCCTTGTGCGTTGCCACACAAGAATCCACAATGAAGACATGCAATGCTGCATTGAAGTCCACTATAATTGTTAATAAAACTTGCAGAAAATTTAAAAAAAATGCTAATGATATGTTTTTCCTTATAATACACTGGATTCGAGTAACTAAGAAAGTGCCTTTTCTTAGCGGTTTTTTGGAGTTGGCGGAAAACACACAAAGAGGGAAGTCGAAAACATGGATTTTTTACAAGAAGGGAAATACGTACAACATACCTGAAAATCAAAATTACTCAACCTTTTCCAACCCAACCCCTTTTTTGAGATAGCTCTACGTCTCCAGGGTGTTATGCCAATCATCATTACATTCGTTTTGTCTGCATCTATGGTTATGTTCACGGCCTGTAATTAATGTAAATTTCAAAGTTGTTCTTGTGTTTCGATCACAAATTGCTAAATTCAGTTAGGGATTGATTAAT
Organism: Acanthosoma haemorrhoidale; assembly: GCA_930367205.1. Taxonomy (NCBI): domain Eukaryota; kingdom Metazoa; phylum Arthropoda; class Insecta; order Hemiptera; family Acanthosomatidae; genus Acanthosoma; species Acanthosoma haemorrhoidale. The sequence continues at coordinate 39,463,183 of OV884009.1, read as the reverse complement.
TCTCAAATGAAATCCATCCATGGAATCTGTATTTATTTCTCTGGAACGCCATATTACCCACCAAAAGGAGCAGTAGATGACTTACGCAGCACTCTTGGAGAAATCCTGGTCCGGCTACAACTTGAACAAATTGGATTTGTATGAATAAAGATTTTCTGTCAACACCTTGTCTGGTTGAAACTTCTAGTCTGCTTGGTGATTTCTGCAATGCACTCCAAAACATATTTTAGGAAAATCTTTTTTATACTATATTTGTATTTCTCTAAACATTGAAAACATAATTATAAGCTATTATCTTAAATTGATTCTAATTTAAAAGTTGGAAAAACGAACCTATTTTTTAAATGTTTTTTTCTTATCCTCTGAAAAATACCAGTACCTGCATTGTTTTTTAGAAACCTTTCTTAATTCATATTAATTGGAACACTGTTACTTTATGGGAACACGTCATCAAAATAAAGCAATACGGCCAAGCTAAAACGATACATCAGTACCTATTTCAAAATTCGGCCTCTCCGTATGGGTTCCAAACTTTCTGCCTAAGCGTACAAAATAGCATTGTAAACTTCACATCTCTCGCCACAAACAAATACTCACAATTGACACCATTATTCCACAAAGAACGCACGATTTGAAAAATTGCAGTGCTGGAGGAAGCCTGATTTGCTGTTTAGCAGAAATAAATTTTTTTTGTCAATTATTTCTAAATCGATTATAAGCTCAACATAAAATGATTTATAAAGTTCAACGTAAAATGAGTCAAAAAGTTCAACGTAAAATGAGTCAAAAAGTTCAACGTAAAATGAGTCAAAAAGGTGATATTAGCGAGGCGAAGACCTATGTTTAAGGCCGTGTACATTTTTGCTCTACATGAGCTGTTCAGTGGCTAAACAAATTAACTTCACTGAACAGTTAACAATCAAGCTACAATGTGCGTTGTATTTGTATTCAATCCTAATTCAAAACGAATCATGCTTCAATGAAGTTAATTATTAGTAAAATCCTAAATGCGTTTAATTACGTTAGCCACTGAACAGTTCAAATATGAATAATGCATGTTTTATATCTAGCTGATATTTTACTATTAGTAGTCTCCTTCAGTAACTACCATTACCAACGATAGTTATTTAGTTTATAATTTAATCTTTTTAATAGTACTTCTAGTAACTCGTTTTATAGGAAATCTTATTATAATCAAGATGCTATACCTAGATATCATTAAGAAGAGTGTGTCTCTCATAACAAATTGAAATATATATTTTGTTGCATTAATATCATATAACAGTAGGGGAAACATTAAGCGAAGTCAGTTTTATTTAATTAAAGTTAAATGAAGTTAAAGCGATTAACGATTTGTCCCACGAATAAAATATGTGGTGGTCAAAGGGTCGAAATATTTATTAAAACTCAGGCAATAAAGCTTTTGACAAACGGTGTGGGGTTTAAAATACTACACACACTGTGTCATTTATGTCAGCTATATACGAGGGTGTCATCCACTCACCCTTATAACCCATTGTTTTATACTGTAACATATTATGTGCTGTTTCAACATTACTTTGAGTTTCAAATATTTAGCGGTCAAAGTAGCATCTGGATTTTTTATTTTGAATACGTACAATTTTAAATAATTATTCCTGTTAACAATTTTAAAAAATATACACAATTGAAGTACTTGCCTGTTCTAACTGTTTTAATTATTAAAAAAAAATAAAAGTCCTTTAAACCTGAGCACATAATTCATAATAATTACGTCAAGATTTGATATTAATAATTACACTTAATTATTTTTCATGGGGCTGAGTTTATTATCCACACTATCGTGTAATAAAATGATACTCCCTTGCCTAGTACATAAAATTTAAAGAAAATTTTGAGTTGAAGTACCGAACACGAAGGTGATGATAATATTTATGAATTTTCGCAATATAGTTTGAAAAAAAAAGCACAGCTTGCATATTTTTAAAGCAGGCGTCATTGTCGTTAATGAAGCACTTTACTTAAAATTATAGGAAAATATTTTTTTTTAAAACCAACTAATTAATGTCTTGTGGAGATGCTTTCATGCATTACATAGGAGTGCCTTTTAAATTGTAATGTCCCAAGCTTTATCACGGGACTTACAGAGGCTTACATAGACAAACGAACATACACGTGGGTTAAATTATAAGGTTTTCTGGTTTTGAACAATCCAACGAAATCATAAAAAATACTAAATCATTCAACAATTATCATGTCCAGTAAGTTTTATACCATCTAAGCTCTCTACAAAAGCAGGGTTTAATATTTGCATGTCAATTCAAAATAATTGGTTGGTGAATTACGACTAATTATGTTTTATAGAACTATTTTTTCCTGCCTTCGGGACATCTGGTTCAGAAAACTCTGCCTCAATTAGGAACTTCAAAAAAAAAATGAAAATGTTGATACTTTTTATGTAATTATGATGCAGTTGAGCCCCATAATTATATATTACGGGGTTAGTGCCATTTTATATGTCAAGTTCTAAAATGTAAGGGTTTGGTTCGTACTTAGAGGAAGAAGAGTCTTCAATTGACCGTTTTGGGTGCTATGTCAAAAAAACAGCTGAATTGTTTGTGAATTTTCGATATAACATTTGCACTCTACTATATACTCTTGTTTAGCTGATCACGCCACTTACCGACTCCAACTACCATCAAACCTCTGTATAATTTTATACTATTTTTTATATGATTACAATTTGTTGGTTTAATTTCAGGATATTAAATTGTTGATAATTTTCTTTACCAGGAAGGGATTCATCTCTCTTCATTATACCCAGCTACCTCATTAGTGAGTGCCACACTCCAAGAGCCCTACCCCGACCAGGAGCGCACAGTCGTATGGGCTTTACGGCAATCGTTAAAAATATATGCAAAGCCTTGAGAAAGATTGTCAGTTGGATCAAGAATCTTCCGTTTGCCAGATTATTTGAGTTTGTTCTTCTGTCTCTGGTGGGACTACTTTTCCGATTCGTCTTCTCCTACCTGATACTTATACATTACCACATCAATCACGTGTTTTTTCTAACTAGTTTCTATCTTTTCGGAAGCATTAAATTCTTTATTGACGTCTTAGGGTTCATATACACCATAGCGTTAGCATTAATTATTTGTAGTATTGAACCAGCCCACAAACCCTAATTTACTTTCTCTTCTAAAATAAAATAAAAATGGATATCACAAATATGTGTAAAAATGTTATCAATATCACATATTCCGTTTTGATGTACTTGTACTTTTTGAGTTTAGCTTGTCTTTTGTATCGTACATCCAGGGAGGCTAAAGAACCCATGTTTTACATCAGACTTGCGTTAAATTCATTTACGTTCTGTTTTTCGCTCACTGTGCTGTGCGGGTCTGTGATTATTTTCATCGACATTATAAATGCTTATCGTAATGGCCTACATTAGAAAAAGCTCGATGTGGTCAATATTTTTTATTTTTTATTTTTTTTTTATCGCCTGGTCTTAAATATGTTTTACTACATTCATACAAATCTAATCAACAACTTAGTCCATCATTTAGTTGATCAGTTCATCATTACCGCTTCATCTTGTTTTTTCTTTTAAACCAAGAATTTTCGACTTTATTTTGATTATTTTTCGTATCAATACATGAATGAAATCTACTTAATTTTGTAATTCTCGTTCTACGTATACTAAACGTGGGTTTCCAGCATTCACAATACGGTTGTTACCTATCCTTGTGTTTTATTTATTTTATAAAATTAGTTCTTTTTTTGATCAAAATGTACTCAGTATTAAATAACTGACAATACTTTTTTTTCTGTGACGGTTGATTGATTCCGCTTAGATATTTACATGAACTCAACAAATCAGCTTTCAAACAGAGTCAATGAACCGCCACTAATGTTTAATCTTTGTCACTAGGACAATCCTATTGTAAATATGACCAACATCCCCCTGTCGATTCAGTTCGATTGCCGTAGGAAAGATTCTAACAATATGTAGGTGAACTATTCGTCATAGAATGTTCACAATTAGTAAATCAAATTATATTTTTGTAATTATTTTCAAAATTATCTTAATTATTTTTTTTCTTTTTGAATAGACTACCGTTTATAAGTTTTCCGTCTTGTAGATTAGAATTTTTTATCCGCTAAAACGTTTTACTTCCCAAATATATTTAAAACTATTTATTTTTTATTATAGTTTAAACCACATTCAATTGATCAAGTGAACGACCAAATAGTAGCTAGCGACAGCTAAACGTATAAAATTTAAAATTATCATTTCTTACACGTTTGACGAGATTTATATATAATTTGTTTCCATTGAATCTTATTTTTGAAAAACATTCGCCAGCTAGTAAGATCTTAAGGCTTTTTCATTTCATAATATTTTAAACAATTTTATTATTATCATTGTATTTCTTAAGAGTTTATCTTCCTACGGAGTCAACAACGTTGCTGGCACTGTTTGGTAAAGTTCATAATTGGATGCAGTTATGTAATTAACACAAACTTTGTTTTGAGCAATTTGAATTTATATATATACTATTAAGTCTGTTTATAAAAAATCATGTTACTCAAAAAAAAGTTGGTGTCACTTGGTTTACCATTGCATAACTACGTCCATTTTAAATTCATCATTTAGATCATTAAGCTATATAAATTTACATAAAGCTTCTATAAATATTCAATGAACCCGTATTTTAGTATTTATAAGAGGTTTAGGCTTTTAAACCAGTAGAAATGTATATTTAGCTTTTAATGTTTAGCGAGGTTCCTATTTTTGGATTAATAACTATATTTTGGACTCTAAAATCTAAATTCTAAATTACAGTAAATGTTTGATGAATCTCGTATTTTTGGATTCATTCAACTATATATTAGTGTATTAGAGCCCTATTCGTATGCATGTCATTGGTGCTTCTGTGGTCCCTAAAAGTAGTATAAATATTTCGCATTAAGCGACACCCATGAAACCTCCTAACTTAAGTCGTTAAGATTTCTAACCAACTGTAATAAACGTCTTTCCTGTACACTATATTTCTCATAATGTCATTTTTGGATTTTAGTCGATTTGCATTGCATTATACTTTACTGTTGTTGTTTTTAACCATTCTGAACTACTCAAGTTCTGAGCTACAGTTTAATCCCAAACTTCCGCCTTTCTAGAAATAGACCTAACCTCTCTGAAATCCGGTTTCCAGCTTGGATTTTCGAACCAATCAGCCCATACTAGAATTACGCTAAACCCTCAATCCACCATTCTTGGAGACTTTATCAAAGTATCAGACACCCTTACCCACTACATAATTCTAACAAAACTGTTATCAACGTCTCCCCTAACAGGTAGTAAGTACTCTTCCCAGATTAACCCTAATCCCAGCCCTTTCATTATCTGAATGTGTGCAAGTATCATCCATTTTTATTAAGCTTTCAACTTTATTAAATAACATAGAAATTAAATTGTATGTAATTTATGTAAACCCCCCCAAAAAGACCACGCGCAATTCAGCTATGGTCAAGAGGATTATGCTCATGAAACAAATTTCGCGCAACCAGTCTCATGTTTGGTATACGGAAAAATCAGTTTCAATGCTGAACAAGATAGTTTTAACAATTTACTTATTTTCCTATTTCTATCAAGTGGAGTAGTCTCAAACTATATCCTCTAATCATCCGCGTTTTCGTCCCGGACTGTCAACTGTTCCTGTTTCCTACAATAGCTACCATCCCTTCCGATCTCATTTAAAAAAAAAAAAATCTAGGCCCAGCCACTAGTGGACTCTCACCACTGTAACCAACCTCCACCGAGGCTTTCCACACTCCTTAATCCTCTCACACCACCTTTAAGCAGGTACTCCTAGTAGAAGGATCTGCTCAACCAAAATATTCCTTATTTTTTGCTCACCCTGAATTTCTAACTAGGAAGCATAGGAAAAAAAAAAAAAAAAAAAAAAAAAAAAAAAAATTATTTTATTTGGCAGTCGTGTACAAAACTCCTTAGTAGACGTTCCCGCAATAATCCTCCGGCTAGTCTCACTCCTAGAATCATTTCCCAGCAGTCCTCATCTTCCCAGTAGATTACATCCTGATCGCGTGTTTGCTCAAAAACGTTCTCCTCTCTGAGTGATACAAATTAACAGGGGAAACCAAGACTTGAAAAGGCAGAGCTTAGCTTCTTTATTTATATTTCATTCTCTAATGAGATTTACTAACCAGGTAACCAATTATCGGTTTTGAGTTATTAAAATATTAAAAAATCTCAAAAATATTATTTTAGGGTTACGAGTGAAAGATACTAACTCAAAAGAAAACACTGATCAAGGATTTTTTATTCTTCTTCGGTACTAGGATTATTTTATAAAATTAAATTATCGTGCTGGAATTTGTTTGCTGACTATGAACCAATCTTAGCTCTTATGTGCTTGTTTTATATTATTATGACGAAAGGACAACCTATTTATTAGTTGGTTTCCTTCTGACTGTCACCATCAAAGTCCCGCAAGATGAGCGAAGTATTAGAGGTAATGGAGTCAAAAATACAATCTTATTTCAATCTCACAACATATGGGGTGATTTAAGCCACCGGTTTCACTTTGAAGTAAAACCGGTGGCTTAAATCAGAGAGCCAAGTGGTTCAATTTTGGTCAGAAGAACTGGTCCATTTGGATGAACCGAGCGAGGTTTTAAGGCGTTGGGTTGGGTGGCTAGATAAAACTTTTTACTATTACAATTATAATTATAATTATAATAGCGTGGGTAAGATGGGAAAGTTAGTAAGTCATGAATTGTTGATTTTATATGGGACTTAAAAAATAATTTTGCGTTGCCAAAAATATATTTTATTTTGCGAAATACAATCTTCTGTCATTGATAAAACTACGCTAATTCTGACGGTGGCTAACTATTCTTTTGGTAGTTTTTCTAACTATTCTTTTCGTAGTTCTTCTAACCATTCTTTTCGTAGTTCTTCTAACCATTCTTTTCGTAGTTCTTCTAACTATTGGCATTGGTGGTTCTTACTACATTTTATATAAAAAAAATCTCGCTCTATTACCTTCCCCATGTCAACACCTGAATTAAGGACTTTTTTTACCATCTCAAATTTTTATTATTTAATTATTTAGGTAAAACAAGAGGCTACGAAAAAACCAACCAATAACCAGACCGCCATATAATTTTTTCTTCAATGTTTTGTGAAACCTTGTGAGTTTAAATAAAATGGTCTCGTGAGACTGTTTAAATAAAATCACAATCCATAGTAATATATTCTCAGGGGTTGTCGTTCAACTTGAAATCACCTAATTCCTCTTGGACTTGGTAGAAATTAGCTAAGTGTATTCATTTTTCTATGCATAGTGTTTTGTATTTTATTTACGTAATTAGAAATAATAAAAGTGAACATCTTTGGCTGTGAATGTGCCAGTAAAAGATTCGTCTCATTCAATTGAGTTTAAAACGATATCTTTTACTGTTAGTTGTATAAGATTAGTGTGTGTTTTATTGGTGTGTTTAGGTCATTACTATCGTACCTTTAACGGCATGGATTCAGTGGCACCGCTTAATTTATCTGTTGTTTGCTATGAATAAATTTCTTATAAGAAATATGATCCTAAACAACTCATTCGTCCATATTTTCGTTCTGAGTCTAACAGTAAGACATCCAATTAAAAATAAAATTCTTATTAAATTATATTTGCATTCCGGTTGTTTATTCCTTCTGACTAGGTTTTCGATTGATAATTTATGGTGTAGGCTCTTATGAAAAGTTGATAAATCATACATATCAAGGGTCTGACAGCACCTGTTGTCGACCTGGGAACAGGTGGTTGAAGATTTAGTGCTTCAGGTTGCTGTGTAGTGGATCGGAACCCGCTCAATAGTGTAGCGTTGTACATTTAGGTTTAAAATAGGTTATGTATCGGTTTAATTTATCCATGGTCAGGGCAACTTAGGGCCAAGGATTTGGGGGAATGCAAGGTACGCTTCTACAACTCTTCACAAAAGGTGCAAAAATTGCATAAGTATTTGTCTCTATATCGTTGAAAAGTTGTCATACTTGCAGTGATAAGTTCTAAATTTTACTTTGTCTACGTTTTAATGAGTCGTGATTCGATAATACATTCAGAAATGTAAAAATGAAAAGTTTAAATTTCGCAACTTCAAAGCAACAGACTAATCAATTAATGGGATCCAAATTGTATTTAATAGAGTATCTACATTAGGAAATTCGTTAGGAACATTAGACATACAACTTGCTCAATTAAGCGTAACGTACAAACCGGAGAAAAAAAACTTTGTGCAACACATGTCTTTGTGCGTATGGCAAACTGCAAAATTGCCAAATGCCGTTGTTCAGGAGGGATAAAAAACAAGATTTTAGTTTTGCTGCAAATCAATTAAATTTACTGCCTAGCTGAAATAAACTTTTCTTACAATTGCCATGTTTGGCATGCCCTTAGTTCCTTATTATAAACTCGAATGAAAGTCAACCTATAAAAAAACGTTTTATGGCGGTCTAAAAAATTTGCTAGTTTGCCATACACCCGACGATATAATTACCTTAGTTTAACTGATCATTTTAAATTGAACAAATTATAATACAAAATTAAAATTATACGGTAAATCTTGATAAATTACTATATGAAATGTTACAATGGTGGACTGTTTCATTTTTTATATACGTGTATGGGATCATTACCTTTTGGTATTTTATTATTTTTAAAGAAAAAAAAATTATTCACTAATGAAAACCACAATTTCGCTGCTATAAAAACCTATAATTGTTAGAAATAATTATAAGGACATTTTCAATAAATTAGGGAACTATGTATTAAATATAGTTCTCTAAAAAATATTTATTATAAGCTCTTTACGTAAGTTCGGTAGTAACACAGTTTTATAAATTATTAGGGATATTTTTAACAAAACATTTTCAAGATAATATTTTTTTTTTACAAAATTCAATCCGTTCCAGTAATCTATAAGTTTTTGAATCATTAACTTTAGTCTCAAATAAGAGATTTGGTAAAACTTTGAAAAAACTATTTTTAAATACATAATTCTTGAACTAAAATGGACTGACTTTTAATAATTGGCTATAAGATGATGACGTTAAATACGTTTAATTTAACGCAAAAGGGTGATGCTTATTTCAGTTTTCATGAATATATTTATTTTTTTTGAACCTTTTATTATACGTGAATGTCACTGATAGCAGTATTACAAACGGAGCGTGGACTATGTTGATTGAATAGTTTTTTGAGAAAACGGTGCTTCTGGATGAATATATTACCTATTTATCTATACCCTCAAGCCCCCAAATGTTTTTCCCCTTTTGAAAATTTTCCAATTCCTATGTGTTCAGTAGTGATTTTGGTGTACTAGTTATCCTTAGGAAACGCGACTATTGGAGCTGTCATCGTAAAATTGGCGATGATTCAGTTTCCAGCTCAAACAGCCCAAAGTCGATCAAAGTTGTAGGGCGGGTTTCAAATAGCTACACCGGTGGAGATAACCGACTGAAACCTGCAGATAGTTTACTATCAATTTATGTAGTAGTGAAGATGTGTTACAGTATATATATATTCAAATGTTAAAAATCTATAAGTGTCAAAATATATGTGTTAAATGTTTATATAACCTCTTCTGTCTTTGTGATTCAGGGGTGTCAAATAAGCATATTATTGAAATACTGTCATCGGGGAATGGTAACAAAATTTTTATAGCTCGAGGTGAAGGAATATTAGAGAAGGTTTTGACGATCGTAAAGACATGCGACTTGGAACGTTCGCTCGCCGAAGTAGTTATCATCCAAACGTTCCATGTGCAGTTTGGTCAGGGCTAAGAAATAGCTGTTAAAAATATCAGCTTTATGACATCAAACCAGAGTAGATCACATAGTCAGTCACCTTGTGGTTTGAAAGAGAGTTTCAGGCTTGTAATGATATGGAATAGAGAAGAGTCTTGTTCGCAGACACGACAAATGGCCTGTGAAGATAAGTGAGCGGAGAATGCAAATAGTGAGACTCCATTAATGATCTTAAGTGATGTAACATTAAGGACATATAACCTTTCTAAATGTTGTAAGCCACTGGGTGAGTATCCTATATGGGCCAGAGGACGAGTCATTTTAGGACAGGAAGGAACTTCTACTGAAGAAATAGACATCTACAGATGCTACAGATTAGAAAATAATCACGGAAAAATCAGTCTACAGAAATCTCTATTTGCGTAGTGGAATTCATGGCATTAAGAATTTTCAAGAGGTAAAGCGGTGTCCCAACTTTGAATTGGGATAGATTCTGGAAGGTCGAAGAAAAGGAGGAAGATTAGCAAGGATCCTATGGAAAGAAGGGTCTATGATTGGATCTTTTTGACAGAGACGAATCGAAGGCACTGAGGGACGTTTAAAGAAATTCTTGAAACAATTCTTTTTTCATTTTGATATGGTTATAGTACTCATCATTCATCATTGAGTTACTCCTTGATTTCCTATTAAAAATCTGAGAAGCAACTATCGCAATATTTCTGCACTAGACCTTTGGAGGAATGCTCTCTGGGAAAGCAACGCGTGTTGTAGATATGTTTGGCACCCCTGGTATGACAGTTTGTTTAAAATAAATGTTTTACTTTATCTAAAAAATGTTGCTCATCAGCATTGTATTTATTAGAGTAATAAGTCAAACAATATTTTAAATCTTTGTTACTATTAGCCTTCCGTTAGTCTCATGTTTCTCCAGCTAATTTTCCAGCTACTACGATTTAATTATACGTGCCATGTTAACGTTTTGTATAATACTTTACTTCTAGTCTCAAAACAAAGTTTTCACCTTTCAGGTGAATGTGACAATTGTATATTTTGCAACCCATGCATTTTTACAATTATTTTTATCTTAGAATTAAGACGTGAAAGGAGATATTTGATTCAACTAAACCTGAGCATGCCGAAAAATTATATTTAATGTTTAATAATAAGTTAATTTTACCGTGTTGTTGTTTATTAACAAAAAATTAAAAGCCCAGCAAAAAAAAAATGGGCATGCACCTGTGAGGAAGATGCGACTAACAGAAGGTTAATTATAAGTAATAGTTGTTAATTATTGTTATATGCATATATCTGTTAAAAGAGTTTGTTAGGGAGTGTATACTGTGAACGGACAAATTTTCCATTTGTATTGTTTCATTAGGTTTTACAATGCTTACAACTACAAATTTTTCTTTTACTTGTTTATTCCCAAGCATTTCGTTTTTTAAGCATCAGTTTTGACTGTCAGTTTTTTTTCATTTTACGTTATATGTCATTTTTTATACTCAGTTACGTTTTAATTATTTGATGTAATTGATCCTTTTTAGTGGAACTTCACGTATACGCTTCTATTGTTAGATACTTGTAATTATTTTACAATAACCTGTAATACATTTAAATGTTTGTAACCTTTAAAAAATAAATATACGTTAACAATTAAAAAAAAAATAAAATTAAAAAAAAAAAAAAATGAAAAATGTGATAACTCAAAAAAATGCCGTCTCCTTGTTTGCGTGTACAGTTTGGTTGTGATCGAATTTTTTTCTGGATCTGTCCATACTGGTTTATAATATCTTTTTTTTTTAATCAACCCGAAAAAATGAACGATTTACAATTCTGGTCAAAGGAACTAATAAAGCCAGTAAGTCATATTAAAACTGATTATAGTTTCCCTGTTAATGGCTGCGTTATTCCTGTACCTTGGGAGAGGAATAACCACATACAAATTGAGAGGGAAATGTTAGGTTACTTGAATAATGGCGATGACAACCATGATCGTGCTTAACTGTTGATATTTCATCACTAATTTTCATTGAATTTAAGCACGAGTTCATTATTTATTCGTTGAATGATAAAATAAAAAATACAGTTTAGAAGTTGCTCAGTATAGATAAAATTTGTAGTAAATACCCATCGATGTTTGCAGTCCAGATAATTTGTTGACAAACCCATTAAACATCATTGAGCTTGTGACGGACTTAACCGGGACTTGTCCTATTAACTTGAAGGCAAGGACCATTGGCAAATCACCTAGACTGTCCGGTTTGTCCTGAAGACCTGCTCTCCAAGTTCCAGCCAAAGTCCTCACGAAACTTCTCCCCACTTGTACTTAGCAGAGATAGACAAATGGGCTCACCAGATATTGCTGGTACTAAGCATTGGACTTAAATTGACGAAATAATCAATCAGTATATCTTATGAAAGGTTTAGATTGGATTTCTTAAAAAAAAAAAATCATTTATCGTGAATTCCCCAATCGTTGAAAAATTCAATTATTCTTCACTACAAGATTTTCGCAAGCTTACGTTAAAATATTTCTAGTTGTGATGATTTACGGCATTGGCTAAAGTATTAGTACCAGTTTTTAATGATTAAGTTTACCTAAGTTTTAAGGTTAAAAAAAATTCAATATTTCTCATTCGTGCATGTAGATAGAATATTTCAATTCTGATTCAGTTAGCTTCATGGTCTTGCAGAAAATTAAATTATGAACCAAAACGTTTATAAGCATTACTATATATTTGACTGAAAGTTTGAGATTAATTTTATGTATGACCCTTAAGTTAACTGAATATAATGAAGTCCAGTTGTACAGTTTCCTACGTTTGCAACCACGCAGTATGACTGCCAGAAGCGCTTTGCATTTTTTTGAATTTTTTTCGCACTGGCAGGGGTCAGTGGTGGGTTTTCAAATAGGAGGAAGCATTTTTTTTTTGAGTTACAAAAAAAATTATTTCCTGAATAATACATTTGTATTTGTATTCCATTATGTTCAGTAAAATAAAGGTAGGCAAATATCAAGATCATCTTCAAGTTACCTTGTAGGTGTAATTCACTTTGTATGGCAAGACTGCTGATGAGTGGATGAAAAGAGGCCTCTTTAAGACGCAGTCTTCAAGGTTGCGTTTTGAATCTCAAGAAAGTGACCAGAAATCCTGCATTTCCTGATGCCAGTTCACTCTAATAGTTCACCTACCTACTCTGCGTTTTTGCACCTGGGTGGTTGCAGTTTTATGGAGGGTTTTATAAACCAAGAGAATGTAACTGGGAGTGAACTAATAAAGTTTGCCTCTTCTATCCAGAAAACGTTTTGGTATTTTTAGGAAGACACATTTATTTAAGCAGCTTGATTAAACTTATCTGTTACTCGAGCCTACGCTGCTTTGGAACTGGCTTGACAAAGAGACATTATTGTGATTGTGTTTGGGGGATTCAAACAAATTATTTATGTAGAATGATGAAAAATTAGACCTAATCTTCTAATGACAATCGCTTACGAAGTTCAAGTCCCAGAAGATGGGTAAAGAATTAATGCTCTATTTACAACTTTTTTTTTACAAATTACACCAAGACAACATGGAAGAATACTTCAATAGCAATTAGCTCAATCTATTTGAAATTCATAAATATTTATCTACCTCTTTTAACCAGCAGAAGTGAGAATGAACCCATGTTTTAATTGTAGGATAATAATTAACTCAAAACATATATTGTTCAACTCTGAGTTTTACTGTAGAACCACATATACTTCACCATATTGTGTACTCTTAAAGAAGTAGGCTATGATTTTTTTGATTTAAAGTTCAAAACATAACCATATAAAAAAACAATACAAGTTAGTACATTACAAAGATATTTTAAAGAAGAACTGTTTCTGTTTTATTTCCTATACTAATAATCAGTTATAATGTAGTTATATTTTAATTGTAAGTATTTAATTATTGCTCTAAAGCATAGTTTAATTTTGAAATAAAAGAAATAATTAATATTAATGTTCAGCAGACTGTTAATAATTTTAATATTTCATGAGAACGATTCATAATTCATTGTCTGCGCATGTCTATACTATTTACAAATATATATAATGAATAGTAGCTATCCAAATATCACATGTAAGCAATGAACTATAGTTTTATATAATCTGTATTTTTACCATATGTATTTTAAAATATTTACTAGCAATCTCTATAACAGCTGTTAACTTGAAATGAGTTTCTTTCCGTTCAATTTTCAGTAAATGTGTAATGAAGCGGTAAGGTATAACACACATTTTTTGAATATGCAACCGAAATCGGTATCTATAAAAACGACAATATACATATATTTTATGTGTCGAAATGAACACACGAAGATAATTCTTTTTCTGGTATGAGGTCAGTCTGGTGTTCTTTCATTCCTCTCTTTGGTCTTCCTTATCTAGAAAGACAACTGCACTATCCATTTGAGGGACTAGAAAACCCCCCTTAATCAAATATTCACCAACGAAAGATTACTAGTTCGTACGTGATTTCAGGTCAATGGGATAGCATCGAGTATTCCAAGCCTCATTTACTCTAAGCCAATCTAAGTACATCTGCTCTAGGTCAACTTCTGGTGGGGATTTTCTGCAATCCCAAAAAATTGTTCAGAAGTAGTATATTTAGCATTTCTAATATTTTCGATCTTGTCTCGTTAGGGAATTCTCCCAAAAACATGAAGTTCTGCAAACAGGATGCAAATAACAGGATCGTTAAGAGAAAAAAAAGTGCTTGTCAGCTCACAATAAAACCATACTGTGATGATAAAAAAAACCTTATACTAATATGCAATGCATCTTCCCTAGTGCATGTTGGATTTAGGTACGAACTAGGTCATTTGAGGATGTCAACTTTTATACAGTAATTAGCTGTAGAATACCCAATATTCGCCGATTCGAAGGAAACTGCTGTTTAATTCCTACTTAGGTCCTGTCCACTGCCGCGGGAGTCCTCCTTGTACCAGTTTCCCTAATAACAAACTCAATTAACCTCACCTGTCTTTAACTTGATGTAAGTCAACTACCATTCTATTAAAATCTATTACAGACATACTGATAATTATTGAAAGATATTGTTTTCTTTTAATATCGAATCTTTTCTGTTTTTGTCCATGTCAATCCATCCTATATATCATTATTTTTCTACCATCATATCAATACATAATTTATATCATTAACTTACAGCTAATTAATTACACTTAATTTGCACAGTTGTTTAAACGAATTCATTAGATATTCAGCAGCAATTAACATTTGAATTCCCGCCGTATAAACCTAAAAACATATTGAATATAAATGAATAAAACAATGCTTTTCCTTTAGTTTGTTGTTTTCTCAGGGAAGAACAGGCCATGTATGTCTAACGAACCAAATATTAAAGTTCTGTTGCATATTACTTTCCAATGGTGAAACGATAAACAATGAATTTAAAGTTAAAATCACTCATACAGGTACGTTGTTACCAGATGTCTTTAGATTGTTACCAGTTCTAAAAATTTCATTTTTGAAAAAGATATTCAAATGTTTTAAAATAATTGATATAATAAAATTTGTTTAAATTATAGTCCTAACCTAAATAGTCGAAACGTTGGCTGGGGATGGAACAATAAATAAATGAATGGAGAATTTTAAATATGTTATGAAAGAGAACGTTGAACCCAATTAGTTATTTCAGACAGATTGTAATTTTATCACAATAAAGTTTCACGAATAGTCGTTCTTTTATTAGCTAAAAACGTGATTTTCCCCAACCGATATGGTTTAAAAAATTAAATGGAGTTTTTCCATCAAGCCATATATTGACTAATTCTTAACGCTATTTATCTATATACTAAAAATTAATATTTATCTCAAAATAGATTTCAGTAGGAGGAAAACGGGAAAGGTCAATTAACTAGGTTCCACGTAAAGTAAATTAAGTGTTTCCAGTGGTGGAAAAGTTCGGTAAGAAGTGGTTTTTGGAAGGGAAGCGATCCGAACATGAGCCGGACAAAAGTGCTTACCTCGCGCCAAAAGCCTGCCTATTATTGTTACTGCTGGCCGCTTGTGAAAAATCCTCACTTTCCAACCCCCACCCCATCCCCCTCTCCCACTGACCGGAATGGGAACATTGCTGAGTGGAATGACTTAACAGACAACCCTCTACCCGGGTTATTGCGTCTCAGACAGGACTATGTGTGTACTACGGTCTTTTTAAGACCCTCTGTCTAACGTGCCTGGAATAGGAAATTGCTAATCACCTAATATCGGCGGGGTGTTCAACTAAACCTATTATTTGTAGGAATCCGTTATAGTTAAATAAAAGACTTAAGATGCTGTTTACGCTGAACTACCCGTGGAGTATTATATACTTCCAAGTGATAATTCAAACACAGGTTGGTTCATTAGCATGAACTAGTGGACTGTAAATTAATGAAAATAAGAGTTGATGCCAATTCACAATACATTTATTCTAAAATTAAACAGAATATTATAAGAAAAAATTTCATAAAAAAAATGAGGAGCAAAATAAAATACCCAGGCCTGGTTAATAACAATAAAATTTGCCAATGTAAGACAGACTGGTTTCAAACAAAAAACGTCTTTTATCCTCAACAACCAAAGGAATTAACCAAATTCTCGTCACTTTTAGTGTATATATGAAATAAGTGTATATTCACGCAGCGGCAAGTTGCAGTTCAAGCGCTCTCGCGGGTGCGGGCTGCAAACAAAACGTAGAGCTGTCGTCATCAGGTTGAGGCTCAAAAAAATCCAACCGCAGGGCGGCGATTCCAAGCTCCAAGGGGAACGTTGAAGATCATATAGGTATGATTTTGGCCAAATGGCCAATTAAGTCTGAGATCGGCACACCTTAACCCTTCAGACGTTACCTCAACACTGACGTAAATGGGCTTGGGCCCACAAGTTCCCCTACCAAAAGTCCAAAGTGCCACTGTCCTAGGTATGGAATTTTCCTTCAGGTATTTAACTTAGATTACAATTTAATCTTACGAAATATAATGAACAGAAATTACACAATCATATTTTACATGAACAATAAAAAACGATTCTTATTAACAGTTTTTGACGTCAGTAACAAAAATAATAAATAATTAAATCTAACAAACAAATTAATTTTTTACTTCACTTTTCCAACAAAACAAAAACTTTATCTGGCCTTAACATACCGCCCACCAAATTTTCATTGAAAATTTCAAAGGTTAACATGAATTTATTGTGGCCATATTAGTTGGCCCCTGTTTGTGGTAGCAATGGTGCCAATCTGGAAACAGCCCGCGTGTACTCTCCTTTTGGAGTTTTAACTTTTACAACCCTAACTATCCCACCTTTCCCAGGATAGATTTCAATTATTCGACCGGTGGGCCAATTTTGCACTGATACGTTGGGTTCTTTTAGTAAAACTAATGTTCCAACAGTCAAATCTGGCTTTGAGGAAGTCCACTTCGTCCGTTGTTGTAGACTGTTTAGGTAGTCGTAACGCCATCTTGTCCAGATGTCTTGAATGCAACGCTGTACAATTTGCCACCACGTTAATCTGTTTTCTGGTACGTCTGTCAAGTTAGGTGTAGGCAATGACAACAAGGGGGCCCCAATTAAAAAATGACCAGGTGACAGCACATCATATTCACTAGGAGAGGAGGAAATGGGGTACAATGGTCGAGAGTTGAGGACGGCCTCAATTTTAGCCACAAGAGTACTCAGTTTTTCAGTTTGATCAAAAATCAGAGACTTGAGAGGTGAAATGACAATAGTTGTTCCTCTGCTCAGCACCGCTGGCAGCTGATATCACAAAGATTTACCTCCACCAGTCGGCATAAGTATAAAACAGTCGTAATTCAACATAGCAGCATTGATGGCTTCCATTTGGTTTGGACGAAATTTATGAAGTCCAAATTTTGTGTGGAATACCTTCATCATCTCAACTGAATGTGGATAATTTGTTAAATTGAATTCCTTGGTACTACTTTCAATAACATTTTCCATGCTACATTGTGTAGGCTCAAAGTCTTTCGGACTTTCGCTATAACTAAATGATGTATGAGAAATGTTAGCAGTTTTTGTAGGTTTAGAAAACACAGGGGTGTATTGAGTCATTAGTTCTTCATCTCTAGGAAATGACATATTCGATGCTTGAGGCGTTGAATTTAGAAATGACATATTCAATGCTTGTGGCGTTGAATTTGGAAATGAGATACTCGATGACTGTGGTGTTGTGGATAAATGTGGAGCCAAGTTTGCCTTAAGTTCATTTCTATTATTAACAATCGCCTGATCAACAGGTCTTGCAGGTACTTTGACTGGTAAAGCTCTATTTTCTTTATCGGAGAAATTTGAACTGAAACTATTCAAATTTTCAATATTTTGAGCACTGGGCCGCATCGGATTGGAATTTTCAGATGGCAATGGTTTTCTAGAGGCAGAATTTGCACCGCTTGAAACAGAAGGACTCGTGCTCATGAGCAGTTTTGAAGGTTGTTTTAATTTGAAACCTCTGACAGAAGGTGATTTAGTTTGTTTAACAAAACCATCTTGTGGCGCGTCCTCGAAATAACTATTTGATAGTTCTTCCCCACTTCTGCTGAAACTATATGGTGCTCTAATAATATCTGATTCTTGGGACATTTGATCGTTCAGGGGAAAATCCGAGTCTATACTATCAACAAGATTAACTGTACTAAGTTCAGAACGGACTGAATTCTTGTTTAATAAACAAGAATTCGAACCTTGAGGTAAAGCAAATGAATCCCTTTTGATCATATCATTATCCAAATAATCTTGCAAAACTGCTGAATATTCTTTTCGTTTAAGCGGATGATTATTAAAATCAAATTCCAAACGTTGAAATCTTTTTTGAGCCACGTTACGAGAATTGTTAAAATATATAGAACGTTCGTCCCTGAAGGGCAACTGTACAATATAGCGCCCACTTTCATCGCGAGAGTGTGTCTTCGAAAAGTGGGATTCACATTTAACGTCGTCAGGATTCTCCATACTGGTGTGTTCGAGTTCTTCGATTTTCCAAAATTTCTCTATAATAGAATTTAGGGACTCGTCTGTGGTCAATAGTACCCTTTGTGGTGAGTGTGAGTTATTATCAGGTAAGGATCCTAAGATTACTCCTCCAAATACTGTATTTAAAATATTGGGACAACTAGAGGCTTTGTTGAAATTGCTGAGAATATCCAGAAATAAATCTGCTCCTAAAAGGAAATCTATAGGACCTGGTTTCCAAAAGGAAGGGTCCGATAGATCCTCACAACTTAATTGTCTCCTAATTTGCTCAGAAATTGGCTGAGAAGGCATATTATTGCTTATTTGCTGAATAATTACAGCATTTGTTCTCAACTTTGGATTATCAGAGTTTAATGGAACCAAGATACAGTCTACTTGCTGAGACCCTCCAGCAATAGGGCTGCTTGCAAATCCACAGAGTCTGTGGGGGTTGTGAGAGGGCATCAATTTCAATTTTTTAGCACATGAAGCCGTAATAAATGAACGTTGTGCTCCACTGTCAATTACAATTCTTATTTGATGATAGTTACCTACATTGTCTTTTATTCGAGCCAAAGCAGTACCAAGTAAAACGTTTACCTTTCCATCTAGAGAAGTGGAAAAAACAGCACTTCTAGATGTATCAGTTGCAACCTGACAATGTTCCGAAACTGGATTCAAAGAATTATTTTTAAATTCTTCCTCAACAGGAAGTGCAGGTATAACCGAGTTACCCCAGTGCAATAAGGAATGGTGTTTTTTATTACAGTAGCGACATAATTTATTTGACTGGCAATCAACATTTTTATGATTTTCAGAAAGGCAATTGGAACATACATTCAATGGCTTTAATTTATTAAAACGTTTATATGGACTAAGCTCCAAGAATTTACGGCAACGATACAACACATGCTTTTCCCTACATAAGGGACAGGAGTGAGAAATTCGTTGTCCTGACGAGTAAAAAATTTGTTTCACCCCTTTAGGGTAAGTTTTATTGATATTCCAATAACTGGACGCACTTGGGGTAGATAAAGCTTGAGATTGAAATGCAACACATTGCTGAGAAATTAGGTCAACTAGATCTTGGAAAGAAGGAAGTTCCTCCTTCACTGATTGTAAAGTCTCAAACCGCTCACGGGTTTTGGGGTCTAGCAGTCTTAGTGCAAAGGTAAGCAAAACAAACCCAGATTCATCCTCAATTTCTAAATGTTTGAATGCTGTTACACTCTCTAGCACAATCTCTGAAAATCGTTCCAAAGAAGTTAAATTACATTGTTGTAATGGCTTGAAAGTAAAAATTCTTGCAAGCAAATTGGTAGCTTGAATTCGTTTGTTGTCATACCGTTTCGTCAAACTGAGCCACGCTTGTGGATAATCAGGGGCAGTAATTGGAATGGATGCCACACATTGCAGGGCAGGGCCTTTTAAGGACGATTTGAGGTAATGAAACTTTTGAATAGGCGATAAGGATCGATTTTCATGAATTAATGAAACATAAGTGTCTTTGAATGAAGTCCACTTTGTCAGCTCACCGTGAAAGGAAGGAAGATTTATTGAGGGCAGTTTGAATAAGGGAGTTTCCGTTGAAGATGAATTCAACGTTTGATCTAGGGTTGATTGTTCTCGGTCAAGTGATAACGCTTCATAAAAATGATTGCGAACCTCCTTTCTTATCCTGTCATAATCAGTGCAATCTTTCTCTAGTAATTTAGCATATCGTTTCACATCTGTGACAGTTTTGTTAAACTTTTGGAAAGTAGCGTCTAATCGTGATAGTCTAGCTTTAAAAACAGGAAGTTGTTCTGAATTTTCAGTTACAGCATGACCTAATTCCTTTGTTTCTTTTATATCGTCCCTTAAGTCCTCAAATTCGTCATGTAGGGTACTCCACGTTCCTTCATAGTCTGGTTTGTCAACTTTTGGACCCATTTTTAGTTTAAACAAAAAAATAAAAAATTAAAAAAAATTAATTAAAATGGAAATAACGATAGGTTTCCCAACTGGCACCTAACAATTGCTGTAATGTGTAAATTACATGCAATTAAACATAAATTAAATAGTTAATCTAAAGATTAAATAAATAAATGCTAGAATGTATTGTGATCCGGCCCGGAGGATCAATTATGTTTACGCTGAACTACCCGTGGAGTATTATATACTTCCAAGTGATAATTCAAACACAGGTTGGTTCATTAGCATGAACTAGTGGACTGTAAATTAATGAAAATAAGAGTTGATGCCAATTCACAATACATTTATTCTAAAATTAAACAGAATATTATAAGAAAAAATTTCATAAAAAAAATGAGGAGCAAAATAAAATACCCAGGCCTGGTTAATAACAATAAAATTTGCCAATGTAAGACAGACTGGTTTCAAACAAAAAACGTCTTTTATCCTCAACAACCAAAGGAATTAACCAAATTCTCGTCACTTTTAGTGTATATATGAAATAAGTGTATATTCACGCAGCGGCAAGTTGCAGTTCAAGCGCTCTCGCGGGTGCGGGCTGCAAACAAAACGTAGAGCTGTCGTCATCAGGTTGAGGCTCAAAAAAATCCAACCGCAGGGCGGCGATTCCAAGCTCCAAGGGGAACGTTGAAGATCATATAGGTATGATTTTGGCCAAATGGCCAATTAAGTCTGAGATCGGCACACCTTAACCCTTCAGACGTTACCTCAACACTGACGTAAATGGGCTTGGGCCCACAAGTTCCCCTACCAAAAGTCCAAAGTGCCACTGTCCTAGGTATGGAATTTTCCTTCAGGTATTTAACTTAGATTACAATTTAATCTTACGAAATATAATGAACAGAAATTACACAATCATATTTTACATGAACAATAAAAAACGATTCTTATTAACAGTTTTTGACGTCAGTAACAAAAATAATAAATAATTAAATCTAACAAACAAATTAATTTTTTACTTCACTTTTCCAACAAAACAAAAACTTTATCTGGCCTTAACAGATGCAATGATAACCTTTAATAACCTTCACCTCGTTCCCTTAGAAGTACAGAACAGAAAATTTTCTGGCCAGGTAATATTTAAAAAAAGATTTTTTTGAAAACAGGTTCAATTTATCTATTTCATTTGGGTGGCTTAGCAAGTGTTTTAATAACTAGGAAAAGTTGTTAGTCTATTAAAGTTTTTTCGTGTTTAGATGTTGCCTGAGGATGTGATAATTCAGTCCAAAAAGCTGCAGTTAACTATCAATTAATAAAATTAATTTAAAAAAAAGGATATTATGAGTGATGCTACTAAACGGATTTTCGTTTTTAAATCTACCTTAAACTCGGACTCTTGTTAAAACCCCTACCGTAAATCACACTGACATACCGATGACCTTGGGATGAAATCTCTTCGTACCTTTTGAAAACAATACTATCTCTTATTTTTGGGTTCGTCAATAGTTGTTATAGGTAAAATAAATAGTAGAGTGGGTGGCCACGAAAATGAATACAGTCCATACATAATACAAAGGTCTCTGCTACTGTAAGCGCTGTTGGATCCGACAGCCATCCATTTTTATACCGTTGTGAGAAAATGGAACAAACTAGTCAAATCCATCTTCTTGATACAGGCGCGCGCGTGTGTGTGTAGGCCATTTCGCAATATCACCAAAAAAGGACAATAATTTATCAGCTTGGCACATACAAGTTAGATGAATTGGAACGATTTGAGGGGCGTTGGGCAAACTCCATCAATGTATCAATAGATTCTTTCGTTCTTTAATTTTTTCCCTTCCCCTCGTATTTGACATGCCCCCTTACTTATTAAGGGCGTTCGGCTTTAATTTTTTCCCTTCCCCCCGTATTTGACATGCCCTCTTACTTATTAAGGGCGTTCGGCTTTAATTTTGTAATTTTCTATGAATTTTTTCAAGAGAGTTTATTTTGGCCCGGCTCTCCTGAGGAAAATGAGCACCTACTGGAACTGATGAGTAATGAATCCTGTCTAGAAATATACAGTATGCTCGACCAGTCTTATCCTGGATTGCTCGTTGTGCTAATAATCATACCATATTATATCTTTTTATTGCTTCACAAATGGAAATAATTTTAGTAGCATATGTAATATTACATTTTAGATAAATAAAACAATAGAACCTGATGAAGTTTGAAAAGTGTAAATCAAAGATCTATTTATCATAAATAGAACCCAGGATAATTAATCCAGGAGCGCCTGAGGTTTCCCTATTTCCACTCGTGCATCTAGTACGGGTCAATCTTAATTTGTCAGTTTGATCGATTCAATAAATAGTTTTTTGTTTTTAATGGACATTATTTAAGCTACAAAACTCTCATTGACAAGCACCCTTGTTCAAATTCAAGCATCTTTTTAAAAGAACTAATTGCTACATACCCATTAGTAAAAGAGTTTATCGACAGATATTTGACTGAAGGAAATCCGAGGTATAATATATTTTAAACGGTAAAACTTTGGACGTTTGGTATCCCTACGATCCAAGTGCGTAAAGTTATAGATATCAAATAGTAAAACTACATATTTAGTTTAACTCGTGATATGATTAATGGTTGCTACAGTAATAATATTTCAAATCGGTATAACTTATGTGACTAATGGTCTTGTTATGTGTTAATCTTTTACTACAGTTGTAAATATTTCTGATTATGTATAAATATATTGTTTTATTTTATAACGTTATAGAGCCTGTACTTTATATATTATATTAGAGCCTGTATAAGAGTTACTTGACAGGCTGACTGCGTCTTAGTCTATAATGCTTCTTTATGTTTTTATGTTTTTTAGGGTATTACCCTCCCTTTAGTACGACCCTGCCCCATCGAGCTCATGATTTTACCTGTCATTCCTAATTTAAGCTCTCCTGTTTCTGAGATAGGTGGCCTTTGTCATTAGGCGCATCACAATATTGGTATAAGGTCACCAGTAAGTAATCTATATCAGGATAGTATAGCGGACCTCAGAAATAAGAGGTTTCTACAGGCCCTGAACCCGACACCGTAAGGCACTAAGGAGGACTGTTAAAGAAGAAGATATCTTTGGTGAGAGAGTATTAGGCTTTAGTAAGATACGGCGATGCAACAGAGGAGCAACAGTTTGTAGGAAATTAACAAGGATAAATTCATAGCCCGTCCGAAGAGCAGAGAGGGAACAGGTGGTTACATCCCCCTCTTCAACCCCCTAGTACCACATACCTGGGGCTGCGCTCTAAGCCAATGGGGGCGTCCTATATCTATAAGTGTTCGTAATAAATTTCAGGGGGGGGGGAGGGTCCAATGCTCAAAAAGGTTCCCAACACCTCGATAAAGTTTGGCAAGTGTTTCCCTCCCATAATAATGAAATATCAAGATTCTCTTTTTTTAAACATGAATGGCAAACTATGAAATCTCAATAGGCAGATTGAACTTTAGGAAAACTAGGTAAGTTAGTTTCTGCTAAAAGAGTCAGAAGGTATAGTCTTTCAAACAGATACGGGGCTATTGCCTATCACCTGTATGCTATGGCTGTATAAATAACAATCGATCTGAAATTAAAAAATATATATATATAGTACACTATACTTTACTTAACGCTGTGTACATTTTAGTTGAACTACAACCAAGGATAGTAGGCATACAAATGTCGGTCCTTATGATTGTTGTCGGGCAGTTTTCTTGGATTTTTAAAAATCTCTTAAAGTTATGATGGAATTAAAATGAATTTATTAACTTGAAATTTCCTACGCCTATTTAGAAACGACTTTTGTTTAGTGTTTTGAAATATATTTTGTAAGACCTATTGGTTTGATTTTCCCCGACTCTCAGAACACATTACAGTTAATGTTTTGTGTCTTATAATTGAGAAGAAAATTTAAGCACAAATATTTTTGACGTGAAATAATCTAAAATTCACATTTGTCTGCATTAGCAGCCCACTGTGCAACGGAATTTGCCCGCAGCAATAGTCTGACCACTGCACCAAGATATCGGTGAATCGATGAGATTACAGCCCAAGCGTATTTTTCCAAGTTTTAATGTCACTTTGTCGTGCTATCAAGCGATATTTCCACCTTCGTCGCTTACAACGTGACGTTTAGCGAATGGCCGAATTTCCCGCGGTTTGATTATTCTATCAGATCAGTATATCTCAAAATTTCCGATGAATGGTCGGCTGGATCTGTAGCTTCACTATAGTTTTTCAATTACATCACTTTGTTTGATATTTTGTCAATTTCCTCAACTCCAGAAATTGAGCTTAGGAAAGCTGATAAAAATAACTTTAGATGGTTTCATTCATTTTTAAGGATACTATCGTAGTAAATGCCCCACTCATGTTTGAAAGTAAATCCTCTTCCTTTAAGCTCAGCAGTATAAATTTTTTAGCTGGAAGAGCTCCTTTGCCTAGGCAAATCGATCATTTTCCTACGTTTCACTGATTTTCCATTACGCTCAGGAACTGTACTACAGACACCTCTTGTTGTACTGTTTTTTTTTGTACTTTTATCAAACATTTGTATTTCATGAATGATCAGTTGCAACGAGAAAATTTTTAGAAAGAATAAGAGCTTTTATAGTTCAGTAGGCTCATTTACATCAATCGAGAAGCAGACTTTCCTTTGAATAACCGACGAGTGGAAGACTTTCTCACAGAGCCTTTTTTCATTTATCATTGTCACATTGAAAGTCAAGCACCATTTCACAAAACTGTAATTATTGTTTGCGAAGCTTTTTAACAACCATTAGGAAATTGCATAAACACCATTGACCATCCTAGTATTGCGATTCTAATTTGTTGCATACATGTAAATAATTTTGATTTATCTATATGAATATTTATCTAACTATTTATTTGAGTATTTTCTGTACATTCTACGTGAAATCACAGCAAATATACATTGAAAGATGATCATGTAGAATACAAAGTATGCTGGCCCTTATACAGAAATACGAGTGGTATAATACTTTATTATATAAAAATAGGAGATTTGAGTTTAAGCTAACGGAAAAATCATCCAAATCTGACTCCTGTTTAGCCTAATCTTATTTTCTCTTCTACTTTTTGAGTTCTTTGATTTCTGCACTCAACTTTAGTTATCGCTTCCTTTTCAACGAAAAACGTGACAACCTTAAAAAAACAATTTTAATTTACTCCTTCCCTGTTTTGAATTGGACAATAGCCAAAATTAACTTTTAAGTTGCATTAGATAGAGATATCCTATTACTCCCGAAGTGATGAAGCTTCCAACATCATTTACTTCACATCCCGTGTCGTAAATTGTGTGTACTACCATCTGCAATGCGTTTTTAGCCATATGTTCAGAATCAGAATTTAAATCATAGATTCTGAGCTGCGGAAATACAAAAAAAAAATGAAAAATAAAGAGAGTTAGTTAACAGGTATGGATTTCACCTTTTTCATGTTTAATATTATTTCGTGCACCTTGACATTATCTTATCTCAACCATCACTCAAAAAGGGTGATTCCGAGGTGATTTCAAATTTCGCTTTCAATTTTCAGACTGTTCGAACTATTTTTAGCACCACTATCGTAGATTACAAATATGCAGACTAAGAACCAAAAATCACTTCATGATTTGCTGTAGCATTTGTTAAATTGGATTAATGTTTATAGTTGACTGGAAAGCATTCTTATCATAATCAGCTTTCGTTTTCAATATAAATGTTGTAGTATTCGTTGTGGCAAGGAAAAATCATTGATTTATTCAGATATTTTTCAACCTCTAGACTGCTTTCATATCGTCCCACGTGGCGTAGTGAGACTTCTTCGTTTAATTTCATCACGAAATGCTCTAAATGACCTCGAGACATCCCTTACGCCAAGGGGTTGTAAAAGTCTCAGTTGAAATTCGGGAGGGCAGTGCCCACGTATAAGCCATTTGGCCGTGGTAAATAGACCCCTAAGCTAGGCAATAAACAACAGCCCTGCATTAGACCATCGTAAAATGACTTGACCTGTCGTAATGTAATATATCTGTTCAATATCCTAACAAATAATAATGGATAAATGAATTTTCATCGTCAAAAAGTGTTTTAATTACGACCAAGGTGTCTATGTGTGCCCCTGAAAATCCGGAAACCCGATTTCAAAAATCCCAAAAAGTACATGAAATCTGTGTGCCTTAAATTTGTGTGCAAGCCTATGCATTTACGAATAACGCTCTTAGAATTTCCCAGAGATTTTAATTGCATATTCGAGACAAAATGGGCTAAGTTATAATAACCGGAAGTTCTGCTTGATCAAAATACATTAAAGGAAATCGAAGACTTTTGGGGGGTTCGGCGACAACATTTTTTGAATTTTAATTTTTTTACGTGATTGATATAGTTTAGCAAACCAAATGTAGAATTTATAGGTAAAAAGTACTCAGAAGCTTTTTAACGATCGTTTAGTGTAGGACTGTGGCTACATGTTTAATATTATTTCCGTTTGGCTAAACCGGATGCTTTCCCAACAATGTTCACAACCATTTTCAACTTCATTTTAGATTTTAAAAAATGCAATTTTGTTTTTAATTAATGAGAACAAATTAATTGGGGGAAATGGTAATGTTACTGATAATTCGAGCCATAATCACAACTTAAACAAAACGGTTCGTTATGAGTTTTCCCTTGTATTTAAAATTTTCGTTTACAGGAAACTGCCTAATTTCCTTATACATAAATTGACTAGATACTTAAAACAAAAAGAAAAGTGCTAGAGTGGGAGTGTCAACTGGAAAACTCAATTCAACTAGAAAATTGTGCAAGTTTCCCACAGTTGAGAAGAATAACAAAAGAAAAAAGAAAAACCCAGTTTTGCTTTTGCTTCACTGTTGAGTCCATGACATGGTCCCAGTCGATTCTTCTCCTCACCACGATCCTATCAGCTTGATGGACCCTTCTACTTTTCTTAGCCCTTGCCTCTCTTCCTTTGTCGCTTTCTTTATTCTGCCATCTTCATACTTATTTACTTAAAGCACTCTTCCATGGAATTTATCTTTTTATGCCTGCCGATAACCGTTACAGTCACTAACTATCAGAATAGGAGCCCGGGTCTTCTACTGATAATACTTCCAGGTTTTTCTAAAATAGCTCAATAATATGAGAAAACAATTGTTACATTAAGCTGCTTAGCCCTGGAAAATAGGAGTATTAAAATCGCCAAATAGACTTAAAAGTTCATATCGATAAATGGTCACAAATTTATTATTGCTGAGCTCGAAAGGAAATACACGCGGTAATTGACTTCCATTGTTTGTTGGTCTGTTTGGATGTTCTACAGCAGTTGAACATATGAGTTTACCACTCTATAAGCTATAGATAAGAAGTCTTCACACTCGATTTCTTGTTGGATATAAATAGTTTCTATTTATTATTATGTATTTTGGGAATTTAGTAATTATGTATGCAATAGTCAAAGACAAAAGAGTATCAAGAATGATTTTGGAAAAAACCCATCATTCGCATTGCTGAATGTGCCTGAATTGGAGATACGTCAACTAACGACTTTATAAATATGTCACCATTTATCGATATGAACTTTTAAGTGAAAGGTTACGAAAAAAACAAAAATGAAAAACGGACGAGACTCTAAAGCCTTTTTTTGAAAACATTTGTTTGTTTTTTTGGGAGATAATATTATTAAACATTTGTTGTTCTTTTGCATAGTTTTATATTATTCTTTGGTTAAACAACAATAATGGGAACCTTGGAAAAGTTTTTACTTTCGTATATGTGTATTTGTGGTAATATCAATCATAAATATATTTATTTTACGTTATGATGTTATGCAGTTCGTTGCTACGACAGTGTCCATGTTTTTGGTTTTTTTTTTATTTTGTGAGCTCATAATATTTCTTGTATACTTGATAACGCGTTTCTACATTATATTCAACTGTTTATCATCCAGCTGATATTTTGTTGGAGACAGTTTTTTCATCGTCATACTGCAGTGCCAATCAAGTGCCAAAACCAATCAACATGGGACCAAAGCCCAGGGAATGTTTTTCAACTACCAACTTAAAAAAAACAGTATTGGCAGTAAACAAATTTCCTGCCTTTGTCAGCTGTTCTTCTTTTTTCGGAGAAAGACTTCATAAAGCTCCCTGGCTGGCTGGGGGCATTAATCGGAAGTGGTTTGACCCATGCTTAAATTGCACCGAGTTTATTTAAAAACCTATACCAATATGAGGCAAGGTCGGTTCATTTGATCAAGTTTAAAAACTCCTTTAATAACTAGATAGTTGTTTGTTTCAGAGAGTCCACAAAGCCCACCTCTAAAAACTCGATTCCAAGTTATTAGATTTTTGGTGTGGAAAAAACCCCATAGATTAATTTTGTACCTTCTTTCTGACTTTTGTTTGTGTCCAGTACTCTACAGGGAAGTTCCTTTCTACAATCTGCCAAATTGAACTGGTTTATCGAAACAAACGGATTCTATTTGGCTGGCTGGAATTAGTTTTTTTTCTCGTTATTGCAGGAAGTCACGTGGTCATGGCTTGTCTTACACGTAGATCTTTATTAAACGTTTACGCGCAATCAATACACAGTATTTTAAGCAGAGCTTAGAACAGCAGTTTTTTTTTAACGTCTCTTTACTTTTTTACTCCCTCATAAGGCCCGAAACCATTTGACTTGTTATATTATCACACAGAGCTCAGTCGGATACGAATGAATGGGGGGGGGGGAGTTTACCTCAATTGTGCCGAAGTAACTCACATGAATTGAAGTCCACTGTCGGATTCAGTACACCAAGACAAACAGAATGCCCAACCAATACTCATAGTGTATCTATCCATTCATTTCGCCAGTAGGGACTCAAATCAGCTCTCAAATAGAAATTCCTTTGTGATTTATTTAATGCATGGTAATGAAAATGAATTGTATCACGCTTCTAGTAAGGAGCGATAGGGCTAACGATAAACCGGTAAAATATTTAGTGGGGTATCTAATGTCTGCCAAACCGTATCAAATGCCACTTCAATATCGATATCTATTGAAGTATACCTATATATAATTTTTTTTTTTCTCCCTTCCTAAGGACGTCCCTCAAACGGGGTTTACCTATATATATATATACTTGTAATATTATTGGTTTAGCAGGTTTATGTATTTTTTAAAGCTTGATTTTTTTGTATAGAGATTTTCCACAGCGAACTCCCAGTTTGAGCCCTGTCGTGTTACTTTTGACTTATTCAGTGATCTTTCATCAGGAACCCCCTCCAATCCTCTATTATAATCCCCAAGAGAGTAAATTCTCTCTGCATTTAATATGTATATAGCCTCGTCAACACTAGGTAATTGGCTGCTTATACGTGATCCATATAGTTCTTTGCCCTTGGGAATCCATCTCGTTCTATCTAAATACGTAATACCCCTACTTTTAAAATGGAATAGAAGTATTTTCACAAAATGTTTTCTTCAGAGCTCCTACAACAAGTTAGCTAAGTTAATTTTATTCCTTACGTTGTTCTCGTGAAGGTAAAAAGCCACACAATATTTTGGTAACGTACAGACACTTTATGACAAAAAATACCCGATCTGATTTGACTCATTAACTTTTTAAAGTACGTTGAGACGACTTTTTGAAGTAATCTCAGCGAATCTTTCCTTTTATTTCAACAAAACTGGATGCTGATATCAACTTTCCATTCAGTCAAGATCTAGCCACCTCGCGCTACCAGAGCTACCAACTCATCCTGATTCACATGCTAAATGCACTACGCTCCCTTATTATTCCTGGAACCTAGAGCCACGCTTAAACTGGATATGGCCTCGTGACCTCCTCTAAACTAACAAACATTTAGATGTGAAACAGTTAAAAGCCAATCTTAACATACAGAATAGAGCTATGGGGGACAGCAAAAAATTCGATCATCTAACCTATCCAATCAATCAAAAGTCCTGAGAACAATAATACCCATCATTACGTCAGCAACAAAACCCTTCATAACGACATTATTATACACTACATTCATTAAATCATTACTTCCAAGTACATGAAATTACATCGAAACCTACATTACACTGAGCCACACATACCTATAATCCTCCTCGGAGTCAGGAACGTGGCTGTGGTCTTGTGACTTGCTATAAATACGTGACAGTTGGAGTCTTGGCTATGGCTAGTTTCTCCAAGCGTCGGTGGCTCTCGTCTGTCGTAAGCCTCCACTGCCTCGTATCCAGTGACGCGGCGGATGGAGAAGCGTGGGGGACTTCCTAAGACTCCGCTTCCTCTTTCGTATGCGAGGGAGGTGTATTTAGGAGGTTTATCGTCTGTTTGTAAATACTGTATGAGCTAGTAAATGAAAAATTGTAAATATGGTATGAATGAGAACATTGGCTACAATTACTTATTGACAAATTATAATTTTATCATAATTATGATTTTTTTGGGGGGGGGGAGAAGGGGTTTGATACGGTTTGGCAGACATTAGATGCCCCACTAAATATTTTACCAGTTTTCGTTAGCCCTATCGCTCCTTACTAGAAGCGTGATACAATTCATTTTCATTACCATGCATTAAATAAATCACTAAGGAATTTCTATTTGAGAGCTGATTTGAGTCCCTACTGGCGAAATGAATGGATAGATACACTGTGAGTATTGGTTGGGCATTCTGTTTGTCTTGGTGTACTGAATCCGACAGTGGACGTCAATTCATGTGAGTTACTTAGGCACAATTGAGGTAAACTCCCCCCCCCCCTTCATTCGGATCCGATTCCCTCAAGAAGTCACATAAAGACAGACGTGTTTATTTTATTCAAATCAGTTTTTCCTTTTCTGTCGAACCAATAAGGTTTCCATATTTGTGATAATAGAAAAAAAAAACTTCTTCCCTTTTTTCAAAACTTGAGTACAATTATTATAACTCCAAATTTATGCTTCATTTACATAAATTATGAACATCAAACTAAAATAAAACTGGTTTCAGAATACATTCACTGTTAATGAAACTTCTTTCATATGCTGTCGTTCGTGTAAACTTGAAATTGTTTCAGTGACGGAAATACAGTCTAGTTACCTACGACCACTTAAGGTCCGAACTGCTTTGTAATTAAAGTCAAGTTAAAATAAAAACCCATGTTGATGACTTTGTTACGTCCACTCCTCTGGTGTTCGTGCAAGTAGTAATTTTCCTACATTCGGAGGAAATGGATAACAGGCCTATAATCGTGATTACTATTAACACTACTTTCAGGAAAAATGTTCTTTGTGACTAAAAAAGCTTAACATGGATTGAGTACTTAATAAGAAATTAGTGCATCATGACCATCATGCACATCTTTTATTTGCGATATTACAGCTTTAGTCAACGTTTGGCCTGTGAACGATTATATCTTTTGAATCATTATTTCATTCATTCTTTATTGTATACGAAATCGGCAAATTTTCCAGTATATAAAAAATATTTTTTTTAAAAACTCAGATAGAAAAACATTTATAGTGTGAACCTCATAGGAAAACAAGCATTAGCGTGATAGAGGGTGTTGTATACACTTTTAATTTTGGTGAAATTTTTCAAAATAGATGGACAAACTGGGACTAGATGATTCAAAAATTAGTAGCCATATTATTTCAATGTTTCACTCGCTAAATTTTATTTATAAGTTATATATGTTTGGTTAATCAGAATGATGGCAAGTTTATGAAAACGAAAACTTCAATTTTCAAAGATCTACTTTTGCTAAAGGCCGTTTTGTCAACTTGCTTAAAAATTTTCGATACCTTGAAAATATGAATTAACACCTATAGAATTGTTGAATTTTAAAAAGACATTTTTCAGAGCTTATTGTTTCTAATTTTTCTTGTAGGAATTGGTTCAACTGTAGAGAAAAAGTAGTTCATAGGCGATAGTTCTGTAGAGCAGGCCCGATTAGTCAGTCTCATATCCAAGTTGTTTTGGTATGTTAACGTTCCATCACTAATTCCGAAGGGAGCCGATCGGGACCTGACAGCTACCAAGAGCTACAGGCCCATCAGCCTCCTCCCAGTCTTGAGTAAAGTCCTGGAGAGATTGATGCACACGGCGTTGCGGCAGACGTTTGAGAAGGCGGACCACCCAAGACAGTACGGCTCCTGCAAGGGCAGGAGCACAGCTGATGCCTTGGACAAGATAAGGGACGATATGGCGACTCGCTCCAAGTACGCGCTGTTACTTACATTTGACATCTCCTCTGCGTTTGACAGGGTGTGGTGGCCCTACGTCATGAGGGAGCTACAGGAGCTAAAGACCCCGAGCAATCTGTACGAGCTCGTGGGCAGCTACCTCAGCAAACGTAGGGCGGTCATCAGAGGAGTGTCTTACGACGTTGAAGCACCGGTGGAGCGAGGGTGTCCCCAAGGATCAGTCCTGGGCCCTGCCCTTTGGAAAGTAGTTTTTAATAAGGTCCTCGTGACCCTGGAAGAGCAGGGATACCCCGCGGTGGCATATGTGGATGACCTCGCCGCAACCATCGTGGGGAATTCACGTGCCGAAGTGACGAGAAGAGCGTGCGCCTGTGCCAACTTGGTCAAGGAGTGGTGCGCCGGTATGAAGATGACCATGGCTGCGGAAAAGACGACGGCCACCCTGGTGAGAGGCAAGATGGACCGTGCTCACCCTATGTGGCTGGAGATAGAAGGAAGAAGAGTTAGGGTGGGAACGGAGGTGACGTACCTGGGGGTGAGACTGGGAAAGAAACTTAGCCTTTCTCCCCACATCGAATACCTGGGAAACAGGATCGTTTCAGTTTGCAACTCCTTCGCAAGGATAGGGGGAGCGATGTGGGGGGTGAGGTTCCCAGTCTCGAGAACCCTCTACCAGGCTGTGGTAATGGGCATAGTAAGGTATGCTTCGCAGTCATGGTCGGCGCACCTGAACAAGGGGCAGGCGCACGCCCTGAAGAGGATACAGCGAATGGCACTAGTACGGGTCACGAGGTCCTACAGGACGGTATCTCAGGACGCGGTGGAGGTTTTGGCAGCGGCGGCACCAGTGGATCTGGTCCTCCTGGAGCAGCGCCTCAGGTCGAAGACGAAGAGAGGGCAGATTGAAGATATTCCACCTCCCCTACGGAGAAGAATTGAGGAAGAGCCTGGGAGGTGGAAGGCCCTCATAAGGGAATGGACGATAGAGGCTTGGGGAGCCAGGTGGACTGGTACGACTAAGGGGAGCACCCTGAGGAAGTACTTTCCCTCAGTCCAGGACAGGCTGAGGGCAAGTTGGGTCTCCCCAGACTACTGGGTGTCACAAGTGCTTACAGGACACGGCGGATTTCGTGCCAGGCTGTACGAATACAAGAGGGCAGAAAGCAGGTCCTGCCCTCATTGCGGAGAGGATGACACCGCGGAGCACGTCGTGCTCTCTTGTTATGCGTTAGAACCGGCTAGAGCACGGCTGCTCCGCTCGATAGGAGAGTACAGCCTGGACGAGTCCGACCTGCCGTCGCTGGTGAATGATGAAGTGAGATACACCGCGTTCTGCAGATTCGTCGG
Organism: Acanthosoma haemorrhoidale; assembly: GCA_930367205.1. Classification (NCBI taxonomy): domain Eukaryota; kingdom Metazoa; phylum Arthropoda; class Insecta; order Hemiptera; family Acanthosomatidae; genus Acanthosoma; species Acanthosoma haemorrhoidale. Next base: position 39,428,926 of record OV884009.1, on the reverse strand, counting down.
GGAGTGGAGAAGGGTACAAGGCTCCGGGCACTTCAATATATCCAGGGGGGTGGCGCGGGGTGAGCAGCCGAGTCTTCGGGAAGGCTCACCCGAAGCCAACGATGTATCGGCGGTTCCAGAGGAGTCACTGTAAATATGTACATATAGATATAAGGTAGGACTGAGTAGCCTATGGTTAGATATAAGTTTAGTTATAGGGGGATAGAGGATGCACACCCCTTGTAAATATAGCACTTAAGTATAGTAGTAAGATATTAGTATAGTTAACGGATCTGTAAATATTGTAAATAGATTAAGGATACTAGCTATAAGGACAAAAAAAAAAAAAAAAAAAAAAAAAAAATAGCTAGTAAGGATTGTACAAAGTAGATTTAAGGAAAAGATTTTATTTTATTTTGTTTTCTTTGTGTTTTTGGAAAATAAAGAACGAAACAGTATTACTCAAGGTGCGCTGACCGGTGCAACAATCCCATTGCACCGGAATACGCGCACCACAGGCTACGTAACCCCATGAGCTCGCTTCACGGGCTCGTAGGGTAAGCCCGTTTGAGGCTCAGCCTCAGGAAGGGCATAAAAAAAAAAAAAAAAAAAAAAAAAAAAAAAGGTATGTCAGGCGTGCAATCCGGCAGTATAATTTTTGAACATGTTTCAAGATGGTTTTTACCAGAGTTTCAGATCAGTTGACCTATTTTAACGACAACAGATAGCCTATTTCATGGTAAATGTTTGATAGTATAGCTTCTCCCTTAAAGGATAGTTTTATGATTGCGGCTATACGTAGTCGTTCGTTAAAAAACAAATCATGTACGTTACTGAAATTCAGAACATAGCTCACGAGACCACTTTGAATATTTTTAAAAGTACTAACAAACGAGAAATGGACGTGCTGCAGTCAATAAAAAATATAAGTAAAGTAAGTTGTTACAATTTCGTGAATGTTGTTTGTTACAAACTATTATTGTACAAAAGGTAATGACGATTAGCAGCTTCGGTCCGTTGAGGATGTTTATTGCCCTGTACTTCTATTTCATTTGACTCAAATTGGCCTTTTACATGTACCTTTCTCAGTATAAAGCTTTAATAAAGGGAGATTCATTGCACGGGTCTAAGATTGACGAGGGAAGATTCATTACAAGCCCTTCTAGTAAAATTCCCAACACCCATCTCCTAGATTAATCTAAATAATTCTGAAACACCCCTAGTCACCCAAAAGTGTGAAAACGTTTTTTATCATAATTTCATTCACTTTTTTTCATATTACTCGAAAACTAGGGATTGAATGATTCCGTAATAGTAAATTTTAGACTGAAACAATTATATTACTATAAAAAATGAACAAAATTAAAATTAAATAACATGTTTTTTAATTAAATAAAAAAAAATCAATTTCTTGAACTCACACATTGAATTCTCGTCTTTCTTTCATATCATGATTTATTCCACATCCGTGCCCCATGCCACACAATGGAACCCCTTAGAAGTTTCATTAATAAATAAGAACATATATAAAACTAATAATATAAATTCCTGGTAAAAAAGTATTAAAAGGTTATTACGACCTTTTTACGGCGTTTTTTTACGACGTTATTCGGCTGTCTTTCACAGAAAACACGGCCTCCATCTTATAATAACGTTTTTTATTAACTCACTATACATTTTTTGGTAACAATTTTTATCATAAGTACACGCATCATCGACATTAATTAAATGAAGGTTGGTTTTTACATTTTAAATTACTGAATAAATTTACAACACCTCTCTTGTCACGAATCTTCTAGTAAATGCTCGACATTTTTGCATCTATACATATCCTAAATTGAATTGCAATTTATGTTTAGGACGGATGTATAAGTATATATAATACATAAGTGTGGCTAATGCCTTTTTTAATCAGGTCCACACAATAATTGGTTAAACTGACAGTACAGGAACGTATTTCTAGGCTGTGAAAAGACTACCAAGCTTAGACTAGACGAAAACCCAAACCACGAATCTATTAGAAATATTAACCTACACCAACTACGATTATGACAAAATGAAAAGCATATGAGGGATGGGGAGGGAAAAAAATCTAAGTTTAATTGACGAATGCATCATTTGGTAGAGGAGGTGTGACACCTGTAACGTAATGGATCTATTTGTCACACTCCTGTAACAAGTGATTTGAAGGCTGTCACAAGTTAAATTAACCCATTAAATCCAAAACTATAGCTCTAATTTACAGAAATAAGACTATTTGCATAACTCACATTGCAGACTAACGCTAAGATTAATCACGGGGGTAGATTTCCAGACGCTTAATGCAAAATAACACAAACTTGTGTGTTTTCGCGCTGAGCAAGACTGTTACTGTATTTTTTCCATAACCCTTATAGTTAGGATTTGCAATATTAAGAATATTGTAGCAATTGTATATATTGTTTGAGCTTATAAAATATTCTTGAATAAACTCCAATGTATTATAAATGTCATTTTTTATAATTTGAATATGAAGTTTGACAGTTGGTTAGTGATTGCGAAAGATATTAGATTTTGGGCCATCCTTTTCTTTTATGAAAATATAAATACAGTGCATATGAATGATGATTATGGATATTTAACAATGTGCCTGCTCATGTTATTTAAAAATCTTAGTTATTTACTTTGTGGATAGGTATATGATAAGTTTAAATAAACTTATTCAGTTCGGGACTACTGTGGCTTAGTTTATCATCGTTTCAGATCGCTTGGTGTCGTATTAGCTTCCAACAGACAGATCTTGTTCGAAATTACTTTTAGAACGACTACTAAATCATGTTTGAAATATGTACTTTTCCTGTTGGGCTCCATGACAATTATGAAAATACACATTCGATTCATATTCGGGTATCGTACAAGCTAAAGGTAAATTTTCATTGGATGAAAATTAGTTCTAGAGTTTCAACCACAGCTGCTCCCCTGGAGGAAGGCCAAGAACAAATTGTCTACCGCTGACGCGTCCATTTACTCTCTTAAACGCAATGTTTCATTTTTCTCTTAACCCCCTCTAAATAATAAATCTCTGAACAATGAGCGAGTAACAAAAGAAAGTGCTAAAACCATTACCGCTGTTTTAATTTTTTTCAAAACCTTTTCTATACTGCGGTACACTACTGTTCTGTATGGAGGTCGACCTCTCCCAGTGGCTTCCAGAAGCCTTGACGTATTGTTTATTAAGTGTCGGCAAGGATAGGGGATGGGGGGGGGTGGTCCTAGGATTCAACACTAGTGACTTTCACACCCCTGCTTTGTATTCCATTCGTGACATCTCCCTTTCAGTTTCTTAAACAACTTTTGTTCTTACTCTATCCCATCTACTAGTCTCCTCCTAGTGTCCTCTCTACAACGAAATTCTTCTTCATTACAATCAATTGCTCATTAATAATTATAGTGATTCATTTACCTGTGTCTAATGCTCTACCTGTTGTAACCATTGGATAGAAAGCGTGTTTAAGAACCAAGGAAGGGAGTATTAGAGGATTGGAAGCTTCTCATATCCTAAGACTACACTCTAATAACTAGAATCCAAATTGAACTGAGATTGCACCACGTGTTGCTTTCATAATGTCTTAAGACGTCTGCTTTTGTTTGACCACTGCTATTTACTGGCAACATAAACCCACCATAATAAAACTTTTTTTCAAAAGGGACAAGGGGTAACCTTACCCCTCCTAGGAGTTACTATTTACTACATTATAAATTTACGTATGCCTAGGTAATTTTATTCTTAGGAATTCCATATAAGTGTATGTGCACTCGCTCTACAATATAATTCAAATGCCATCTTATTGGCGAGAATATGTAAATATCCATTTAATTCTATTGTAATATACCGTGGTCTATTAGTAGGGAATGAGTTATAAAATATCGCTTAAAATCGATTGATTGTTAAAATTAAGTTGTAAATAAAGCATATTAGTATTTATGAGACGATAGGTTTTTCCGCTCCTCGCAAAGGGTATGGCGTTTCCATGCAAATTAGAAGCTGGGGCCCATTTATCAGCGAAGAAAAGCACGCTTTAACCGCCCCGGGAGAAAAATGAGAGTGACTAAGAAAAGCGGTAATTTTCCTAAATTGAAAAATATTTTTAACTCATCATGCAAGCATTGTAGAGAACTCAATTGAGATCACTAAGCACCAATTCCAGGAAAACTCAAAATTTGAAATCAAACCACTCGTGGTCTTCTAGATTATTTTTTAACCGTTTCGCTATTTGCATCACACCTTTCAATGTTAAAAAAAGCAGCAACAAGTAACAATAAATAAAATGCTATTTTGAAAATTCATGTGCTTAAACGGTAAAAAAAAGTACCCTTACAAATTCATAAGTGATAAATATTGACAAGAAGCAATAAATAACATTTTTAACTTTGATTTGAGCGTTCTGCTTAATATTAATAATTAATATTAGCCTGATCATAACAATAATATCTTTGTAGCATATGACGTCCTAAATTATCTCTTTAAAAAAACTATTTTATTCTGTAACAATAATTTCCGATAGCTAAAAGAACAAAAGTTAACTAGAATAATTTGTATATTGAAAAATAAATTTTAAGCGACCCTTTTTTAATAAGGTTTTGACCTCGCTTTTTGAATTGTATGTAAGATGAACTAATATTTAATTGCAATTGCTAGGGTCTGAATTATCTTTTGCTAAAATATGTACAAAATATAAATTCAAAAAAGTATTTTAGGAGTATTTCAAACATAAATATTTCGCTAGATTTTTAAACTTCAATTCAAGTTTCAATGAATAATAGAAAAACTTTTAATTTGAAATATCAGGTATTTTATTGACAGCTATTCATTATTAATGATATTTTAGATATAGAATTTATTAATAACAATTTTTCCACGTATAATCAAAAAATCCACCCTGCACAAGGAATACGCCAGTTGACTAAAGGAATAGAGGTTTTGCATTTGTTTGTTTTACATTACATTTTTTTTTTAAGTTTAAGAATTTTCAACAATTAAAGGTGGTCTTAATTTTTTTTTTAAATATATATTCTTGAAAAATAAACCGCTTAAAATGTGAAAGAATAATAATGGGGATAGCTTGTGTGCGGGGGAGTGATGCGTTTACGATTAAAACCATCTATATGATTAATGGTTAAAAAAGTCTCATATAAAATATTGATGATAATCACAGCTAGTAATATGTTCACCTTCCTTGAAAAAAAGGGGGAGTGATGGAGATTAGATGGGGCGATGACAAAAATACAACTCAAAATCTATAAAATTGGCATACACTGAAACTCCCTCAATCAGGATCTCAATTCGATCAAGATATCCTATAACCCCTATGTCTAAAAGTTCTTACCAAAAGACCCTGCTAATAGGCAAACTTTCAAACTGGATGAAATCCTCTAATTTTCCACTTCAGGCATCCTATTCATTCTAACTTTTGTTTGAAGACTTTGTCAATTAGTAGAATGTAATTCGTACAAGGGAAGAGAACAACTTGTGACTGTAGAAACTTTTAGATTTCGGATCTGTGTTCTACCATAAAACATCTTATATACTAATCAATTTCATTTTTACTGCAACTGCCAATACAAAAATATTCATATATGTAAAGCTATTTTCCAATTTACTTAAATATTTTTTTTTTTCATTTGAAAATTACTTTTGTTTGCCATAAACACAAGCATTCTAACGTTCGTCAAGGGCGGAAAGTAATCCCATTAAAAAAGCGGGTGAGAGCAATTTAAAGATGGTACCTGGCAAAAAAAAAAAATCTTATCAAAATGAACAAGGAGGCATTTTTCACTGGCAGCAGACGATAGTTTATGATTTATCAAAAAAACCTACTTCATCTTCTCAAATATCCTTAATCATATTTCCAAGAACGTCTGTGCGGGCTGGCATCCATTTAAATGTTACCGATATTCGGTCTCTGTGGATGATCTGGTAACCCTTAAGGTATCCAGTCAAATGTTATTTTATCTGAAATTTCTGTCAGGGAGAACATCAAAGGACATATCTGTAACCTAAGCGTGTAATAACTGTCAGGCAAGACTTTCAGTGAAAAATGGAATGATTTGTACAAACATTGTCTCTTTGGCCTAGGAGTTGGTTGTTATTGTCTTTTGATTGTTAGTTAAGTGTTGTATTAATAAAAATGTCTTATTAGATTTTTCCTAGTGATTAAGCTTTTCCCTGAAATAAGAGCATAATTAATGCCAACCCCAAAGGGGGAGGCTCCAAATTCAAACAGGTAAAGACTAATAATCAGTGGCCTTATCATCTTGGGATAAAATATGCGTGTTTTGTCTATTCTTTGGATTTTAAGATACCTCAACTCATAGCTTCCAGTTTAAGACTAAGTTCTGATAAGTATTGCGTTGAGCTCCTCGTTCAAATATATCATGGCAAGAATGACCAATATTCAAGCTAGTGTAGTTAAAACCAATGTGATATCCTTCCTTTTGAAACGTAAACATACTTTTTCGAAACATGATGGTTGATGATATGGAAACGGATATAAAATGTCAGCTGATAAAATAGAACTTCTCTTCGTAATCATTTACATTATTTGTATAATATTGAGTATATTTCATAGCCATTGGCAAAGATTTTCAGACAGTTCTAACACCTTATAAATGGAAAACCGGATATACACTGTGTTTACACATAAGACCAACCAGAGATCGGTAAATTTTTCTGTTATATCTTTTCCAATTCCACTTAGCAATCTTGAGTCCTAGATGTTTGGTTTATAACCGTGTGTTGGTTTTAGCAATCATACTGCTGTTACTGGAAAATAATTGCCAAATAAATTTATTTTTTCTTCATAGCAACCTACTCCGTAGAGAGGTATGTTTATTATTATTTTTTTTCAAGTTTGAGAAGTAAACCAGTCAATAGTCCAGAAAAACAGTTATTTTCACAGCAGTTTTTCCAAAAAAAGAGGGAAATTATATGTAACACTGTCAACTATAACTACTCGGTAAGGAAAAGTCTGCGCGTAATAGTTTATTTTGAAAATGGAATGTTTGAGGTTTTGTATCCAGTGGAATATTCTATAGAGCTTTTTAAATAATGGCAAACATCACTTTCCTATTTAAATATTTCCTAAATATAAAATAAGTAATATTAATAATAATTAGTACTTAAATGCAAAGATTCAAAAGTTATGGAATAGTATAAAACAAAGAATAAATTCTTATAATTTGAATAGAATAATAAACTTATATACAATAATAATATATATTATTTATATATCATTTATACATCATTATATATATATATATATGTGTGTGAGTGTATAAACTAAGTATAAATAAGTTTATATATAAAAGGTCTGATGGGAACCTTTAAGGGCAATGGTCTTATGGTCTACTGTCACGGAAAGCGGGACTAAGGTAGTAGGGAAGTGGGACAACTTCTTCCGTCTTGTCCCTTTTATTGCTCTAATAAACTACGGTGATTTGTACTCAGCTTTTGATTATGTTTTCTCTAGAGACTAAAGCGTGATACATATGGAACAAGGAGTCCCTACTCCCTTTCCCACATAAATGTTATTTATATTGCTGCACTTCTACTACTACTAGGAATTATACAATTCAAGTCAAATTGGATGCATCGAAGCATGATTTATTCCAGTTAGGCTATTTTATCGCCACTTTTAGTTGTCTGTGTAATAATAGCACACAAAAACTCCATCACAGGATGCACATTATTATTTTCAACTTTAAGAAGTTTAAATTGACATCCTACATATATTCATCTATTAATAATTGAGACCTAGTCATGGTTAGTGGAGCTGGCTATTTTGCATGACTTCCTTATATAATGAGACCTGCTCCCATATCCGAATTGAATGCAATCACAAAGAACGGTATAGACGTACAGAAATGTTCACGCTAGCGCGACGTCATTTTGGTTCAAGGTCACATGCCACCTGGTAGGGTGTAGAGTGAAGATGACAAAAGCTGGTCGGGGTCTGAATAACTTGTTTTTTGAAGCCATCTTGTCGGTGTAATTAAAATAAAGTCTCGTTACTGTCATGTATCGGGAGCCTTAGTCGCGAGGTATTGCTTTTCCCGTTGTATTAACGTTGTTATTAACTTGTATGTATTAACTTGAACGTGGTGTCCAGCGGCCGTGTGCTGAGTCGTCAGTTATGTAATATTCGTATTTAGCTAAAATGTGTAGTTGAGTTGGAACATATGGTATACCCTTCTTTTGTTATTTTACAACCAGCCTAGCCCTCAACTACCTGCATCCAGCAACCCACATCCAAAACCCAACACTTCTCCTTTAGCCTTAGCCGAGGAATGTCCTAATACTGTAATTCATTAATATTTGCATATATACCAATATTATGATTGTTATTCATAATAAAGTTTTTTAAAATACTCTCCTCGAACAAGATTATTTAACTGTCACAACAACGAGAAGTGAGAGGAATATTATTGGCAGAGCTAGACCTGAAGGCTTAGATAGACCTAGAATTTCTTTCTCTATTTCCCCGGTGTGGCGATGCATATTATGCGGACCATTTGTTCAGTATAAATACCTTGGTGTTAGGTGTTTTGGCGTATACAGAAACAAATATGAACCGCAAGGGTTTAACAAATCTAAATCTGAATTTTAAATTTCTCACTACTCAAAAGCTATTCAAGGCTTAGTTTCGAAAATCTCCTCATGAATGGAACATGGAGCAGACTACATAGAGTAGGTAATGCAAAAATAAATCCATTGGCATTCCAAGGTCTTTGGAACCAATAATAAAAATTTCCGATGGAATATGTTTTTTTATACTTGATTTTGATCTTTAAGCAAACGAAATTAACCATTTCCGGTCTTTTTTTTTACGTCTTATATTTCATTAAGACATTGAGGTGCGTGGGGAAAAGACCTAAATATATTCATAACTAAGCCACGCTTCAAAGGAAACCTGGGAAACATTCCCCATCGGACGGAAAAAATCCCATTAAATAACAAGCAGCTCGAGTTAATTTAAAAACTATTGGTGTCAGTACGAATTAATAGAGTACTAGACTCAAAAAAACACTTATGCTCCAATTATTTTATCAATATAGTACTGCTTTGGTTCAGATGCTGAAGGTGATGTTTTTGCCACCTTTTTTTCCCCCTCAAACTCGTAATAAACTTTGCCATGTGTAGCTTTCACCCCCTTCCACTTTATAAATTATCATAAACATGCTCACATCACTAGGTAATGAATATTGTAACAAAATAATATTTACGAGGCTTTGACCCCGGCCAATGCCGTATTGGAGTGCGGAACAGTTTCGGGGCCAAACACAACAGTGTCATCGACCCAGAAGCCTTGACCGCCTGCAACCCCCTTCTGCTCAAAGTAAGTAGTTCACTGGCCTCAAGTCTATTTGCAATAGTCTGATATTTCGTACCGAATATTTCTCTGTGTTTATTTCCATTTATGTAGTCATTTGACAAATTTGTTTTAAAGTTGATGTATATTCGTACACGCTCAAAATGAAGATATATCAAGTTACTTACTAATACCTGAATGCTTGGATCTCAAACTTTGCTCACAGTTAAAGCAGAGTTAAATTATAAAAATAGGTAGAAGAGGGTTAGTAAAGGCTAATAAAATTAACGGGCGAAGTACACAAGGGTGGTTACCTAGAAGTTACCACCCTTATATTGGATTAAATAATGATATCCTCTATTACCAGACAGGAGTTCAGGGTTAACCATCAGAAAACAGAACTGATTTTATCAAGGTAAAACAGTGCTTTTGACTCACACACAGTTCCTTGACTTGTAGGTTCAGGAGTTTTATGAAATTCAGTTCCGCGTGTGTTTGTATTAGTTCTTCTGTGCGAAGGAGAATGATCTTGACCGATCAAGACATCAAAGCAAACGTTCCCGCAAATGGCTAACAATGAACTTACTGTCTAAAGCTGTGCAAACCTCAACAAATTGTAATCGGGTGAAGCCTAAATAACCATGTAACTTGAGAGCAATTTTACTTCACTTTTTATTACAGCTATCATGGAGATCACTGACAGACATCTCAATGATATTAAATCTTTTCAATCTTCAATGATCATCTCCCTCTTTAAGCTTGGGTACGTAAAATGTCATTAGTTTAAATATATTTAAACATATAAAAGATCTCAATGTACTACTACAGAAATAATAATCATTTAATGAAGAATATTATGGGTTACGGTTAGGAAGTCATTTTTTACGATTAAGTCTTGACTATTTAACGATGGCGTGCCTTGTCGCAAACAAGAATTCCCAGAAAATGTCTAGAAAAGTTGCATATACGGTAATATGTGAAGACTGCTAGTATTATTTGTCTTAGAGACAAGAGAAACTTAGATCTGACGGTTCACATCGTTTTGAGAAACTAAACGCAATTCAATCTATTAAAAGTTTTCCCCCTAACAAACGATTATGAAACTAACTCAAAACTGGTTTATACGAGCTCCGATCGCTTTTACAAAAGGAGCATTGGTTAGGATGAGAAGAAAATGAGGTTACACCGCGCTAGGTTGGAAAATAAAGTTTTCAGAGAAGTTCAGACTTCTCACGAAAGTTGTTAAACGCTATTCCTCAGTCCAGTTAGACTCACGTGATGTTCTCTCACGCTCTTATCTCGTAAAATGGTTTAAATTTTTATGGACTTTGCAGTGAACTAGAAAGTACTCTGTAATTAGGTGATTTCTTTATTACCCGTTAAACGTGTAGGACATGGCACTGGATTGGTTTAAAATTAACCACTACTTATTACTTCGCAAAAAAAAAGTCTGGTTGAATGAATTTATTAAGAACTATGTTGCAGGGTAGATCAGTGGCAAAATTATATCTATTGTGCCCATCAGTAACACATGGTTGCCGTGAAAAAAGAGTTGTATAAGCAATCACTTTTGAAAGGTGGACGAATACTGCAATGTGTGTATAGTAGGTGTTAAGGCCAGAGTCAAAAACTAAAGCGAGAAGATTCACGGAGATTTGACATGATACAAGACAAGCCACTCATGAGTGATATAGGGCGTCAGTACGAATGGGTACGATTTCAAATCCGATTTAATCAGTTTTGTATTTCTTTTTGGTATTTGAAAATTTGAGATGAGAGGTTTTCATTACAAAGGAACATCATTTGTATGCTCAATATCACTGTGAGCCAACTAAATACATTTAATTTTAAGATTCTCTTCAAATACCTTCTAATTCCATGTTTAATAAAAAAAAAACATTTGTGTTTAGAAAATAAACATTCCCCTCAAACACCTGAACAATGAGGTAAAGTACAATCCCGGTAACGTGTTATGTCTAGTGATCAAGGGTTTATTACGAAGTATCGAATTTTTCGAGAATTATTGGTTAAAAAAAAGGAATCTAACTACTATCCCATAAATGCAGGAGTTCCACAGGGCAGTGTCCTAGGCCCCATCCTCTATAACCTATACACCGCTGATGTCCCCTCTACTTCCAACACCTTCTTGGCCACATTTGCAGATGACACTGCAGTCTTGTCATCCCACCCAGACCCCGACATAGCATCCCATAACCTTCAAAAACACCTTAACGAGATCGAGTATTGGTGCAATCAATGGCGGATCAAAGTTAATGAAGCAAAATGCTCCCACATTACCTTCACCCTTTGTCGCAAGACTTGTCCATTAGTTTATTTTAATTCTATTCCTCTCCCAGTAACCGAGACAGTACGGTACTTAGGCTTCCATCTCGACAAACGACTGACCTGGAACCCACATACGAGACTAAAAAGACAAGAACTAAACAGACGCTTTGGATAACTGTACAGACTACTTCAAAGGACATCCTATCTCTCAATAGAAAATAAACTACTAATCTACAAAGTTATACTTAAACCAATCTGGACATACGGAATAGAGCTATGGGGGACAGCAAAAAAGTCGAACATCAAGCGTATCCAATCCTTCCAATCCAAAGTCCTGAGAACAATAGTAAATGCCCCTTATTATGTCAGCAACAAAACCCTTCATAACGACCTTAATATACCCTACATTCTAGAACTCATCCCTTCCAAGTTTATGAAATTCCACGGTAGCCTTTCCAACCACCGTAATCCTGTAGCACAGTCTTTGCACTGCGCCACTCATCCCTATAATCCTCCTCGGAGACTGAAACGGCAGTGGCCTCGTGACCTGCTATAATCGCGTGACAGTGGGAGTCCTGGCAACGGCCAGTTTCTCCAATCATGTCCTATTGTATGAATGAGTGAGTGAATGATGACTGTAAATATGGTATGAATGAGATCATTTATCTGTATTATTATTGCCTTATAAAAGGCAGATTGTAATTATTGCACAATAAAGTTATAAAAAAAAAAAAAAAAAAAAAACAGGATTATCAATTTATATTAAAATACAAAACAACAAACTAAAATATGTGTGTACTTAGTTATTTTTGATTAAAAAAAAAAAAATACATCAAGAGGAAACGAAATCAGTTATTTTTTTTCTGATAGTGGGATTCTTGGCAACCTTGATCAATCGCATAGTCCAGGGTCACAATAGCAAAGAAAACATTGTATTTTTTATCATTTATGGTCATAAAATGACGTAAACTATTGATGTAAGCTTTCGCATTCTTAGAAAAAACATAAAAATGGACAGAAACTAATGGGTACTTCGAACTTATGGTGAAACCACACAGATCTGAAGTTAAAATAAATTTAACAAATTCAAAACTAAAAATGTGACACTTTGTTGCGTGCGGGATGTTACAATTTTTCCACGAGTGGAGGGTGTGTAGAATCAAACCCTAATACATACACTGAGTCCGGGTCCGATTCCTACTCCGGCGGTACAGGGTAGGAAGCAATCCTGGCACGGGTCAATCCCTGAGAATGTATGAATATTAATTAGGAGCGTCTACGGGCGAGGAGATTTGCAGAAGGGGCAGCGGGCGGGTGTTATCACGGCCAGTGGTGAGGGGACTGTATAATTGTATAACTGCTACCAAGACGGTAGATTGAAAACCGCAGATCAGTCGGGCCGAGAACCAATCAGAACCCGCCAGCTCGCTCTTATTGCCGCTTATTGTTATTCGGAACCCATCGCCTGGTCCCGGTCGCAGGGGAAATAATTAAACGGCTGATCGCTTATGACCCTGACGCTACTCAAATATAAATGGTCTCTCGAGGACCCCATGAATAATGCCCAACTCAAGGGGCTAAACACCATTTAATATTTGATGCAAGAGTGCGAATGTTTGCAACTCATTAGCGCCAAGTCTGAAATTACCGGTATACATTTTCATTACCTGAATACTCCCAAGGCATTTTTCCAAGCTCGATGGAGAAGCTAAGCTTTGATATATATAAGGAAATAGCTTAAAAGCTAAGTTATGTTGTAGTTTTCTTGTGATTTTAAGGGCACTTTAATGAATAATGGCGCAAAAAAAGTTCTGTGAACTAAAAATAACTAACGTAAACAGATTTAGATCGCTATAATAATAATAATAAAAAAATATGATTAAATTAGGAAAAAGGAATCCTATAATTTAAATACTAATAATATAAATAAAAATTTAATTGCAATGTTTAAAATTTCACGTGATTTATCTGCTATTTATGCTATTTACGATTTAAAGTTCTGATTTGAGAATTATGTAATGTAAAAATAATGGTTCTATACTATTTTTTAGTCCTGGAGATGCCTGATTTTCAGCGCACTTAGAGATTTTGGTTTTAAATAATCCTTCAATCTTATTGTTTTCTACATGAACTTTTACTCCCACTTGATCTACATTTCAGTACTTTCTCGAATGAAATATTTGTGGGGGATTGAACCTAGGGTTTCAGAGGACGATGACAAATGAAAATTTAATTGAATCTTTGTGGTTGTTGTGCCTAAAACATTCATGGTCGTCAGTGCATAATGAATTGATTATTTAATAATATATATAATTCCTTTATTGTGCTAAAATTACAATCTGCCTTGCTAGGCAATAAGTAATTAAGATGTAATATCATTCATACCATAATTTAATAATAAAGAAATGCAATTTCGACGGAATTTAGTGTAGATGATAAATAATAACGCTAGACGGTATTTGTGCGGGGATATGTTTTATCGTGATTTTAAATTATCATCAACATACCTAATGCCCAGGTATCAAGTAAGTATCGTTGAAGCCTGATTTTTGCATCTCTTGTGAGTATTTTCCCTACTATGCGACCGGTTAACTCTAAGACCGTTCAAGATATTGGCTGCGTTCCGTGTGGCGTTTTGTGGTGGGCTTGCAGCCATAGCGTTTAGGAACCATTTATTTAAGTTGGTATCTGGCAGAAGAGATCTGTCGGCCGGCACGAAGTGGAGAGATCGTTAGTTTGAGCAATAATTGATAAGGGCGCCCTTCCAGGCCTTCTAATTGATTGGGCGGCCTGCTTAATTAGGAATCGCTGTTGGCGTTCAGGCTGCAGGCTAACAGATAAGTCTCACCGGGTCTGGTCTATTTAACATATAATTAAGCTACATTTTGATTTAAGATGGTATCAGCCATTTATTGATAGATACTGATGGACTTTAGACAACACTACACCATTAACGTCTGATATTAGCAACATTACTGGTAACCGACAGATAAGGTGATATTTGTCAACAATTATTAACTACTTGCCATAATTATTCTTTACGCTTATATATTTGTTATACCATTGTTCTAATATAACATGTTTTTAAAATGTTTCTGTAACTCTTGATTTCTTTTAGAGCTGCAATGCAGTCTGAAAAGCTGTCTGTATGTAATTTTTTTACAGTATGAGCATTGAATGGTTACTTGTTATGTAAAGAAATGTATGTTTCACCCTTTCTTAGAGTAGCTGACAAAATTGCTTCACGTGTCCTCTACATGAAAATTCTCATGTGTTCTAGCTATTTTGGCAATTATAAATAGTTTTCTACTATTAATTTGTATTTTTCTGACGCTGTTATGTCAACTTGGCAAGGCAGCTGTTTTTGGTTTTCCTTAATCTCAGTATGCTCTGTGAATTAATCGTTTGTAACTCATACTTTAATGTCCAATTTGAATTTTTACAATAACATCAAGTTGACGCAATACTGCAACTCAAAAATCCACAGAACTTGTATCAAAATCTTATCTCGGTCTGCCTTTGTGATCCGTTTCAGTCGCAATTTTTCAGGCCATTACTCTGAAACTGTTCAAGATTTCATTTTCTTACGAAGTTTCCCTATGAGCGAATATGGAATAAAGTTTGTAAAGCAAAAATGAACCAAAAGATACACCGAAAAAATAACGCTTTGTTAACATATCTCTAAATTCTTCTACTGTCGTTCAAGTAATTTTCAAAATGTTTCTATCAGTAAATAAATAAATGTTGTTTATTTGTTGAAATGTCAATTTTAAATTAGCAAGGTAGTATAGAATTGAAAGGCAAATCAATGCGAAAAAATAGTACTACAAAAAAAAAATTATAAAATAAACAAAAGGATAACGATTTTCAATTAGGGTAGGCTCCTACCAATCTAGCAAGTCTAGGTCTCAAATTCGTATTGATATTTTAGCTATTAATTATTCAGTAATGTAAAATCTAACTCCAGCAGAGTTAAGTTAATAAGTTAAGATAAGTTATAAATTAATCTAACTTATAGCAGCTAACAAGCCAATGACTGTTTTTATGCAAATAGTTAAAGGTGAATGAACTACTACAGGCAGCTTGTATTTAAGCAATTACATTGCACCCATCATACATGTATGAGTTATATTGTAGTGGTTTTACAACCTCGGTTAATGTAAATCTAACAATTGATAAGTAATTGGCCTCTTGACCACAGGGCACACAAACGGAGAACTAATCATTTTGTGGAACGCTACAAAGTGTCTCGTAATTTCAACTTAATATCAATAGTGTTTATACCCGTATTGTTGCGGTAATTAGTCCTCGTTTAACTTTGACACTTTGACTTAGCCAACCGTTACCGTATATAGGAAATAATCTCACCTGTTGTTTATTTATATTTATAAGATACAAATCGATAACGGAGGAACGTGATAATTATACTCATAAATATATCAACTATTTGTGTAATTATCAGAATAATACATAGCTGAGAATTAATGAAAGCAAAGGGAACAAGTTGACATAGATTTAGCTAACAGTGTTACTTAGAATAAGATTGTTTAGATCATTAACACAGGTTTTATTTAAGGACCATTATTTATAAATTCAAGCAATCTTCAGAAAAAAAACAATCTCAAATCTAAGTAGAAACTCACAGTTTAACTATTCGTCAAGTGGAGTTTGGAGACTCAGAAGGCTACACAGATCCGGGTATAAGAATCGATATGCTCCTTACAAATGTAGAAAATAAATAAAAATATATAATATATTAATATAATATATTATATATTATATTCCCACTAAAATTCAGAATATGTAAAGTTGTAATGTGTGATCGCAAACGCTACAATTTTATTATTTTTTCGATCGTTTCTTTTATATTCCAGATCTTTTTAATTTAACTAATAGTTTTTATTATAAATTTTAAATCGCGAAAGTAGAGAAGTCAAATAAGAAAGTAATTGCGCAAATATGTATCTAATCATATGTCTGATTTCTTGAATGACTATTATCCTAACAGTGAATACATTTATCTTTTTTCTCCGAAATTTCTACTTCTCCCGAAACCTTTCTTAATACCTTGGTTGTACTTTTAATGATGAACAAATATTTTTTCTGAATCTACTTATTTTGATAAATAGATGGAAAAAAAATTCGTTCAACGGTTTATCAACTGAACAGTTAAATGTTAGTAATCGTATTACTTAAAAAACAAATAATTCTCCCTTAGTAGGCTGAACGGATCCCGACTAGATCAATTCCTGTAAAGAAATAATCCTTAGTGCTGCAGGGAACCAAACTTTCTGATTAATTATGAAGACGGCTTGCAAATCTAATTACTCTTCAATGGAGTCTGCAAATGTGATCTTAGAATAATTTTGACTTTGATCGGCTCTTCCATTATTTTAGAGTATATATATGTTAGAATACTTTCCAGACAATCTCTCATCGGCCCGAGAGTTCCGTTGAATTATTTATGTTGAAGCGTAGGCCTGTGAATCGGAAGAGGAGAAGCGCGTTACAGCCGGGAGCCCAGTAAACTTCCCCTCAGCCCTAATGACATTAATTAAGTTTTAACCCTTTGTTAAATGTTCTTTCTGCACAGTCTGTTTGATATTATTTGCTTCCCTGTTTTATGTTCGAGGACTGCGCCTGTGCTAACTATAAAAAGTCGTTTTCGTATCGCTCTACAACGAACTGTTTTTTGTTACCGTTCATAGGAAGTGCCTTTGGAGGACTGTCTACAGGTGAGTGGATAGTGAATCTGTGGACTGTATTGCCAAGTGTAAGTTTCACTTCATAATTCATAGAAAAAGCGGCCATATTGAAAGGCCGTAGTCAGCTGTGCTAAGAGTGAGGAGTCCGGCTGCCATTATTTTATTCTCTTTGGCCCCTTGGTAGCGGCACAGGCTCTTATTACAATTACGTGCGTTCGCGGGCTGCCTTATACTAAATTTTTTTTTTTTTATTAAAAAATTCTTATTAATTTAGAAAAGTGCTGCTTAGTATGAAACATACGTTTTTATCAGCAGGTAAACGTAAGCAGTGGCGATCTAATTTGTGTTTAGCATCCAGCAGCTCTATGCAAGAAATACCATGCACATTTAAACAAACAACAACTCACGAGTCTCCATTTTTCACGCCTAATAGTTACGAGGTGTTGAAAAATATTGAAGTATAGGACATGGACACAAATACCCACACAGCCCAAGCCACCAGCGATATTTGTACGCAATATTAGCAATTTTAAATTACTATGTACTCAATTGAGCTGTAGTTACAGGCAAATAAACGTGCTTCAATCGGTCTTGGGACACAAAAGTTTCTCCGGACACTCCCGACACATACCGAGCAATAATGAAATACTTGGAAGAAACTAAGGCCGACTTCCATACCTAACAACTAAAGCAGGAAAGATCGTTGCGGGTGGTGATTAGAAACCTACATCCCACTACACCAGCGGACGAGATAGAAAAGGAGCTCTTAAGTTTAGGATACAAGGTTCGCCAAATTATGAATGTGCTCCGTGAAGAAAGGCAAGAAAATGATGCAGGTATCAATACACCACTGCCCTTGTTCTTTGTGGATCTAGAGCGAACACCTGGAGTGGAATCTACGAGCTTACCCACTTGTATTACACAAGTACGAGTACAGGTCGAAAAACCTTACCCAAAACGTGACATAATTGCCAGGCATATGAGCACACGAAATCATACTGCTACCACCTTCCTAGGTGTGTCAAGTGCAGTGGGCAGCACAAAAGTGGGGGAACTTCCCAAGTTGTTGTTGGTGTTTTATATACTCATTACGTTCTCTCCAAGTTGAAAGAAACCGGCAGTTTAAAGTTAAATACTGAACCTACCCATGAAAATCCCTTATTGATATCATTATTCTGGAGCCCAGGATGGCTCATAAACAACAGCAGGGGTTAGGAAAACCTTGGTTGAAATCCCGGATTTTTTATTATAGCAGTTAATGAGAGGTTTATTGTTTGTCAAACTGAGTGATTTTTTTTATATTTTGCGGCCTTTTGTAGTGAGACCTAGTGTTTAGAGTGGGAGGGGGCGCGAGGGGTGGTTATTGTTAAGAAATACTCTTTTGTAACCATTTGTGATGTCAATTACACCCTTTATTGCCACGTAATAGAAATGAAAATTATAAAATATCTAACATAATAACTTCAGGATGAGCTTTGGTGCCTCGTGACGAGCAAGTTAATGTACGATTTTAACGACTCCCACCCCCCACCCCGGCGTTGAAACCAGGAAGGGGAGAGTCCTTTCTTAAAATATCTTACTAAAAGTTTTAATTGGTTCGCTACATATATAATACAGTGCGTACATCAAAGTTTTGGTCGAACATTAAAGGATCAAGACCTCCCCAAACATTAATAATTCTTATGATCCGGTCCTAAATCGTAATGTGTCTTAAACAACCTTTACTTTACCTAATGGTGGGCAGTAACAAACAAACCTGACCCCACAATTAATTAATAACTATCATGATATATTCAGGTAATATCTATAGATATAAGATCTAGCTGTTACATGTCATTCAGATCAAAAAATGATTCTTTGAAAAATAATCGATAGTAAGGAATTAGCCGACCATATGAATGAGGTTTTTGCGTTGCTTGCAGCCAAATTATACGGAATTTGCGCTCATTCTAACTCATATTTGCACAATGATGAAATGATGATTAGGTGTATGAAAAAGAGAACTCAATAAGGTGGAATGAGGCTAAATGAACCACTAATTCTATCTCTCTCACATTTTCTTTCCGTTCGGATAAGCCAGTATCGGAATACGATTAGGAAGCTTCCTCGCCCCGCATTTTCTCTCCGCTGGGGCCTATATAACATATTTTCTTTGAAGCTCTCATCTCGGCTGAGCTGTGGCATGCGTTTAAAAGATATGTTGTTTGTTTTTCAAAAAAACAAACAAAAAACTGAGCAGTTCACTTCAAGTAATAATACTGAAAAATAAGTAAAAAAAGTCCGCGTAACGAACCTGTTGCTGATCACAAGTGTGTTGTGGATAAGTTATTACCTAATCAGACAAATTTTCCTAAAAATCAAAATGATCCAGATAGAATAGAAAAAAAAAACTTATTCCGTGACCAGACCTCGTATGGATTATTACGATGCACAAATAAGTACAACTCTGGCCAACGAAAAAGAAACGACATGAAACGAGGGGAAAAGAAAAACCAATAATCAAAAACTAGAAGTTATACCTTAAATTAAAAAATAACGTTCAAGAATGTGTATAAACAAAAAAAAAGAAGAGCGAAAAATAACAGTGATAAAATTAAATCCATAAATACTAGAGATTAGTATTGTCATAGGTTGCAGTGTTTACCGAGATAGCAGAGGGATGATAGCAAGCGTATATTGTTAAAAAAATAAGATAATACAAAAATACCCTTGTGGTGTCAACCTCTTTATCACAAATAATTAGAAGTTCCCCTCTTCTCGGTCCAGATAATATCTACCTATGTTTCCATATTTTGATAATAAAAACCTTAAAGCGTCAGTTAAGAGAGGGGGAAGCTAGTGTACGAAACAGCCACAGGCACTAGGTGGCTTGTCGGGGGGCAATCTAGACTAGGCCACCAGCAAAGGTCAAAGCCTACAGGTCCACCCAATTTATCTCTTTTTTGACGCTCACCAAGTAGCTCCCGGGTTGTAGTGACCCTAGCCCACGGCGGGCGTCCTCTGACCTTTGGGGACATTCCTAATTCCCGACAACCCTGTTACAAAATATCTATTCAGTTGAATTTTACGATGTTTAATGTTCAAGCTAAAAAGACAGTAAACGATCATATTTTGTTTGTCAATACATTTTGCAATAGTAGCTGTTAAAACCATCCAGATTAATATAATGGTAAATACGTGGCCAAAAATTTTACGCGTAAAAAGTCATAGATGTGTCTCTAACTGAACTCTTTTATCTGTATTTTAAGCTTTATCACTTTCTTATACAAATTATGCAGGAGTGCATGCAATGATTTCCGCACAAAAACGCATAAAAGACGATATCGCAAAAATAAATTCTAAAATATTCCGAAAAATAAATTACTGGGATTTAATCGTATAAACTATGTATTCAATGACCTTTCATGCTATTTATGTATTTTTTTTCAATATCTCTATATACTTTTAATAGGGGAGCTTTCATTGACCTAGGTGTTTTGAAAATACAAGAGTTTTTAGCACAATCATGTCATAAGTATTTATTCACTTTCAACCAATATTAATTTGTTTGAATATATTTTTTCACAATGCAGCTCATAATGATTGTAAAAACATTCAAATAATATAGAAAGTTTTGAGACCACTGTTCAACTAGTTATATGGTAAATAAAGATTAGTTAACTCACTACTCATATCCCCTGACGAAGCTGTCAGTACTGTTTCAACTGAATTTTCAATGCAACCCGTATTACATAGATAGGGTAAAATTTGGAGTTAATAATAATAAAACAAACATGTCTATGACAATATAACAAACTTTCTTCTATAAGGATAATCAGCTTTCCAACATTTTTCCAAACTCTCCATTCCTTCTCATTGGACCTGGTTATTCATGCCTAACCTTTCCACCTCCCTTTGTACTGTTTCATTCCTTTTTTGTAGAAACGAAATAATGAATGAATGATAATTTGGCGAGATAGTGTACATATTTTTGCACTGTTTCTATATAATAGCAACTCCAATAGCAACAGTGTTAAGGAGCTTCAAACAATCCCAATACTTTCATTTGTACTACTTATGCTAAAGAGATGGAATTAAAAGTTAAAAGCTTCACTCCGCAAGAAGTAGAGGAAAAACGGTGGTGAGAACTTAAATATGTGCTTTGAGTCGACTGCTACACTCTTGCAAGGAGAATAACAAGCGCTGCTTAATTATAACTGGGGACTTAAAAGTTTAGCATTCAACTTAACCGCTTTTAGCTCAACTGCTTTAACCTTTACAACTTGTTGAAACTGAATTGGCCTCAGGGAACGAGCAACAAAAGCGGGCCATAAAGATGAGGTGAAATGTCCGGAAAATTGAAATAATTTGGACGAATGTCCCTGCAGTTGTTATGACAAACAAATTTAAAGAAATTATCCTTTTTGGTGAGGTTGAAAGATCTACTAGCTATGTAGTTCAAGTGCGTTACAGAACAATTTAATGACTAATTTTGTTAAGGCCAAATAAAGTTTTTGTTTTGTTGGAAAAGTGAAGTAAATTGAATTAATTTTTTTATCTTTATTTAAAAAATTAATTTGTTTGTTAGATTTAATTATTTATTATTTTCGTTACTGACGTAAAAAACTGTAAATAAAAATCGTAATTTTTTTTGATTGTTCATGTAAAATATGATTGTGTAATTTCTGTTCATTATATTTCGTAAGATTAAATTGTAATCTAAGTTAAATACCTAAAGGAAAATTCCATACCTAGGACAGTGGCACTTTGGACTTTTGGTAGGGGAACTTGTGGGCCCAAGCCCATTTACGTCAGTGTTGAGGTAACGTCTGAAGGGTTAAGGTGTACCGATCTCAGACTTAATTGGCCATTTGGCCAAAATCATACCTATATGCTATTCAACGTTCCCCTTGGAGCTTGGAATCGCCGCCCTGCGGTTGGATTTTTTTTGAGCCTCAACCTGACCACGACAGCTCTACGTTTTGTTTGCAGCCCGCACCCGCGAGAGCGCTTGAACTGCAACTTGCCGCTGCGTGAATATACACTTATTTCATATATACACTAAAAGTGACGAGAATTTGGTTAATTCCTTTAATTATTAAGGATAAAAGACATTTTTTTTATTTTGAAACCAGTCTGTCTTACATTGGCAAATTTTATTATTATTAACCAGGCCTGGGTATTTTATTTTGCTCCTCATTTTTTTTTATGAAATTTTTTTTTATAATATTCTGTTTAATTTTAGAATAAATGTATTGTGAATTGGCATCAACTCTTATTTTCATTAATTTACAGTCCACTAGTTCATGCTAATGAACCAACCTGTTTTGAATTACCACTTGGAAGTATATAATGCTCCACGGGTAGTTCAGCGTAAACACTAATTGTGCTGTAAAAATAACACGCAAATCACACGTGATATACTCGTATTTTTTCAATGGTGTATTCTTCATAATTATATAAATTTTTAACAAGTCTAAATAATCAAAGTTTCGTTTGTAGGTTCAAATGTTAAAACCGTTTGAGGGGAACGAAAATTGGTTACCATTAGGTTTCTAAATATAAGAGATACAAATTATCCCTTTTAAATCAATTGATAGATCTAATTTGAACTGTAAATTAAGATAGACAGACAATTATGATATATATTATCGAAAAAGGTAGAAAACGCCTAATCCATCATTATGCATATTATTATAAAATGTATATATATCAGTCCTTCAATTCCCCCGAACTTATTATTTGCAGTTGATGGAGCAAAATGTACGTTGTTCTATCGTTTTAGTTGTAAGTTAATACATCAGATACTTTATACCGATCAGTTTAATACGTTATTTAGTAATAAGATAAAAATGAACGCAGTAAATATTTCACTTAAACGGTTATTTTTTGTTAGTTAAATTCCCTCAGCAAGTAACTGTTAAGTCCTAGCTATTTTGTCTTCTCTGAAAAAAATAACAGCGTTCGTATTAATTGAAAATAGATTAACGATATAATTCAGCACTACATACTTCTGATTCGAAAGTTATAAATATTTTGGGCAATTATTTGATTTAAATTCCTCTGACGTAAAACTGATTACAGAAACAGGGGATTTTTCACCCTTAAGAGAAGTTGCTAAGGATTAAAGAAAATTAATTAAGGGCACGAGTTTTGAAATCCGCTTATGGCCGGCTGGCTAGCAGTTGAAACCTCCTGTTTTAAGCCGTCCCATTTAAAGTAAAATATATCTTTCGGTGCCAGTAGAAATTATATTTGTTTAGACATCAAAATATTATAATTTTCATTAATAATATCTTACAAACAAAAATGTTCAATTTATTATTATTTACATTAAGGATCAAGGATTAAGGATTACATTACAGGCAGACTACTTCAAAGGAGATCCCATCTCTCAAAAAAAAATAAATTACAAAGTTTTACTTAAGCCAATCTGAACATACGAACTAGAGCTACGGGGAACAGCAAAAAAGTCGATCATACCATTTATCTAAATAACCTTTTAAAGTATACAAGTAAAAATTTCATTAAATTCTAAAGGAAGTTAACTAGTTGAAATATTATTTAAACAAGTAAAGAGAGTTAAAAGAAAAAGAGAATTAAAAAAAAAAATGTTCCGTGTACACACGAGTAGCCAAAAAGTTTGTTATTCATTATTGAAAATTCTGTAAATAAGGCATAGCATTTTTTAATTAAATGTAAAAAAAAAAGCTTTACAAGGCAGTAATAAAATTGGACATTCTGTGTATTGGAGCCTGTCGATTTAGTAATACATACATACATCGATTATATACATATATATACATATATACATATATATATACATATATACATATATATATATATACTCACTCATTCTAGGATCAACTAGTTCCAATTCAAAACGTTTTTCTAAGATGGAATTAATTATATGGTTCCTACCTGTAAGACGCAAGACTGAATAAACCCACGCTGATAGAATGAAGCTATTTTAAACACGACAGGGGAAATAAGTTTGGGACCCTTAACAATTCTTTTTTAAAGGTCCGGGAATGAGGAGAACAAAAGGAACAGAAGGGGCAGAAGAAAGGGGAGTAGGACTAGAACAGTAATAAAAGAAGAAACGGCTAAATTGCAGGGTGGAAGCGGTTGAATTGAAAAGGATTATAGGCACCGACTGGGAAGAGAACTTGCTTCTTCTCAAGGCCCTATCAAGTAATCGCCTTTGCCCTCTTCAAATATTTATTTATTGAAAGGGTGTTTGATTCATTTAAAGGGCCTTTTTGAAATATAGCTCACTTCGGTCAAAATGGTGATTTCTCGTTCTTAACCACCTGGGCTCAGTATGAGTTGTCAAGTATGTGAAATCAAAATAACTTTTAAAAAACGTTGGTCACGTTCCTCGAGCTTAAACGTTCCCAGAAAAAAATCAAGTCTATAGCGATTAAGATTTTCCAGCTTATTTCGATAAATTGTATTTTTTCAAAAATATCTTGTTTAAAATTGTAGTCCTGATGATGCCTTGATAGACGAAACGTGGATAGCAGATGTTCAGTTCAAAAATATTTGGAGAGACTGAAGCTCAAGGTAGTTCAACCCAAAATATAAAAATGCATACTTGAATGTCTCTATTTTCAGTAATTATGCTCTGGAAAATAACATTATAGCAATATAAATAAATTTAAAATTTTTGATTAGTAGTTGGGCTACTGTTCCATGTCTATGAATGCTAGGAAGAGGAGTCGTCAGACCGCTCACCCTTAAGTCCGTGAGTATTTACTGACCTCGGATGAGACTGCTATTATGCACCGAGGTAACATTTTTCCTATCTGGGCTCCGGGAGCTAAGCTTTGAATAACTTATAAGCGTTGGGATTTTCTTACTGCTGGGAGTCTTAAAATATGAAGCGGGGAACGGAGGGCTGCCCTCTATTGTCCCAGTCCTCATCGTTTTGGTGTAGCACTAGCAACAATCAATATTATCAACTTTATTAATAATTCTATTTCAATTATATCCCGCATAGGTCCCTTCGTTCCGAAGAGTCCTATTCAGTGAATACCTTATTAATAACTTGCGGGGAACCAATTTGGGATCGTTCGTCTGCCAGCTCTCAATGACGGGTAATCATTAGCTCTAATCATAACTTTTTCATCACTACGAGTCATTACGCTGATAGGATCAAACACAGTAGGTGCAGGTTTTTTTTAGAGGAATGGTATCTCAATGAGTACGCTTCTCATTAAATCAAACATTTCAAGAGTCTCGTTGGTGTTTTTTTTTTTTTTTAAACAAATAATCAAACTATAATTACAAAAATGTCATTAACCCAGTGTTGTGAACATTGGCACACAGGCATTATGGTATATTCTTTCCCGCGAGTCATTCATGCCTATTAGTTACTGCTATTTACTCACCATTCACTGGTAATAATATGACATAATAAATTAATATGACAGAAACAAACTTTGACTCAACGAGTATTAATTTTAGAAGCATGATATTTTGCATACAGATCTTTCTGTGAGTTTTCCCCACATGATGACGCTAAAATGATGCCCCGTGAAAAATATCAAGGGCAATATTTAAATATGTTATTACTATCATGTTAAGAAGGGTATAAAGTTAATGTTATCGTTTTAATAAATTGTAAGGTATTGTGTGTTAGGGTATTTTTAAATTTATTGAAAGAGTCATTAAATTCGTTTAAATAATCTTACGAAATCATTAATTCAAAGAATTAAGAAAAAGGTTTTTTTAAGTTACAGACCAAAACCAGCCAAACGTCATATACCCTTAATCCGTGTAAAGCATAAATTTTTTTTAAGTATCGTGTACTAAACGAAATCCAAAAACGTCGAAAAAAGGGAGCAATGTCTGAGCTAGTGGTGGATTTTCTTGCGTCTATTTCATGAAACATCGTAAAGCTTGTGATAAAACTAATCCGTTATTTTTGTTTGGTTTTTTTCTCCCAAAATAATTTATCTCGTTTGTTAAATTCTCTCGGTCACTGAAAATTGTCTATTCCTAAAAGTTTTGTAATAGCCTTGAAATTATTTTCTTGTGAGCGTATTAAACCACGTGGGTATGAGAACTATAATTAATTAAATAACTAGTTTGCTCAAGGTTAAGAAATTTGTCGAAACTGATCGTAATTTGTACACTTTAAATTTGGTTTCTTTGTCTCACAGTGTTGTATTTTAACCAAAAAGTAATGAGCAGATTGAT
The DNA here is from genome assembly GCA_930367205.1 of Acanthosoma haemorrhoidale. NCBI lineage: Eukaryota > Metazoa > Arthropoda > Insecta > Hemiptera > Acanthosomatidae > Acanthosoma > Acanthosoma haemorrhoidale. The sequence continues at coordinate 39,402,426 of OV884009.1, read as the reverse complement.
TGGTTCAATTGTTCAATCGTCAAATTTGACAGACAGAAACACGATGACCAGGTGTAAAATCATTTCAGGCCGAATGACAATATAATTCTAGTCATTGACCCAGGCATGTGACATCTGGTGCTTTTCTGTCCTGCGTCAGATGCCCCCCCCCCCATTAAACGAATTATTGCAGCGGTCTAACACGCTACTGTCTCTGTTTGCCCCCGGCCTAAATTTACACAGACATTTTCACGGTCCAAGGTTCAGGATTGGGTCAGGTCGAGCCGAAAAACGAACTAATTTGTGTGCTTAGGCCCGCATGCATATGCATCTTCACGGGATTGGGACACAGGCAAATATGCGAGTTGGATACAGCTTTTCCGTGTTCGCACCTAGAGTTCGTTTCGCGATTAGACAATAATCCAATATAAAAAAAAAAATATACTATACCTGCCGAAAATTCGAACACATTATAAGTCAAAATATTTAATGATAGCTTTATAACATCTAAGTTTTAGTAACTGAGTAATTGACACGAAATATCAACTATCCCAACACTGGGAGAGTTAAAATATCGTAACAAATTTTAATAATAGTTTTATTGATTGTTTGTGTTTATTGTCCACCAAGCTCAAAACAATCGCTTCATATTAATTATAAAGACATTGTAAGCTCAGTCACGTGAAGTAAAATGATATTTTACCAGTTAATTTTGCAAATATGCTAAAAAAATATTCTGTTAACGAAATATAGTAAAGGGTCATAAATCAATCAATGAACACAATAATAATTTCTAACAGGTGGGGTAGGGTAACAATTAAAAAAAATATTGTTGTCCATTTTAGTAATTAGTATTGACTTGAACTATAATTCTATAAATTCACCCTAAGTATCTGGTTAAATCCTAGATTTAAAGATCAGGAGATCTAATGAATGACGAATATCGATGAGAATAGATTTCCAAAGGTTAAATTTAAAGTTAAAATAACGGTCAAAGGAAGCAGATTTATAGGATTGTAAATACAGTTCAGTTATTTATGAGCTAGAAAGAAACGCCACTCCTTTAAAAATGATGGGATAAGTCAACTTCAGTATATTTGCAGTAAAATAAATCAAGTTGATCCGACATTTTAAGTGACCTGGCATCTTGTTTGTACTATTTTTTAATATGACGTATGAAAAAAACAATAATGATTTTATCCCATTGCATAGGACACATCGCAGATATACCGAAAAACTAAGTTTAATGAGCTGAAAATGTAAATGAACCCATTAACCCACCCATCCAGGGAAAGTTTTTTAAAGTTTAAACGCTTAGTTTTTTCACAATTATTTCGACCCGGACCACTCCTGGATATTTTTTTTAATTTAAAAAAAAAAATTTAACCAGCTTACCAGCTTATTGATAACCTTTAATTAGTCAATCATTGCACTGCACCACTCATCCCTAAAATCCTCCTTGGAGACTAAAACGGTAGTGGCCTCGTGACCTGCTATAGATGCTTAACAGTGGGAGTCCTGACAATGGCCAGCTTCTTCAATCATGTCCTGAGCGTATGTGGCTCTCGCGCTCTTGGTCAGCCTCCGCTGGCTCGTATCCGGTGACGTGGCTGACGGAGGAGCGTGGACTTCCCAAGACTCTGCTCCCTCTTTCCCACACGAGGGAGGTAACTACAACCATGTGGATTTGGGTGGTCTCTGGTCTGTTTGTAAATACAGCATGAATAAGCGAGTGAATTAAAATTGTAAATATGGTATGATTGAATACATATATCACAATTACTTATTGCCCAATGAGACAGATTGTAATTTTATCATAATAAGTTGCTGTTACTATTCTAATTAGCCAATAAAAAAAAGAACAGAGGTCGAATTAATCAGTTGACTTTCATAATTAATATAGATTTCATAGAAGTGATTTTATAACATAACAATTGATTTTTTGAAAATTATAAAGTCTGGAGAAAGCATCTTAGTGAACAAAAATGTTTTTGAAATCACAAATGACAATCATTATTTTCAAGCATAAATTCTAAATTTTTTTTTTTCAAAGTGTTGAAACTCATTTGTAAATAAAAATAAGTATGCCTTTCCCTGAAAAAAAAACGTGAACAATAAATAAAATTATTCTTAATTTATAATAAAAAACTAACGGTGAGACAATCGATTCTGATGATCTTATCATCAAAAAACGTCTCTTTATGAAGCTTGGAATTGATTAGAATGAGAACCACGCATATAGTACCTGTCGTATTTACTGTTCTCCAAACCAACAAAGCTAATCCAGTCCACTAAAGCTAACTTTGGGTGTTTCATAATGTTTTGAGAGCTGTAGTTTCCGATGCCTGAATGAACATCCCTGCCTCTTCAAGTATTGTACCCTGTGGTGCAAAGATTTAACAAGAGCATGGGAAGCCCTAACGAGAGGTAATTCAAATATTTAATGAGGACAGTAGCTCTATGTATTGAGGCGTCTGGCAATGTTGAACCCAATAGTTTTACTGTGATATCCTGGTTGTCTGTCTCCTAGGCCGACGCTATCTATCAAATGTTTATATATCTTACCCGGGCCTCCACTGCTTTAGTCAAACCTTTTTTTTTCATATCAAACATCCTGACTTTACTTAACAAATACAACAGTGGCTGACGAGCTGCACATATTTATGTATATACACTGATGAAGGAAATAATAATAATAGTAAATAATGACTAAATGAGAAAATATAGTGACAAAAAAATAAAACGCAAATTATTAACCAAAGAAAAAGAAGTTTAGCATGGTTAGGGGTGGGGCGACCTCCCCGGTCTTTGGTTGCGCACCGTATTTTTGTTTTTTTCATTTCTATATTTTAAAACCTGATGCCCATGTATTTTCACACCGCCATCAGTACCGTCTGTATATAGCTAGGCCAACCTAGAGACATGAAATTTATTATATGGTTTCGTTATAAGAGCTGGTGACACTAAAAGTACAGCCTACTCCACGAAACATGATTTACAGTTGTTGATTACCAAAATTAATTCTTTCAATTAATTCAAAATGAACAATTCTTCCTAAATATGTTGTTTATAACTTCTTTTGTCTTTTGAAACTACGATTGAAAGATAACATGAGACCTATCATTAAATAGGAGTTCACAGCTTCGCTTATGTTAGAGGAAACAGAAGATAGAAGAAACACCGTGAAAAGGGTTAATTAAATTAAAAACGAGTCATTTCAATTAGTGTTTTATTAATAAATTGTCCTATCATATGAAGTAGAAGTTCAGCTTGATTACCTTAACGAGCTGGTTAATTATATGTATTTAAGTCAGGTCATTAGAGGACTGTAAAAAATGTCCTTAAAATTGCGTTTGTAGCCTCAGTATCACTGTTTGATTGTTCACACTTGATTTTTTTGTTTGTACTCTATAGCCACGTAAAGAAAGATTTTTCATGATGAATTTTCAATTCTAAACTATGATTATGTTGAGATTTTGTTCCGAGAAATGGGATTGACTGTACGAATTTTCTGAACAAATAAGTCAATTCAAAACAGTAGCAATATTAAAAAAATTGGAATAAAATATGAAAACTGCGTATAAGAGCGTTCATCATTACCCTTTTTTTTTACGGAGTATGACTAAATTAAATTCATTAATAACCCCGCCTAAATTCCATTAATCTCAATAAAAATTATTTTCAAGTGATTTTTTTCTAAGATTCTTTAACATTTTTTTTAAAGAAACTGATGCCCAGCATCTCTCAATATGATTTTTTCACTTTCTACCTCGTCATTTTCTACGTAAATTAAACTCTTTCTCTACAATTTGAGGCGATAAACTACCCGTTACCTTTAACTATCGTATTACTCATACTAAAATATATAATGACCAACTTTGACGTATACGCCGTATTTTAATTATCTATTACCTTCCTAACCAGATGCTCCTGGGATGCTGAAGCATATTTAATGCTAAAAATAAAACAATGAACAAATTAATAATAATGTTTCAATGAACAGTATGATGCATATGTTCAATGTTTCGGGAAGACCAATCAAGTACCTAATTTTGAGTTTAAAAATAGTCATAGAGGGGAATACCACACTGCCTTGAAGCTGTTCAGGGAATTATCTTTGTGAGAACAGGTCGCATGTTATTTTTATTTGATAAAAATACAAATTTTAGTAATCGAGATGGCTTTACAAATAAAAAGTATTTTTACGAATACCCAGTAGTTTTTTTCATGATTCTTCTAGCATTTTTAAAGGAACCAGGGCTATCTTTTTATATTTTTTTTTTACTTTCTTCGTCAGTCAAAAGTACAGATTTCTAGACGTAGCTGCATGTGCACCTGTTAGTAAGAACAATATACCCTTGCAAATAAAAATCTCTTTCTTTTCATCTCATTCATTCATAGTGTTACTATATTAGTCTGATGTTTTATTTCGTTGTGTATTGGCCAAATACGAGTTTTTAAAAAGATTTAACGCTGCTTTTATCATTTGACAGCCATTAATTTGTTTTTAAAAAAAGTTATAACTCTTCTGAAGATCGGTATATAAAAAATTAGCCTGAATAAAAAAAAAAACTAGTAACCAAAATTTGTAGGTTATTTTAACCTGATGTTTTTTTATTTATTAACATATTTATACATATAACCTTTATTAGAGTGTGGTTGTGCTTTTTGAAAAAAAAACCGGTACAGTGAAGTGAATTTTTTTCTCATGGAGGGTGTCTTGCCCCCTCCCCTACCGAATTCAAAGCGGAGCCCCTCCCCCCTCCCTTGCTCCGGGCAATGAGATTGCCGGCCTTTTCATCAATGGTTATTAGGTTATTTATGTTTTGAATACAGTTCCGGACGACTGTTCTGGCTCAAAGGTAAATTCCGCTTTATGCAGTGGCTGTACACAGCTGGTGTGTTGCGGCCAGAAGAAGCCCTTTCAACCACCTGCCCAGTACAAACAGTTCAGGGGACAGACCAACCCGCCTTAATGAACAAAACCGAGACCAGGGCCCTAATACAGGTCCTTTGTGGCCGGCTTCAACCGGAAAGAATGCGTCAACGAGAGGCTGGAATGGACCTACGAATTTCTTTTATTTTTTGTCTCTTGTCTTTTTATTATCGTTATCATATTTTTTTTTTTTCCGACGAGGATGGATAATGGCTTGGCAAAAACCTCCGGCATCACTAAGAGATTTTGAGCTCAATCGACGATATGTTGACATCTTTGTCTTCCTACAATACCACGCCTGGTGTAGTGTTTATGTGAACGTGCCTTGACGAGGCTACGTTACGAGTCACCGAAATATCATTGTCTCAGCAGGAGCGATGACTATAAAATATAAAAATTTCAGTTAAATAGTGATTTACCAGCTTTGGCCGTAACCTCTCTTCCGGTGCAAAGCCCACTACCGCACGAACTAGGTGAAGATATTCAAGTGAGTGTGTATTGTCCAGGGGGTGCCCAACCTTTTTATAACACCACACCAAAGCTTCCACGTATTGAGGCGTGCCCAACATGTACTCTCCCCCTTCACCCAACCCTGCCACCTTCAAAATAATTATTTCTATATAGACCTCTACTTTTTTGCGTGTTTAAAAAATATTTTTATTCTTTTGTAAATTTCGAGAATATACCCACATAATTGAAAAGGCACTATTTGTACAGTAAAATGTGTGTTGGGAGTAACCGCGACTTGCTAATTGTTAATTTCCAAAAGTATGTCAGCATTTGATATTACTTCAAAATCTTTTTCTTTTCTTTTTTCTATAAAGGAAATTACGGTAGTAAAAATATTCAAATAATATATAAGAGTAACTTTATTACCGTCATGCCGATATATCATGCCGAGTTTTAATTGCTCTTACATCCCAGAAAGAGAACTTGTTTTTTGTTTTTTTTCAAATAACAATATTAAGAATAAAAAATTCCTGCATTATCGACTTACAGCTTGGTGAAATAAAATTGAAAATAAATTGACTGAAAGGTAATAAGAAACAAAGTAATTAAAACGAAAAACGACGAGTTTTCTTCTTCGGAGTTTGGTTTGATGATCAATATAGTATCATATACCGTTTAAGTACGATAGAACAGTTTTTTTTTTAAAAGTAACTTTAATAGCAATAAGCCAATGTAAAAGTAAAAGTGATTTGTTCCAAGATATACTAACAAAAAATAATTTCCTTTTCTGGTCAACATCTATCATGAATGATTAACCAACGCATCTTGGTGATAGGTTATGTTTCCGTTAACGTATTATAGTATGATTTATCAGCATGAACAAATATGTTCAGTGTACACATTGTTTTAACTTCGATAACATCCCCAATTCAGAGGACTGCTCACTGTTCCAATTGTGAATGTCACAAAGGGAACAATAGAAGGCAAAGTTTCAAAACAAGGGGAGCATAGTAGATGCGATCTGCACACTAGGCGAGGGCATGTCAACGGAATCAATATCGTTGATTTTGTTTTATTTTAACTCATATTTCGATGTATGAAAATTGATTGAATTTTGTCGCGATTATTTACCCTTTTTTTTACTAAAGATATTCAACTTGGTTGTATTTATGCGTTCCACGTACACAAATAGCAGTGAAAATAACCGAATATTATGAATTTTAAAAACCCCATTTCGGTACATCCTTATTTCAATGCCACGTTTTTTTTTTTTAGTTAAGAACAGGAAACTCTAATTAATGATTTTTAATAGAGTATCATTAACTGTAATAATATGTCGGTTCGTTTTATAAAAAGGGGCGGGTATAGATCGACATATGAAACATTAATCAGCTGATGTTAATGTGAGCTGAGCCATCAGATCAAATCAGAATTTCAAACCTAAATTGCTTCGATGCTTAAATTTTAAAACAGTTCCGGCATTTATCGCGTTTAAATTGCTGCTATATTATCTCTATTGGTATGTTAATTAAATGCGTATCAGTATGTTTCTGAGCTTTAAAGGATATATAGTTTTGTAAGACGATTGGTCCCGTACCTAAACGAAAGTACAACCTCTCCCTTAGTAGTCTAAATTAAACATATCTTAACACCGATACATGATAAGTTGGCTTTCGTAATTTAAACGCGGTAATGAATAGAACGCGGTGACGGGTGGGAGTGGGAGTTGGGTAGAAGTGAGAGGAGAAAACGAGCCGGCTTTAATTTTTATGACCACTTGTAGGGACCAGTGTCCCCAGCTATTACCTCCTCTAATGAAGCTTATCTTTTCATAATACCTGCTCGAAGGATTTGTTAATCTCATTTTCAATGGACTCTAACTATCCCGAGCGAGATTCGGTCCATGGCAGTCCCTCTGGTCGGGCGGCAGTGAGGGGGGGGATGGCAGTTCATTAACTCGGACTGAATTTATTTCAATGGACTGCCCCCCCCCCTGAGTAAATGGGGACCTGCCTTCTAATTGCTTGCTCTGTCAATCCCCGGTATGTCACGGCACTCGAAATCTCCTGCTTGTACAAAATGCGACATTTCGCTTACATTTTTATTACAAATCAAAGTTAATAAAACTACTGACCATGAATCAACGACCAACTTTTTATTAAGTTTAACTAAATTTTACAGCATTCATAAGGATATTTGAACGTTTTGAGACTTAAAACGAATTCGTCATCAGGAAACCTTTTTTTTTTTTTTGTTTTGTTGTTTTTTTTCCCCCTACCTAAGGCTTTAAGCCTCATACGGGGTTTCCCTTCGGGTCTGTGATGCAGGGTCGGGGATCGGTCATCAAACCCTCGTAACTCGGGGTCTCCCTGCTAGTCTGTGAGGCAGACTCCAGGGGCTTTTATCGATGTCTATGGTGCGTGTATTCCACTGCAATTGGGTGTCATCAGGAAACCAATATACAGATATCCAAGCTGACCCCTTGGATAATAATAATTTCAATTAGTTTTTCATTTTTGTTGACCGGAATTCGTTTGATGTGTTAATCAATTCTTCAAGTGAGGCAACTAATAACTCCCCTCCCCTCATATGAAATAACTAGATACAATACGCGATTTCTACACGTTAAACTCGTTTACTCAATAAATATTTTAATACATTTTTTTATCTGATCTCACCGTTTATTCAACATCTAGTCTATACCCACTCCTAGAACTTCTTTTATCGCCTCCCTCCATCCTAATCCGTATGCTAATGCTCCACACTCCCTTTTCATCTCGGGTAACTGAGAGTGACACCTAAAATGGAGGGGGCCTCATGACCTCAACAAAAGCGACCAGTTTGATTATTAGTAAGGCTCATAGAGTGCTTATCATCAAAGTGACAAGTCAAGTGGGTTTGGTTGACGAAACTTTTACCCTCAAAAAGTAAGACGTTCAAAACTGAAGTTCTAAGCACTGATTAAAATACCATACTATGTAAACGATTTCAATAAATAACTCTGAAAAGTATGTCGTCCAGTTAAGCGTAAGCTTCCTGGAAAAAATCCTAAATTCAATCTGTTTTAATACTTAAATTTCGAGATATAGAACAATTTAACACCTAGATTTCAGGAAGAACTGCTCTGGGCTTCCTAGTGCGTGCAATGATTCCTTCGTACGTGCACCTTTTTTTTTTTTTTTTTTTTTTCCCCTAAGAAAACAGAACGAATAATTGAAACAATACGGTTTGGAGAATTTCGTCGTCGTGAAAAGTTGACTCGAGACAAGATTGAGTTATCATCAGCTCGGGATTACCGAGTTTCGACTGCATATAAATACACACATTTTCGAAGTAGAAGTTCGTGCGTGTACGTGCGTGAATTCCCCGAGCAGTCTGTTAGTCTGTGCGGAAACCCCTGTTACCTGGTTAGGGGTGAGTATTTCTACGAACATCGATCTGTACACGTGCAAGACACAGGTCTACTAGCTGACTAAGCTAGCTTTGATTGCCATTTCTTAAATATTATGACCGTTTTTCGGGGTCAGTAAACGAATAAATAAACAAGATAAAAATACTAGTATGGTATCGATATCAGTGATTTTTTTTTTTCAGGAGATCAAATTATTATTTTCAAAATCTGAGGGGGTGGTTTGTCTGTCTGTAGTCTCTAAAACAACAAAAAATTTTAACAAAGTTTAATAACATGTGCAAATGACTGCCAATGTTAATTCCGATTTTGCAGAGTCAATTTCTTGGGGAGGTATAAACCAAAGACGCAGGTTTTAATTCCGGGTTCAAGCGAAGAGACTTTGATGACTAATTCTGTTTACTTCCTGATTGATTAGAGGTAGATTAACAAGCTACTCCCTAACTCTCTAGCGTTACTACTCCCTCTAAATCCAGACAAATTGTGAATCTGAAAAAAAGTTCTTTTTGAGAAATCTAAATCAGATTTCGGTATTTTCTAGTCATCAGCGTATACAATATAAACTGTCTTGTTCTTCTGTTTTTATGGTGTTCTTTACCGTTTCAGATCATCTAGAATAAGTGACTTCACATCTTAAATCCATGAAAAAGTACAATCTTTTTGGTTGCCACACATTGGGGACAAGAAAGTTATTTAAAATAATTCTCTTTTACTGATAATAATTTTGATAAACCTCGGTGGATTTAATGAACTTTAGTAGAACTTAAGTTGTTAGATTTGTCAATTATTAAAAGGAAATATTTAATTAATAAGATGAATACCGGTGAAAAGACAATTTCCAGTTTATTAGCCAGTAAATTGCTAAATAGAACGCCTTTTTACACACAATGTTTTTGATATTTAAGCTACGCCAACTTACTCCTCCTTGTCGGAAGCGTTTGCATTAATTTTTGGCCCAACGCTGATGTGAAGCGTGATGAGATATGATCGTTGATAGGATTAAATTATGTCCATCCTTAAAAATGTTTAGCTAATCATCTATGGAAATACAAATACAAGCTTTAGCAATTCCTTCACTGCTTGCTCCGTATTAAAGAAGGACCATGCCATCAAATACATGTACAATCCCTCTTTTCATAGTTTAGTAACCATTCCGAAATTCACAATAGCATTTCTTATAACATCCATTGCCGTATATATATATATATATTAAAAGGAGTGAATCCCATTTCCGTTACTCTTCCTAGATCTTGTTCGTAAAAGCCGTTCAAATCCATTTGTGAAAAGCTTTAGTCTGAAGACATTGCTATCCGTGCTTCCGCACCAGTGTGCACGCATTAAGGCAGTATTTAGCTCGCCTTTAACAACATGCAAACCCTGCTGTAGAAAAATTATACACCCTCCCCCCTCAACGACAGGGGATAAGGTTCTCTGCATGCGATCATTGCAGCGATCTTATGGAATCACTTGAATGTAGATACCTCCTTAGCTGTTTATAAAGAATTTAAACATTATTTCAACCAATTCTTCAGCTATATGGTACTATTAAAAGTTTTCATTAGACCAGTTTAATTTTTGAAACTAAATAAACTCTACAAATGGGTACATTGAAATAGTTAATGATTTATACCTCTCTGTTTTTGTGTCGGTCTAAAATTTTGGAATCATGGCTATGTTGTATATCTATCTTATGATTAAGATCAAGTCACCTGCCTATTTTGGCTTTTTAATTTGTTTTTATTTAGGCTGTATGAAAGTCAATTTTTTTAACATCTTTTCCTAAATCTTTTATTTATTGTCACTATAACACTAGTCAACCTTCCGCCTTTCCAGATATCCCCAGTACTACATTTCAATCAACCTAATTATAAAACTTAAAAATGAAAAGAATTTGACGACGGAGATATTCAAATGCTGTTTTGAAAAAATTGTAAAGTGTAAATTTTTACAGTGGTAATAGTAAAATATAAGCGTCTCTTCTTGGACTGTTTTATCTATAGAATATTTAATTTTTTGAAAAGCGATATTCAGTGACAGGCATGTTTGAAGAAATAAAGTAATATTTTTTGGTTAAAATTGCCAAGTAGTTTGTTTTCAAAATTAGTACATATTTAAGGAATTCAGGAAACCCTACCAGTTCTAGATATTGTTTATGCTTAATCTATGTTATTTAGTTGTTTGTATAAGCTAGCAATGCATTTACAGATTAGTTCTTGATTGGTGAAAATCTTCTATATGTAAAAAATAACTACTAAATAGTTTGAGCGGATCAATTAGTTCAGTATTTAATAAAGATTTTTATCTTTTATAGGGACATCATTTCAAGTTAAGTATAGAGACTACTCATGAATTATAATATTATAATTATAATAATAATATAAATTAATATAAAATGTATTTAGCTTTTTAAAACACACTTATAAACAAATGTGCCAGATCACAGGGACATTAGTCAGGTTTAATTCCATAGGACGTGGGAATCTCTGTTGTTATATTTAACCCTTATTTTTTAATTCCCTACATTATCACACAAATAGGTACTCGTTTATCCAGATGAGGCTGAGTGGCCCCCGACCAGACCGATCCTTTGTAAACAAAGTACTTAACCTGGGTTTCTCCATTTAGAAGTTTTGAATGAATGAATTTCCCTCATTGTTTTTTTCGTCTTCGGCATGCATATTACAGTTCGTACTAACATAAGAATAATGTTTCAGTAAGAAGTACAAAATCAATTTGCTCCTACAGTCAAGATAAAGAAACACGCAACATTAAGTTGACGATGCACGCTATGGCCAGTTTGTCTTGGTACTTTAATCAAATTTTTATAGAGCACTTGAGCTAAGCAATTTAAATTAATATCCTTATAGACCACCATTACAATATTTATTTGCACCAAACATTTTAATTCCTATAGTTTAAAATATTTTTTCTTTAAAGGAACACGTCTAAAGACCAAGAAAAGTATAGGAAAACACTGTAAATATTACAGCAACAACAATAGAGGGACCCATAACCCTTACAAATGACCAACAAAACCTTAACTAATGCCCTTCAAACATCCACCTGTATAATGCCTGGTTATAGCCACTTCATAAATTTAATCGGTTACTTCAAATAATCTCTAATAATTAAAACAGAAAGCTCTTTGGATTCAATGTGCATCAACCCATTCAGGAAATAATGGCAATCTTGCATACCTTCACCGTTATATTTGTGCTAGAAGGTGCCACTTACATCATCTGTATAATTGTGGAATTATAATTTATATATAACTATAGCTACACAATCCGTTGCTCTCCCTCATTATTGAGCAGTTAAGAATCTACCATGGATTTTGGTATATATCTTCACAATATTATTTATTCTGTTCGTTCTTAAAAATATACCCCCACGCCAAGTTAGGGCGTCTCTTACCCTCCTTCCTTGGACAATAGTTTCATCACCTTCCTTTTTTAAACCATCAATTCGCGTCGCCCCCTTTATATTTACAGTATTCTACAGTTCAAATCCTCATTCCTCAGTCATCCCGGAACAAATGATCCCGTCTCTCTGACCTTTATACTCCTGTCCACAAAACTGCAGCATACGATCGGTCATTGCTCGCCCTGGTACCCTGTGGGATTCTCTACATCGTAATATCCGTCCCTTTATCCCGTTCATCCCTACGAACCTTCAAAGATCTTATATTCCAACACCTCACCAACCGAAGAGACACTCGTTAGTCTGGGAACGATTCTCTGATTGATTATTTTATATTTCCTGGCTTTTATTTTTGTTTGTTATTTTTATTTCATTTTTTGCGTGCCAAAAAGCTTTTAGAAAAATATCGATATAAAGCATATTTAGTTTTAATAGAATACAGCAGTACCTAAGTTCAAAGGAGATGACTACATACTGTTTCCTCTGATCTTGTAATTCAATCGAAACATCCATTTGGTATAGCAATCTGATCATCCAGCCGAATAATGAAAACATTTTTAAGGTGATGCATTTTAGCTTTGAATACAAAAGTAAATTATGAAATGTTATAATCCCAACCCGGGGCTCCCAAATGAATTTCCTCTCTGAAATGCGTATCTAATGGATTTTTCCATCAGACGGGTAATTACATCCGGCTTTCTAAGTTCTAGTGACCATTAAACGTAATTATAATATCAAATACCAATATTAATTGTGTAATAAGCACATTGCGGTGTACAGTATGTCATCAGAGGGCCAAATATAAACGACACGGAAAATAACTTGCTAATTGGAATGATTAATAATTTATGTTTTTAAATTACTCACCTGAAGTTCCGTGATCCTCTCAGGATTTATATTTCCACTTCCAATACCTTTTAATGTGTAAAACGTATATATACATATACATATAGATGTACATATATGGCCTGCTTAAGTAAAAATACAGATCTAGTAATCATTAATAGTAATTTATTCCGGGGAAAATTAAATGTGGCACTCTGCCCCTGTTTTCTATAACCAATAACCAATATTAACCATTGGGTATTTTCAATGTACTATAAAAATTATATATTAAATTTTTAGTATTTATTTTACATGATAGAGCTACTGGATATCAAATAATAAACCAGTTTTACTATATTATTTTGTTGGCAGTCAACAACTAGTGTTTATGCAATATTACTGAGGAATTAGTCATATCAATTATTCTTAGGCTTAGGCTGATTGACTCGATTTAATGTAAATCACAGTGTTTGGTAAACGAATGAGCTCATAAAATTATATAGCCTTAAAATATAGCTTTGTGACCTGGTGAAGTATTTGTGTGTTGGTTTTTAGGGCAGCGGTATATTGTGGACTACAGATGAAAGTACAGTCAGACCGGGCTAGTATTCCGCGTATAATCCGAGCTTCCTGAGACATTAAGATAAACTATTTTGCTGGAACTACTTAGATTAACCCGGCGGATTGGGTTATTCTAGATTATCCAATACAGACCGGAACTTTGATTTACTATTACTGGAAGTGAGGCTATCTCTCCTGGGACTGTGACCTTTCTTCCTCATTTTCTATGTTTACATCAGGGAACCTTATCCCCCCAACCTCCTCTCTAGATAATCAGCTAGATGGATTTCTCCAGAGACAGCCCCTGACCCCCCCTCCTTTAATAGAGGCCATGGTCTTCATATAGTGGTTGTATACTTTTTTAGTATAGGTTTTTTTTTTTTAATAAACACCTCTATAGTCACGGTCATGGTATTAGACGCTTCAGATGAAGGGGCTACTTGGCGTGGTGTTGCCAGATATGGGCAGGCAAGGGACTGATCACTAATTTGCCTATTGCTTAATGACATTATCGAAGCGAGAGGGACCACGTGGATAGAAGAGAAGTAGTGCACATAGTGGCAACAGGGCTTGCCATGTATTGCCGGCCTCAAGCCCCTAATTTCATGACTATAGTGACTAGAGTGGCTTAAAATTGCAAACACCTTTGATCACCCACACTAGAGTGCCAAATAATTGGCTACTGTTTGACTGGTATCTGAGCACATATGAATCTTAGTTGTTGCCACTGTTAGTCCTATGATAACTATGCACATTTTTGAGTGTGTAAATAATATTAGTTATGTCAGTAGTATTTTTATACTTGAAATTTTCTTCTGTAAGATTACGTCATATTATAACAAAGCCAACCGATGGTGGCTTTACCAGGATGCAGGTGTTCAATCCGGTTACCATCTAGTTCTTATCTTGTGATATAAGATAGGTTGCTCCATTATATATAGAGGGAAGCATTTGAACAAGTATAAAATTTAAAATAGTTAATTCCGGAATTCGGGATCCGTTTCGCTGATGCATACACGCTCTAAAGTAATTTTAAAAGTATTTATGGAAAGAAATAGCCAAGTCGTTTTAACGACGTATTCCAGTTTCAGAACGCTTTAAGGGAATATTCCATTCTCTAAGAGATGATTTCAGATTGCATACTTATAGCGAATGTAATTTTAAATACTTAATGATATATTACGTTCCAGGAGGGTCGGCTGATTAAATAATGTAATCTAAGCCATCCATCTGTGTGTAGTGAAATGTTTTATTAATAGATAAAATAAATGTTCATACAAGAATAATTATGTGTTAATACCTACAATGGTTCCATTGTAATATATATGGAACTGTATGAATCTTCAAGGTGTAGTCCATACAGATAAACCCAGGATATCTCCACTAGGAAGCGGATTGGAAATTGTAAGTTTCCCGTTGAAGTTCGTTCGGCAGGAAGACTGGAGCTCTTGGGCTCCCATCCACTAGCGGGGCGAGTGGTCAGCCCTCTCCCTCTTCACTACATTGAAAGATGAGTCATCAGCCTCAGAGGCCAAGAAAGTGAGAGTTTGGGACAAACAAGAAGATTTTTATAGGATAAGTAATATAGGAAGTTGAGCTCTTGAACGTACATATAAATATATATACTAATAATTCTATATATGCGTATGTATATAGTAAATTGTTCACAAATAACAATATATAGACTAGTTAACAACTATAGTTATTTCACGAATTAAAACAATGTTGGGACCCAGTGACGATGTCACCAATTTCTTTGTAGATGGATGGAAATAGCCTCGCCCATATGTAAGGAAAGTCGTCAAATACTTAGTGCTTTCTGCATCTCCGACGTTTACAACTCCCTCAAGCATCGCTGAATTATTAAGTTTAAGTCATTCGAAGTAAACTGTACCTGTAATGGCCCAATTCGGTACTATTTCGTGTTTCCGAATGGAATTACCATTGGACTACTTGTGGTTTAGACAATTTTACAGACTCAAATTTTCTGAAATCAAACATGAACTTACATATTAAATTTTCTTTAGCGCATGTTTTATTGATAGAATGCTATTCGCAAAAAGAAAATATATATGAATATCTAAACATGGCGTATATATGTAGACACATGCAGGAACGGGTATTTATCTGATAAACAGTTATCAACCTTTGTGTGTTTTGTTATTTTAATTGAGTTTACAAAGGACATATTTATAACTATTATTACTTGGGATTATTTTATTTTAATTTACCACCATAAAGCCGATAAATATATTTATTGTATTTATATCCCTTTTCTAACTATAATGAGGGTAACTAAATTTTTATAGTGACATACGTTCAATAACAAATAAATACAATATGTACTTATTGAATAATTATTGTCAATCCACCTTGATCACTTAACATCCCATTTTTAATAATTAATGTTGCTGATTATTTCCTTTAAAATTTTACGTGGCATTGGATTATTTTGCAATCTCCTTATTAAAAGCAACGTACAGACAGACGAAATATGTTTGCCCAATACTTTTTTTTTTTTTTTTCTCCCTTCGGACTCCGCATTAAATACTGAAGGGCTAATTAAAAGAACCGGAGACTTTAATTACTCGAAAAGCACGGTCGGTTGTATTTACGAATAAGCATGGAATCACTTAAATTAGTTTAATCGAAAAGGATTCTTCGTGATCAAAAGGGCCCCTCTCCAATCTATCAGAGGTTTTCATTCATTGTAATTGCCACTTAATGTTTTCCAGGTATTTCATCAGATAGTAGAACCCCTACAGCGATTACTGATAATATTTTCTTTGCGCATTCCCTTGTAATAATTACGCCTAAATTTTCTCCATATACCACAAAGCCACATTCTACACTGTAGAGAATTTTCCATTTATCATTAAAAATTTACTGGGTTTGCTTTATTTTTGGCCTCTTCACACTTAGCTGTTAGATCTAGAGATTTTACATAAATTTTAAAAATAGGCTTGGATTTACTCACTTTTAAGGTTGAGATAAAACTCTGTATAAAAAGGGTGGTGATGAGGCTGGCGTAATTTTGTCCTTTGGTTTCGCCAGTATTTCCAACTTCACAACCCCCGTAGCGTCTTTGAAACATACTTTAAAGTCTTTTCACAGGTTACTCCCTTCGTTAATGACTCGTTTAGTAAATTTAAGTTCTTATGAAGCAGATGGTTATAATAGGTCAACAATTTGAGCCGCACCCTTAGTTGTGTTGGTGTCATTAATGCCTCTTGTATCAGCTGTCACAGTGGTGGCAAACACTATACACACTAACGACACGAAAATTACATTATTGCATTCTCGTGTTTACTGGCACAGCAGAAAATGCCTGGGTAGATTTCATGCTATACTTTTCCTTATTAACAGCAGCAGATGTTATTAATAAGTAACGACTCCACCAGTCTCCACTGCCACTGCTCAAGCAAGATAAATTTTAATTAAGATCCCATCTGTCACAAGATAAACACGGATAATATATTCATCCATGTATTACATAAGCGTGGTAATTCAAAACGGCCCAAGTGCCTTCAGTTTTTTTCTATTTTTCAAATTTAATAATATTAAATGAATATGACTTGAATAATAACAAGAGGTATATCTTCTTTATGGTGCTAAAATTACAGTCTGCCTTATTAGGCAATAAGTAATTGTGATAAATGTTCTCATTCGGTCCATATTTACAATTTTCGTTCACTCGCTCATTCGTACAGTATTTACAAACTCGTCAACCTCCACTGGTTTCGTATGCCTCCCACTGGCTCGTATCCGGTGACGCGGCTGACGGAGGAGCGTAGGGTACTTCCCAAGACTCCGCTTCCTCTTTCGCATGCGAGGGAGGTGACAAACATGTGGATTTGCGGGAGGTCTCTGGGCTGTTTGTAAATACAGTGAGTGAATCGAAATTGTAAATATGGTATGAATGAAAGCATATGTCACAATTACTTATTGCCCCATTGAGACAGATTGTAATTTTATCATGATAACTTGGTGTTTACTATTCTAACTAGCCAATAAAAAAATAACAGGGGTTGAATCAATCATTTAGGAGGTTTCTGAGCTGTCTGTAAATACACGACTTAATTAAAAATAAACATTTTCCTCCGATCACCTGCGATTGTTTAAGTAATCACATTTGTAATAGTATGTAATTTGTACAAAAAATTTTATAGACGTTCAAAATTGAGGTACCCATAAAATGGCATAGGTGCCGTCAGCCAATAGGACATAAAAAGTCTTAAGTTGGGAAAATAAATAGAAGGTATTTTAAGCAATTACAGTTTGAATCAAAAATTGAATTAATTTATGATAAAACAAAAGCTCATTTCAATATATAAGAAACTTTGATTACAACAAAATACATAATATAAATATTAAAAGTTACAAACTGGATTGTATAAAAAAAATTAATTTACAAAAACATATATATTTATAAAACAAGATAAATAAAAACAAATATTTTATAAAATCTGTACTCAGATTTTTTTATTGCATCAAGTTTTCATAAATACTTTTAAACTCGGGCGGCAAGTACGGAATAAGATTTTTTAGGTCATCATTTCCTTCTCTTTTCATGGGTTATCTAGTGGTAAAAGACAGGAAACAATTTTATGGTATCTTGGGTTTTTATAGTTTTTTTATAAACTGTAGTTAAATACCTTGTGGCCTTGCAGACAGGTCTTGTGTTCAACTAGCCAAGCAAGGTTGTTCAGCACTCACTCGTAGGTGAATCTTTAAACATAGGTTAGGTGTTAGATACATGAAGCTTAGGTGATATTTAACTTCGTGGTGTTGATCCGATATCTCAAAAACCGTTCCGTTCAATTTTTACATCAAAAGGATGAGACTATTTGCTTGTTTCTGTCATTTTGACTACGTCGTCTGGTAAATAAACTTTGCATACTTTCAATGTGTGCAAACTCTCTGTCACAAATTAGATAGGAATGCTCACCGTAATTTTTCAAGGGTGTTAAAATTAAAGGTCAAAATGTCCTGATAAACAAAATGTAACTTTTAGTTATTTAGTTTCAAAGCTTAAATACTAAGATTCATCACCCGTGCTTACAACTATGACTCATTCGTGTTTTCATGTTTTTAAGCTATAATATGTTTTATGGTAGTACCTTATGATGCCCCAATATAGTATGAATTTGAGCCACTAAATAAAACAAATTATGAAGGTCCCTTATTTAATAAATCATTTGATACGGTGGAAATCAATTTTTTTAATTACATTAAATTTGCATCTGAACCATAAATTACAAAAATAATTAAAACAGTTGTTAATTTAATTCAACACTTTAGAAAAATTATTTGTCCATTTAGTTGGATGAAACTAGCAGTTTTGTACAATTAAAGAATATTTTAATAAATTACCTACAGCGATAAATACCTTTGCAAGTGCAATCAAATAAATTTAACCAATTGAAATTTCACTGCCAGTAATACTTTAGATGTAGACGACAAGAAGTATTAGAGAAAATTCCTGGTCCATCAAGAGATTGATGGAGCTCAAAACAGGGTGATCCATCAAAACTCCTCATTAATTAGGTTCTCATGCTTACCCCAACCTACCAAGTCCTTCCCCGCCGCCCCTCTCTCTTACAATTTTGCCAATCAGTGGAAAAACGGTTTTTCAATTATATATCTGTCTCAGTTTCTCCTGGGCTTGCTGCTTCCCTTTAAGAAGTACTAACTCCTTAACAATGTTGAACGGGTCGTCATTTGTAAATTTTCTAATAAATTTTCACGACTATATTCATATCATTTATTTCGAATTGGCTAATCAATTCATCCCAGAGATATTAACCGTGTCATAAGTGTCATAAGAAAATAAAATGGCTGGAACTCACAATAAATACAAAAAAATGTATTATTACACTCAGAATAATGTAACATGTTTATTAGTCTCATGTTATATGTGTATTGATTAATTTTATATAGGAGCAAAGTTATTAAAATTTTCTGTAGACAGCTATAAAAATCATGTATTTAATTTAGTTAAAGCTGATTTCAATATATTTATATCCTTATAACGGAAATATAATATATATATTTTTTTTACACCAGTTAATTATTGATATTATTATTATTTAGTTTATATCAGGGTATGGAAACGTGTCCTATGTTGTGACAGTGGGTTACTTTTAAATATTTATCAACGGATGTCACCCGCTAATGTTTTAAAAAATATTAATCCATTACAATCGTGATGAAATACAAATTGAAAAGTATTCAATCGAGTTAGCTCTCATGATTGTTGCATTTCAATATGGGTCCATGAAGGGATTTAAATAGAAAGGCTGCAATTACGCAGTAGCAATTAAAAGTCATTTGACCTATTCAATGGATGTCGATGTTATTTATAAAGTATATGGTTCAGTTGAGCACTACAATTTAACTAGATATACTTTTGTATTGGAAATTATTTGATGTAAAGTACTTTTAAATTGTACATTAAGGAGTAGGAAACAGCCATATGAAGAGATTTCTGCGTTATGATATTGAATTTTTTATTTTAAATTGTTAAAAATTGCTAAAAAAGAAAACTTTTCACACTTAATTTTACTTTTTTAGTTCCTAGTAACTGTATATTATATTTTCACTAAAATAAACAAAAAAATAGTATCAACTATCAAATAGTGATGATTCATTCGGTTTGATTATAAAAACCCAGAAACAGATCATTTTCTTAATTTCCAACGCTCGCTGCTTTTATTTAAACGAAATATATATTATTTTTAAAAAAGAAAAAAAATATAGGGTACCCCAGCGAACATTGATTTAAGATGTTCCAGACTTAAAATAAATATTTGTATGAGACTATTTACTTGTATGGTAATAGTGTCCTTTCAACAACTTATTTATGCAATACAATTTCGAATCCCATAGCAAAATCACTGAACCACAAACCCTCAAACAGCTGCCGGGTTATTAAGTTTATATAGTAGGTTGATTATTTACATATCTTTTGAACCGATATAAAGCTTCAATAATATTAATACGGCCGAAATGCAAATAGAATGATATTAAAACGTACTACGTATGATTGGGTATGTTTTCGCACAGTTAGGATTTATCAACCCAATTAAATACAGATTCGCATGCTATCAAATGACTCATTCAGCCGACCATTTCCCTTCCAAACTGGCAGTTGTGGAAACCAGTTTCTTTGGCTCCACTACTAATAATGAAAGCCCATAAATAACGTAGTCAAACAAGCAATCTAAAATAACTTAGTTTAATCACTTTTTCTAGTAGTCTAAACCAAATTGGGTGTGAAGATTGTAACAAGGTACATGAGATCATTGTATAATTCAATGATGTAAACTCGTACATGAACACTCGTACATGATGATGATGTAAACTCAATCATTGAATCATGTCTGATCTATAGTTTTTTTTTACATGGTTCTTATCTAGATCTTCGTATCGATAACATCAGGCCTTATGAAACAACCAAACTGATGGGCCTTTATCCTGCTCAGATTCATTACGTTTCTTTTCCTCTGAAGAAACTTACGGAGTTGTTTAACTGTTTATTTTTCAATATAATGTAACGTACCTCGTTTCATGATGAGTATGCAAAGCGTCAATGATTACAAAGGTCCATTGACGAGGTTACTTTAAATGGTAATAAAAATAATAATTGAAGGGTCCCCCTCAACTATATTTATGAAAAAAAAATACTTTTACTGTGATGATTGACCAGTCAATATAATAATGATCCAATTATTTCTGTTAAAAAATTAATTGAGCTCTTTATCCTTAATCATTACTGCTCAATGAATTCTGAAGGAGTTCATTCAACATTTACATAATACTGAACAGAATATACTATTCGGTCTTATTGTTCATTGATAGCTCCTTAAGTTGCGGGCTTGTTTGACTTTCCCTCTATTCTGTCCATACAGATAATTTTCCTTTGTTGAATTTCCTGACTGAACCCTTGTTATGGATTATTTTATTATCACTGTTATGATCTCACGGACTTCTTATTACCGCCTGACTTTAATTTATAACATCTTTATGCTTAACAAAATGATATAACCGTTCAACTTGGCATGGGAGCTTGTCTCCTCGTTCAGGGGCAGACGTGGACTGCCAACTCCTTATACTCTTCTCGATGTTTTCAGAGCTATATCTTCTTATTCCCATTTTATTGGCCAAAAGAAATATCACATGTTCAGTCCTTGATTCGATTTGCCGGGCGTTCTCAACCGATGCGTGGTGTGGGTGAAATAGGGTGCCGTCCGCGCCGATTTCCTATTGTCTTCTAAGAGCCTTTGGTCTACTGACCGGAAAACAGTATCCTGATGATCGCCGGGCCTTTCTCATCTCAAATATTCAAACTAGATCACCAACAGACTTAAACTTATTATATGAATCAAAGGTAACCTTTGGAAAAGTGTCAATTATGGCGCACATACACGTTAAATAATGTATAAAATATTACATATTATATTCAATTTACCATATATTATATATGGTAATGACTTTTAAGTATTCGTAAAAAAAATGTACCTTTCATTAACTCAATCTCGTATTTAGATCACACAATGGCTTAAGTCTCAATCGAGCCTCTGAATTTATGGAATTGAAATAACTATTGTAGATGAAAATATCATCATCATGGAATGTCATATTGTAGTGCTGCTACCTAAAAGAATACTTGGTTAACTCATATTTAAATAGGTATTTAACTGTTGCCCCTGAACTGTTTATGACAGTCTAATTAGGCACCAGAAGAGAAAATGGCCTGACAACCTGTTAATGGAAATGGTCAGAAGTGCCAATCGGCTTCCCTACTGTTATTAGTTCTAACTGCATCTAATTTCTCACCAGGTTGAATAATATAAAGTCAAAATGTTTACATCAAAAAGAAGGAACGAATATAAAAGGTGAAAGATAAATACGACTGGGTGCTGGATTTCGAATGAAATCAAAACTAACATATCATATTGAAAACCGCAAATCACACTTATCACATGCAATATAAGTATAACATTATTAATAGTATGCATATCTCAATCCTTTTATGGTATAAGAAGGGAAATTATAATTTCAAATCGTTTCCGGGATAAATTCCTTTAACAAAGAAGTATAAAAAAACATTTACAGTGAATATATTTGTAAACACGCATCTGTTCGGTATTATACAAACGGTTTATTACCAAGAAAAATTTAATATTATAAAACCCAATGAAGTGTTGCAATATTCGCTAAAGGATTGGATGTTTGTTCACTTTAACTATTTACCTGATTATGTTAAAATAGTTTCGAAAAAAATGTTTTCTTTTACTGTTATTTAAAAACGAGCAATGAAAACAATCTAAAACACTTCAACGCAGATCATGCTGAAAATAATACTTCCAGAGGTACACAGTTTTGTGGATTGGATTTTCAACACTTATTTATAAACTTAACATTGAAAATATTACAAAGACATATTGTAAAATAATGAAAACATGATACTTGTCATGAAAAAGTTTTCATAGCTCTTAGCATGGTGTTTCCCATTTTGTCCCTATAGTCCCTTATAACTTTGTTATTAAACTTTAATAATTTTAAGTAAAACTAAACAAGAAACTTTACTGACAACTGTACAAAAAACTTCTTAACAAAACGATTAATTTTATATCTCACGAAGAAGAAGTTTTTTTGAAACTGTTTAACTGACAACTTTAAAATAAATTGAATAACTTTTAGCATCCATGTAGAAATATTTATGATAAAACCTGAACCTCTGTTTGTAAATATCAAGGTCTCTCTGGCTGGCAGGCCGCCATAATGCAAAGATCACTAATGAGGGGGATTTAGAAAGTCCTTTTGTGCGCCCTTTCACACGGCTTTTTCACCCTCGTGTCTGCCTGTATGTTCTGCGACAGTGGCCAATTACTCAGGAGTTTTATTAGTGAGTTCCCAAACACCTTGAAATTTTCTGATTATTTTATGGACATAATAACTGGAAGTAAAAAAAAAATAAGTTTGGAAAAGCAAACTCATTACATATCCCAGCTCAGACGTTACTATTCATTTATTATATAATTTCCTGACAGGGCAAAATTATAACGCAAATAGAGCCTGAATCCCATTAATGATAAACAGCTGTAATGTTAACAGCACACTATTTTCCATTTCTAATAACTTCATAAATAGCGACATAAAACCACCTGCATAGAGAATACTGCCTAGATATAATTTACATAATTTCTTATTATTAAACTTCTTTATTGTGATAAAATTACAATAATATGTCTTATATATTAATCATAATATATTATAGACATAAAATATGCTTTATTAGGAAATAAGTATTGTGATAAATTTTCTCCTTCATGCCATATTTACAATTTTCATTCACTCGCTCATTCATACTGTATTTAAAAACAGCCCAGAGACCTCCCAAAACCACATGGTTGTCGCCTCCCTTCCATGCGAAAGAGGAAACGGAGTCTTGGGAAGTCCCCCACGTTCCTCTTTCAGCCGCGTCACCAGATACGGTCCAGTGGAGGCTGACGAAGAGCACGAGAGCCACATACGCTCAGGGCATGATTGGAGAAACTGGCCATTGGCAGGACTCCCACTGTCACGTATTTATAGAAGGTCATGAGGCCACTGTCGTTTTAGTCTCCGAGGAGAATTATAGGGATGAGTGGCAGAGTAATGACTGTGCTTCGGGATTAGGGTGATTGGATAAGTTACGTTGGAATTTCATGAGCTTGGAAGGGATGAGTTCAAGAATGTAAGGTATTTTTAGATCGTTATGAAGGGTTTTGTTGCTAACGTAATAAGGGGCTTTTACTATTGTTTTCAGGACTTTTGATTGAATGGATTGGATACGCTTGATGTTCGATTTTTTCTTCTACATAATTACATCAGATAGTATCATAACACATCAAAATAAGAATCCCACATATATCTATTATATTTTTATAAAAAAATGAAATCATCAACGAAAAAAAAAAAATTATCCCAAAAAAAGTACTTACTTTTGTGGTAAATATACTACAACTTTAACCACCATCTGACACACGGGACTAGGGTGTCTCCTGGGCTCTAGCCGGCTGCCATTGATGGGCTCCCTGAAATGAGTTTGAGGGTTTCACACCAAAATAAATTCACAAAAACAAACAAATTAAATAGTCATATACCAAAAACTGGTTGACGAGAACCCAAAATAGCAATAATGAAGAAAAATATTGCAGTACCTCCACCAGCTCCGTTAATTCGGTGACTTAATCTTTCATTTCAAGTCTGTTGAAACCATTCCGAGAAAAGTAAGACCCCTGGCGTCTGGGGGATTCATGTGCCTGATCAGGTTTGAATCACAGGAATGGGATTGGAATCACCCCGCTAATTGTTAGGTGGCTTGATCCACCCCGTCTTCAACTTTTAATTGATCATTTCCACCGGAGACGGCCAAACAAGCAAACAGTATTTGCCTCGGACGCCCCCGTGTGCCAACTCCATTTCACGCCAATTTCATCGTAAAACTAAATTCATTTATAGTTAAAGGAATGCCATAAGTTAGTATTTTATTCGTATTTTTTTTTGTTTTTTCAAAACCATTATTTATTATTTAACATCGAAACTAAGAAATGAATTGTTTTGAAATGGGTTCAATTAAAAAAAAAGTAAACATTCCTAAGAAACGCTGTGAACGAAAATGAAAAAAAAAGTGATTAAACCACTGTTTTCAGGTTTTGGTTGTATCCTTAGAAACTAGGAATGCTTTGTTTTCACCCTGTGCTTGTCTGTCAGGTCTAGCCGTCGAGTTCTTTACTTCAATTAAATTCATTAAACATTACAACATCGTTTTTCTTGATGATCCACCAACGTATCAATAAGAATATTTTCCATGAAACTGACTGTAATAACTTAATTTATTACATGGTAATAAAAAAAATGTTTGTTATTGCATGCTACTCATAAATTAATGTCCTCGACTTCCTGATTAATAATATGTAATATCTGTTGACTTTTGAAGCTGTATTGAATAAAACACATTAAAAATGTATACCCATGATTGCCTCCTGTTTGTTAACGATGTGTAAATTAAAACCAATCCAACGAAAATAAATTTACCTTTCATATTGAAAAGTGTGTAAAATTGACGGTTTCGACTTACTCGTTAATAAAATATATCATGTGTCCGAGCTTCTTTTGTCAGTAGTTGCTGAGGGTTTTCAGAATTGGCTTTACGAAGTTTTCGCTAGCACATTCTCACAAATGGTCGAAATTTTTAATGGGACGTTTATTTGATACCCGAAGGGGCTAAAAATAAAAATAGTCCTATGAAAAAGGGGCCATTGATGAATAAATATTATTTCTACTGAATAAGATAGTGTGTCGAAATGAAAATATCAACATAATGATTAATAGCATGAAATATGTGTTGTGACTTTAGTGTTCTAGAATTACAAAAATCATGGCCCAGGTTTTGTGCAGTGCTAACTAGATTTTTATTATTACTTCATCTTTAGAGATTTTAGAGCTCTTTATTTCTTGTACATTTTATTGCTTGTACATTTTCCGACAGTGCATGAGCATAAACGGATAAAAAAGCCATATTCAGCTGAATTATTTACGTTGACGCTCGGGCGTATGCCGCAACGGTTCCGTGTACCGTAGCACTCCCGGTTTCATTAATTAATTTTCATTAGTAGTGTAATGAATAAATAGAATGAACAATTTATAGGGTCATTAAACACACAATAAAAAAAATATCAGTCAAAATTGGTTATCATTATTATTACTGTAATATTGATACGATGGAGCTTTCGCTATAAGCACATGCCTACATCGCACTGTCGTGTTTCTAGATTCGCTGTTTTAAAAATACATTTAGCGTTTTTTTTCTCTTTTTGTATTCGAGCTCGCTAGACTAGCCATCTACCAAAGTAAAACCCAATGAAACAAATTGTGTTGTCTGCGAGATCAATTTAGCAGACTGATAAAAACTCCTTAATTTGTTTGTTCAATATAACTGTAAATAATTTAGAGTATTTGAGTATTGAACTGTACTAGCGAACAAATGTTGTGACGGAGACTCGATTTTTGCCGCGATTCTAAAAGTTTTCGTTTGTAGTTTTGTGAATTATTCTGTATGATGGATATGATAAATTATTATAGTGTTTTCATCTGAATTTCATTTTAAAGCAATGGAATGTCTTGAGTGAGGAAATAGTATACTAGCGGACTTGTCTGACTACCTTGTGGAACACCTGTTATTATCAGCGAGGCAAAGAGTGTGAACGATCAGCTAAATGATGTATCGTAACTAACTTCGCCGGATCAACTTTCGGTCCACTCTAAAATGGAACGGAATCTTCAATTTCAATTTGAATTACAAGCCCTTTGTGAAAAACTTGTGTTGATGGCCTGATTGACTTAGATTTCGGTACGGCTTGTCAATCTTTTGGTAGCGGTTCAGTTGTTATATTTAGTATTTTACTTAAAAAAGTTCAGTTCATATTAAACTTCAATGTTTGTCATCATTGCGTTTTTCTTCTGGAGTATCAGGTGTTCAATTGTCTGGATTTTGAGAACCTTTATTTGAGGTGAACTTTGAAAGTTCGTGAAGTGTTCTGTTTAACTTGAGTTTTGAGGAAATAGTTTTTCGTTTTGCAAATGGAAACATATTTTCAAGTATTTAACATCTTAACTCACTTCATTTCAGAAACAGTGCATCTCCATCCTAAGGAATAAGTGACCCATTATTTAGTAATAACCAACCTCATCACACTTTTTCTTCGCTTCATCACATCTTGTTGGAGACGAATATTATAATGAATGATTATGTTACGATTTATTTTTGGTGTGTCAATAGTGTGACTACTGTAAAATATTTCTAAAATACTATCATCTGACTCAGTATTGAATTTATTCATAATGGAATGAAACTCAAAACTAGTATCTAGCACTTGGAAATTAATAAAAAAAAGAAAAACTAAGATATTTTATGTCTCTCTCTCTCGCTCTGTCTCTCTCTCTGTCTCTCTCTTTCTCTTTCTTGTCAAAAGCCAGGGACGTGCAGGGGAACAGAAACACAATAGGCGACGGTATAAAGAGTGTGAAGCTCCGTGCTTCATTTTCACTGAGGTTCCCCTCCGCTAAAAATAACGAAAGTAAACCCTTTTTTTAAAAGCAGTGCTCTTATTAATTCTCTGCTCCCCCTCTCCCAGTCTTTCACTTCCTTCCTCTCCAAGAAGCTTGTTTTGTATGTGCTTGTTCTTAAATTTGTCATCTTTCGTTTATCTTTATCTGAGCCGCAGTTTTACCCAAGTTAAGAGCGTATACTGTGATATTTTTAACATTCAGCAAAGTCTTCCTCCTTCTAAGCGCATAACGCAATTAAGAGTTTCTAAAAAGTTGCCAACACTTTTAGAATATCAGTTTAAATGTTTTAGTAATTATAGTCCATTATATTTTCAACACATGTACGATATTATATACAAAGACGTCTGGATATTTAATTTGAAATCCTTCTCAATATGATTGGAACAACTTATTAATTAAACTGTTCATTAGTCGTTTTGATGGGACTGCGTTTAGTTTCGGAATATTTGTGTATAATTGAAAATTTCATGCTAAAATCACTCCTTAACATGGAATAGGAATTGCAGAATGAGCAAGCACAATTCTTATAGCTGCTTGAATTATTTTATTAACTATGGACCATTAGTGCTAACCATATTATGTATTATATATAATTTATTTGGACTAGAAAGTCTTATACCATTCATTCATTGTTAAAAAAATATTTATATATAAATAAAAACGCAATTGATTAATTAACGACTCATTATTTTTCATAGGCTTACTTTTTACTCATAATTGAGCCATTAGTTCATAATTTAGCTATTTCCTGTCACCATAAAATAACTGTGATTAATTAAAGAAGAAACGACAACTTGTGATAAAATAATCAAACACGATTTCTATGACATTTCCAATGACGTTTGTTGATTACAGTCCACCTAAGTCCCAAGAAGTAATCAATATCTTTAATGAGTGGTTGGAGGTGTTTAACGTGGTACCTTACTACAATTATTTTTTACTTTATTATGATAAAATAACAATCCGTCTCATTGGGCAATAAGTAATTGTGATAAATGATCTCATTCATACCTACTTCAAATGGTAGGAAAATGATCACCTTTCCAGAAACAATTGAAGAGCAGTTTAACAATTTAATTTATTTTATTTCCTTAGGCAATCTGATTTTTTGTTTTTTATCATTTTTTAGAATATTTTCTCTGTTTTTTTATTTTGTTGGCATTTTTTTTGCATTGTTATAAAAAAAATGATTGATTGATCTTTGTGAAAATGTTTTCTTTCTTTTATTTCATGCTTCGTAATTTCTATATTATTTGGAGTTACCTTTTGTTGTCATCAGTTAATAAAATAAAACAATTCATTTGATACGTAACGTCAGAGAACAGCTCTCTTCTGTGCTGTCAACAGGTATTTTTTTCGAGTAAAAAATATTGTTAGTTTTATTCATAAAAAAACAAAAAAAATTGGCAGAGCTTGTAAACATTGGCCTTATCGATCATTGATTCTACGCTTGGCCGCTAGAACAACCGCCGGGTGACTGCAGGGTTCCATTTCCCCAAGCTGGGAATAGAACTGAAACTGGGAATAAAAGGGATATAGGCAATTACAGTAAGCATTTCCTCTAAGGAATAATATTAAATTAACTTTATATTTAATAAATATATTTTATTTAGTGATATTATTATTTTATGTAGGTTTTTCTTGCTGTTAGATTTCCATCATGTATTACATTAACATTAAAAAAAAAGATTGAAGTGTACACATGTTAAATTTAATTTGTACTTCTGAGCAAGATTAAAAGACATTTAAAAAATAAATTTAAACAAAATAAAAGGTTTGTTCAAGTCTTAACCGCAGTGCAATTCACATTTGTGATTTTACGACTGCTGTTTTCTGATCCTAAATTGTAAAAAAAATTTGCTATTCAGTTTTTTGTCACTAGCCCCACACCTAAGAAGTTAAACATACATATATAAGACTAGACTATATCCTAATTAATCGTCCATTAATACCAGGGTATATTTTTTTTTACTGAAAAACGGGTTATATGGTAATAAATTTTTAATAACCATCTAGTATTTTATACTGATTACAAATGTATTGTAATAGAATTTCCGGCTTAAGACGCATTGCAACAGCTTTTATAAAAATAATTTATGAGTGAAATAATACACAACTTCTTTTACTTCACACAATGAGTATATTTCTAGAAACGAGTAATGTTGGCAGTTTCCACCACTTTTCCTTAATCTAGAATTTTGAAATCATCTTTCTCATTCAAGCTATAGTTCATTCGAAGGCCACCGAACGGGTCCTCTTATCTTATCCATCTAATTTGAAACCAATTTACTTTAGTACGATCATTGGTACTAGGGTTTTTTAAAAAAGTGGTATTCAAGAGTTGACAGAAAAGGAAAAAATCTGATAATTCATTTGATACACTCTAAATGGCCTTTTACCTCATACTGTTCGAACAAATTGAAACCAATTCTTGGTAACTTTCAATCAATTTACGGGGGCTTTTTAGCCCTTTCTATTTTCCCATGAACCAAATCACATTAGTGACGAGAACGGTCAGGTAGCAAGAGTTTTCGGTCCACAGTTTTAATTGTCAAAGAGGATGCAACAAAATAACATGATAGTCATAGTGTTCCGGTTCTGTGCAACGCACGAGGCAGAATAAGTAATTACATGAAGCAAGTGGGAGGAGGGGGGAGGGGAGCTGAGCAGAACTGTAATTTTATACAACCAGTGCCTAGTTCCAATAATATTTATTTTTAATGTTTAACAGGTTAAACAGTTGTTGATAGACCAGCACCTTTCAAAGTCTTTAGAAAATCTTTCCTTTTTTTCAACATTTTAAAGACCAAAAAACACTTTCACATTGATTAATGAATAATTAAAACGAATTAAACTTACACAATAATCAAAATCACAGTTAGGCTAGCATAAATTGTATTAATAAAATTAACATGAAAAACCACATGCCAATATGACACCATATCAACATTTACCAACTTCTCAATTTAGTATTTGTGTTTATTAGAGTGACATATCATAGTTTATCGTACCAGTAATTCCCATTTTATACAAAACATCATTTGCCATTATTACTTTATAATTCCGCATATCAACGTATGACAAATTAAAGGAGCACCCTTAAGTATGTCATATCAACCAGAATGTTCAATTTTTCGAACATGGCAACGTCTCCGATAACTCTACAGACATATGCCTATTATGTTGTGATCCACGTAAAAAACAAATTCATTTATACGATTTCAAACAAGGGACCAAATCAGTAACCTTGAAAACTGTAATTATTGGTAAATGAAAAAAACTATCATGGAAATTTCCTGTTTACTTTATTTTTGGCTTATGTTTCGTTCTCAAACTATTTCACGTTACTTCCAACCACAGCACACTAAGTGCTTGGTCTTTTTTGTTTCAACTCTCTTTCTTACGCCTATTCGAAAGTCTTACTTATTTATTTATTTTATCAACTTAATTACATTCTGCTCTACACTTTATATTTTCCTCATGACATATATCGTCCAACCCCTCCCTGCTGTCGAATTCCTACCATTCTTCCTTCACAACTTTAACCATACAATGCCAGTCTCTGAATCCTGGATTGAACCAGAAATCCTCCCTTTTCTTTTTCTCTCTCCAACTGCTTCCTTTTCCACCACGATCGGTCTGAACAGATCGGTAGCGGTGTCTGCCTTTGTGTCCACGATAGCCATAGGTCCCGAATCCTCCGATCATCTACTCTCTCCGAGAGCCCTTTTATAGAACACCTCTTCGTTGAAGTTTCTTTTCACTCCAAATCAATCCTCAACGACCTATCCAATTTTCTATTTTACTCAAAAATCTAGGTTTGGTAACCAAAATTTGACTTTTACCAAAAAGAATTGGTGACCAAACTCTATCCTGGAAATACCACATTTCCCAAATCACATGTCTATCTAGTTCCACCCTATACATCCCCCCTTACATACGCCCCAACAGGAGCTAGGAAACTTCTGCTCTTGTATTCCTCCATTAAAACCATGGTCTCGTAGTGAATGGTGGTCTCTCTGAAGATCTTGAAGCTCAGTTAAAATGGCTGATGAATTATTTTCTATGAATTGTACTCAGGGCCCCCCGAGTCACTATTCGGAGTTAGAATGGCTGCACTCTTCCACCTACCAACAATACTTCTTTTGATCCCTCCTTTTCAATATTAAAAAGCCCCCTTAGCTTCACAACTTCCTTCTATTCACTAATCCGCAATACTTAATCATACTTTTCTAACGAGTATTTCCCTTCTCACAAATCTGCTTCCTTTGATCGTTCTTTTCTTAGCAATGCCACAAACCTTTGAAACTCTATTCCCATCGATTTTCACCGTTCACGAACTTTCCTAATCTTTGAATCAAGACTTTACCAGTTTCTTGTCTCCCTCCAATCAAGCATTTCATAATTTATCGTTATCATTCTGTTTATAGATTTTTCGTTCATCCTAGCAACCTTCCATGATCTTTCCTACCTTGTGATTGTGTTACATAGTTATGGTTCATTGTATTATGTACATTTGTACATAGTATTATTCATAAGCTTCTAAATATGTTAGTGTTATGTATTTTTTTTTTTTTTTCTCTCTGCTGGATATTCTTATTACGTTCATTGCTCTTAAGGGACAATGTCCCAGAATAAACTTATATTTTTTTATTTCAATCTCAGTGGCCTCTTGGTTTTATTTCGTGCGGGCAAGTTTCTGTGTGTGTTGAAAATGTGTAAAAAGTGCCGTTGTATTTTTCTATTGGTAAAGTAGTGAAATGGTCCAAAAACGCCTCAGAATAAAGTTTTTTTTTTAAAATTTTATTTCACGTTCACCTATGTAAATAATATTTATCATAGGGTTTTGGTTACATTATATAGCTATTTGGCTGTTATATATAGCTTTTTCTTCATGCGTTAGCATATAAAAGATAATATATGATCCAATTAAATGTTGCCTCGCTCTTTTTCACAATTATAGTGTTTATTTTTATTATGCCAGTCAAAATTTGTTGATATAGATTAAAACGAAATTATATTTTCAAAAAACTGTCAAGCCTAATAGTTAACAGTCTCATCCTTCTTCTTTCTTTGAGGGATGGATGTGGTCTGGGCTAGCCCAGCCTAAGCCTTAAATGAGTAGATACTTGGATAAACAATTGGTATATCCAGTTACGAAAACCTAGTTTGAAGTTGAGAGGTAAAAGCTAATCCTAGTCACACTAGTACCTCATCGCCACCTTCTCAGTATAAGGGGTCACATACATGGTCTATGAGGTAGCATGAAAAAAAAATAGTGTATAAGAAATTATGAGAAAAAAACGATGTGATTTCGACCAAATATAATTACCTTACTTCGAAAATATATCTTTCATGCCAGTATGCTAAAACGGTATTCCTAACTTTAAAAAAAAAAGTAAATAACTAAACTATTTATAAATAAAAAAAAATGGTTAAACAACTTGAATCTATTAAATACGGGAAATCTACTACTGTATCTCAAAAGCTTATTTTTGGAAAAGATTTGTTTTAGAAATTAAGATTTGTCTATACAGCATCAATAATTTGATGTAATAATTCATTCACAATGAAAAGAAAATTAAGGATGAGATTTTAAATAGCTTTTCATCTGGGACCAAACTTAGTCTGAATTATTATCGTATATTCCGTTATTATATTTGAATCGAAAACTAACCAGCGTATTTTGAGGTTATCATCAATGTTCAACAATTTGCACGTTACATGACTAATCAGTGTCTACCCCTTAGGCATCGGTCATGTCTCATTTGAGTCTCAAATGCAAATTTCATTAGCACGCGACTGAAATTTAACAACTCAAAAATCATTGATATGGCCTCGTAAGTACAATTTCACCATTTAGCAAATTCACTTTTCATTCACTCAGACTGTAAATAATGCCTAAATATACTTATTTAATCTTACGTCAACATGAAAATACAAAATTAAGTCTAATTGGGACACTTTAAGACATTCAAAGGTGTTAAGGGCATAATGAGGTAGTATATTTAATATATGAAATTATATAATTTTAAGGAAGGCTTGATCAAACTTTGAGGATCTGTTTTTCCTTATAAGGGACTTCCTTATAAAATTTTCTGTTACATAACTGAAAGCCTCCATGTTTTGAAACGGTTAAGCACAATGCGCCCTTTTAATTTATTCAGTCTAAATTTGTTAGCAATCATTGAAATAAATTCCTTAACTCCAAATTTACATTTTTTTTTTTTTTTACTTATTCTTATATGTACTGTGTATACAGCAATGCGAATCGTTTTCAAGAACATTCCCTTTCTAACAAATTCATTAGTACTAATATATTTTTATGATACAATTAAATGTTAAATAAATTGTATTTAAATATTTTTTCAAAATATTTAGGTAAAAGTTTCATTTTATAAAATTTTTATTTTAAGTCAAAATTATCGAAATATAGCATTGTAACGCTGGATCTGAGAGAATTACTGGTAAAATTATACTGTTCCACTGTCCTTTATAATATTCAACCTGTTATGTTGATTGTACTCTTGGATGTGATGGTTAACACTCAGAATACTTGAACTAAAATTGTAAAAGATGTTTCTGTTTATTTCAGTATTTCAATTAAGTCTTTAATATTTTGTTTTTTAACTGTTCAAGTAAATATACGATTGATTACTTGTTGGTTATAGCGGTTTACAAATAACATAAGATCACTTCCATCTTATGTAAATAATTCACGTTTTTCTGTTGGCTGTTGCTTTCAGCCCAACTTTTGATAACCTGCAAGACTTTCACTGGAAATTCCAACAGGAAATTCTAGTGGGTGGTGCTATAGCCAAATATTTGACACAGTAGGAATTGCTTACTAGACAATTTCAGTGTCGATTAATTGGGTATGCTAACATTCACCATTACACATTTCACCATTTTGAGAGCAATATATGCTTAAAGTATAGACACCAAATGAACATACCGGTTTTTTTACCCATAAAAAGCTTATAAACAATAAACGTTAAATCCTTAATAACCCCGTGGATCCTGATGGTTAACAAAAAAATTTACGGTACATTAATGTTCAGTCGAGTTGCTCAATAAAAGAAGATAAAAAAGGTATATGGATTAACTGCTCTTGGGATAAAACATCAGCATAATGGATTTGAGCCATTATATTTTTAAAAATACATTTCATTTTGTTAACACGCATTGGAAAATATTTAACACAACGTTTTTACACACGTTATGTGCCTTTGATATTTGGTAATGTTAACTGCCACCTAAAATTTGAGTTAAAAACTTACCACTCACTAAATTTTGAAATAATGGTAAAGAAATGATGATGTCATCATACGTTTGTAAAGGAATATTCAGACGAAAAAATCATGGCAATTTTTCAGTGTCACTTATCTTACTAGGTTTAAATCTCAATTAAATAAGGGTATTATTATCAGAAAATTTGTACAAACTTCAACACAGGCTGTAAGCAAGATGGTTTCAATCCACTAGTAATTTCATCGGGAGATTTACTCTGGTGCTGCTATTCACCAATTATTCGCCATTGGTATTGTTATCTAGTCAATTTTAATGTAAATAAATGGGATATAGCAACATTCCCCATGACAGATGTCACTACTATCAAATAGTATTTTGTAATTTATTAGGTTACTGACCAAGTGGATTAACCTACACTTTGTTGTTTTTATATTATACTGCCTCAGTATGCTGTGAACAATGTATGTAAAACTGTTTTTCAGAGTAGTAAAAACCAGCTTGATTCTAAATCATCAGTCTTGGCAATGAAAAGATATAAAGATACATATTAACTTGTAATTTAAAATCCAAGGCTCACCAGCCAACACTAAAACCAAAAATGGTATTTTCTATTGGATGTTGCATCTAGCCTAGCATCTGAAGAAGAGAAAGAAAGAAGCACAAGCAATTTCATCGGGTGATTTGCTCAAGTGTTGCTATCACCGATTAGTTATCACTGAAATTGTTAATTAGCCTATTTCGGTGGTGATTAGCTAGGTATAGCAACATTAACCATCACGGATGTCACTATCTTCAAATAACATGTATTTAGTAATTCCATGTATTAACTAAGTGATAGAACCAACGCCTTGTTATTTTAATATTATTATGATATCTGTACTTATATTTATTTTATTGACTTTAAAAGCAAACACAATTTTCCATGTATTAGTGCAATGTGAATACTGTATGTACAGAGCAGTGACAGTAAGTTAGATTATGAATCATTATCAATAGATTCACAACCACCTCCTACTGTACTGAGTTCACATCAGCTTAAAAACATGGCTCAGTCCTCATCAGTTCAGGTCTTCATCAGACCAAACCCTTTCTGAAATCACCACATATTCACCGACCTATTTTCATCTTCCAACTGCTTATCAAGTTCTCCCTAAAAACCATAGCACCAGATCATTTAAAGTTGTTGTTATATCACAATTCTAGTCTATCTCTTTCATTGGATCATTAATTTCAAGTCCACACTGTAAAATTTTATAACCAGGTCTTACCAGCGTCTTATCTCCTTTCAATCCAGTAATTCGTAATGTTATCAATATATTGGGCAATCCATGGCCCCAATCAGAACATATATACTTTATCTTGCGCTCCATCGTTACAATTGGCCCGTATTCAACTCACTATTTTGTTTGCTTTATCATTATTGCACACTGACCTCAGAAAACGGCTTATATTATTTTATAGCTTATGTCATTGAGATATGTTTGTTTGTACATTTTATTATTATTCGCCTAGTTGTGTGACTGATAGATTTAATGCAACGACTAATCTTATCAAAAAGGCTTTGAATTAATGTAAAGCAATTGTTTATAAATGTCTAGTATTATTGGCTTTTGCTTATATTGAGTCCCAAATAAAAACATAAATTAAAATCGTTACCAGACACAAGGATCAATTATTATTTTTTTTCAAAAGTTCTCTTTGTATCTCAGAGGAAAAAACAGTGAATATCACTGCAGTTGTAGACAGAGTACATTACTACCCCCTACCCCTCCCAAGAGCTAATAGATGGTATACGATAATAAAGGAATTCCGATCCGAACCGTTGGCTTAGCTTCGGTTACATGTGCCTTCCCCCCCTTCCCAGCAACGAAGCTTTGTAGGGCTTAGGATCCTACGTTGAATACAAAGCAGTAATTCGGACTCGCACTGGATTTGTTAGAGCTGAAGATATCAAGGGTAAAAAAAATATTTCATGAGACCTTTCTATTAAGGTCAGGCTATTTAACTAACATTTTAGGAGGGATGTAGGTCATTTTCATAAATTCTGGAACGTGATAACATTATTGGTGAAACCAAATTTGTAACTATTTTATTAGTGAGTTAATAGTCAATAGTCTAAAAAAGTGTGAAATAATTAATAAATGAGTGTCAATATTGGAAATATCCTTAAATATATAAAAAAACGATCTTATAAACTCCATCATACTTAGTTATGGAAAACGCTTTGACATAGTTTGTGGTATCCATGTCGTAAGCCTCTGGAACTCAATTCATCATTCATCCCTTGCCGACTTTCCCAATCTTTAAATCAAGACTACAAGTTCCTTATCAACCATTTGAACATTCACAACTCATTACTATTATCATCATTTTTTCTATTTATTTTATTCGTTCCCCATTTTAATATATCACAGCCGATCATGGACTTTGTCCTCTAGTTATAATTTATATATTGCCTAAAGTTCTCGATTACAATTGTTAGTCAATGTAATTCACATATATTGATTTATGTTTTTCTGTTTCGATATGATGCTGTTACCTCTTTGAATCACCACCTATGTAAATTGCCACAATATAATTTATAAGCTAATCACGTCAATGTAATTTATGTTATATGTTTTTCTTTGTTATCATATCAATGAATGTTTCGATACCACAACTGATGAATCGCACTATTAAACGATTTGTTACGCCTATGAAAACATTCTTATTGACATTATAAGTCAGTTTTATTGTCTTTTTGAACTTCAAGGATTTTTAATTGTTGTAGAATAGAAAGATAATTACAAAATAAGTCATTTTACTTAGTGACTGTGGCCATTTTTACGTATAATAGTAGTAATTAGTTTGTCTCTATATGCGAAGTTAAAGTTTTTATTTTATTGTAAAGATAAGTGAAGGTGATCGCTTAGAGCTGTCGAAAGTGCTATTACAATAAAGAAGAGGTTGTCAGTTGCAAAAAGATAAACAAAACGTTTTTATAATTATACCATTCCCCAATACGGTGGTAAATAAAATTTTTCATTGACAGTTTTAGTGCCTTTTTTTAATAAAACACTCATTGTAATTATTATTTTTCATTATATGTTTAAGTCGTTAAATTTATTCCCTATTAGAAATCAAATAGGTACGTAGTTTTTTCTTAGGTTAAATGTAATATATTAATAACTAACCTTCATTAAATTGTAGGGTTTCTTTCATTTCTAATATTGTTTTATATTATTTCTAGTTGGGCATCGTGTATAGTGTTTCGCTCAATATATCACTTCTCTACATGAAACTGGAGGAAATTCTTTTTTGATGAAAATTTGAATCACTTTACGACTGTACAGTTTAAATAATTATAAACTACTTGGTGTATTGCGGATATGGTTAAGATTTTTTCGTTTTCTTTGTACCAAATGTGGCAGACTTGCAAAATTTCATATCAACACAGGACCTACCGGGAAATTAGGAATCAGTATTTGTTGCAAATTTTACCTCAGTGGAAAAATAATATGGATATGATAATATCACATAATCACATATCACATAATATATAATATCACATGATATGGATGTGATGTGATATATCACAGCCTATCGTGGACTTTTCCTCTGATTATAATTCATATATTGCCTTATATTCTTAATTACAATTGTTAGTCCATGATAGTATGGTGAAAACATAAAGGTTTCATGTTTTAAAAAATAAAACACTAAGTTAGATATGTTGCAATGGTAGCAAAATTAGACCTAAACAAAATTAGATAATAACAAGTTGATATAAATAATCCATAAATACAAATAGAATGCATAAAGAAAAACATGGACAAGGTATTATTGTTTAGAGAAATTTTCGTATTGTCTTTTTTTATAATACACTTCTTCCAAAGTTAATTCGAGTTTACGATATCCCCCCCCCCCAAAAAAAAGGATATCCACTGCACAAAAGCTCTCTTCTCCCTCAGAGTTTGTAATACACATTTTATATTTTCTTCTTTCTTTGGGGCAGTTTTATTATCACCACAAGCTTGTATATGAGAGGCCTTCCAGTGGCAAGATCGATGGGGGCAAGAGTAAAAGATGGATGGATTCCGATCTTGGGCAAAAAAAAAAAAATGGGTAAAAATTGCATCACAATCCATTTTGTAGCTGTAATTTATATTATATATGTACATATGTGGATAATATGGTATAATGTATAAAATATAGCTGTGAGTTTCAACAAATTCTTCCCCAGCATCTCTTACAGCTATAGGTTTGAACGTCAGTCGATGAATGGCGGGGTGAAACCAATTTAGAAACCAACCCTTCGAATATCTCGACCCAATCTCTTTCGGCCGTATTTGCTTCTTTTAATTTACCACCCCCATCGTTTGATTACCTCCAGTAATCGATAGGCTTCGATGAACTGTACACAGGATGTATTCGTTAGATTTATCATATATGTATATCAGGTATAAAGTATGTATCATATACCTGTGGCGTTATCGCAGATGTTGGTCCTAAAAATTTTTTTTTATGTTTTAAGTTATGGTTGAGTGCCATACTTATAAGCGGTTCTTTAATTTATCATAAGTTGATATGAGTAATTATAAAGTAATAGTGTGTTTTAATTATTTTTTAATTCTATGTGAAAGTGTTTTGTGGGCTTTGAAATGTTTATTTCAAAACTCTGTAAACCTTTTAAATCTGTAAATCTTTTAAACATTAAAAATAAATATTATTGGAAATTAGATTCCAGAACATTTTAAACTTCTCCAAATTTAATTATTTTCTAAACCTTGTTAAACTGTTTGGTGTTTTTATAAATGTTTAAAAAAAGAGGAAATCAACAACAACTTTGATACAAAACTGTGAACAGATAAATGATATCATTTTTTTATGCCTAACCATACGTTTGAGCTTGAATTTTAGTAGCTGTAGCAAATTTGTATTGAAAATTGTTAGTATTTTGATTTGCCGAAAACATGTACTCACTACTAGCCTAGTAAACTAGAAATCGAGTTGGGTTAAAACCTAGGAATAAGTTTCTCGATCTAAACGTGTTCATCATGAGGTGAACACGTCACTGTTGCTGAAGGATTTAATGAGCACGTGCATAATATCAAATCATGTATGATGCATAACACAATTAAGTCTCGTTACTGCTGCGAACACAAATTGGATGACAGTTTAAATAATACGCTGTTGGCATTGCCCAATAAAGCCCCACCACGTGTCACATATTATTAATGAGGACGACAGGAAAATATACTATGTTATTGATATTCTATTTAGTACGACAGGAAAACGTTAATTTTACTAATTAATTTAATAATGGCTTTATTTTATGAGATTACTTTTATTGGGGAATAAAATTAGACTAGTTTTAAAAATATCATTCCTCTAAAAAATACTAGTTGCGTGAAAGTGACTAAAACTACGTTAATGATTATTATTTAGAAAACCCAAACAAATTATCCTTAATCATTATATCGAGATCTATAATTAAATACACTACTTAAATTATAAAATAATTGATTTGTATACCAAGTAATTAAATAATTAATGAAGCTTGTAATATTTGTCATGTGTTTCCTATATAACATTTGATTCCATTAGAATGGACAGGGGGCAAAAAGAAAAAACAGACCTACTAAATCTACGGTTTATTCAATTTATTTTAAAACGGAACCAAAAAAATAAATATACATGATATTCGAATTGTCATTACGAGTGAACAGTATACAGTATTTGACAAAGGAAAGAGAGGAGGAAGAGTGGGCGGGGGAAGGCTTTTGTGCCCGGGAACTCCTTGATTAAAGAGAAAGTGGTGAAGACGAATTCTTTCTCGAGCAAGTTGGCGAATGGCCCCACGGGCTGCGGGTCCGTTGTCGGGGTCTTTTATGTAACTTACCATAGAGTTGGTTCCTCTATTGGCCTGTTTGGCTACATCGACGATCGGCCAACCAACCCCTCTTCGATCCGTTTACAGCTTTTCCCTCAGAGCCAACGTCAAATCATTAGACATGGTCATCCCTTGGAGCTCTAGAAACATGCATAGAAAACATCACTACATGGATTCAAAAATTATTTACCAGTACGCATATACATAAATATTTAGGTAGTAATATATCAAATAGAAAAAAAAACTTTATTCTAGGACCATGAGACGGAATAACAGCATGTACTAACAAGCAAAAAAATAACTCTCCTAAAAAAAACAACAATAAAATAGCAATATAACACAGGGAAAATAATAATAACAAAACAATATTTTAAACAGCACACAATCCAAAAAGAAGCACACATATGTTAATATGTGTGAGTTGTACAACCTCCCTCTATTGCACTAATGAGCCTGAGATGACAATAAAAGTATATTTTTTTTAGCCCCTTTAAATTTACAGATAATTGTATACAATTATAGATCCTCAGGCGAATCTATTTTCATATTATTTTTGTATTTCCTGTAGCGTCACTACATTATATACATGTTTTGTTATTTAATAAAAATTATATCATGAATAAACAAGTATAATGATACACATTATACATGACTGGACTAAAGTGACTCTAATAAAAGTTATGTGGCTCACCTTTTTGATCAAACTTAAAACTAAGTTACATACTAATTCTTAAAATAATTTTCACCCGACAGTCTGTTGCTATCGATGCGGGAGGGGCGGTGGGGTCATAGTGTTAAACACTGGGTTGGTTAGGTGATGCAACGAGTAAAAAAAACTTGATGTGTCTCTCGAAAAAGTCACCAACAGTGGGAAACAAAATAATTGAATTTAAGGATAACATAAAGTTGAATGATAGTATTATTATGTTGTAAAAATAGTAAGATATAGAAGTTATTTTTGATTTTATATATACTCAAAGTGAACCATGGGATGTTTAGGGCAAGTTGGGTGGTGATAAGTTCATGAGTGCACAAGTCCCCACCGAAGGAGCAGTCAATCTCAGAGGGAATTAAAATACATTAAAAGAAACTTTTGTCCTCCTTCTGGCAACGATTTCCCATATGGAGTTTTCGCTTAAGCACGTGAGACGTGCTCATGGGGTATTCGAAGACAGTAGCACATATATTCCCGTGCGATTGGGATTGTTGTGCCCGTCAGCGCACCTTGTTTTATGCTCATAAACAGTATTTATTCATGAAAATAAAATATAAACTTTTTGAACACTATTTGGTAACTATTGTTGGTAACTATAAACTATTTGCAATCAGCGCTTCCCATTCTTTACCTAAATATATATATATCTTAACCTACGTATTGACAACCTAATCCTAGGTTATTCTATGTATGCGATGCCACAGTTGCTCAACCTGTACCACCATCTTCGAGATGGTGAAGTGGCCAAGACCCTGAAAGTCCTTCCACTTTTAGACGTAGAGAAGAAATGCCCCGAAGCTCATTTCTGTATTTAACTGCGACGGCAGGTCTGATTCATCCAAGCTGTACCTTCCTAGCGAACGGAGAAGCCGTGCTTTTTAGCGAATACCACTTAACTTGTCTTTTTAGTAATACCTACTCAATAAAGTTCATTTTAAACAAAATGCAAGTTGGTTTGGAGGCTTCAAAGCCACCTCCACCTTAGGCGTAATTCTGGTTATGGAAGTATAAAGCACTATCATACAGATTAAGATTACTAAGGAAGTGGAAATGAAAATTTTGGTAGCTGAAGGTGATTGAACAAACGGGATATTAACATCAACGGAAAGGTTAGATAAGTCTATGTAATCATCGATTGGCGAATTTATGGGTTTTTGTGTTTAAGCAATTAAGAAAGAAAAAAATATTATAAAAGTTTAGTGAGACAACAATGTAGGTTGAATTAGCAAATATAGAGACCTACTGTGGTGAGAAAACGTTTTGAATGGGAAAGGGCCGCCACCTGTTGCCTGTTCACGGGATCTTATTTCCCACGACAAAGCTGTTAAATACATAACACTCCCATCACTGGAATTAGATACGCCATTGAGAATACCCCTCGCTGACACCTTGCAACAATGTTGTGACAGCCTTTAGGCTATTTATTTAGCCAGAATTCAAACCTTGTTATCTTATAGACCTCCGTCAATTTTATTCGTCTTTTTTTTCAATCATCAGAAATTGAGAAGAGCTGAAATATCGGTGACAAACAACCTCCAAAATAGATCTGCCCTGGCTTCAATTTCTACTCCTTGGTATTTTTTTTAAACCAAAATACTTCATTACATTTGTTGAACCATCTCAATCAATAAAAAGCACTTTTAAAAAAAAAAAAACAATATTATAACTACAACTCTAATAAACATTTTTGACTTCTTGGTCAAATCGGCCGGAACGACATCAAATATGGACTGGTGGCTCTAAATACTTCTATATATAACTTCGATATTGAAATTATTTTTCCGTTACCTTTTTCATCTGGGCATTAAGCCTCGAGGAAACAATAAATCTGATGAAACTTCTTAACCAGCCCTTGAAATATTTTGTTATCAATACTGGGGATTTCTTTCTCTTTAGATACACTGAAAAATACAGCCAAATTGTTTTTATGACAGAATGTGCAAACTGACTCACAGACATAAGACGGTTCTTAACTGAGACTTGAAGTAGCTTTTATTTTCTCGCACTTTTAATGTACCTCAACTGAAAAAAAAATGCCTGCCTATGCAGAATATAGTTTTGAATTTTAGAATTACATGAATGTGGACAAAGGGATCATGTAAATTTGTTTTTTTGAATAAATAGATGATTCATTGACCGCGATCGATAAATTAAGTAAAAGGCTTTTAGAAATGCATGGATAACTGTTAAATAAACATTGTTAACCCAATCCGTGCCATGTATCCTCCAATTAGTAAAGATATAGCAAACACGATTCTAATCACGTTTTATAATTATAGTCAAATTATGCCTTGAAATATTGCATATTAACAACTTCATTACAAGACACTGAACTTTAAATTTTAGCAAAGTATATCATGTAGAAATTTATGCAAACGTCATTATTTTTTACAAATAAACTTATGACTGTACCTAATTATAGTCCACTTAAACCCCAAAATGACTATATTGTTAATCAGAAGACTTTACTTTGATACTATATTCAGTAATATAAAAAAATATTATATTTATGATTTATAATTTATCTGATTCAGTTATTAATGACCCTTCATTATTTTTTATAGGGCTGATTTTGCTTAATTTATTGGAAATACCATTAAAGGAAAAGTTACAAATGCGATGTTAGTAGCAGTTTCAATGACTTCTTGTTGTTATAGTTTTATTACAATAGTTACATATTTTAGCTTAATATGTACAGGACA
This sequence comes from Acanthosoma haemorrhoidale, assembly GCA_930367205.1. Taxonomy (NCBI): domain Eukaryota; kingdom Metazoa; phylum Arthropoda; class Insecta; order Hemiptera; family Acanthosomatidae; genus Acanthosoma; species Acanthosoma haemorrhoidale. Next base: position 39,358,188 of record OV884009.1, on the reverse strand, counting down.
TCAGGGTCCTTAATTTTGCATCCTACTAAAATATATATAGCTAAAATATCTCGGCTCTGAACCAAACGATGGGCTCAAAATGAAGTGGGAAAGCGTATACAAATGTTTTACCATGTGCAGTCAGTTGTAGCATGTGTTTCAAGTGAGTGAAAATCCATATTCAAAACGCCGGAGAAAAAAAAAAAAAATGGACAGAACATGCCGTGTGTTCCCTTCGTAAAATGATTAGGGCTATCAATGCGATCACAGGTAAGTGACCTTTATTGCTACGAGAGGTAATTTATGCGGGATCGAATCCGAATCACGTAAGTCGCAATGCAATACAAATCCACTAACATAATTTACATAATTCTCGGTTCCTCCAGTGTAATTTAAATAATTCCCAAACGCTCTTAAAAAAAGCAAAAAAAAAACTTAATCACGGAAGGGGTTATGTACATAGGGTGTTGATTGCTCCAGAGAAAGGAGAAAATGCTGGGAATATATTCTCGTTAAGAAAAAAAAAATTTTTCGCACTTCAAAGAGAATTTTCCTAAGCATTTTTCTGTGTAACGTATCAAACGAATGCTCTCGTTAGGTGGGATCAGAAAAGTTTCTCTTTGTTTTTTTTTGTTAATTTTAAATTATTGATTCATCCTGAAAAAAGAAACCTGGGAATATTCGTTTAAATAACTTTTCCTGTAAAAAGTGGTAACTAAAGACTAAATACAATCTAAAGGGAAATGTGAAAAAAAAATTAATATGACGAAATTAGCTTAATTTTGCGATTGCTTACGCAGTTAATAAACAATTAAGTTAGAATTGCACGTGTGTAAGCACCAATCGTTTTACTAAACGAACACAGGTTTCTGAATGACTCAGTGTTTTTTAATGTCTTTATTCGAAATTGATAAAAACCCCGTTTTGTCTATTAGAAGTGGAGATAAAAACAAAGTAAAATTCATTCAGATATTACAATGTTAAATTACATTTATATAAGTAACGTATTTACCCACGATTCTAGTTTAGCGATTAGCACGATAACGTTTATAAGCAGGGACCCGGGTTCGATCACCGATTGCTAAATGGAATTTGTCTTTCCCGAAAGGGCCTGGTTCAATCAGTTTTGAGGTTGAATGAGCGGTTACTAGAATAACGAAGTGGTGAATTCCTTAATGGAAACCGAAACTAAAGTTGTGAGGTTACAGGATAGCACTAATAACAGCTCTCTGATGCCAACTACGAACACCGTTGTATTATTAGTTCTACGAAAGGTTTCTAGTAAATATTTAAATTTTATATTGATATCGCCATGTGAACAGGCGATAATCAGTAGTCTTTCCTCTCGATTTCTGCCAAGCAGCCATGTTTGTTACGGTTTCTCCATGGTGAATAGTTAATTTTTCAATAGTTGTAGAGAAATTACCTTTACATATCACAGATGGTTCTTCGTATGCAGGCCCGGTATTAGCCTTCAATAATGGCATGAATTGAACGGGCGCTTTGTTATATTAATGATGCATGTAATGATTGGCGCTAACACATGCTGACACGCACACTAGCGTACCCTGACCACAGTGCCATTACCGGCCTGCGTAATCATGTCCATTCAATTCCAGTTCTGACCAGCGCCGTACTCGATCTCAGTTTGAATATCGTTAAGACCGAATGCGTAAATCGTTCCGGCTTCTGATTGTATAGAAGCCGGAACGATTTACGAATATTATTCTAATTTTCATTTACTCGTAATACTGTACGGTGAATTATGTGTCCCCACGTATAGCATATATTAAGCGAAATATTTTATTTTTGTTTTACTGACTTCAGAAGTAAGTGTCTCAGACATACATCACAGAAATTTTGGAGATAGGTGACCATCGTGAACCATATGTGTACCAAATATTTTAAAAGTAAGAACTCTCGCGCTCTTCGTCAGCCTCCACTGGCTCGTATCTGGTGACGTGGCTGAAGGAGGAGCGTAGAGGACTTCCCAAGACTCCCTTTCCTCTTCGCATGCGAGGGAGGTGACAACCATGTGGAATTTTGTTGTTTGTAAATACTGTATGAATGAGCCAGTGAATGATGAATTGTAAATATTATAATAAAAAAATTGCAATTACTTATTGTTATTAGGCAGATTGTAATTTTAGCACAATGCAAAAAGTTAAAAAAAAAAAAAAAAAAAAAAAGTAGGAAGTCTAGCGGATGGGTAAACAAATTTGGTATGGCAAAACTTGTACTAACTAATAAAAGTGAACTCTTTTAAGCATGATTGCTCCTCAATAAACTTTCGGTTAATACTTAAAGTCATAATTACCCAGCAACATAATACCCACGGCACGAGGTTAATTGAAATATGCAAGAGCGCATCTTTTGATAATAAGATCAATTATTGATTGAGTTGTTATTAGAAATAATAAATTATGTAAATAATTACTCATCAACTACCTTTGTCTCAAAATTAAATACTGACACTTTTAAAGCTTTAGAGTCTGACGGAATGGCTCTACTTTTATTCATGGGCGATCATCTTGTTTCCGTATGTATATTGTACAACACTTTGAAATATTTTGATGCGTTCTTGGCCAGAGTTTAATTAAGGTGTAGCTTAAGAACAAAAATCGAACACGAAAAAAGTCGCCGGCCATTTTTCTTATTATTATCAGGCTCCAGAAACTATTTTTAAATTTAAAAAATTTTATATGAAGCTTGTTTGGAGACAAGAGAGAGATTTTGATAATTATTGTTTCAGTTAATAAGCGCGTTGATAATGACTGCTGTATGTGATATCGTAATGTATCCGGAGTAATATATCTAATCAACACGGACGCAACAGTTCATTACGGGCCAATATTCTTCCTTTGTGTTTACTTTTATTAACAGTAAAAGGGAAATTGCCTCATCTTCCAGGACGACTACCTCACTTTATGATCTATTTTCCACTGGAGCGATCCTGATACCCTCCCTAGATATGACATTTTCCGCCCGTATTTATAACTATACTCCTCGTAACTGACACAATAAGCCAGTCAGCTCAGACGGAGGGAGCACTTATTACGTATTTTGACAGTTGATTGTCATTCACAAATGATCCTCCCATTTCCTTCTGTTAAGCTTACCTGTTCCATCTTCCTTGAGGAAAAAATACCCTGTTGAGGACTGCTTGACTGTGCAACGTTTATTTTAAATTAACTTATAATTGTGAGATAATTATACTAAACTTGAATCTAAGATTCTGTCTAGTATTCTGTTTCTTATCTTAAAAAGGTTTACAATTCATTTCACTTTGCCTTTTTTCTTTACAATATAATGGTTCTTTTCGTATGGCAGCAATAATTTTTTTATTGGTACTTCATTGTTATCCACAAGGTACTTATTTCTGATTTTTCCCCCATCTATCTAAGCAGCGTCTGATTGAAGACAAGTAGTCTTAACTGTGACGACTGGTCAACTGTGCTACGGACGGATTTTTTTGTTGTTTTTTTTTATAATTTTTTATTCTCCTAAAATTACAATATGCCTTATTAGGCAATAAGTAATTGAGATAAATGTTCTCATTCATACCATATTTACAATCGACAAGCAGCCCAGATGCCTCCAAAGTCCACATGTTTGTCACCTCCCTCGCATGTGAAAGAGGAAGCCCCCCACGCTCCTCCGTCAGCCGCGTCACCGGATATGAGCCAGTGGAGGCTGACGAGATGCTGAGGTAAACGATTCTAATTGTGAATTTTAGGATGAGGATGGGGCGACGATGCCTCCCAAGCCGACTTCTCGACCAGAGTATTGAAAGAATGCACTGCATCGTCTAAATCTTAGGATGTTTTCAGGGACACTTTGAGGTCTACGGAATCTGTAAGAAGCTAGCAGAAGTGGTCCTAGTCATTTGGGCCCCTAATAAATGAAGGAGGAAGCAGTTTGTGAATTGTTTTTAGGAAAATGGTTAATAATAAAGGACTATGATCGGAGCCTAAACTATAGTAGAAGAAAAAGTCAACTAGATCTGGATTTCGGTTGGGATCTGATGGCCAGTCGGTGGCTGTGTCAGGAGAGATAGTGGAGCAATGTTTCCGTGAAAGTGCGGACAGCAAAGCACGTCCTTGTGTATTCGTGGATCTTGACCCTCCATGTTAGTGCTTCGTATTAAAGTCCCCACCCACAAGGAAACGATGTCCGAAGGAGTCTAGAAAGGAGATGAATTGAGAATCGGAAATGGATTTATTGGGAGGGCAGTACACTGATGCTAGAGTGAGGGGGAATGTGAAGGTGCACGGACGGAATTAGAAAAATCGTTTTATCATTAAGATTAAGTCGTGATTGACCGTCATGATGCAGTGCTGGTAACTTATGATTTTAATAGTAACAAATGATGGAGTATTTATTGATAACGATTTTCCATTGATAAAAATTACACTTACATTGAAATTACTTTTAATTAAATTTCCGCTAATTATCAGAATTACATTATTTTTTTTTTTTCTTGAAAAACCTAAACCTATTATATTCTATATCATAGGTTGGAAAATAATGGCCTGAAGAGCGTGAAACTGACCATACCATTACCCTGGAAATAGGTGGTGGCCACTGTTGTTCTCGGTCAAGAAAATATCTACTTATTTTTCCATATTTTTATAATGAAATCCTTAACCATTAGTTAAGATAGGGGGAAGCTAGTGTACGAAACACCCGCAGGTGGGGGAACCCCCACTACCACTGGCCAGCCTATATAAGCAGTCCAATTTGGGGCATTCGCCCGAACCTGAAGGTTAGCCTCATCACCTAGTGAGTGTATGTGTATTGGACCTCTTAACAACAATCTGAAAGTATTATATTTTATGCACTCCTTCGAATGCATCTGCGAATGCAGCACGAGGAGGCAACTGTAATTCCAAATTTATTTTTGTCATTGTATATATATTATCAATAACAAGGTTTTGGGAAAAAAAAAAAAAAAAAAAAAAAAAAAAAAGCATTTGCTAGACTCTTGGCACCCGGAATTTAGAACACTGATATCTCTCTCTCTCTCTCTCTCTCTCTCTCTCTCTCTCTCTCTCTCTCTCTCTCTCTGCACTGGCGTTTGCTGCTCTACGTGAACCATGGCTTTCTTATTCAACTACCTCTGCTCCTCTCTTTCCTAACCTCGCTATGTTTAGTCCGGCGTTGTCAGACCCCGCACCTTCCTAGTGGGATTCTCCGCCTTCGTCTTGCTAAAACTAGCACCTCCTTAGAAGAGAGCTCTCCCTCACGGACGATGGTTGCCGTGGCTCTACAAACTTTACCTAGTAGCGTCTCACACGGCGATCCAGTCTGCCTCTCTCCGGTTCACACCCACCTTTGGGATCTGGACGGTTTTCACCTATCCCTAGATACGAGTGTGAATTTGTGGTCATTCTATCATACCACCTAAACTACCAATAAAATCTACCCTGTTCCTCTTATCCTGAACTTAGTGCTTTGTCGGGGCACACCTTCCAAGATCTTATGGAGTCAGATCAATACGAATAAAGCTCCCCGCCGACTTGGCCACCAGCCTCAAAGACCACAAGTCCACCCATTTTATCTCTTTCTTGACGCTCGCCGGACAGTGGCTAGGGTTGTGGTGACCCTAGCCCGCGGAGGGCGTCCTTCCCCATCTTGGGGACACATCTAACCCGGCAGTCACGAAACAGTGATTTAAATACATAAATTTGTTTTGTTACTGGGCCTTGTGCTATTATATTTTTTCATTATTTTTATAAAGATAAAAATAATTGTATTTAAAAAAATACGTAGCCATTTGCTTCTACTGCTGTTTCTTTTCTTTTTTGTATACGATCTCATTATTGCACACTTCGTCGTTTGACAAAAAGTCGTTTTTACTCCGTTGAAAGGCATGCTCAAACAATGTTTTATAATCGTCTTGTTAAATATTACAGTACGGTATGTAAACATGCTCTTTGTTGTCTTTGTCGGCCGCTGTCAAGTTTTCCCTGATGGCTACACCATAAGAAAAATCAATGTTCCTATTTTCCTACACTGATATTTCTTTTATGAAATACTATTATAATTAAAAAAATGAAACAATATATGTATATTTGGGCATCCTAATATTTAAAAGGTAATAGAGGATTTTTATTATTTATAAATGTTTCTTTATTTGTTAGATGTTTATGCAGAGTTCATCTAAGACAGTATAACGCTCCAAAATATTAATCGATCAATTGTATTAAAAAATAAATGTTTTCTTATCATATTAGGCAGGGTGCGAAATTGAATATTTCAACTAGCTGATAAGAAATATGTATAATTTTTTGGAATTGTTGTGAGCTATTTTTACAAAGAGCTGTTAAAACTGTCCATGAAAACGAATTTATTAATGTCAACAAAAGGACTGGAAAACAGTCATTGATAATGCACTGAATTTATTATCAATACAATTATATAATTTAATGTAATTACGTCATAAATATTTTAAATACTGAGAATTACTTCGTACTAATACACTCCCGAAACTCAATAGGACTATAAATATAGAAATATGGACATTATACGTGGAACCTAATTGAATAATCAACTATTACTGAAGTGCTTTGTAAGCAATCAATTACCTTGATAATTCAGATTAAATTATCAAAGGCCTCCTCCCCCTACCCATTATTTATCGTCAGATGCCACTAATCAGGCTCTTGACCGATGTGACCAATAAGGTCTAGTCATTTTGGAAAGGTAGGAATTTTCGGGGAGCTATTTTAGCCTAATTCAAAGCTAGCGCCTATTGAATTATCAAGCAATAATGTTCACATTACGTTCGAGTGGGTTTGAATAGCAATACATGCCCGAGATTTCCCCTTGCATAATTCGAATTCCAATCCTAATATGTAGCAATTGAGCAATCGGAATTGGCTGGAACTACAGTATAAACGTTATTTATACAGTATGCTCCCAAAAGTCCGTTTTTGTAATAACAATTTATTATTTTAAAACAAAATCAATTGAAACATTTATCTCAAATGAAAGTCGGTTGCCTCGTAGATGTTCTGTAGAGATTTCCACAAGTATCGTTAAAGAGGTAGTTCAACGCTAACGTTTTATAAATCTATTAACTTAACAGCTTAATTATTAGAATAAACAGTAATGATGGTTTATTATGTAACGACTAAGTTGCGATGTTATCTATGGGAATGCGGGCTCGTTTATGATAACCGAACATGAACTAATTTCAAACACAGGTGGCGAAATCGTATTTCAACTGCATTTTTTACGATTGATATCGTAAACGTGATTCAGCCTGTCTTAAATTTTCAACATTAATACACACACTATATATGTATATGCGAAAATAGTTTTTAAGTAAACTATAATATAGGCCAATATGGCAAATCATTGAACGTAAAAAAATCGGACCCATTTTACTCTTTTGGGTTGCGTTTTGAAGGTCAAACTTAAACAATCAAACTTACTAATTTCAAAGCTATTCAAAATTAAAGTTTGGAGAATCAATTATGTATATGAGAACCTTTATCACAATTACTTAATACCCAATGAGGCAGATTGTAATTTTATCACAATATAAGTTTATCTAAAAAGTTATATATAACGCTGTGGTAGTTATTTATGCTTAAATTTTTTTTTTATGTAGATTGTATTTGATTTGTATGCAATATATATTTCAAATTGTGGTGATTTTCGGCGACGGTAACGGTTTAAAAAAAAATAACAATATTTGTTTTTGTCTTTTCCAATCCCTAACTAGAAAGCTAATTTATAACATCTGATGGCATACATTACAACTTGGTCTTACAACCGGTCTAAGGTAACTGCATTAAATTTACAGAAGTAAATTTACGTAGAAATACAAAATTATATGACTAAATTGATAAAACAACTTTGTTATGATAAAATTACAATCTGCCTCATTGGGAAATAAGCAATTGTGATAAATGTTTTCACTCATACCATATTTAAAATTTTTATTTACTCGCTCATTCATACAGTATTTACAAACAGCCCAGATACCTCCCAAATCCACATGGTTGTAACCTCCCTCGCCTGCGAAAGAGGAAACGAAGTCTTAGGAAGTCCCCTAGTCCTCTTTCAGCCGCGTCACTAGATACGACCCAGTGGAGGCTGACCAAGAGCGCGAGAGCCACAGATGCTCAGGACATGATTGGAGAAACTGGCCATTACCAGGACTCCCACTGAGATGACTAAATTAAATTTGTACATTTACTTCCTCACTAATATTTTAGAAAAGAGATTTAAGTTAATAATGAAGAAAATTATTATTTATTAGGAACCCATACACGGAGCCTAAAAATACAAGGACATAGAAGACGATTTGAAAAACTGTATCAATGGACATCCGTCGCTTTAAAAACACCTGACACTGGTAAAAAAAATATTAAATATTACAGAAATATAAGAAAAAAGTTATACATATATATTTACCACCAGGTTTGATTTTACCGAAAAAACAAGTTGTTACACTGCTAAAATGTATTTAATGAAAACTTATCACTGTATTTACTATGGAACAAATTTTTAGAGAAAGCGTTATGAATATCTTGAGAATGAGCAACTTAAACTGAAGAGAAAAGTTTTAATGGGGTCGTAACAAAACTTATAAAAACAACAACAGGGGCGCCTTATTGTAATTATAGCAGCTTTGTCTTACATTTGCTAGTAGCGAAATAAAAGCATTAAACGCTTTTCCTGAAGAGCAGTATTTTATAAGGACGCACGGGTAATTAAAGATGTCAGAGTAGTTAGCAGGAAGAGTTACTATTAGCTGATGCTAATATGTAACATCTCTAACTTAATTCTGGTTTTCTTGATTCGCTACTTTTTTTTATTCAAGTAGCTACCAATTTATCATCAATATTTAACCCCGAAAACACCCATAACCCAATGTAACCCTTGGGATAGCCGGTGGATCCATTGGAATCTATCCAGTTAGAATTCATCACGCATAACATTTATAGTGAAAAGACCATGCTGTTTTTGAAAACATATATCGAGTCTGGCAAGAAAGTAATTTTGGTTTTTTTAGTGTGAAATGAAACTTAATTTTCTTTCTGGTTTTTTTTTTTTCTTGCCATCTTTCTGGCAACGTGATCCCGCGCTTATAGAACTTCTGGTCCTCAACAAAAAACTCAACCAAGTGCAATTTAAGGTCATCGTTATAACTGAAATATTTACCATTTAAGAAGTTTTGTAAACTTCTAAATAAATGATAATCCGATGGTGCCAGGTTGGAGCTGTATGGGGATGTGACATCAGTTCCCAACCAAGCTCCAATTGTTTCGTACGTGTTGCTAAAGATGTGCAAGGCCTCATGGAACCCAAACATCGAGCTTCTTAACAAGTCCAAGACGTCTTATATGGTTTTCAATTGTTGTGTGTGATACATCTAACGATTTTTCAATCTAGCGCACAGTAATATGAGGATTCGATTCAATTATGGCTTTAATTTTGTCATCATCAACTTCAGAAGGTCGACCAGAACGTTATCTTTCTGTGAACGAAATTTTTTAAACCAATTCTGACACGTGTGTTCTGTTGAACAATCAACACCGTAACCTTCACATATCTCTTTGTGAATATCAGCCGCTTTCTTGCCTTTATACAAAAATAAAAATGTGTCAAAAATGTTTATTTTAGCACTCCATATGAAAACTGACCGTAAACTGACAGTTGTAATCTTCGTACTCAATCTTCGCTTAAGTCAGAGAGCCTCAAATAGAGTGGGGGTGAAAACGTTATATTTAATTAGGACCTATGTTCTACAGAAAGTTCGAGCAAAATAATAACTTATTTTAAAGTTAATATGCAGCATTATATAATGTTTATTGAGTATTGAATTGATTAATAGTAACTTCAGTAATATTCAATATTTACAATCCACTCTGATTGGGCGTATGATAGAGTAACTAGTTGTGATTGGATAGCTTTCCCTTGATGTCAATCATGGAAGTGCACATCAAACCAACGTTACTAAACCAATAAAACAAAACTTCACTCACGATAATGTTCTTTTAATGCTTTTCTAAGACCATAAAACGATACATAAACTTTTTAACATGCTCTCAATGGAATGCAAATCATTTGAGTATTATAAAAATATACAAAAGACAGTGACATCAGCTGAATTTGACACAACAGATCCATTAAGCTTGTTGAAACTTGATCAGCTTGCATCAGCTCGGTATTGAAATCAGGTATTGTTTTTCTGCCACTTCAAATTTTAGCCCTTTTACAATTGATGTTTATTCACGGTTGGTGTGCGGTTTCGAATGTCATTGCTGATGAACAGATTGTCAAATGAGCTGTTACCTTCCTTCTTTTGGCGAGATTCTGTTGATGTGACTATTAATAATGTATGAATGTGAATTGTGCATAAGTATGAATGAAGTCTTACATCCCATTTAATCATGATGTTCGAGCAATTTATTTTTCTCAATAAATATTATGTTTATTTTTTAATCACTTCCAATTTAATTCCAACTAAATTCTTTGTGTACTTTATTTTTATTTTTAATTTCAATTTAACTTCTTTAATGATGTTTTAGTTCACCTAAATGTGTTGGTTTGAGTTTTAATTTATTGAATTCACTTACGTAGTGTAATTTTAATTTTTTGGTATTCCAAACTTTAGTTCTCCCAACACTATCATTATACAAAATATCCAAAATGCCATGACTTCACATCGATGATCACGGTTTTAGAGCAAGTTGGAAGGCTTTTTTAGATCTCTCTGACGGTGAACTGTTAAAGAAGGTTACATTACAAAACAACTTACTTGTTGACATAAACAGTTGTTTATGGCCCAAGAAAAATTCAATTATAAATTAAAACAATAAAATTAACCTATATTAATAAAGGTTTTCAATAAATAATAATTTTAAAGTGAATATTCAATTATTAATAGTGAAAATAAAAGTTAACATCTATTAATTTTAAAATTGATAATTATTAATTGAAGTGTTTATGATCTACACAACTTAAATTAATTCTAACGGTATTTCTGTTCTTTTTTACAAGTTGTGTTCTCGCTTGAATGTTGTTTGCAAATTTATAACCTCCCTTATTATGGCGGGTGGTTAAAGAGGGGAGAAGCACTGCACATGTCTCTGATTCTTAGTCCTTGCTCCAATCCTCGGATCGTTTTGACAGTCCCAAACTGTTTTTAAACTAGGTTTTGAGCGTGTTGGAACAGATGTCTGACAGTTTCGGGCAAGTTGGAACGGCACAACTGTACTGCGCATGCCACCGTCAGTTTGATGATAGTTTAGACAAGTGTTAGAACGAAGCCTGTGGAATCAAAGAATGTAGACACCACTAAATGGAAGGACGATCCCCAAACTAACCCTTCGGAATTACCAGTGGTTTTCTTGATCCCATGGTGCGTGTTCTCACGGGTTAAAGTTAGGAATAAATTATACGTTTTTTTCTAATTACAGTTCAAAAGAAAAAAAAATTAAATGTAATTGATGAGGACGTAAATATGTTCGATTTGGGACCCTACTCAATATTTATGACAAACATTTTTTTTTTGTTACCAAACTATTATCTGTTTATTCTAAAACATATTTTATAAACTTCGCAATATATCCCTTGTATTTTTTGTCAGAAAATGGGATTTAAATGTAAATTTCCTTGTCTATAGGTCATACAGTGGGATTATAATGAACAGAAAAGACAGATAATCGAAATATACAGATTAAAAGTGGTATTAATTATGAAACTGTATAATAAAAGGTTCATCACTCCGTTAATCTGATAACAACTCATTGTTATACTTATTGTTAAACTTTCTTATTGTTTTCCTTAATTATAATTATTTGAAAATGGATATTACTTCTCATTTCCTAATTAAATTTTAAAATAATAATGAGTGAGAATTCTATTGTAAAGATACAATACCAAAAGTTGAACAATAGATGAATTTCGATACATTTATGCAACAGTAATTAATACACTGAACTGTTTATTAAAAAAACCCTGAAAATTGATGATTTAGACGGTATTAATTACCCCTGTAAAAAATGATCGAACAATGGGGAGGACTACTCAGGTTATGATTGATGGATAAATGATGAAACGCTACCCTCGATTCAAAAACTGCTCCCTTTTTTCCAGACCGGGAAAACCAGAATAAGTCAAACTTGTTCCAAATAACGTTCGTGGACAATCGGGCCTGCCAAAATCTGCGGGATGATTAAAAACTAATAGAGGTGTTGACATTATTTTATTTTTTTACTGACCATTGAATAAAGTATGTTTGCGGTTTATATATATTTCGAGATAAATTTCTATTTGAATGGTGATCAATAAAACAGCAGTTCCAAGGATTGACGATTTTGTTTTAATTTTATTTGCTTGTGGATAATTCGAATAATTAAAAAATGCAATCAAGTTTACATCAATTATGAAATGAATTTAATTTTTTAAATATGCATATAGGACGTTGAAAGAACATTTTAAGAGATACTTACGTGACTCCTGTTGACGTTCATAAATACATCTCAAAACGGTTTTTCACTCAAAAGTTTTTAAACATCTTAGTTTCTGAAAAGCCAAGTTAAAGGAGTTTGTAAACAATGTTTGAGGAAGCGGGTGATGGGTTATGGCCAAATCATTTAGCATACAGCAACTTTTTTTTCCTCAACTTCTTGACACCTAATGTTAATAGTTTAGTTTAGTTATGGAATTTGAGAAATATATGTGAAATTTATTACTAGGAAAAGAACAGTTCATCAAACAAAGAAAAAAATAGTGGTTTGCTCATGAAACTCTCTAAGATAGTTGGGATATGAATGTTAAGGTAACTTAATATTTTAATGTAAAGTTAACGTGAACTAACGTAGATACTGAAGATTGGCAGAGGAAAATTTTAAAACTGAACAAAAAAAACTCCTGACAACAACAAAGAACCAGTGATTAGGATTTTGATGAGATATAGGGAAACACAACTGCGCCTCTTATAATATATCTTAATATCTTTAAATAAAGAAGAAGGGGAAAAAACGGGATTATCCCCCTCAGTTTAAACGGCATTCATTTTGCTATGGCTGCATAATGACGCTTAGACTTTAGCATAATGCTCAAGGAGGATTGTTCCAGCTCCAATCTCTGTCATCAGCTCATCATTTTTATTTATAATTTTTTTAAGAGCATTTTTTTTATGTTAACAGTGGCGTCTTATACGGTAGAGGCGCATTTCTTTTGCAGAGTGCGTGATACTGACCACACCGATGTATTGCCTATGAAACAGTACTTCCTTATATGGTGCTGAGCCGCAAGGCACCTCATAACAATTTCCTTTTCCTAGCTGGAACCTATCCGAAAAAGTGGCTACCCTTCAATGTTATTTTATTATTGTTTGCATATTACTCATGCTTTTGTTTTGTAGGAATTTTATCAGGGATTGGCTGCGGCTGAACATTGAACGAGTTGGATAGTGAAAGGATTTCAAAACCACTGGACAGTATCTAACCACTCCAAATTAAACATGTCAGTAAGTTTGTGTGCCGAAGCTGGAGAAATGATTTCATTTCGAATAAAACACAGGTGTGCCAGCGCCACAGTTTATTTAAAAGTATTACTAATGTTTTCAACGGCTACACCGTTATCTTTAGCCACTGAGCTTCTATTTTGAAGTCTTAAGATTGCGGTTTGTTTCGTTTTAACGGCAACAAACTGTAATCAGTTACCATTGCCACAAATACGGAAAGCTAATATAAAGGCTATTCCATGAGAAAAGAAAAATAAGTATTCAATGCTGAGAAGCGAACTCAAGATAGTGGGAGATAACAATGCCCACAACAGCACGGGGGCCGACCAAGACGGAGACCACCACATCACTAAAATCCACTCATTATTGCACAGAAGATGTCTTCACTACAAATCCCAACGAGATGAACTAGTCAACTGGCCGAAGATTACAGCCTAGCCATTAGAAACGTTTGCACGATTCGCAATAAACTGTGGGCACCCATCTGTGTTTTAATAACAGGCCAGGAAAAAAAAAATAACCGTATTTCATCTTCGTAACTTACTGCTCATAAGATACTTTAAAAAGCTTTTTCATTCCTTAAAGAAGCTTTTTTTCACAGAGCAACATGATCCTGGAAATACTTGAAGCCTATCTGCAGCCTGTCAAAAAATCCTATGTCCAGGTGGCTTCATTATCCGGTAGTTCCGGGGTTACAATTGGCCCACACTATTCACCGGTTGTCACAAAATGTGACTTAGGGGGCGTCCGCTGACCTGTGTGCCGTGTTCTTTACCGTTATCATTCTCAACCTTCTTTTTAGTGCCTTTCATTTTAATCCTTCTTTCACTGCTTTACTCAAAGGATCATGGACTAAATGGAAATCCCAGCATTGACTAAGTGACAGGAACTGATTAGCATTGGTAAAATGGTTTGGCTGGAATGTGAAAACTTGATATGTATTCACTGGAAATTAGGAACTACCATAGCATTAGAAGATTACAATAAAGTATTTTTTCGTTTAAATGGAACTGGTGAGGGAACAGCAATAGCCGGGATCATGTATTGCAATGGAAGCAACAAAGCCTTCCACGCAGTGTTAATGGCCTACATATAGAACACAGGATCATTATTGAGAGACTATTCAAAATGAGTTATGTATATATACAACCCACTTTATGGAAAGTAGAATGTTGAAACATCTCCAAAGGCAAAAACATTAGTCATTAACTATGCATAGACTTGACGACTTTATTAAGTCACTTGCAGAGACTCCAAAAAACGTGTGATTGTGACCCCTAAACAACAAGATCTTACTCCAGCAAGCTCATTTGTTTGGCGTGTCTTCGTCATATGCTAAAGTTGTATGTATTTGGAGAACCCCAAAGCACCAATTAGCGTATTGCTTACTGTTTTACCTAAGATTCAACAAAAACCTACTAACCATCCAGGAACAGATACTTCTCCAATTGCAGATATGAAATATCTTGAATTTAAGAATGCTTATGGTCGTATTGTACGTTTTAAATCGTATTTAATCCGATGGTGTAGGATCAGGGAATTTGCTCCAGGTGCCCTCTAGTGTACAAATATTCTGAATATCAAATTGGTGTTAATGTTGCGGTATTATTAAACAGGAATTTCCTCATTCAGCAAGCCCATTGAGTTATAGACGACTTGTTTAGTCAGTAAATTATCACTGTTAAATGGGCCAGTAAGAACCAAAGACTCTCAGCCAGCGTTAGTTTTAATAGGAATGCATACATGAAGGTTTTTTTTAAATTTAACCAGGTAAAAATCTAGATCGTACAATTTGAGTCGGGTTATTTATGAGATCCTGCGTTATTAATTAAATGGTTCTAATAATTAATTTTTTTGGCACAAAATAGTTCATTTATTTTTCTATCACTGCCCCTAAAAATCGTGAAAAAAACAAGTCCTAACTTGCTGACTTTCCCTAATTTCTCCAGGTGGCGGTTAACAGCTGATTGTGGTGTATTCAAACTTTTTGCTATACCTCTTGTTCATTGACGTGGATTTTACTCCAATATTGCTTTTAAAAGGTTGTTGTCAAAGTCGGAAGGACGTCCCGCCCTCGGTTCGTCCTCTCCAGAACGGAATTTTATAAACCAATTTCTAACTGCCCAATCAGTTATTAGTCCTTCGCCATATACACTGCATATTTTTTCAGCTGTCGCCCTAGCACTATTGCTTTGTTTAAATTCCCAAAGCATTACATGACGAATATGTACTTTTTGACTCTCCATTTCAGAGGTTAAAAAAAAATGGTTTAACGTAACGTGTATCACACAAAACAGTTGACAAAAGACTAACTGAAGCCTCGTCTATATGGTGAAAACAAAATATTGTTGTACTTAATGGTAACTCGTAGTGGGTAGATACGAACAATAGATTCTACTTAGCTGCATCGGAAGTTACTTATGAATCGATCTGATATTTAAACAAATTACTTTCATTACTTAAAACTTACAGTTGCTTTAAGAAGCTATTTTGAAATAAATAATGTTGATACTCGTTTTATAATTTTTAATATAGCTAATAGATGGACCTTTCCTCGGAGGTAATATAAATTGAGTAAGCAAAAACAGACGAGACATTCCAGTAATTTTTTTTCAATTCATCTCTCAAAAGAAGTTATTAAATTCAATTAATGCATTACATCAAAGTAAGGGCACTGTTTGTAGTGCAAGAGTTTACTTTATAATTATTTTTTGATTGCTATTTGTACTATTTTTTTGTGATAGTTAAAATGATTAAAAGTAAATATTAATTGAAAGTTTAATGAAAAAAAAAATTAATTAATTTTCTATCAATTTAAATGGTGTAAAATAAATTTATTCTGTATATCCTTTTGTTTTATATTTATAATTAGCCTTTCTGATAGACGGCCATCTCCATAAGCTATTCATATTAGCGTATTCATATATATGAGTCATTTTTATATTCTCTGGGTATTTGAGTGAATTTATTGTAGTTTACATTTACTCTGGTACATTTTTAGTAGGCATTTCTTAATTTGTGTTAAGATTAATTGGTAGTTCAAATTCATATTGAAAATAAAATTAAATTGAGTGACAAACTGTTTAATAACATTTAATAGGTGTTCAAACCGCGGCCCACTAACGCAGTGATTAAAAATGAGATTAGAATTGTTGCTATAATTAAACTCGTAATTATATAATGCATCACATGACTAAATTATTTATGTAAATGTTTTGTTTGCAGTTTCACTGCGGGGGGTGGTATAATAATTATATTAGAGGGGTGGCTCAGATATTGTGCTTGTTTATTATGCCGGTACACGCTCGGAGCGCTGGTCGTAATATTTCGATTTTGATTGCCCGCGCTAATCCACCAGAAGGGGGGGAATCATCTCGGCTACATCTAGCACAACTTCCTTTATTGGATCTGAGGTGATCTCATCCAAACGGCTGATGGAACTTTTCTCAAAGTCTATTCAAGTGGAACAATTACCAAGTCCGAAGGGACATCTGTTTTCACACGGTCCGCCGGTTCAAGATAAAATTAATGATCATAGACAAGTACGGTGCTAACTGTAGTACAATATGAGCAAGTTTCTTTCTTGAGGAAGTTTAATAATAATAATATTTATACTATCCTCGGACTATGTTCCTTAAAAACAATCATTTTTTTAAAAACGGAATAAAGCATAAAGTAGAATGTTTATGGCAGTCCCTACATAAATTTACGATGTGAAGATAAATAAAATTAACTGAAATAAGATAAGATTAAAATGTGTAAATACACACAAAATACACATATTATTCAAGAATTAGAATAATAATACTGAAACGTCTTTACTATGCTAAAATTACAATCTGCCTTACCAGGCAATAAGTAATTGTGATAAATGTTCTTATTCATACCATATTTACAATTTCATTCACTATAGTATTTACTATAGTGTCATTCATTTCTTATAGTATTCACTATAGTATTTACTATAGTGTCATTCATTTCTTATAGTATTCACTATAGTAAGCTTATTCATACAGTATTTACAAACAGCCCAGAGACTTCCCAAATCCACTTAGTAATTAGAATTATAAAATGAAATATATGTAAAAAAAAAAAAAAAACTATATGAAGAAAATAAAACAAGAACGTGCTTGAAAAATAAAAATAAAATATTCACACGCACAAAAACACTAACTCACAAGCGGGTATTCATTGCATAATTAATTTAAAAGAAAACAATTCAGGTGTGATGCCAAAACGACTCGATTGGCAGTTTTAATGAGTATATTTTAAATATAGGTAATTGACCCTTAATTAATTACCACAAGGTTTCCTTTGATTTTTAGCATTTTTCTATATAAAACTGGGTTCACGAAAAATGTTTTATCGTATTATTAATCGGAACGTCCCCATATCTTTGAAATATCGATTAAACGAGGTCTTTTTCTCAACTTTAAATCAAACTTCATAAGCATTGTAGTTCGATTAGATGGCCCATGATGATTTCGAATACACTTTTAACAACACTAGGATAACTTATTATAGTCAACTTAACCCCTTGCATACATATGTTCCCAATAAGTACGAGGATATTATATAACAAAAATCTATTCAAATTCTTTGTCTCTGACAAGCAAAATGGAGTCACAAATATCGGAACACGGAAATATGTGGGTTTCTAATTTTGAAAAAAACAAAACAAAGAAAAACGGAACCCTAATTAATTGTCAAACAACTCATCTTTTCCGGAAAGATAAAGCATTATAAAATAATTGCATACATGCGTTTGGATAAAATGATTTATCGTCTCCTCCATAAAAGATGTGATGCGAATGTCTCATTTCTCTGACTGACTAGCTGTTGGCCAATTTCCTGTTGTCCTGGCATGGCTAGGAACAGTTGCTTTTAGTCCCCGTCAAATTTATATTCAAATTTAAAAGTTCTTCTTCTTGAGCTTTAAAATCTGATAAGCTGAAAATTGACGGGGCTGGATAAGTGAAAATCTACTTACAGAAAGACCGGGCAGACTAAACTCACACTACCCGACATCCCTGCCAATAGGATAAAGGAGTAATTGAAACTTATTTAAGTAATTTGATATTTCATTGCTCCTCAAAAGCCATTCAAATCATATGCTTCTTTACTTCATGTGAAACGGATATCGGGATAAAGTATAGAGATGAATCTATGAACATCGAGATAATATGAAGCAACATAAAACGGTAGGTTAAGTTCATACTTATTAAATAATTCTGAAAAAAGAAAAAACTGTACGGCACATTCACACAAAAATAGTTCATTTTATTTAATAATCCTACCGAATCACTAATAATACAACCTCCATGAGCTAATTAAAAGCTGTGGTCTAGATACCTTTCAAATTTTGATATCCTCTATTGGAGAACATACAGGTATTTTAACGGCTCATACCAACTTGAAAGCCTTTACGTTCAGACTCTTCAAAATGAATACAATATATAAACGTAACAGCCAATCTTCGGGAGTAGCTTTCCCGCAAAGAAAATGTAACAGAAATTTGACACTGAAAAGAAGCCAATATGGTATGAAAACAACCCTGTCGAATTTCCAAGTAAATTATAACGAAACAAAAGCGTCTGGAAGCTTCTAGCTTCTATTCAAGAACAACAAAATACGATATAAGCTGATAATTAATCCCGCAATACTGATTATCACGACCTGATTTCCTTGAGGGGGAGAGAAGGAGAGCTTGTTCTGGTATTTTATGGCTTCCTGGTACACATGTTTTTCAAGAAACATTAGCACTACCAGCTACTTTAAAGGAATGTGAGGAAAATGATACATCATAAACTTTTAAACATATAAGGTTGAAATTATAGGAGAATTGAAGAATGTAAAATATAAAGAAACAGTATTTCGAGAAACCTTCGGGCCTCCAAGTAAGTTTCTTAAACAAAACGACCAATTGTAAAAAAAAAAAATAGCGAAAAAGTCGACAAAAATCTTTAATGTGCCAAACACGGAGTCGACCGAATCTCGAATAGCTTCTTGAATACAATTAAACGAGGTCGGATTACTACACGTTTAATTTATTTTTTCATACTCTTCCACCGCAGTAAAACAGTTAGTAAAAAAGTCAGAACAAATACGATCGGTTCGTACTTATTTCAAAACATTTCCTCGGGGATCGGTGGTTGTACTCATTACACAGGGAAGTGTTACGATGAACCGTCATTTTCTAGCACTCATCGGTCACCACGCATAATTCCTCTTAGATATTATAATGTTACGGAGTAAGGGAAGGTATCGAGAGCATCATGTAGCTCGTCTCTGCGAGAGTAACTGCCACTAATGCAATTTAAAACTTTTCCCTTTAGCGTCCTCTAATTTTTGAGCTGAAAAGCGGAAAGCGGTTGTAAATGGCGCTGTTTACTCGCTCGACTCACCCCAACCTCAAAAGCGACCTAAGAGGATAACGCAGTTTATACAGATTGGGCAACCGACCGTGGCTCGTCAATTTCAACTTGGAACTTGAGCTCCTGCACTTACTCCTAACGAGAATTTAAAGTTATCCATATTCCTGGGATCCAGCAGCTATGTTTATCAAGTTATCCGGCAGTTTTGATACAACTGCACCATAGGTCGACCCATATTTGGAATAAATCTACTTCATGCTTTGCCTCTGACAATCCCAGAGCCTGTTGACATCACGAAAAGTGGCTGATTTCAGCTCATAGTAGATTCGTAGCTGTTCTTGATGTTTCAGCGCCTGTTTCATATTTGTTTCTTCACATAACGAACAAAGACGTGCTATGCATCCTATTCCACACTCCAAATACAAACTCACAGATAAAGATAATGATATCAATCAGCCAGTACACTAACGCTACCGAGGATTTAAATTTTTTTTATAAAAACTAAAATACGATTGTAAACGGTGATATTATACATACATGCCTATGCTGCATAAATATTTAAAGATGTTATGAAAGAGAAAGTATAGTATTTCAAAATATAGTATAAGTGCGATATTTTTCTGTCCTGAACATATTACATTGAACTGCCCCTTCTGGTCAATTTTTTGTGAGTTAACATTTGTAAAGAATGCTGAGCACGTAAATATAAAATACAACGAATTTAACAATAATATATATATATATTATACTTAAATAACATAACAAAACCTATTAACTTGCTCTGAACGGAATGCGCAATTTCTATTGTTGGTTCTAAAACCTCGAAACGTCATACGTAGCTTCTGAGATGTGACATGAGAAATCTTAAAAGTTAACGAAGCAAGCCCTACTCTTTTCATTCTTAAATTTTATGAATTTGAGGTATTGTATAAGATAACATCAAATTTCAGATCTACCGAATCATTTTACGCTATATTAGGACATCCAGTTGGAAAACACATAATGAATGAAAGTATTAACTCCTTTGGGTTCACCAATAAATGCGAATGAGAGTATGAACGCCTAAATTTCATTTTAAAAGGCTGATATTCCATTACATATTATGTAATACTTTAGCTTGGACAGATTCTTAGACAAAACATCATACAGGCTCACGAATACCCATTATGCTAAGGACGCGGTAGACAAGCGTAATATTGATATGTCAGATACGTATCAGGAGTACTTACGTCTCCCCTGACCCGTATGTACAGCAATCTTTATACTACCCTACAAGGAGATCGGATCGCGATGCCCTAGGGTACGGGGATTGGAATCCACGGGACATCATGACAGCGTTACAAGGCATCCATAAACATTGCATCTATGGATCGCTCCTACCCCCCCCCCTGTAAAGGGAAAGCCACAAGGGGCATTCTGTCCCAACCAACTGTAACATGACTCAGTGATTATATGAAATATTATACCCCATTGACATGTTACCCAATCAAAAATACACGAGGTCCCTTCCATCTGTCCCTGGTTGGTTAGATATGCACCCTCCAAACCAAGAAGAAACTAAGTATAAAACATATTTTCCAATATAACCGACTATTTTTTACAGATGCACAAGCCGAAATGTAACCTTTTAATGAATGTTTATACGAATCTTTCTTACCAAACGAATCAAATGGCTATCAAGGATTTAAACTTTACCACAAAGCATCATTATGTTGGATATTTGGCAATGTTGAAAATCTCCAAATAAAATGCTTTATCATCACATGGAAGATAATAATAGGAAGGTCATGTGAATATTCCAATCCAGACTAGTAGGAGGCAGGCCTTGCAGAAGAAATAGAAAGTTGTATAATTATTATAAATAAAGACTCGGCCAAGAGATAGGAATCATTACAGGAATGAAGTGAAAATTAAGTGGATATGGAGAATAAGAGCAAGATAATTTCTAAAAACCATTGGAAAATAAACACTTAATTCTTGTACTGAGAGAAGACGTTGCTTGGGTGCCTGTCTGAATACCTCTAACTTACAATGACCTGAGTAGGACAGGATAGTGCAAAATAATGTATACCACCCTTGGGTAAAATAGAGTCGGGGCTCCGTTGGCTCCATGGAAAAAAATACATATATGGATGTAATCTAAACAAGTATTTAGACTCATTGTGTCTGTAACATTGTTTATTAAACGTACAAATCATTATATCTCAAGGAAACTACCGTAAAGAATTCGTTTGCCATTTTCCGTTTGCCAGAGAAAAGCGATTTCTCACCAAATTCATGACCACGAGCGAGCAAAGAGTCAAGACTTCCCAAGAGCTATAAAACATGTTCTGAGCTTTCTTGCATGGAAGAAACGGCCACGTTTGTTTACTCCCATTGATGATTGTAGGTCAGTTCATCTCCTGTATCGACTGTTTTATACCGCTTGATGATTTATTGTATCCTTTGTTAGAAACTATGATATGTACATAGCTCTACGTTTTTCTTCTGCTTGGATCATTAGACCGATGAACAGAGGCTAGTTTGTTAGCTCGTTTTGTGTGCCGGCTGGGAGCACAGGTTAATACTTATCCTCTACCGGAGGGGAAGATATTTTCAATCGGGAAGAACCTTATTGTTTTGGTACTCAAGAATGGATAGGATCGAGAAAATATTCTTCAATGAACTCCTTACAACTCTACTCATTCAACGTAGTAGAAAACGCGAGTCATCCAAAGAAACGAGATTAGCTAATTTATCCTGTGCAATGAATGGCCTTGGACTTTTTTAACAATTATTTAAATAATTTTATCTTTTCTGATTAAATTTAGTATACAGCGGTTATTAAATGGTATTTTCTTAATTATATGTGTGACACTCTTGGAACCAGTGAAATCCTTAATTACTTAAATGATAAAAGACAAATCCGCAAATCTGGAATTGTGTTTCATTGACCTCGTGAAACAAATCAGAACATAAAATATTAAATAGCATCGGATCAGTGGCTTTATAAACTTAAAATTTGAAGAATAGGCCCGGCTTGATTCATAACTTTTTTTTCTCCGAACTACCTATAATTGTAGCTGCACCAAAACACAGTAAAATGTTCCTTGTAAGCTTATGGAATGGAAGTGGAAGGAAATATTTTCTGGTCTGATTTTTCTGAGTATCCCGAATGAGATGAACATATGAAATAACACAACCATGTGTATGTGTCATTACTCAATTAAAAGGTCGGTATTATAAAAACATATTATCCAATTATGTTGAGAAGAGTTTCAAATTGAAAATTGATGTACTGGTTTAGATTATGTAATTTGTAATTTGTTCCCAACCCAGAAGGAAGGATCGTTAATTTCTTGATTGCCAATGAATAAATATTTCCCTACCATATTGAACGGAATATCCAATCGATGCTTGAAGTTGTTATAACAATTATTTTCACTCTCGTAAGGAAACCCTCAATTGTATAATGCATTACACTTTATTTAAATTTAATTTGCTTTACTTATTACTCAGTGAATAAATTACAATGGTTTTCTCAAAGTGCACTGTAATAGTTCCAGCATAAATAAGAGCTCCTCCTACAGAAGACCCACTTTACAAAAACCTCCATCCTAATTTATTGTTTTTTTTCATCTCAAGACAAATGGACTGTGAGTACAAAGAACACTGGGAGGAATATTTCGTAATAGATCGCTATCATCACAGAAATGTATTGGATAAATACTTTGGACGTATGAGGGAGAGGGGGGACAAGTACGATATAACTAGTCAGCGAACGGTCAGGTACAAAAATATAGTCATTTTATGAGATTTTCACCCAAATCTCTACAAAATTAACTCATTCCACGTCGTTACAAGATGTCAGGTATAATATATTCGATTACAAAATATTTAAATACGTATAAAATGTATTTATGTAAAAAACTTTAGGCTAAGTGAATGTAAAAAAACAAAAAACAAAAAAAAAACGACTGGAGTAACATTATAGACTTGAAAGAGTTTACTGGTGTTAGAAATTAAGCAGATATGTGGCATGTTTCCAGCCTATTCGTGACGTGAAATGGTGAATTCATTGATGTTCATAGGATTTTAGATTGCAAGGATTGACTACGGGGTTTTGGTGCTCCTCCATACTTCAAGTCGGTAAGTCCAGATGGGCGTTGAATATAAGAATTTCGTTTTCTAATGGGTTTTCTTGTTGAGCAGTCTAGGCACATTTCCAAACCTTCAGTTGAGAAAATTATTTATTGATAAATAATTAAGAACGTCACACTGTATCCCGTAAATATCTCTTGATTTTTTTCCCTATAGTTTTGACGTAATTTATTTTTATATACTATTTATATATATGTTATATAACTACATATTAGCTCATTGATTACGTAATAAAATATTAATGAATATTTAAAAATTAATGATTGACATACTGACTAAAATGAATTTTGAGTCTAGTCTTGATCAAGTTAATCAAGAAAAAAAATCTTAATTTTGAACTTTTTTATCAAAAAACAGTGGGATGATGATAATGATACTTCATAAAACACGAGGAATGAAAACTCCATGTCAAACATTTACTCGCAAGTCCACCGCACAAGGCAAATACAAGTTCGGTTTCTGCCAACTATCAACTCAGCTCTCATCTTCAAAAATGCTGACATATCACCACCCACCCTTCTTCAGGACTTAGCGAAACGCGAGGGGTTAGGGGATTCTCGCTCATAAATATATATGAAACGTCACGTTTGCTCAGCAAATGAGTGAGTTGATATTTAATTATGATGGATGGTTTCACCTGTTATTTACGAGTGGCATTCCTGAAATTTATGTCGGCGACATAACAGTATTAGACATTTTGACACCTTGTAATGAGAGTGTTTGCAACAAGGGGGGTGGGCGTGATTCACACATCTGCATAGCCGAAAATAATGAAGACTTATCTCCGTCGACTTCGTTTCGCAATCTGGCGGAATCCTTTCACGCAATACTGAAATTTTATTACAATTTATTGCACCGAGTGGTAATGATAAGAAAAATAAAAGTTTATTTATAGCTGACTTTATATGCTCCCTGCTCCACTCTCCGGCGTGGGATAGAGGAAATTTATATGCATACTTGTTGCATATCAAAGCTGCTACCCTCAACCCTCCCCCACTCAGCGTCAGCTCCCTGCATTTTAAAACTCGAATATAATGTATGTATTCAAAAGTGTTTTTTTTTTTCGTGTACCAGTTCTCGTAAATTCTGTGTGCATAACTAACTAAACGAGCTTGTATATTTTCTACGATTGCCCGGTTTTAAAAGATAAAGACATTTTTTATTTTATAGTTTTTAAACTCATTCAATATTGTTTAAGTCGGATAAGCCTTTGATCTGAATATGATTTACTACTTGCAGTTGTGTATATGATTTTTTTAAAGATATTTCAATTAGAAATTCGATTACAATACCAGAGAAAAAATATCGTGAGTTTAAGATAAGAACGAAGTTCAAAGCTTAGGATAACACATTCACAATAAGTTGAATACTGGCGATGTAAAATTTGGGAGTGTTTTTTTTAAAGAGGGGCCTAGATGAACCTTTATTTTTTCTCGATTATGCAGGTTTTCTTGTGTTCGTGTTTCTAGTAAGATTAGTTCGTTGAGAGACTATGGACAGCTACAAAGAAGAGTGGAAGAAACTGCACCGTCTCTATAGCATAAAGGGATATCAGTAATAAAGTATTCTCATCACCGTTAGGCTGTTAGATGAAATTATGATCTGACATTTCATTTATTCATCAGTAGATTTTTTATTGATTAGCGTATTGGTTTAAAATATAATATTATTTTTTCGTGATCGCCATTTTTGTGGTCTACCGTCCACGATAGTTGTGCAAATTACTAAATCAATCTGAAAACGAATAACACGTAATATTTCCGAATTCGTCGCATGAACGTTCAAATGTCATAAAAAAAAAATTAAATGTTTTTCAAGGAGAAAATTTATTCGGTTTCACTAACTTTAAGCTTTATAAAGTCACTAATATATTAGCTGTTCACAAAGTTCTTTTGTTATTCATTTGATATGTATTTGAGAAACTCACACGGAGTCGTTAGTCCCCTCGATATTTTTTTTGTCACTTCCTGAGTTATTTCGTACGTGTATGAAATTTATAGCATGTACATGTACTTATAGCAGGTCACGAGGCCACTGCCACTTTAGTCTCCGAGGAGAATTATAGTGATGAGTGGCGCAGTGTAATGACTGTGTGGGATTAGGGTGGTTGGATAGGTTAATATGGAATTTCATGAACTTCGAAGGGATGAGTTCAAGTATGTAGGTTATATTAAGATCGTTATGAAGGGTTTCGTTGCTGACGTAATGAAGGGCATTGGCTATTGTTCTCAGGACTTATGATTGGAAGGATTGGATACGCTTGATGTTTGACTTTAACTTATATAACTTTAACTATATGTACTAAGAAAAAAAACGCATAACCGTTGAAAAATAGTAGCTAAAACAAAACGACTTATAAGTAGAAAAAAAGATATGCTACTCAAACTTAGATCAGCTAGTTAATTTCTATTATTGGTAAAATGTAGACATATTCCTCGAGGGCCAAGCTAAGTCCAAGCAATGACAAGTCCAAGTAAGTGGAAAGCATCGAGTAACTTAAAACTATGCGGCTTCAAGTTCCAAGTTAGACCTCCAATATAGGGGAACGCGAAACCTAAAACGTGCAGCACATATAGTGAGAACCATAGTGGATAGAAGAGGCAAGAATTCAAAGCGAAAACTTTTCATGCCTAACTTTCATTGTCTCATAAAACTTTCCCCCTCCCACTTGTCAAAGACTTATTGAGATCGAGGGCTTTATTAATTTTCTTGTGAACTTAGCTGTTCATGGTGAAAGAATTTCGAAAATTCGTTTTTGTATAGTATATTAGCTTTAGTTTAAGGGAAGGTGTTATCAGAGAATTTACGAACTGAATTTACTGAACTTAAGTAAACTCGTAACTAAGTTTCTTTACAAAAACTGTATACAAGTAAACAAGTTGAAAAAGTTTCCATCCAAAGTAGGTCATTACTTCAAATAGTAAAATGCTTTTTAGTCGTATTCAGAATTTCGAAGTCTGTCAATCATCTTTTCTCGGTATTTTTTATATGTTAACCTTATCCGGGATTCGAAAAATATTATTGCCCTTTCTTCCTTAAACTGCAAGATCATTTTGTGGGGTTTAGAACACCGAGTGTCTAAAAAGAGTGTTAATTTTCACAACAGGTTTGAAGAAATCATTATATGTATATTTAGATGTATCTATCCAATTAAACAGTGAATAGACATAATGAAGTTTGAATTTTCAAAGGCTTTCAATTTGTATTAGCTGTGAGGCAAGTTCGTTTTCGTCCATAGTGTATCCATTGAAATCGGGCAAGACGATATTGAATATTTTCTTTATATTGTCTGTAATTTTAACCTAATTTTGTTTTATTGCGTACTATTTGCCAATAGTATATAGTGTGACCCTCCCTGTTTTCTAAGATACCTTTGAAAATTTCAGTCCTGTCCTAGAACACATATGTTTCAGTTTTATAAAAAAAAAAAAATTATTCACGAAAATTAAGTCGAAAACGACAAGCAATGATACCATCTAATAAGTGCTAGAAAAAAAACACCTCTATTACTAATTGGAAAGAAATGTTTTTACTCAACTCGTCCTGTTAAAGAAAATTTCTAGACATAATCGGGAATGAACCAAATGCATTGGTGGCGTTGAAACAATCTGAAAGATTAGCAATAACATTTTTTACAACATACACAGTCCTGAAAATGCCCGAATTGGCTAATCTTAGACGAATGTGACTAATATGAAAAAAAAAAAAAAAAAAAATGGGAAAGAATGTATACCTTCCCTGTAAAATATTTGTTTTTCCTGACTGCTGTCATTTCGCAATTCAGGTGCCTTTTTTTAAGATTATTTACTAGTTGGAATCATACTATCTAAGTTTTTGATAATGTTAAGAGACTAGATATAACAGCGCTAACGGGTTACTAAATAATATTTCAACTTTCAGCCAACCGTCTTTCGTTTTAATGTTTGTTCTGCACAGTGGTTATTTAAAGTGGATATTGTATTAAGTCGGTGTTTTTTCTCTCTGTAAGAGAAATCGTCAGAGAAGCTAACTCAAAACTGAATTTAATGACTTTCTAAAAGTTTGATAAGTCAGTAATATAAACCTCCGATTTATTATCGTCCAAGTCGATCTATATATTCAATATTTTATCTCTTTGCACTTCTTTTTTACTCTTATCTGCTTATTTACTGATATCCAATGTCGGAGATAGCTTCACAAACAGACTCGCGAAATACTACTGAAGCAATAGGTTAACTTCAGTATAATTATTTGTAGATACCAGTAGGTTTTCAAGCCCTAAAAAAACACTTAAAGCTATCAGAAACATGTACGACTGCAGTGGCTAAAATGGATATTTAATGTTCTGATATATTTTTAAATATCTTATTGTAATAGGTGCTTGCCAATAAAACGCTGGAAACTTATATTAACCCACACAAATAGTAAAATCATTTATATATACAGCTTCAATTACCAAACAACCGAATACAGTCGTTAAACCGGTAATATTATATGGGACGGAAACCTCATGCCTTCCCAGTCTAGAGAAACTACTGAGAATAGAACGAAGAATCCTAAGAAGGATCTACGGCCCCAAAAAGACTCAAGAAAGATACAGACTGAGATCCAACCAGGAAATCTACAAAGACACAAAAGACCTAGAAACGGACATAAGGATCAGGAGACTGAAATTCCACAGACATATGGTAAGAATGGCCCCGGAAAGACTAAACAAGGAAATATTCCAGAAAATCCGTGGATACAAAAGCTCAAGGGGATACACCATGCAGATGAAGAAAGAAACTGAAAGACTAGGAATAACGGACCATGATTGTCAGGGCGGAGAAAGATACAGGGAAATACTGAGGGAAATCAAGGTTCTTGTGGGAAAGAAGAGATCGAAAAAGGGTGTCGCGTGGACAGAGGGAATATGGTAATATGGAGGGAAAGGAAAACCAAGAAAAGAACCAAAAGTAATGATATTCGCGTGGTCTTTAAGGCCTTTCCGTGACAAAAAAAACAAATTTCATTTGGCACAAATACAAACACAAAACTAAAAAAAAATGTTTAAAAGCTAGCCATTAAAAAATTAAAAAAATAGATTCAGTAATGCTTTAATAAAGGTGCCCTTTTAAAATTCCACTGTATGTCGGAAGAATTTGATGTAGCCACATTCAATTTTATTTCTAAACTTTACCAATTATTAATTTGTCCTTTGTGTATTGTACTGTATGTTATTTAGTATGGGAATAATTCAGACAGCTTAAGTCTATCTGTAAAATTTACAAGTTTTTCGTTTCATATTCTCATATTCATATTCTGTAATTTTTCATTTTCGCTTGATATTTTGCACGTGTCTCTTGTGTTTTTAATAGTTGACCATAGACCATTTTGAATAGTTGACCATAGACTATTTTGAATAGTTGTCCATAGACCATTTTGAATAGTTTTATAATCGTTCAGTAGATTTTAAAATTTCAAAGTATATTTACTCATATAGTTCTATAAGTGTCGTTAGATATTTTTTGTTAAATACACATATACAAGTTTATATAAACATTTGTAAAGTTTTTCAGTTGTTATTTATTGGCTAGCATTTGATAATGATATGTAAAATGTGTTTACAGCTTTATTAGTGTTCATCACCATGTGTTCTCGGCAGTTATTTGTTCGCATT
Source organism: Acanthosoma haemorrhoidale (assembly GCA_930367205.1). Taxonomy (NCBI): domain Eukaryota; kingdom Metazoa; phylum Arthropoda; class Insecta; order Hemiptera; family Acanthosomatidae; genus Acanthosoma; species Acanthosoma haemorrhoidale. The sequence goes on along the minus strand of OV884009.1, from coordinate 39,328,565 downwards.
TAGAAATGGAAAGTGCTTTTGTTTTTTAAATGAATAGACTAATATGCACGCTGGCAGGTTTCATTATGAATATATCTCAACGCACTACTTGTAAAACCATTCTAGAACACCTGCAATAACGATTCCCAGGCCGAAAAATGTTTTAATTGACAATGTTAATTTATTGATCTTTTTTAATATTGTTTTTAATCTGTGACGATACAACATATGTTGTCTAACAGAGTCCTAAACGTCGCAACAGAATGATGAATACATAAATAAAAACTACTGCGGAAGGATATTGTATACAATTTAAAAACATTTATGCACATTGACATTCTTTAATATAACATATATTACTAAAATATTTCCTTCTCTTTCTACTTGCTATGTTTGATTAGTATTTATTTAAAAAAAATATGAAGTAGGTCATAATTGATGACAATAAATCGTGCAGCTACTAGAGCTGGGCTATTCAAAATTATTTTACTTTGCTGTAACTTTTATTTAGTTACATAGTATTACTGTTGTAAAATAACCATTAAATTCTACCGTGAGGATCGGTGGACGGGAGGCAAGATGGGATCCCAAGGGCAACTTGTTGCACGCACACTCCAACGGCTGGGTTAAATGGGCCACTTGTTTCTCCATCCCCCCCCCTGCTTTACATCTCATTAAATATAAACACGTTTATGTTCGCCATTCTCGCATAAAATACAACTTTTATTGTTTGCTTAACGAACTGTGGTATCCAATATTAGCTAAATGTTATCACGCTTCTTTCCGTGCACCCTGTGTTTTTGTTTCAGCAAAAACTATAAAGGTTTTATAAACCTCCCTTTAAAAACAAAAAAGATAATTCCTAGCATATTTTAATACCAAATTTAGCAATGTGATCAATTAGAACAAATAGGAGCTCAATCCGTAAATGTTTGTTTTAAATTACGATTCGTTTTCAAAATCAGGCGGAAATTCCGAAATGTCACGATTTTTTTATTCCATTAATCCCTCACGTCTCACAGTGAAAAGAGCTACTATTTTTGCTTTCATTTTTTTCAAAAGCTTTGATTAAAACATGTTTACAACATTAACCGATATAAATATACTGTATGCCGCTGAAGTATCCATAATTTTATTATTTTCAAAAAGATATACTACGAACCATTGTACGTTTAACAGTTATAAAAAGCATAGTTTGAAAACACAAAAAAATGTGGAATAAACCCTCGTGCACTCCTTAAAGGCGTGTTTAAAATATATTATTTATTTAAAATATTTTTTAGCCATTATACTGTTTTCTTGGAGGTCGTCAGAAGCAGAAGAAATATACAATAAATAAATATATATGGATAATTAAGAGATGTATATAATAATTGACTCCTTTAACAGCTTGAATGAGTTTGTCTCTTGGACCTGGAGAAGGTTTATTGGTCTAGATAACCCGAATGGCGGTTTGCGAAAATTATATTATCATACACATATAACGTGTTATACCTAAGTGGATATACCTTATACACATATAACGTGCTATACCTTAGTGGATATACCTTAATGCCAAGTGACAACTACATAAACACAATATCTCCTCTAGGATATTCACTTTTTACTCAATTTATGCTGGGGTTTATTTGAACGGTTTAATGGTGGATTTAATACATAATTTCATCAAACCATTTGTTTCCATAAAAAAGAAACAATATTCTGAGCACTCGATAATGACAGTATAGCAACCAAATGCGCTTGTAAAATAAAAATACAAACTTTTGGAAAGACGAAATTGGACTTCATCCGGAACAAGCAATTAAACTATAAAATGTATTCCATTCACCCCTGTCTTTTAGGTGTCGTAAAATCTTGAGACACATTAAATGTACTGTATATTGTATCGTAACTGATAAGTACTTTATTTATAGTTTAATTGTGTACGACGTTTGTTTTAAAGTATGTCTAAATGTTATAATTATAAAAAATTAACCATTACTGAGTATACATTTGCATGTGACAGTAATATTTGCGAAAAAATTACAACCCTTGCTGTATTAAATTAACGATAGTCTTTAGGCGAATCGACTCAAGGATCTTCATTAGGTAGAGTGCATTATGAAGTGTTGGAGGTAAGAAGTATACCTCCTTACCTGCAACACCTCATGGTGCTCACTAGCTACTTCTTCAGCTGATCTGAAATGCTATTGTTGATAGCATACCCGAACTTGTAATTTCTAATTCTCCCCAACAAAATCTGTATTTGTTATGTGCTGTAACACGAACCGTGTATAGTATCTCATACATAATTACTTTCTACGTATTTTTATAATCGTGAAATTCGTGATACAATAGACTCTTCTATACCCAGGCCAATGAGAGCGGAACTTGAAACTTCTGACTCTTTTAAGATTGATCAAATTCAGTCTTTGAGCCATGGGTTCCAACAGACTAGGACTTTCAGAGGACACAAGTTCCTTTTCAATCCGCTTTAAACCGTTCTTACCTCTAGAAGTAAAGGCAGATAAATACAAATATATTAATAAATATAAATAAAGGTACATAGTTTACAGATGAAGCCAGAAATGAGTTTGTAAACAACATTGCAAAATTACTACTATTGGAAATGTTGTTAGGATTTGTCAGGCAATGTTAATAATTATTAAATAAATGTCGTAATTAGCAGAAATGACAAAATGGAGAAGGTAGTGTTGGCTTGTTGTCATGTTATGACCTAAGCTCTACATTGCAGAAAATAAACTATACAATGATTTTCAACTTCCTGAAACAACCTATAAATTAAAAGACAAAAGTGTACGATGAAACATTTTTCTTTCAATCACAAAAGTTGATGAAAAGGGTTTATTAATGAATAAATCAAAAGGGAAAAGTGTCCCGGCCAAGAAGTAAAATTAAAAACAGTAAATACTTGAACATATACAATTATTTTTGACTTTATGAATATAGGCTTTAGGTTATAGAGTGATTTCATTTTGCATTTTTTATCCAACTATTTATTGTTTTCTTTATTGCATAATTAATAATTTGTTATAATTATTCCTTTGCCTAAAAAATGAGAAAATGTTTGAGCTGAACTGCAACCAGATCTCAAGAAAGTAGATCTGTGGGAAGTACACCCTTTAGATTTAGACAGAGATCAAATGTACTGGAGAGTCAATTTGAAGATCTTTTTTAATTGTTTTATTATCTTAATAGATTGTAGTATGATTTTGATTTTTTCATTCTGATACTACTGATATGATGTATAGTTTAATATTGTTAAAGTGAGGTTCTAACACATATTACAAATGTCGAGTCACCGCCCATCGCTAGGTAAAGGAGAGTCTACTGTTCTGGCAGCTTGTCATTTCAATTGTTGTGAAATAACTTTATCATAACTACCACATAAGAATCTGTAATTTGTCGGGAGCACTAAGGTGTGTTTGAGCTAAGGGTAATGTTTCCTTTTCTCCAACACCTCCTGATGCTCCCTGTCAAAATGTTCTTCTGATGTTGAGAAACATTATGCTGGAAGCCGTATATGTGCCATTGCCTAATGCCGCTTGAGAATTTCAATAAGCAGAGGAGTACTGGAGGTTGGTTGGGGAAAATTGTTAATATCCAGTCCTCCCCAACCAACCTCCATACTCCCTGTTTGCTACCACCCAGATCCTGTGAAGTCTTTGACTATACCTTACACATCCATTAGCCATTGCTGCGTGAGCCCTACAGGTTTGTGCAAGAGTTGCAGACCGTTTGACATACGACTAACAGGCATTCTTCATAGTTAGAGGTGATCATGTTATCTGATTAGCAATCATGCATGAGCTTCTAATGCGCTTGCTCAATTACTCTTCGAACATTGAAAAGATCTTGGACTCAATGCTACAGCAGTATCTAATATCTATTGTGACATGAATCCTACTTGTTCACCTTGTATTAAATCATTTTTAATTTTTTTAAAACATGTCCCAATAAATTTAAAATAATTTATGTCATTCAGGAGCTTACATTCACTAACCCTACATAAATAATACATGTTTGTAGATGTAGCAAAACTGGTCATATAGTTAAACTATTCATACAGAGAAGTATCACAGGTTGTTCCTGTTTTTGTCATTGTTTTTGACAGCGCTCCCAGGCCTTGATCCGCCATGTCTCTACTTCTGTTTTGATTCTGCAAATTCATGGACTAAATACTGCATCCGTATCTATTATTCATTGTAACATAAGCTCGGGACGTCCACCATTTAGTTTACGTGTGTTTTTTTCTGTTTAAACGCATACAATTAATATTGTAAGGCTATTTACATTAATAAATAAACACTGCTCCTAGTCTACCCACAATTATTTTTCCAATGACACAGCTGCTTTTGACGGGTGCACAGTTAATAGTTAGTATCGCACAAATTAAATGACCGAATAGGATAAGCTTAAAAATGAAAGGTGAACAATTAAATTATCCTATCCTAACGCAATTAAATCTTTTAAATTCGGCAAGATATTTATGAATTTACTATATACTTGAGAAAATTGGCTATCCAACGAAAGCGCTTGTGTCAGTGTCAAATTAATTGTAGGTAGACAAGAAAGAGTGTATATTTATTAACATTTAATTAAGTTTATAATTGACATATACAATATAGGTCGTCTATAAAATATAAAAATGAAGTGCAACCTTTTATTTAATAAAATCATGTTAATTCGATTTACTAATAAAGAAATTTGTGTCAATCCAAACCGTTATTCTTATCAGTTATCATTTCAAACGGCTAAACATAAAAAGAATGTTCCTACACGTATTGTGTTCTGTGTGTGTTGTGTATCCTGCACGTGAGCAGTATATTTTTATGTGGAGGACCCTTTGTTTACATCTTCATATTTAAGCTTCTATATAAACAATATCATTTATCTTCATAAACCATTTGACATGTTTTAATCAGTAAAAATAAAATTAATCTTGGACTTATAGAGTAAAAACTGTGACACCAATGGTCTACAGGCAGTGATGCGCTAATTACAATTTGCAATTAACGGACATTTTTTATTGTATGGTTATAGTTAACCCATGCATTTTCATCACAAAGAGATTAAGGGAGAGATAAGGAAACTTTAATTCACAATTCATCTTATTAGTGAGTTAATTTGAATTGATCATGTATCCTTTCAATCTTATTAGTTATAACACAATGATATACATACACACATTTTTTTAATTACATAATTAGAAGTTAAACGTAATTTGTGATTGTTATTACATTGTGGTTGTGGTTTGTAAATCTTAAATTGCCCTAATGGTTTAATATTACACGAATACATACATGTAATATTAAATGAGGCGTATTTTTGGCAAATTAGAAGTAATTATTATTTCTGATTGCCTGCATTAATCCTCGGATGCGCTTTGCCACTTATTAGATCTTGGGCAATTCAAGACTGAAAGCAACAGCTGCACTTATAGCAATAGCCGCACCTGCAGATGCACCACATACCGTGTAAAGTAGTATTATGTATTGCTACTAAAAGTGTTATTTTTGTGCTATGTACATTTTGTGTATAACACAATATTTTTGTATTAAGATCATTATTTTTGTAATGCATATAATATTAGACGTTTGACATTTAAGAAATTTTTCAATGCTTATTGTTTACGGAGCATCAAATGATTCTTCATAAACAAGCGGAGTATTTCGGCTTGCTAACACAAACCATAGGTTAATGGTAGTATTAGCAAGGCTTAATCCTCCATGTTTAAAACCCTGAAGAAGAATCGTAGACTAAATACTTTAGGTTGTGCAATGTTTAATTAGTTTATATTTAAAAAAAAACTAGTTCGTAATTGTAAAATATATTTTAATGTTTATCAACGCGAACAGCTTAACACAAGACTAAGACAGAAGCGAATCATTGGATGCCCAATGGTGATAATTGTTTTTCAAATAATTGTGTCATTGGCCAGCCACGATTCGTCCTGTAACTGTTCTCCGGATGCTGCAAAATCCTAAAGTTAGCGCGACTTCTGTTCATGTCACGTCAATCATGTACCAATAGTGTATAAGCATATTTTAATTTTATGTAACAAATTAAACCACCCTGCTACAATTGTATGATCTATTTGCTATTGTACTCGGAGCAAGATAATACTCTTCCTCTGGTTATGGCGTATTTAGGCCTTTTAACGTAACAATTAACTTATGTTACATTATCAAGCCTTGATCTGTCATAATAAAACTCATCAGATGCTGCAAATCCCAGGCTGAATGATTCATTTTTTGACCATATGAATGATTTAGTTGTATCCATTATTTTGTATAAAATTAATACTATGTGTGAATATACGTAGAAACCTTTTTTTTTTTTTTATTTAAAGACAAATATATTTCAATTGAATAATAACTTATAAATAAATAAAATAAGTTTAAAATATGTTATGTACATTTTATACCAAACAGCAAAAGACTTTCTAACGCGCAGAGGTGTAGTTTGGTTGGTGTTGATTGCAATATTGGGTTACATCAGCAAGCCTGTAATACTCTTAAGATGTTGAAAATTCTCAGACTAATTTTGTTTTTGTAATTGTAGTTTTGTTCATCAATGTGAACAGCTCAACACATGCCTCATATAGGATCGTATTTTGAATTATCTAATGCTCATCACCATCATCGTTGTGATAACATTAGTGATTCATGATATGATCTGTAACTGACCATTCTTCTGGCGTTGGAAAATTTTATTTTGCTAATGTTACTAACCGTTGAGTTAATCCTATGTATCGATAGTACATAAGCACATTTTAACTTCATACAACAAATGAAATGAGACCGGAGAAAACTTCTACCTGTGGCTGTGGCATATTTAGGCCTGCTAACACTGTTCATGTTTAATTGTGACTTTATTCAGCCGTCCTTAATCTGCCCAGTCAAAATTCTTCGGATGCTGCCACATCAGAAGTACTGCATGGGTATCCTTTGTGGTGACATTAATCCTAGCGTTGATGCTCACCTTACAATCAGTAACTCTTAAGCAATACATAAGTAGTATATATTAAACTGTCAGTCATAAATTAAACAATCATGTGCACTTACCTGTAATTTTATATGTTTATATTAAACGTGTCAACAGAAGTTTCCCCAGCGTGTTATAACTTGCTGGTATTTCTGTATTTATTTTGAAACATAAATGCTAATATTGGCCAGTTTAAATCCGCTGTGTGGACTAATCTTCAAATGATGCAAACATGTACTTGATGCTGTTGATAATTATGCTTGTTTATATCGTATTTGCTAAGAGCTGAATATTGCAACAAATATCGATTGATTATTGAATAAGTTAGACTAAGGTTTAAAAAAAAGCTATTCTATACGCTTGTTTAAATTTTCACTTTGGTTGTTGAGTATGTTTGTAAATCATCATTTCAGAATATTTAGTCATCTAATTCTAACCTTATTGTACCCATTGAAAATGTAATTCTCTATTGACGCATTCAAACTATCTGTTAGAATCACACGAGGTATATAAGGTACATATAGATAGATAACCACAAAATGATATAAACTAACAAAAATAATAAAATTATTTTAATTATTTATTTCACATAAAGTACTTTAGGTTTCTTACACTTAACTCACCAAAAATTTAAAAATCCTGGTAAAATCTGTGATCTTATAGTTATACAGATATTCATCTACCTATATCTATATCTAGACAGATATCTATCTATGCATACCCAAACAGATGAAACCTTTACTTACTCGATTTCATCAGACAATCTCTTCATTCAGGAAATTATGACAAACTCTTACTGAAAAGATTCATTCACAAGAAAACTTTACTTGTACTAATTGTAACATATTTTGAATGCGTATTCGTCTTATAGAATAGTTCAATTTTTATTTTGTACATGATGTATGCATATCATTGTTTAATTTTATTTTATCTTGTAATTAGCTAGGTCTTAATTTATCTCTCTTGCTCTCAAAAAATGTTTGTAAATATAACTTTGACAAAGCTATTGAAAATATAACATTAAAAAGGATACCACCACATAAATATCAATGTACTCTGTATGAATGCATGAGAAAATGTTATTAAACTTTCTATCTCTCTATTAATTATTTAAAAGAAAACTTATTGATTATGATGCAAACCATAATGAAACATGTCAATCTAAACTTGACAACACGTCATTCTAGACGCACGTTAATCTTTAATACGGAATCGTAAAGAATTGAACTGTTCTTAATTATTTATCTATTAATTGCTAACCCAAATTCCAACTTAAGCCTCTCCCGAGGTTTAATTACAAACAGCTACGGAGCAACCTTCTAATATACCTTTGTGTATGTTGGAAAATTGGTCAAATTTATGTTTATATCTAAAGTTACAGGATAGAATGAATCTAGGCGGCTAGGCATGCCTACGAACTACATACTAGGTTACACCTGGATACACTTCTGGGGTTGTAGCTTGCACCCATGTTTTACATACTCTAAAGTTTTTTATTATTATTTATAAGTTTAATTATTATACATACATATTATATACATAACACAATATGCTTCAGACATTACATTTATAACGATTTATATATATAAAAATTGTGTTTATTTTATTACCATTGTTGCTTGTTACTTCGTTTTTCTATGTTTATTTTTCATTCAAAGTTATAATAACCAAGGTTGTCTCTCCAAAAGAGCGTATGCGCGCTAGTTTTAGGAGTGATTTTTCAATATAAAACTAAGTGAAACAACAATAAAAAAGTTAGACCATGTAATTCACTTGCCTTAGCTTTTGAGGATCTAGCATAGTCTTCTACCTGAGTTAATCATTGAACATAAGGATATTTAGGAAGCCAGGTGATGAATATTATTAAAGGATAAGATGGTTTTGATGTTTGGAAACTGTATTAAATAAAACATTACAGCTAAATTGAGTGGAGAGCAAACGCGTGTAGCAGCAGGATGGAGGTGACTCTGAAGTCACCTTAACTTAGAATGACCTACGAAGCTGAGGGAGGGGGGGGGCCTTTTAAGCAAAATTTGTGCCATTAGTCCTAGAGATACCTGAAAACATTGCCTATCCCTCTGTTCTAATAAATAAACATATTTTGAATATAAAATCAATAATCAATAAATATATGACTATGGGCTCAATAGAGATAAATACCTTACTGTATCCCATTTTTAGTTTAATACACGTTTCGTCCGAGGTTAAAAAAATGACGAAGAAATATGAAGAAAGAATAACACTATCATTGTACTTCCACGCATGCAGACAGGCAAACAATGACGATTCCCGTATATAGTTAAATGTGAAGCCTTTTGGGTCTCAGCAGTAAAGTTTTTTGAACGTATGATAGCGTAGCCGGTCCACACGAAATATCTGCACCACGCATCGGTAAATGCACCGCACCCTTATATTTGACATCGGGGGGAGGGGCTCACTATTTGCGTTTCAGGGGGAAAGTAATTCAACAGAGTGTCCATCACTCATATCATTCATTCCCCATCGGCTCGTGGATTCCGCAATGTAAACCTTATTTTTCAATAATTTTGCTCTGGAATTATAATAAAGACGGTATCTAGTTTTCATCAGATGAAAAATTTGAAAGTGGAACGTGTACTTTTCACTAATTTTTTTGTTCAGCGTTGAAACACATAATGTTTACGGTTATTCTTAATCTTACGACATTTGTGATGAATGGGATTTTTGCAGGGTATAGTCACCAGCATTGTTGTAGTGTAGGAAAACAATACGAATGATGAACAAATATAAATGAAACATAAAAATTAAGTAGTGGCCGGGCGAAAATTGTAGTATTGAATTACCTAGCAGTATTATTAAAGTACCTGCAAAGGTAGGGGGCGCTGAGGTGGTAGTTACCTCGTGGTTACCGTTAAATTCAGTTTTCGTAACCGGACTCGCTACCTTTCAAGACAATTCAACATGTGCTCAGTATAAGCTAAAAGATTTATTTTTATTAAAAACGATGGCGTGATAGGTGTCCTACCATTTAACCTTAAATTTGGGTTTTCTTAACCGGATTCCCTAGTTTTCTATTCAATTACGCATTTATCCTCACGCACCAGTGTTCCTAGACCACTCACATCTCCCAAAGATAAAATACTTGGGGGAGACGGCTATCGAACCTGGGTCATCGCAGTTAGTAGTCGGCATGCTGATGACTAAACCACGGGACGAATGATGAAGATTGGAGATCCAAAAACTTAGAAATACTGGACTACATCAATCAGCTATACAAAATTATAATATTGACAGTATCTTCCTTTGCAATGGCCATTCTTTGTTAATTTGGCCATTAGAAATATTCAAGACTACATACGATGACTTGAGATATCTAGACAGGTGTTTTATTGAAGGAACAGAAAATTGTTCGATTTTTTTTTTTAATTTTCCAACCCACTAAAAATTAAGAATTATTCGAATTCAAGTCTGCTAAATAATAATAACATAAACGTTGAGAGTTTTTAATAAAACAAAATAATATTCTTTGGTCCTTCCAAGTTGAAGTTTCGTCTATGTGCAGGTATCCTCAGGACTAAATGTTTGTAGTAGTAGGTTTTGTAGTAACTATTAAAGATTTTTTTTTAACCACTTTATTATGCCCAAAATAATTATGGCCATAACTTTATTATGGTAAAATTACAATCTGCCTCATAGGGCAATAAGTAATTGTGATAAATTATCTCAAATTGAACGATTTAAAAAAAAAATCTTTAATAGCTACTACAAAACCGTTTTTTTTTTAGGTTTCTTGGCAAATAATACTAATGACATTATTACTGATCGTATAGATATTTTGAGCTAGATAAGAGGGTATTCATATTAATTATAAACACAAACTTGCCACAGCTGTAACAGAATTTAAAACCATTAATTTTTATTTTTGTCATTTAGGCCATGCAATCGTGTATGTTTTGTATCAACAAGCAGTTATTTATCTTTACTGGCCTTTTACGATTTCATAAGATTTTTATTTTATTCTGTTGGTATTTTTATCTGCTTACAATCAATCCAGAAACTTCTGTTGCTAACATATTGCACAACATAAACAATTGATATCGGTTTCAACTAGTGAATAATACTGATCTAACATTTATTAGAATATATTTCATTTTGATTTTCGCTTTAATGTTCAAAAATTTTATAAACAATGTATATTTAGATTGTAGAAAATTTAATTCATTCATATGGTATGAATGAGATCATTTATCTGTATTATTATTGCCTTATAAAAGGCAGATTGTAATTATTGCACAATAAAAAGAAACTTATTTAGTTGTAAATAATCTCTAACTTTAGCCCTATCATATGTAGTAGTTCGAACATTTTAGTTCGATGAAATATACGTTACTAGAAATATTGTTGATTTGTGTTTTTGTTTTATTTACACTTCATAGCATTCGTTCGTCAATGGATTTAAAAATTAATCATGTCCCATAATACAATAACACTTACTATCGAGTTAAGTTCCCCACTGACAGATCCAAGGTATGTTAGTATCAGGGTCTTCAAATTTTGGATAATGGAATCCGGAAGTAACGGCCACTGTGGAATAAATCGAAAATCGTGTGCCGGTTTGCCAGTTTCGTTACATGGTAAACATATTTCCCAAATGTATTACCCCTAAAAGAACGCTCTGTACAGTATCCAAGCTGCTTTTAGTGTATTCAAATTTGATTCGGCTTTCTCTACCTGCTCCGTGTTCATGTTCTGTGAGCATCGCCAACCTCTTTTCTTTTGTCACTTAGATGTTCCTGTAACGTATCCTGGATAACCCCAAACTGACTACACCGACATTTTTTATGTCCGTTCCGAGGAAGTAAAAGGGCTTTAATTAACATAGTATTTTCGCTTTTATCCAATTCCTCCATTTAACTCACTTGAGAAATGAGTTTTTGATTGTGATGAGTGCCTTTAAAAAAAAAAAAAACGAATGGAATATAAAGGGAAACTACATTCCATACTTTAAAGTCGTTGTAAAATGCAATCTCCCTATAGCTTAAGCACCGTTTTCTTGTATGCATAAAATACTTCACTTTATTGTTCAGTATTAACCACTAAACTGCATCGGAATAAGCGCACCCTAGGCTACAATACACCCCATATGCCCACATCACGAACCCCCGTTTTGGGACAACGATCCCCGGAAAGGGAGGGGGGAAAAGTATTAACTTAGTAATTTGTACTTGCACTGCGTAGTTAGTACCCAGAAATAGGTAAAGCAACTGAAGAATAGAGTTTGGCAGTGGTTTTATCAAAATATAACTGAAATAAGGGATTTTCGTCATTTAGCTCAAATATAGGCAGTATGAATAAGTACTGTAGAAATCCGGTAGAAACTATTTTGAAATGATAACTATTTGTTAAGAACGAAAAACAAGCGAAAATACCCAGAGTTCACTACTTTTTGTGTCCTTTGCCTCAACTTCATAACTTAATATTTTTCATTGACTGTTTCAAACGGAATGAAAACCTTGATATCTGTTTTTCTCACACCGGCATAGAAGCTTTTACTGTTATCAGATAAGTTGGAAGTCCTCCGTTATATAATTTGAATAAAATATGTTAACATCTATAACTGTTAGACGAGTAGTGTGAGTAATAGAAATATTAAGCATTGTACACAAAGGAGCACACTAGCTTGATAATTTTATGAGTTGGAATGAAAAACATCTAAAAAAAAAAGCCTTGCAAACTATCCCAGGCTTGGTATGTCTGGTTAATTTAAGCCTTAAAACCCATTGAAAATATTTAGTTGCTTGTGTCAGAAATTTATTTTATAACTAATTAGAAATGTCAGTAAACTGTTACCCGGTTTGTAATTATTGAGCCAGTTACAGGTTGTTGTGTAATTATTGTAGTTGTAATAATTATAATTTATCCTTGATTAAACACAAGGAGGGTCCGTTTCTGGATTGATATATTTACGTGCTTATGTAGTAGGTAGGAAGTGACGAAGTGCCCCATGGCTCTTCGTGGAATGAATGACTAAAAAACTAAATTCTAATCAGATTTTGATGTGATAAAGGAATTTCTCGCTAAGATAACGCGAAATGAACTCACCAGTCGTAACGAGCATATTGGAAATCACCAATTCGCAAATATTTAAATACTAAAGTCATCATTATTTAGTGGTGTGTAATAGTAAACCGATAATTAACGTATTGAAAATGACTCCATAGTGGCATTCTAGCAGGGTTAGTAGCTATTATTCCATTATCTATTATTTATTATAAGACTAAATCACTCTAGTTATTTAATTAACATTAGTGCCATCAAAAAGGGATATCATTTGTAACATAATAAAATGAAATTTCGATGATTTTATACTTTTGACTTAAGTCCAATACAAATGTAATACTCAAACTGTATTTAATTTGCCCTTTACATTTGTCCAGTACTATTCATACCTTCAACACCTAGGACAGTCATATAATTATGTACTATTATAGGCATAAATGATTCATATAATTTTTGTATTATAGCATGTAACATTATTTACATTTTTAATGCGTGGTCTTACATTTGCAATAAATAATGTGATTTGGTTAGTTAAGCTGAGTCATCTAATGACTACCGTTATTTATTAATCATTGGTAAAGGAAAATTATCCTATGATCATGTGATCACGGCGTGACAGTGAAGCTACGAAAATGAGAAAAATGAAAATAAATGGGATGAAGAGAAAAGAATATAAAAAATATTTTGTTTACAATTAAATATTGTTATTTAGTAGTAATACTTTACTGAATAATACGTTATTTATTGTGGTCCATTTACTGTAAATATATTTCTATATGATATACATTATTCTATTCAAATAAATAATCGTAGGTAAGAGGCAAGGATGCGTAGTAATTGCTTTGATTTTGAAAAAGAAATCAAAATTTTGAGAAATAAAACTTTTATTTATAATATAGCTGTATATTTGTTAAAATTATGAATATATGTGATGCCAAAAATTAGCAAATTTTTGAAAAAAAACAAAAAACATTACAATGTCTTCTAAATTTTTTATTATTATTATTATTATTATAGTACTTTATACTCCAGGCCACTAAGGAAAAATAGGAAATAGTTATTCTGAAATATGGTACAGTTTTTTTTGGGGGGGGGGGGGAATGTCCGGTGCAACACACTAACATTCCCCCAGGAGAAGGGGGTTAACGCAAGGGGGAGCAGTTTAGAATAGAAAAAAAAAATGTATTCAGGGACAAAGTCCCCTATGAATAACAATAGAGCCCAGATAACAGGTTTATATCTCGCAAGTAAAAATAAGTATTACATTATAAAAATTAAATATTTATACATATAAATAAAAAAAATGACCTGTATATGTAAACTAAAATGTGAGCTTTTGTAGGAAAAAATAAGAATAATAACTTAAGATTATTTAACTGCGTTTAGCAAATTAAATCATAGATAGATCTATATACTAACAAAACAATCACAACAATATATATAACCTCGATATGATGAAAACTAGTGGAAAAAGTACAAACTTTTAAATTTACAATAGTAAAAAAAAGTAAAAGTATGAAAAAATGAATAACTAAATCGTTCCCGAACTAGCAAAGTTCTGCCTGGATGGTGAGGATGTGTCGGAATAGGAGCGTTTTAAAGGTTTGTAGGGATCAGCCATGACGAATATTAGCAGGTAGAGAAATGTAGAGCGTAAAAACAAGAACAAAACAAAGAAGGAACAGTCATATGTTCTGCTTTGTGGGCCAAAATATTAAGGTCACAGAGAGGGGATATTGTGCTCCGGGAGTTGACTAGCTTTAGGATTGGAAATGTAAAATACTGTATTTATAAAGAGGGTAATGAGAATTAATGGTTTGTATAAGGAATGAGCTAAGCAAATATGTGATCAATATATAAGAAAGAGGGGAAGAGGTAGACTCAAGACCTTGAGTAGACTAATTAACTCAAGGTAGAAGTGGATGAATGGAAGCTGCACGATGTCCCGAAGACAAATCTAACAAAGCAGCTCGATCCCTGGGCTACGCCTGAGGGAAGAGTGAGGGAAGCAGATTAAGGGTTGATTAAGGAAAGTAACTGCTTGTAAACGGTTAGAGAGAAATTAATGAATCCAGCGCATACGGTGAGTGATTTTAACTTAGAAAGAAAGAGTAAATGGTCGATGGTATTAAACGCTTTGAAGAAATCTAGGAGAAGAAGGACTGTCAGTTTTTGTTGATCAATAGCGAGATGAATGCCACTAGTGAAGATTGTGTGGAGTAATGAGTGGTGGAAAGAGGATTCGAAAGAATCGTAAGTTTGGACTGCTGAAGGAAATTCGGGATGGGGCTGTTTTTTCTGGTGGCTTGAGAGGTTAGAAAGGAGATCTGGTGGCAATATAGGATTAGTGATATAGGATGGGGATCAGTGAAGTGGGGTTAGGATGTTTTTAGGGGTTGGTCTAAGGATTTTTCCAGTAATTTGGGAAAAAAGTTTTTCGGGGGAAAACATTATATGGATAATAACCTGACCGTTAATGAATGGAAGTCACGGTTTTATTATCTTGACCGGTATTCCGTCAGGACAACAGGACCACTGGCGAGCTCGTATTACGACGGCTTTAAAGCCGGTAGGAGAGAAACGGTTAAAATATAAGTCACTGCTATTAAATAAGGGCTCGGAAGATCTACCGAATGGAGGAAATGGCGAAATGGTTAAGGAGGCAGATACAAATTAAGATTTTAGGTTATCAGGTTAAACTTTGAATACCTCAGAGAATTACTGGACAAGGAACAGTGGGGGCGTTTTCAAAGGAGTCGCCATTTGGAGTTGGAATCAGAAGCAGTAGAGAGGGCTACATGAAAGTAATTGTACTTCGCCCGTGGGATTGTCATCTGGATCAAGTTGTGGAGTACCCTAAACGTCCGGTATTCATCTGCAAACCTTGTTCGTCTGAAGCGTTTTTGGGCAGCCTCACTTTATCTTTGCAAATCCCTGAACGTAGAGCAGGCTGGCGATGGAAAGTAGACGTTTTACAAGGTAAAGAGGCATGGATATCAAGGATATTAAAGAGGTTGGTAGTGAGGATGTCAACCATGGAGTCAATTGTGGAGTAGAGAGTATAGTTCCAATCCCCAGGGCTCCAAGATCCGGTAGAATTTTTCAATAGTTTTAAGGTAAAGACATTCATATTGCATTTTAGGATGAAAAGATGGGATTTGGATATTAGAGGATATTCGCATGAAATCATGAGTGGACAGGAATGTGACAGGCAGAAAAGGGGAGAGAATATTTGCAGAGGAGTCGTCCAATAAGAGATTGGTATTTGGTTCATCCAAGATAATAATATTTGAAAAGAGAGGAACAAAATTGTAGCGAGTTTATTAAAAAATTGGCTTAAAGGGCATTTAAGGAAGACGATACGTTACAGCATATATGACAGCTACAGGTAATCTTGACGATAAAAAACTGAATATGCGGAAGGTCGGATGGGGGGAAAAGGTGAAGGCTTCCGGTCTTTAGGCTGTCATATACATACAAACCCACGCTACTGACTCGGTTATGGAGGAGAAGGGTATAGTTAGTAAGGGTGACAGCTTAGGAAGGAATATAAGGTTTAAGCCATGTTTCGGGGCCAGAGATAGTATGGAAAAAGTTTTTGATGAAATATAAAAACAATTCATCACAATACCAGATGGGGATTGGAAATTTATCTGACAGGCAGTTAACACATTAGTCACACTGAGCAGGAGTATTGGGAGATCCACAGCATACCGGCAGGAAGACGCTAGGGCAACAACGACAGTCTCGAAAATTGTAAATATGATGAAATAAATGAAAAATAGATTCATGGAGAGAGATATATACACATTGATGTTCCGATTGTAAGAAATATATAAAAAAATATTATGGAAAGTTTTTTTAATTTATACTGAAAAGTCATGTAAACAAAATTTTCTATAAACATGTTCATATTAATTGCTTCTGTTGAGTCAATGGCTTAGGAGATAGTAAGTGCCAAAACGGTAGAATTTTTATTAAATCCGTCTATTCTTGAGAAAAAAATTAATAATGAACGAAACAAAAGATTTTCAATACATACATCAATACAAGTAAACCAAATTTTGGATCTTCATAATTTTTTTTTCTGATCGTCGTATTTTGGTCTTCGTTACCTGGACAATTATAAAGATAAACAACCTTCTAAATTGTAGCACCATTTATTTTCTCCAATATACCAGACTATCCCAAGACATTTTTCTATAGTCTACGTGGTCTGGTTTACAGTTTTAAGTACTAAATGTAGATCTACTGCTAACAAATATCTTCCCATGAATTGGTCATTTTATATAATTAGCTATTCTTACAAGTTATACCTCTGATCGAAAGTGAAGCTTCAATACCTGACAAGTAAGACGATGTGCTGCTCAGGGGTAACAATGAGGCGTAAGATAAGCGTATCGGACTTAGATTCAATCAAGCAGGGGATCCAATTTGTACAAATGACACGGTGTTACGGCTACGGATTGTCTGCCCTGGCCAGGGAAAGGTGGCAGCCTCTCTGAGTTAATTAGTCGGACCTAAGGTAATCAGACTTGTGGTGACGGAGGCCACTTAGTTGTAATTACAGGGCTGTATGCAGCACTTGTCGTTGATTGGTCGACCGCTGTGATGAGCACCGCTTGCAAACTTTCAATGCCGTACGTACGGTCCATACCTGTCCGTTTGTACTCTATACTCCCCTCGTTTGTCCAAAGCGACTTGACCCTTGAAGGTACTCAATCAACTGAGCACAACATCCGTGAAAAGTTACATCGTATTCGCTAAAATTATACTTTCTTATTCATAAGCAGTCAAAGGACACTTATAAGAATTTCAAAATGAATTAAAGTTCATTTTATAACCCTCCATTAATATTATCTCAGGAGGGTAACTGACTCGAAATGTTCTTCAAGGAAGCAAGCAAAGGTGCCTTATTTGGCAGAGCTCCAAAGTAGATCAGGCTAAGCAATTTATTTTTTCAAGTCTCATTTTTTCAATTGATGGCAAATTTGAATAATTCTCTTGAATCTGATTCTAATTTTTAAAAATTAAATTTTAAATGTCAACTAAAGGAGCCGTTTCAGCTTTCGGGTCATTTACCCTAGCGGTTCTAGTACACAATTTTGTCTTTTTAAAATATTTCATAATGACATTGTAGGATGTATGCGTGCTATTTGAGGAGTAGTTTTGCAATAAAAATTTAGACAATGAAAAATTTCTTTGTTTATCTCAGTATCTAAGCATCTATTCTAATCGCCTACCTGTAAGGGGTATAGTAATAGAAAGAGGACTAGACTGATTTCTGGAAACTAATTTAAAACAAAATGAAACTATAGCCTGTGTTAGGAGCAAGCACATATTGCAGTCAGACCGTGGCGGAGAGTAACATTAGCTTTTGCCTGGTATATCTGTGGTGATTGGAATTTTTTTTCTTTCCTTCCATACCCCTTTAAATTTACATATAATTATAGATCCTCAGGCGAGTAATTGGAATTGTATACGGGTACGAATGTTATCAGTTCGTATTAAGTAATTGGAATTATCAATAGGTACAAATGTGAACTGTACATATCGAGTGATTGGTATTGTCTATAGGGTCAAATGTAAAATATACATATTGTGTGAGTGTGATTGTATATACGCACGAGTGTGAACTGTACATATTGAGTAACTGGAGTTGTATATAGGTACAAATTTGAGGTGTATATATTTAGTGAGTAAAATCTTATAAGGGTGAAAAAGTGAACTGCACATATCACGTGAAAGGGTATTAGTACAAATGAAGTGATTGCTATTGTCTATAGGGTCAAATGTGAACTGTACATCTTGAGTGATTGGAATTGCATATAGGGTTGAATGTGAACTGTACAAATTGAGTAATTGAAATTTTATATCGGTACAAATGTGAACTGTACATATTGAGTGATTGTATATACACACGAGAGTGAACTGTACATAATGAGTGATTGTATATACACACGAGAGTGAACTGTACATAATGAGTAATTGGAATTGTATATAGGTACAAGTGTGAGCTGTACACATTGAGTAATTGAAATTGTATATTGGTACAAGTGTGAGCTGTACACATTGAGTAATTGAAATTGTATATATGTACAGATGTGAACCGTACATACTGAGTTATTGTGATTATATATAGGTACAAATGTGTAATATACATGTTGATTGATTGGAATTATATATAGATGCAAATGTAAACTGTGCATATTGAGTGATTGGAATTGTCTATAAGGTCAAATGTGAACTGTACATATTGTGTGAGTGTGATTGTATGTATGTAGTAGATTAAACTGTACATATTGAGTGAGTAAAGTAAGTAGTCGGAAGACGTAAAGTTGGGAGTGAACTTTATATATCGCTTGACAGCAATCACATAATGCTACAGGTGAGAGCTGTACATAATGAGTAATTGGACTTGTTTATAGGTTCTAATAGTAATTGTACATATTGAGTGATTGGAATTGTATATAGGTACAAAGGTGAAATGTTCAAACTGAGTGATTGGAATTGCATATAGGGTTGAATGTGAACTGTACAAATTGAGTGATTGGAATTGTATATATGTACAGATGTGAACTGTACATATTAAGTAATTAGTATTGTTTATAGGGTCAAATGTGAACTGTACATATTGAGTGAGTAAAGTAAGTAGTCGGAAGACGTAAAGTTGGGAGTGAACTTTATATATCGCTTGACAGCAATCACATAATGCTACAGGTGAGAGCTGTACATAATGAGTAATTGGACTTGTTTATAGGTTCTAATAGTAATTGTACATATTGATTGATCGGTATTGTCTGTAGGGTCTAACGTGAACTGTGCATATTGAGTGATTGGAATTGTATATAGGTACAAATGTGAACTGTACATATTGAGTAATTGGTATTGTCTATAAGGTCAAATCTGAACTGTACATATTGTGTGAGTGTGATTGTATGTATGTAGTAGATTAAACTGTACATATTGAGTAAGTAAAGTAAGTAGTCGGAAGTCGTAAAGTTGGAAGTGAACTTTATATATCGCTTGACAGCAATCACATAATGCTACAGGTAAGAGCTGTACATAATGAGTAATTGGACTTGTTTATAGGTTCTAATAGTAATTGTACATATTGATTGATCGGTATTGTCTGTAGGGTCTAACGTGACCTGTGCATATTGAGTGATTGGAATTGTATATAGGTACAAATGTGAACTGTACATATTGAGTAATTGGTATTGTCTATAAGGTCAAATGTGAACTGTACATATTGTGTGACTGTGATTGTATGTATGTAGTAGATTAAACTGTACATATTGTGTGAGTGTGATTGTATGTATGTAGTAGATTAAACTGTACATATTGTGTGAGTGTGATTGTATGTATGTAGTAGATTAAACTGTACATATTGTGTGAGTGTGATTGTATGTATGTAGTAGATTAAACTGTACATATTGTGTGAGTGTGATTGTATGTAAGTAGTAGATTAAACTGTACATATTGAGTAAGTAAAGTAAGTTGTCGGAAGTCGTAAACTCGGAAGTGAACTTTATATATCGCTTGACAGCAATCGCATAATGCTACAGGTGAGAGCTGTACATAATGAGTAATTGGACTTGTTTATAGGTTCTAATAGTAATTGTACATATTGATTGATCGGTATTGTCTGTAGGGTCTAACGTGAACTGTGCATATTGAGTGATTGGAATTGTATATAGGTACAAATGTGAACTGTACATATTGAGTAATTGGTATTGTCTATAAGGTCAAACGTGAACTGTACATATTGTGTGACTGTGATTGTATGTATGTAGTAGATTAAACTGTACATATTGAGTAAGTAAAGTAAGTTGTCGGAAGTCGTAAACTCGGAAGTGAACTTTATATATCGCTTGACAGCAATCGCATAATGCTACAGGTGAGAGCTGTACATAATGAGTAATTGGACTTGTTTATAGGTTCTAATAGTAATTGTAAATATTGATTGATCGGTATTGTCTGTAGGGTCTAACGTGAACTGTGCATATTGAGTGATTGGAATTGTATATAGGTACAAATGTGAACTGTACATATTGAGCAATTGGTATTGTCTATAAGGTCAAACGTGAACTGTACATATTGTGTGACTGTGATTGTGTGTATGTAGTAGATTAAACTGTACATATTGTGTGAGTGTGATTGTATGTATGTAGTAGATTAAACTGTACATATTGTGTGAGTGTGATTGTATGTATGTAGTAGATTAAACTGTACATATTGTGTGAGTGTGATTGTATGTATGTAGTAGATTAAACTGTACATATTGAGTAAGTAAAGTAAGTTGTCGGAAGTCGTAAACTTGGAAGTGAACTTTATATATCGCTTGACAGCAATCGCATAATGCTACAGGTGAGAGCTGTACATAATGAGTAATTGGACTTGTTTATAGGTTCTAATAGTAATTGTACATATTGATTGATCGGTATTGTCTGTAGGGTCTAACGTGAACCGTGCATATTGAGTAATTGGTATTGTCTATAAGGTCAAACGTGAACTGTACATATTGTGTGAGTGTGATTGTATGTATGTAGTAGATTAAACTGTACATATTGTGTGAGTGTGAATGTATGTATGTAGTAGATTAAACTGTACATATTGAGTAAGTAAAGTAAGTTGTCGGAAGTCGTAAACTTGGAAGTGAACTTTATATATCGCTTGACAGCAATCGCATAATGCTACAGGTGAGAGCTGTACATAATGAGTAATTGGACTTGTTTATAGGTTCTAATAGTAATTGTACATATTGATTGATCGGTATTGTCTGTAGGGTCTAACGTGAACTGTGCATATTGAGTGATTGGAATTGTATATAGGTACAAATGTGAACTGTACATATTGAGTAATTGGTATTGTCTATAAGGTCAAACGTGAACTGTACATATTGTGTGACTGTGATTGTATGTATGTAGTAGATTAAACTGTACATATTGTGTGAGTGTGATTGTATGTATGCAGTAGATTAAACTGTACATATTGTGTGAGTGTGATTGTATGTATGTAGTAGATTAAACTGTACATATTGAGTAAGTAAAGTAAGTTGTCGGAAGTCGTAAACTTGGAAGTGAACTTTATATATCGCTTGACAGCAATCGCATAATGCTACAGGTGAGAGCTGTACATAATGAGTAATTGGACTTGTTTATAGGTTCTAATAGTAATTGTACATATTGATTGATCGGTATTGTCTATAGGGTCTAACGTGAACCGTGCATATTGAGTAATTGGTATTGTCTATAAGGTCAAACGTGAACTGTACATATTGTGTGAGTGTGATTGTATGTATGTAGTAGATTAAACTGTACATATTGTGTGAGTGTGATTGTATGTATGTAGTAGATTAAACTGTACATATTGAGTAAGTAAAGTAAGTTGTTGGAAGTCGTAAACTCGGAAGTGAACTTTATATATCGCTTGACAGCAATCGCATAATGCTACAGGTGAGAGCTGTACATAATGAGTAATTGGACTTGTTTATAGGTTCTAATAGTAATTGTACATATTGATTGATCGGTATTGTCTGTAGGGTCTAACGTGAACTGTGCATATTGAGTGATTGGAATTGTATATAGGTACAAATGTGAACTGTACATATTGAGTAATTGGTATTGTCTATAAGGTCAAACGTGAACTGTACATATTGTGTGACTGTGATTGTATGTATGTAGTAGATTAAACTGTACATATTGTGTGAGTGTGATTGTATGTATGTAGTAGATTAAACTGTACATATTGAGTAAGTAAAGTAAGTAGTCGGAAGTCGTAAAGTCGGAATTGAACTTTATATATCGCTTGACAGCAATCGCATAATGCTACAGGTGAGAACTGTACATAATGAGTAATTGGACTTGTTTATAGGTTCTAATAGTAATTGTACATATTGATTGATCAGTATTGTCTGTAGGGTCTAACGTGAACTGTGCATATTGAGTGATTGGAATTGTATATAGGTACAAATGTGAACTGTACATATTGAGTAATTGGTATTGTCTATAAGGTCAAACGTGAACTGTACATATTGTGTGACTGTGATTGTATGTATGTAGTAGATTAAACTGTACATATTGTGTGAGTGTGATTGTATGTATGTAGTAGATTAAACTGTACATATTGAGTAAGTAAAGTAAGTAGTCGGAAGTCGTAAAGTCGGAAGTGAACTTTATATATCGCTTGACAGCAATCGCATAATGCTACAGGTGAGAACTGTATATAATGAGTAATTGGACTTGTTTATAGGTTCTAATAGTAATTGTACATATTGATTGATCGGTATTGTCTGTAGGGTCAAACGTGAACTGTGCATATTGAGTGATTGGAATTGTATATAGGTACAAATGTGAACTGTACATATTGAGTAATTGGTATTGTCTATAAGGTCAAACGTGAACTGTACATATTGTGTGACTGTGATTGTATGTATGTAGTAGATTAAACTGTACATATTGTGTGAGTGTGATTGTATGTATGTAGTAGATTAAACTGTACATATTGTGTGAGTGTGATTGTATGTATGTAGTAGATTAAACTGTACATATTGTGTGAGTGTGATTGTATGTATGTAGTAGATTAAACTGTACATATTGAGTAAGTAAAGTAAGTTGTCGGAAGTCGTAAACTTGGAAGTGAACTTTATATATCGCTTGACAGCAATCGCATAATGCTACAGGTGAGAGCTGTACATAATGAGTAATTGGACTTGTTTATAGGTTCTAATAGTAATTGTACATATTGATTGATCGGTATTGTCTGTAGGGTCTAACGTGAACTGTGCATATTGAGTGATTGGAATTGTATATAGGTACAAATGTGAACTGTACATATTGAGTAATTGGTATTGTCTATAAGGTCAAACGTGAACTGTACATATTGTGTGACTGTGATTGTATGTATGTAGTAGATTAAACTGTACATATTGTGTGAGTGTGATTGTATGTATGTAGTAGATTAAACTGTACATATTGTGTGAGTGTGATTGTATGTATGTAGTAGATTAAACTGTACATATTGAGTAAGTAAAGTAAGTTGTCGGAAGTCGTAAACTTGGAAGTGAACTTTATATATCGCTTGACAGCAATCGCATAATGCTACAGGTGAGAGCTGTACATACTGAGTAATTGGACTTGTTTATAGGTTCTAATAGTAATTGTACATATTGATTGATCGGTATTGTCTATAGGGTCTAACGTGAACCGTGCATATTGAGTAATTGGTATTGTCTATAAGGTCAAACGTGAACTGTACATATTGTGTGAGTGTGATTGTATGTATGTAGTAGATTAAACTGTACATATTGTGTGAGTGTGATTGTATGTATGTAGTAGATTAAACTGTACATATTGAGTAAGTAAAGTAAGTAGTCGGAAGTCTTAAAGTCGGAAGTGAACTTTATATATCGCTTGACAGCAATCGCATAATGCTACAGGTGAGAACTGTATATAATGAGTAATTGGACTTGTATATAGGTTCAAAACTTTGAGTAGACAGAATTTCAGAAGTGAAAAGGTGAATCTAAGCTAACTAAGTAAATTCTGGAACATACCTAAACTTAATTATCATCGATTTAAAGCTTATTAAACAGAAAAGTGGGGAATCTGTAGTCCAGTAGGAGGCTGATTAAAAAAATCCTGAATACTCCACGATTTTACGAAAAACCGAGTTTGGCGTAATTTATCCGCTTAAAAGCCTACAAATGGTTTATTTAAAGACAAACTTTTTTTAATGTAAATTTTGTCTTGATTACGATTCTGCAACACGGAATCACCTAATCTAAATTATTTTTTAGTTATCATTCCCTATTCAACAAACAAACGTGACGGCCTTTAAAAATTTTCAATTTACTCCTTCCCTGAATTATCATAGTATAAATTAACTTTTCGTTTGCATTTGAGGTCCATTATCCCTTCCTGAAGTTTCGGACATCATTTACGTGTACATTCTGTGATCGAATCTGTAGTGTACGTACTGTGAGTGGAGTTGTCTTTAGGCACAGATGTGCAATGTACGTAGTAAGTGAGTAGAATTATATACAGGTACGAATGTGAACTGCAAAGACAAACTCGCAATACCCCAATAAATGTTTTTTACTCCATTACGACTACGGTTTAACTCGTAAAAGGAAATGGGAGGTGGAGTTATGACTGGTTAGTTATGGAGATATGACTAAACTATCGGCAGTTACTAAAAAGTTACTTTGTAAAAGAATCATTATTTTTGAAAGAGGAATAATTAGTGTGGACGCTCATTCACATGAATAGCTCATCAAACTCAACATCTAATGTTTCGGATCGATCTACAGAAAGCGTGAAACCATTCATTATTTTCCTGATTACTTTATCATTTCACATATCGAATGAATTATTTAACTGTTACATCAGAGCCCAAAGTTGTTGTTTATTACTCATCATTGTAATTTAAATTGTAAATATTTCTATAATATTTTAAATAGTCTTATCCATACTGAAAACATTTTTATTTAATTTTTAAATATTTATTTTGCTATTTTTATTTATATTTCCTTTTATTTAATTTTGTAAATAAGTATTTTTTTCCTTTTTATTTTTTTTTTATACTGTTAAAAAAATTTGTATGCATATTCATTGTGTTTTGTACTGTAGTATTTTAGGTTAGGTTCAGGGTAATTAAATTATAGATGTTAACATTAACCGTTCTAAGGAACACTTCTTTATTTGGTTTTAAAAGAAACAAAATACAACACATAAATATCGGTAAGAACTGAGAGAGAGATTTTTATAAGTCCTTCTATTTCCACACTCGCCACTTGATTATCCACAACAAACACAATCTCACAAAAAGCTCCAGTTAAGTTAATCCGTTAGGGTTAAGTTAATACGTCAGCACTGGACGGACGAAACCTCAGCGATCAATAAGGCCGTTACAGTTTTAATCAATACAATTTGACATGGAAGGATACTGGAATATGTGATAACAAGTTAAATTGTAACTCATATTCTAAATAATTTTTTCTTATTCTTCTTCAAATTTTAAAACAACTTTCTTTTTCAAAGATGACATTTTTACGTGGACATGTTGTCATTGGCGACCTTTGGTTATCTATCAGGGACAGTCTGGGTAGTGAAAAATTGATACACACCAATTGTGGTCACGCAACCTAAGACATTGCATAGCTCCACCGTCAGTTCCCTTTCATTCTTGAAAATTCATTCACTTCATCTCATTCAATTACACGTCATCAAGCATTCAAATATCAATTTGTGATTCACTACTGAAGAGAACAGATCTTAATTTGAAAGTTTCTTGAAGCTACTGTGATGTTTCAAAACGTAAAAATCAAATTTCTCAACATTTTAAATAACGCGATTTGAATATTGATTACTTTGACGAATGCAAAACTTAAAATTGGGTCACATATATGTCTTTAACTAGACGTTAAAGTCCGAGGAATGATTAATTGATTATAGTTATTCCTTTCATCATGGACCTTACTTATTTATTACTATTCATTATTTTCGATCTTTAGGATAATCAAATACAGATTTAAGGTATAATCTTAAACGAAAAATAAACCATTGATATCGGGACAGACAGAATTATAAAATCCATTTCTATTCTGTTGGTTCCAACCACATTGCTATTTTGAATTCCATTTAATGTACTTTGGAATCACTGTGGTGAACATATCTCTTACCTTTTTTTTTATTTTTTAAATTGATTCCTTTATTGTGCTTTAATAAGGCAATTTAAAGGCAATAAGTAATTAAGATAAATGCTCCCATTCATACAATATTTACAGACAGCCCAGAGACCTCCCAAATCCACATGCGAAGAGAAAGCGGAGTCTTGGGAAGTCCCCCACGCTCCTCCGTCAGCCGTGTCACCTGATACTACCCAGTGGAGGCTGGCCAAGAGCGCGAGAGCCACCTACGCTCAGGACATGATTGGAGAAACTGGCCATTGCCAGGACTCCCACTGTCACGCGATTATAGCAGGTCACGAGGCCACTGCCGTTTCAGTCTCCAAGGAGGATTATGAGTGGCACAGTGCAATGACTGTACTACAGGATTAGGGTGGTTAAAAAGGCTACTGTGGAATTTCATAAACTTGGCAGGGATGAGTTCTAGAATGTAGGATATATTAAGGTCGTTATGAAGGGTTTTGTTGCTGACATAATAAGGGGAATTTACTATTGCTCTCAGGACTTTGATTGAAAGGATTGGATACGCTTGATGTTCGACTTTTTTGCTGTCCCCCATAGCTCTATTCCGTATGTCCAGATTGGTTTAAGTATAACTTTGTAGATTAGTAGTTTATTTTCTATTGAGAGATGGGATGTCCTTTGAAGTAGTCTGTACAGTTGTCCAAAGCGGCTGTTTAGTTCCTGTCTTTTTAGTCTCGTATGTGGGTTCCAGGTCAGTCGTTTGTCGAGATCTCTTACCTTAAGAAAAAATCAGGATTTCAGATCGATTGAATATGTTTTACGAATCTTAGAGCATATGAAACAGAACAATTATTTTCAGATAAATACATTGCCGAATTCAAACAAGCTGTGAGGAATGATTACAATTAAACATCACAATTTTTAATTGATAATAACTTATATATTTATACGAAGCAATAATAGTTTGTATACTTCATTTCAGCATGTATTATATATTATACACAGATAATATCTTATAATCATATAGATATATCTTCAAATCATATAATACCCTTACACAAAAAAAATATATCCTAAAACTGGTAACTACAATTGATAATGATAATTATCATGAAACAAATTTAAACTATTTAAACCTAGAAAACAAAAACAATAATAACTGTATATACTTAAAGTGTTCTCTTACATATTTATATTGTGTTTAACATTAAATTCATATAGTTATAGTGCACCCGTGCTAACATTCTAAGAACTATGAATCACCCCTTTGCTGACTCTTATTTAAACCCCGTGAGAATCAGAGAAGGAGGTCAGTCTATTGTATCTCATTAGCCCGTCACTATGCTAGATTAGATCTGTATATTACCATGTCATTTATGTTTGTTATTCAAAATAAATCTTTTTAAAAAGTCTTGTGTGCTTTGAAGATATTTAACTGGCGCCCGAACGTGGGACTTGGGAGGAATTTTGAAGGTATTTAAAGTAACTTTGCGGAGCTTAGAATCGTGTGTAATACCGAAATCAAGCAGCATAACTACTTCTCTCCGTCTTGAGGAAGATTGCCACTGCGTATACAAGTATAGCAAGCATTCTCCACGACTACAGAGGTATCTTTCAACTTTCTGAAGATTTTCAAATCTTATCACCCGAGTTTCAAAACTATTTGTTGAGACTTCGCAGCACCAAGGAAGAAGATTTTTCCACTGAAGACAACATACTTGATGGTAATTATAAGTAATTATAAGTTTATTGTATGTCAAATTTACAGGATAGATTAAACCAATTAAGACAAGTATATACAACTTTTAATCTAGATAATATTGATCAATTACTATTAGAAAATACAAATTCAGAGATGGCTATGGAAATAAAAGATCATGATTTTAAATTAATTCCGGAATATGATGGTGATCCTTTACAATTAGTAGATTTTATTAGAAATACAAAATTTGTGTATGACTTATATTGTAAAGATGATAACCAATATAAAGATATAAACCATTCAAAATTAGTATTAACTTTATTAACTAAGCTAAAAGGAAAAGCAAAAATTGCAACCTATGATAAGGAATTCACTAGTGTGACAGAAATTTTAACATTCCTTAAACGTAAATATCAAGATACGCGAACGAGAGAGCAATTAATATCAGAAATACTCAATACTAAATCGTACCATAACGAAAACCCACATGATTACTTAGAAAGATTAGGTAAGAAAAGATGCGATTTATATGCTCGCGTGTATGCCGACTCGGAAATAGTGAATAAACAGTCGGAAATGGAAAGATACGACAAACAGATATCACATCACACCGTTCATAATTTACATCCCTCGCTTACTGATTTTATTTATCATATTAAATTCGAGACAATCGAAGATATTGACGAAATCTTAAGAAATAACGCTGCGCACATTGTGCATCGGGTGTACGGTCCGGGTAGTCGAAAAGACAAACACCACCAACCACACAAATCGAATTATAAAGGCAAAAATTTCGATCCAAATTACAAACATAAATATGAAAAACAATTTCAAAAACAACCTCATGAACAAAAACAAGATTATCAACATCAACAAAACCAAAATTATAAAAGTTATCAAAATGCACAACCAAATTATCACAATTACCCAAATAATCAACAAAATTATCAAAAACCTATTCATAATCAATCATGGGATCCAAAATCTCAACATAGATTCTTTAATAAACCTCCATCCGGAAATTGGAGAAATAATCAACAAAAAGTAGATCCACCACAACAAAATGATTCAAATACGGTTTCGATGAGAACTGTTTCTAATCGCGTACATTACGCCGAGGATGAGAGAGATGAACAAATTAGAATATTAACTGAAAGAGTAAAACAACTTGAAACTAATAAAGATATTTTTTTAGACCAAGGTCCGAACAAAGGAGAACCACCGGATCGAATGTAATTAAAATAAGTGACGAAGTTAATTTTTTAAATAATTTACCACAGCTCTTGGATAAAGAAAATAATAAATGGTTAATTGACACAGGAGCAACAAAAAATTATATTTGTCCCCAAGCAATTCCGAAAGATGCTAAAATAAACATAGAAAACTTCGCGATAAAAACCCCTACAGGACGAGCAGAAGGAACACAAAGTGTAAACCTCAACCTGCAAAATCTGATAGGAATTAATCAAGAAGTAAAGTTCTTAGTTTATCCTATTAGTTCACGGTTTGATATTTTACTTGGGTACGAAACAATGAAAATGTTAAAAACTAATATAAATTTAGAAGACATGGAAATAAAAATAATGGGAATAAAATACAAACTTGAAAGAGACGAAATGTTTCATATCGAAGATACTAATGAAATTAAAAATGTTATAAGACACGAACACATAGCAGATGCTTTATCAAGAAATATAAATGAAGTAAACCACACGGAACCAGAGGATATGGATATTGATGATGTAGATATTGATATTGATGTATTTATTGATGACATATTACAAAATCAAGAAGAAGCTGCTGAAAAAACAACAGAATATGAAGCAATTATGGAGGAATTAATAAATATTCCATCTACAGCGGAAAATGCAGAAAATCAATCAGATCTAGAAACTATTCATTCACAAGAATCCAGCAATGAACAAACTTGGATATGTGAACCAGATAAATGTATAAATGTAGAAAAAAATCAAATTATTATCATTAGAGGAAACAAAGAAGACATGAAGTTCTCTAAGCCATTTGGAAACAAGAGAAGATACGAACTCATCATTAACAGGAAAGATGACTTGCAAACTCTACTCTACCAGATCGTAGAACCGGACAAGACTTACGGAATTTTCTGTTCACCGAACATAAAAACTTTAGAAAAAACTTACGATGAATACTTTAAAGAGATTCAAAATATAATAGAAAACGAATTCCCTTCTGTAAGAATAAAACGTTATTTTAACTTTATCAATGACGTAGAAAATGTAAATGAACAACGCGAAACTATTGAAAACTATCATTTAGGAAAAACTAAACATCGTGGAATATTAGAAACTTTTGAAAAATTAAAAAAACAAGTTTATTTCCCCAATATGAAAGACAAAATTACAGAATACATTAATAAATGTGAAATTTGTAAAAAATCAAAGTATGATAGAAAACCTATCAAAACTAAATTTCAACAAACCCCAACACCAGAAAAACCTTTTCGAGAATTAATGATTGACATTTTGAAGTATGAAAGGAAAATAATATTTACTGCTGTTGATACTTTCTCAAAAAGATTGTTCGCACAAGTTATTCCAACACACAATGCAATCAATATTTGTGATTGTTTACAAAATTATTTATCTCATTATCCTACGCCAGTACAGATCTCATTAGATCAAGGCACAGAAATGAAAAACAATTTAGTTAAACAATTTTGTGACCACAATGATATTTTATTACATTATACATCCACTAATCACTCAAATTCTTTGGGATTATTAAATAGAGTTCATTTAACACTAAGCGAATTACTAAGACTTATCTCGCATGAGAGAAAATCTTATTCATTTGAACAAAAATTAAAACTTGCAATTATTGCGTACAATAATACCTTAAATAACAATCTAAAATTAACACCCAATGAAATCACTTTCGGATTTATAAAAGAAAATAACAACAACAAAAATATTAGTATAACAGAACTATACGTACAAAAGTATCATAAAGATTTACAACTTTTGCATGAATTAGCTCACACAAAAATTAATGAAGAAAAGATAAAGCGTACAGAAAAATTAAATAAAAATCGGGAAGATCCACCTGAATTAATAAATCAAGAATTTATCAAAGATACTCAATCGAAGATTAAAAGTAGAGACAAATTCAGAAAAGTAAATGTGTTAATCCAAGGCGCTAGGCAATTAACAACACATGTTGATAACGTTAGGAGACCCAACAAACGTAAAAAGAGGAAACATTTTGTTTCAGATGAAGATTCACTACATGTCAATAATTCTGATACTTCATCTTCAGAAGATTCTGACGATAAAAGTAGTAGATCTCACTAACTCTCCAGGAATTCTCCATTATTCTGTAAATAATATTAGAGTAGTTAATCAATATTATGAAACTTATCATTTTTATAATTTAAGTTTATTAGAAGTAGAAATAATAAATATTGAAGATCATGTTACTAACTTTAGATCACATAAAATGTATCATTTGCTAAAAGATTTAACAAACGAAGTTTTTGAACAATTTCAATTAATGCAACAAAGAGATATTAAAAATCGTCACAGACGAGGCTTGATAAATGGTCTAGGTAATGTTATTAGTTGGATAACAGGTAATATGAATAATGACGACAAGGAATACTACGATAAAATAATTTCAAATGTAGAACAAAATAATTATAAGATTGAACATAACATCGAAAATTCTGTCAATATTAATAAACGTCTGATTGAGGATTACCAGAATGAAATCAAAACAATTAATAAAAATTTCATAATTAATAGACAAAATTTCGAATCGCTAGGACAAAATGAAAAAGCTTATGACTTATATATTCACATCATGCATTTATTAAATAAAATTAAAGATTTAACTTTATCTTTAGAATTTTGTAAGCTTGGAATTGTTCACACCAATTTAATGATTGATGTAATAAAAAATCTACCAAGTAACATAAAACTAATCTCAGATAATACTGAAATTCTATGGACAAATAGTAAAATCTTTTGTTCAACTCATCACAATATAATCCATACTTTTATCAAATTACCAATTCATGATGAATCCTATAAAGGATATTTTGTGATATCAGTACCAAGAATTATAAACCAGACAATTTACGAAATTGATTTAAAAACTGATCTTTACTTACAAAAAGGAGCCACTCTCTATCAAGGAAGTTGTATTTTTATTGACAATTATTACTGTATAAATCTTAATAAAACAGAATCAAAATGTGTTTCATCTATTGTACATAACGGAAATTTAAAAGAATGTAAACTAGTATTAAGTAATCAAAATAATATAAGATATTTAGATCATATTAAGCAATATATCACTGTAAATATTAAAAAAATAACAGATTGTCATAATAACACTGTATTTTTACCAAATGTAGGATTAATTAATATTAGTAAGGAGGATTGCTTTCCAGAATTTAATAAAATTTATACTCATGATTTTAACACTATTTTACAACCATTTTATGAAAATGTAATATTAAATACAACTATGTTAGAAACAAATAATTATACTATACCAGAATTAGAAATATTGTCCTTTGTAGACAACACTAATATTTATCATTATTCTTTTGTATTATGTATTATTCTAATCATTGTACTAATTAACATTTTTATTTATAAAAGAAATTGTAAAAAGATCCAAAATTCAAATTTACCTTTAAATAATGTAAAGGTTTCAACAACACCTATTACTATTGATGATCATAAAGTAATTTTAAGTAAATTGTATAAATCAAGTTTTTAAAAATGTAAAAATTAAATGTTTGTTTTGACCAGAGTTCAAAACTTAAGGCTGCGGGGAGTTATAGTGCACCCGTGCTAACATTCTAAGAACTATGAATCACCCCTTTGCTGACTCTTATTTAAACCCCGTGAGAATCAGAGAAGGAGGTCAGTCTATTGTATCTCATTAGCCCGTCACTATGCTAGATTAGATCTGTATATTACCATGTCATTTATGTTTGTTATTCAAAATAAATCTTTTTAAAAAGTCTTGTGTGCTTTGAAGATATTTAACTATATGGTAAAATAGAAACATAAAAATAAATTATAAACACATGCATCAAAAAGAACAATATTTAAGTCACGAAACCTACTATTGTGTGAAGGACAACACATGACTTGATTTTTTGTATGCAGTACCCTCAGCTCAGTGTGAATGTTTTGCTGAACAATTTACACGATTTACTGACCTGTACGCTTTGTCATCTCACCAGCCAAGGTACCCTAGTAGACCAATTCCTTTTTTTTTTTTTTTTTAGAAACCAATTCAAATCTTAATTATGATAATACAACAATCTGCCTAATTGGGGAATAAATAATTGTATCCAGTGTCCTCATTCATCCATATTTACAATTCTTCATACACTCGCTCATCCATACAGTATTTACGAACAGCCAGGAGACCTTCCAAATCCACATGATTGTCTTCTCCCTCATATGCTAAAAAGGAAGCAAAGGCTTTGGAAATTCACCACGCTCCTCCGTCAGCCGCGTCACTGGATCAGTGGAGGCTTACCTAGAACGCGAGAGACACAGACGTTTAGGACATGATTGGAAAAACTGGCCATTGCCAGGAATCCCACTGTCACGTATTTATACCAGGTCACGAGTCCACTTCCGCTTCAGTCTCCGAGGAGCATTAGAGGGATGTGTGGCGCAGTGTAATGACTGTGCTACGGGATTAGGGTTCTTGGATAGGTTTCGATGGAATTTCATGAACTTGGAAGGGATGAGTTCAAGAATGTAGGGTATATTCAGATCATTATGAAGGGTTTTGTTGCTGACGTAATAAGGGGCATTTACTATTGTTCTCAGGACTTTTGATTGAAAGGATTGGATGTTCTACTTTTTTGCTGTCCCCCGTAGCTCTATTCCGTATGTCCAGATTGGGTTAAGTATAACTTTGTAGAAGTAGTTTATTTTCTATTGAGAGATGGGATGTTCTGTGCAGTTGTCCAAAGCGTCCATTTCGATGGAATTTCATGAACTTGGAAGTTCTTCTGCATTAAGAGTTTGTTTTTTACATCCACGCTACTTTATAGTACGTAACTACGTATGTATTATGTAACTATGTTACGCTACACGCTTTCTCTAATTATTGGGACAGAGGGAATGCCGGGGACATAAGGACGCTAACAAAGTCTGCACTTGTATTCGCAGATCGTCTACTGACCCACCCTACTTAGACAACCTACCCAACCAGTGAAAGAACTATTAATAGTTATACCTTCACTATGATCGAGAAAAAATACGACAGCGTAATGAAAAAATATCTGACACCATACGAGATATTGATAATCACCCTTCGATATAAAACTACTAGGGAAAATCTATCTAGACTGTAAATTCAGTGGTCCCAGGCAGATCTGAGTGAGGGGGGGGGGTTCCACAGGAAATTCTACCCTTTTTCACTTTCACTTTAATATCAGGTCACCATTTACACCACTCTTCCTGTTGGGTCACTGAGGCGGGACCTCATTTTTCTCTGGTCTGGTATGGGTGTCTACCGTATGCCATTAACTTCCAGAGTGTTGTACCTCGAATCCTGGAGATGGGGAACTAGTGAAATATCTGTCCCCATTTATCGTTTAGAGCCGGTCACTTTTTTTATTAACTTTATTTTTATTAATTGTCATAGACAAAAGAAGATGTGTATTTTTTCAAATAAAAGATGATTTCATGCAAGTGACAAAAGTAAGGAGTTGACAAAAGAAAATATTAAGAGTCTTTATGAACTATTCCGTAAGAAAATAAAGAACTTCAGATTATGCAGCATGAACCGCACAGCGAAACAGAAAACAAGTATAGCTAAGCAGTATTATATATGAGAGTACGATGAGTGTATTATCAGCTCACATAAAGTTATTTTGCTTCAGTTCGCAGAGATTTCAAGAAACTCTTTAATGAGGCAACTGAATAGTCTGATGGAGCAAAAAGGCGATGAATAATCTTATAAAGAAGGCTTGGAAACAGTAAGGGCTGAGGTTTAAGCAGAAACAAGAAATAGTGGGCAATTTCATCCAGTTTGATGAAAGCCCTTTAAAATCCTCCAAGGTAAGAAAATTACATGGATGAACAAAAACAACTGCCTTCCAGGAAACAAGAAAACAAAATGAAGAAAGGAGATTTCTGCTGTCAGCAAACGGAGTAACCGAGATGTATTGACCATACAAAGCATTACTCCATGACAAGGAGAAGAGTTTAATTTATTCCAGAGTTATTTCGGAGATATATTGGGCAATGGAGAGGAAAATTAAGTTTAAGGAGCGGCTTGCCCGTTTGCAACACAGCGTCCATTACTCGAGAGATGTTTCTACTAAAATGAAAAATTATGAGGATTCTAGTGAAGGTGATATTGCTACGGTTGAGCTGATTAAATATGGAGGCCAAACCTGGAAGGAAAGACAACACCGAATAACGAACAAGGTTGGGAAGACAGTGCCTACTAGCTGGCTGGAGTACTGGTCTCATCTTTCAAGGCAGATTGCTAAAACTGTAGAGGTACAATATAGCTCAGTGCAGTGAGTAGGATGGTTTCAAGCTAAAATCCTGACACAATACTGTATAATGTGGGCTAAATAAGTTTTATTTAGTGCTTGTGTTATTCAGTGGTGAAAACTATTGATCTTTACCAGTTCATAACTAAATGGACGGTGATTATGAAACATACATTTTGTGAAGAAAGCATATTATGCAGTAGAGCCACACAGTGACACAGAAAACAAGTATGGTTAAGCAGTATTATATATGAGCGTATATCACAATTGTATTCCAAAACAGAGCACAGCGGGCCAATCTTGTATGTGCCCCAGTCGTCGTGGAAACGCTGCTTAGTCTCTTAAAGCATTCCATGATCTCTACAAGTTTATAGGCTCAATAAAATCCAATTATATCCCCCTAAGTCTATTGGTATAATAGACAATAATAATTTCGTTTCTTTTACAGTCAGATTAAGGACAAGGTATCTTGTAAGCAATTTTCATCGCCTTTTTTACCTCCTCTATCTACCTTAAGCTGTAAAAGATTATGATCTGTCCCGGGTAATAGTGAACAAACAAGTAAATCACCAGATACGCAGATTATAGACAGATTTCTTAACTGGGAATATATATTCAGATTCTGAAATACATATCTTTGAAAGGATCTCCTTCTGACAGATGATAAGACGTATGAGTCCAAATATAGGGTTGGAAACTAAAACATTTAAAGGAAAGGATTCCTAAAAATGATGACATTAAAATGCGATAGGACCAAGGCTTTAGAATGACATGATAAAGTTCGTAAGAAGCCAAAATCCATCTTTCAAAAAGTAAGTTAGCTGGTAAGTAACAACTTATTCCTTCTGTAAATGCAATGAAATTCACACTATATGGATGATTTTGCTTTAGTGTTTTTTTCTGCTAAATGACTTTAGGGGGTATATCGTATATCGTGAGTGCAAATAAAAAACTTTTTTTTCACCCTTCTTTATGAACCCTGAAAGGTAATTGCCATAAAACACTTTCTACAATTTACAACTAGTTTGGTAATCGGTGCTAAAGTAAATTGAGTTTTGGAAATGTTGCTAGTAACAAATAAGGGCTCTCAGGAAATTTAGTAGTAAAGGAATTTAACTTCTATTGGTAAGATGATTCGTATTAGTTCTACCCGTGAAACTTATTTACTTAAAAAACACCTATTATACATTAGATTAGGAACTTTGGAGAAATTTCTTCATCAAGCTGGAGGTAATTTCTTCCCCCTACTCAACCTTCAAATGGATGGTGAACGCGAGAGATGTCAATATTAAAATTATTATTATTCTTGAATATTTTTTAATCACCATGCGTAACAAGGCGGTGATAACACAAGTCCCTAGCACTGTTTTATTTATTGAATGTTATTTATATCAATTCAATGCCATGAAATGTTTTTCGATTAAAAAAGTTGTGGTCGGTGGCAAAGTTAGTTGGTTGGGAGAAGAGCCCAAGCTGTGGTAGTTGCAGGGAATACATAGGGTTTAGAAAATAAAGCCGCGGGATAGATAGGAGAAGAATAACCCTCTGTGTATTCTCCCCATTGAGTGCTCTTAAGGTACACTGTCGGTGCCTGCTGCATACAACAGACTTAAATTTCCAAGGCACTGTTAGAATAATGTCTTGTTTTAGGGTTTTTAGTGTAAACGTTAAAACACTAATCAATATTTACACTGTCTAATTAAAGATTTATTAATTAAAATTCAAATTAAAAAGTGTTAAGTGTTTAGATTTTTGGCCAAAAACGCAAATAAACAATGTTTGTGAAATTGATTAATTTTTTTTCTGATCAATAGTCTAATCGAGTTTCTGGGTATATTGAGATTATGAGAAGCAGTAGTCATCATAAACCCCTCACCCATTGAGGATCAGATAAGGTTTGTTGATGTTGTGAGATGAAATACACAGTATCTATGATGATGCTCACAGTTGCCGGATTTGGTTTCATCATTGCTGAAGAGCGTATAGAATGTGCCTCCACGTTATACTCTCGAAGGATTATCGTCAGATTTACAAGAATCGAAAACGTGAGGAAAAGCATACGTCTTTTAGTTGAGTGGTATATATAATGTGAGGATATTAAGTCTTGAATTCATCAGTATACTGGAATGGAGTGGTACCTCAGCATAAGGATCACAAATAGGAACAATAATGTATTTCACTAATGACTAAAAATCTACTAAGAATTGTAGAAAATATATAGTTATAAGTTACAATTGTACTCTCACAATAGGAGCATTATTAAAAATATATAAGTTTGAATTGTCTAGTAATAAAAGTTAGGGTTTTTAAAACCAAAATGTATCAACGATGTTAATTTAAAGTAATCATCTGTATTTCAATGAAATAAAAACCTTCTTCATACACCACATTATGTTGTCAAATGTTCCGAAATGACGGATGATATTGGCTTCATAGAAGTACTAGCCTCGTTCTCACAAATTCTAAAACAAATGGACAAATATAATATAACAATATGAACATAAATGATAAAATTCATTAAAGGGTAAATTGTGTCCTCACTTTGCACCATGTATTCTGCTAAACAACCGATATTTTTCCACCATTTCATTCTCAACTAGTGTATTTATCAAAGACACCTCAGTACTGTATCTGTTTATTTCCATCTACACCATTAAGCAGCAGGATAGAGGCCTTTGAATGAAAGGCCATCAATTCCATGAAAGGCCTTTGATCATAATGTAACATCAAAAACCTATGACCTAATGCTCATGAAACCCCTTACGCAAACTATTTATTGAAGAAAGAACACGCGAATGTGACATAAATTGTAAAAGGCGCATTGCAGAATTGACCACCAATCAAACATCACAACTTAGTTGGAATGACTTTTTACGACGTTCACCGTTAGGGAGGTCATGTTAGCTGTTGCCAATATTTTCTAACACTCATGACACAAAAGGTAATATTTTTCACTGAGGTAGTATATGGCATCACTGAGAGTGAGGAATGGCAGTACAAGAGTGGGAGTAAGAAGGCCGAAGCGTATCCATAAAATTCTGGTGGTGTAATGAAGAAGAAAGAAGGAGAATGAAGGAGAATGAAGAAGAAAGAACGGTTAAACATAAAATTTAAGAAATCTCAGTCTCTCGAGTTTCGGTTGGTCCGGCCTTGGTTTAGGTTCACCGTTAAGAAGGTTCCTGTTATGACTTATGTTCATATATGAAGATAAATTGGAGCTACCGAACTGGAAATCATTGATAAGGCAAGCTTTTCGTTGGAGTACATCTAAAATATAATACCAATAATTCGAAAGGTGTAAACGTTGAATTATTCAGTTCCTCCGCAGCCTGGCTCCACATTGTTGCAGCTGATTGGACCAAACACTGCCTATAGCTTTGGAGGAAATTTGATATGATGAAGGCAGTGGATTCAAGGCTGAAGGCAGTGGATTCAAGGCTGAAACCCTTTGATCAGACTCCCCTAGTAACCCACTCATCTGTAAAAGCAAGACGCTATTAAGTAAGTAAAATACTATTAAACATTTTTATTCTAAGATTCTGGTATATTCTTTTAATTAATTGATTGGAGTACTATCTTATATAAGATTACATTGATTTGAGATTTTGTTTCTAAATTTTTACATTTTTTGTAGATGTGGCATAACAAGTCTATATTGCCTAAATGGTGATGAAGATGGACCACACTACCTGCCTTTGTATTGTCTAAATTATTCAAGTCAATCAGCCAACGGGAAAACAAAGAAAGGTTTCTGTAAGATCTCAAAGTTGAAGGGAAGGTATTTGAACTAAAAATATGTATGAAGGTCACATCATATTTATACAATAATAATATTAAGCATACGTCTCTAAGATGAAGTTTTAAATGTAAAGAATGAATAACATACTCTTGGAATGCAAAGTCAACTTAAGGATTTGTCCTTCTTTGCCACCAGAACTTCACAATATCGGGGAAGTCTACATCTTGTTTCTGAATCCATATTTTATACAAGTTAATATCATTACCACATGCATTGGACACCCGCCACTCATTATGATTCCAGTAATGCCCTAACCATCCACATAGCTGTTAAGCCTCTAGTCAAGAACCTGAACTGTAGAGTTTTCCCCAAAATATCCAGTTACTCTTGGATAGTGATGTAGACAGGGTTCGACTGTGACTCTCTTTTAAACCCACCTTCACAATCTTGAACTTCTGCATCCTGGAGAAGTGAGCTTGACGATTTCCTGAATTAGTTTAGTTGACTGACAGTGTAGACATGGTCAATCTAGACGTCCAAATATAATTACCTTTGTCCAGATCAGTACATATCCTTTAAAATATGGTAAAAATGGTAGTAAAGTTTAGAAGGCACCGAATTTGACTGAATGTCAAATACAACTTGAAAAATGTTGTAAAAACTGCACTTCGGGTTAGTATGCCGCTTGAGAGGAGTTGTTTTCCTTCTAATCCCTTCAAAAACATGTTACAAGCATAATTTGTGTAGATTAGGAAAACACATGATAGGCTTTATGATTGTTTTCGGAATCCTTCACGATATTTCCTTTTTAAACAGTTAAACATCTTTAAGTACTTCCTTGAATAGTATAGTATAGTAACATACATACATTGAGTTGAGATATATAAGATCAACCACAACTGATTTTTTTCATTTTTGAACAACTACATTCATCGTTTTCACCACTGAGCCCCAAAACGCTTTAGACAAATAATTATGACTGACTTCGGTGATTATCTGTTGACTGAGATTTATGTAAATAGTGAAACACATATTTTGTGTTTACACGTGAAATACCTTCAGCGGTGTCTGGGTATATCAAAAATATTCAATTTCATGCTTGAACAGACTTGGATAGGGTTCTCTGCCTCGTTGATAAGTTCACTGATTCCTTCTGGCAACGTCTTGTTCGAGAGTTTGACTTAGAAATTTAGATGCGAATGACTTTAGATTATTACATATATTATTATTTACTAATTATATATTATAATTAGTGTTTTATACTTATCTATATGTATTTATTACCAGATAAACTTTAAAGCTATAATTGGATATAATAACCTTGAATAACAC
Organism: Acanthosoma haemorrhoidale; assembly: GCA_930367205.1. Taxonomy (NCBI): domain Eukaryota; kingdom Metazoa; phylum Arthropoda; class Insecta; order Hemiptera; family Acanthosomatidae; genus Acanthosoma; species Acanthosoma haemorrhoidale. The sequence continues at coordinate 39,287,614 of OV884009.1, read as the reverse complement.
ATAACAGTATACAGATTTTGGAATGGTTTCATTTTTATAGGTGGCTAAAAAAAAAAAATGGCCAGGTATTATTTTATAATGAACAGAAACTATAATAAATAATGTTAATTATTATGTTAGTAATGCTGATAATTTAGTTCAATAGCAATGTAAATAACAATGGAACTTAGCTTCCCAATATATTTCCTCAAAAGCCTCCTTAAGCTATATGTAATGTTTTACAGTTTTGGTAGTCTATTAATAATTAAATTGGACTAACTAACACGACTCCCTGTCTTCTGTAGGATACATCGCAGGCTTCTACCCGAGGTTTTTCCTCTGTGAACTTGTGAATTTCATATTACCGATTTAAAATTCTGGATCGCATTACGTCTAAGGGCGATCTCAAAAGGTTCATCCTCGGAAACGCCCCTTTTGGCAAGAGCGTCAACTTCATTATATGCTATACCTTAATGTACCGGTAGAGAACAAAATGTAACGTCAAACCCAATTTCTGCAAGATGTCATGGGCTTTTAAGGATTGAAGAAACTATTGTGATAGATATATTCATTTTTTTAATTTTTAGGAGTGCAGAAAAATATTGGAAAATGGAAAAATGAATATATTGTACCGTTTTATCTTATAGTTTTGGTAGTCTTTGGCTTTGAAATATTCTCTGCTGTACATCAATTGGCATGGTCCGTATAATAGTTGATTTTATATTAATAGCTTATATATACTCGATGAGAAGTAGGCTGTTTCTCGATGTATTTCTTTCGTTTTAAAAATGGACAAACGTGGTTCCCTGTAACTGCTTTAAAGTGATTCAGTTCCTTTCTTGGAATTATGTAAAGGTAAAACACGGGACGAAGAAATCACGGTGTTAATTAGACGAGAGGAGGAAATTAAAATAATAAAACAGAAACTAACCTAATCATCCCTGAGGGATTTCATTTTTCACGGTCGTGGAAAAGAATAAAAAAAAGCTTTTGCCATTCTCCAGCTATGTGAACAGTCGATTTAGTTTCCCTACTTAAAGACCACCCCGTCAGAACCAGGAAAAAAGTATCTTTCGGTTGGTCTTTGGGATGGCCACTGCGGGAATCCTCCCCTACAGATATGAATTAATAACGCTAACCCCTCCCCCTCGACCCTTCAGAAGCTTCCAATATTATTGAAATGAGTTTTTAATCAGACATCAGAGATTATAATTTCAAATCTACAAGACGAAGCTGAAAATCTGAAAGGTGCTTCGATCATTGTGTGGTTGACTAAGAGTCTTTTAACTATCTGTCAAAATATTCTTCATCCAGAAATGTTTTTTTATGTTTCTGTCTGTCAAATTTAAATCCTCTTTCACTATCAGATATCCAAAAGTGCTTTGTCATCGTATTCTACTTGTCATTTTTCAGGCTTATTCCAGAGGAAAAATGAAGATAAATTATTTTACTTAAGCATCATTGGAAAAAAATCTCTACTTATAAAATACGAAATCCCTCGCATGAATTAATTAAAGTTTTAAAAATAATTCTACATTTTTAAATTTGGTAAAAACATACTTTTCAATGCATAGCCCATTTATGTTATTATATTTCTATTTTTTTTTTAATTTGTTTTTAAATGTCATGTTTTTAAAAAAAAATTCCAATTGCTGTTCTTATTTGACTCATTCCCTCTGCAGGCAAGTTCTGTATGTCCAGTTAGCATATTTTACCCAAACATTTAAAAATCCTATGTTACTGGATTTACCTCTAAACCAGCCTTTTATTAATAAAATATTCATTTTTTTTTTTATAAAATAAAATAAAACATGAGTGGTGCATTGTAAAATTAAGGAATGAGGAAGAACGAGTTTTTATCACAGGAGAACTCGCATCGTGAGTTTTTCTCTCACTTTTGAAGAAAATCACTGGTAATTCGGAAGTGGGGTTGGTGAGGAGATCGGGGTTCCGTTTAGCTGAGTTTATAATCATTATCAACATGATCATTGTCCTCAGTCAATCTATCGTCGTCCTCAATCCTCAGACAAGAGAATGTTTGTGGAGTTTTTGTTAGTAGGGTAATTTGATTTTTTATTCGTTTTATTGGTTTGCTATATTTGTATAGCGTAAACTTTAACTTATATAACCAAAATTTCTCGGTACCCAACAAAATGTAGTGTTGAATTCCAATTCTGCAAGATGTGGGCTTTTAAGAACTGAAGAAACTATTGGGGTGCATGTTTTAATTTTATGAGTTTTTTGGAGTGAACACAAAGATTCAGTAGAAATGACTATATTACAGTTTCCCAAAGATTTTGCGAGACTAACGGCTTTGGTTATGGCATAAACATTCCACCATTTGTTTGCTGCGGACCATGACGTAGAGAATACGTGCTTTTTTCTGATCCTTATAACAAACAACTGCACCAACCCCAGCAGCCGATTTAAATCCATCAGTGCATATATCTCTCGCAGGTTGTAGGTTTGAAATCTCTTTCTGAAAACTACCTATGACCTTTAGAAGTGATAGAGAAAATGTGTATTTAGGTTTTAGGACCTTGACGTGTGATGACAAACTGAGAAACAGGTCTATAACGAGCTCCAGGTTTTTGACTTGATTGTGGAAGTGAATAGAAAGACATTCTTAATGAAAAGTTTATAAACGTTTTCAGCAAGTCGCTTCTGGAAAGGATGACAAAAAAAAAATGCAGCTAACTTGAATCCATGTTGTTTCACGCACAAGGCTATTCTGTTCAGAGTTGTTAGGATAATGGAATTCCCGGTTTTATAAAGGCTTTCCGGTAACATATATTACAATGTTATCGGCATGTAATAATATTTATTTTATCATGAGTAAAGCATGTTTTCATGCTATCCAGAGGAAACAATGGAGGACCACGTGCACTTCCTTGCGGAAGGACCACTCAGTTTTCTTGTTTAAATAAGTGGGAAACTTGATGACCGCATTTAACCTTAAACACTCACTCAATCAGAAAATGTTGATGAAAGTTAGTGTATGGACATTTTCTCCTAAAGTGTCTTCATAATATGCATTTTCCAAACACAATAAAATTCCCGCTGAAGGTCCAAGAATACAGCTAGGATTCGCTCCTGTGTTAAAAGCTTCAAGTACCTCTCATTCTAAACAGATGAGATTGTCAAGTGTGCACCTTACTTTGCTGAAACCACTCTGCCAAGGGTATGTTACTATCCTCTAAGTACCGGAGAAGCCTGTCGCCTATCATTTTTTTAATTCATTTGCAAATAGTGCATGTGAATGGTTCTTGCATGTAGCCCAATGCTAGGAGCTGTGGCTTATCCCTCTTCCTGATAGAAACCACTATAGATTCTCTCCACTCGGAAGGGAATGAACCAGAAATGAACATTTTATCGATAAAACGCAAAATGACGTTTTTATTTTGCATGGTTAAATTCTTAATCATTTCAGAGCATATGTTGTCGGGTACTTGGTGATGTACTCTTCTGTGAAGCTGGCTCATTCTCAAACTCCGAGTAGGAGAACGCTTCAACGAAAGGCTACAAAGTCTCGTATCTTTTTCATATTACTTGGCACTCTGCGCACAAATTCTCATCAGTGACATAAGCTGAATGTGAACAACCAGATAATCTGCCGTTTCGATTCACTAATCTATTAGCCTGTTTAAGATTGTAAGAAAAGTCCCAGGTGTAGAATAACCACCTCCATTTATCTTCTTTAAAGAGAAGTATCATTATTTATTTCTGATACAAGATTTTGCCAAGATGACTATTATTTTGCCTGTTTACAATTCTTGCATTTTTGTGTCAACTAAGTAAAACTCAGGATTGACTGAAGTATCCCTTGGAAATTCTTAATGATTTTTTACCTAATTAAAATGCTTTTGAACCCTCCTAATTCCACCAGGGTAGTAATGAAGGGTTGAAATATAGCACGTTTAATATTTTTCCAAGCTTTATCTATACCAGGATTTTCCTTATCAATATTTGAATGGTGGGCTATCTCACTAAATTTATTCCAGTCAGCGTTTTTAATTAACCAGCGGGATGGCAAATTTGTAGGTACTGATCTGTATTGCCAAACCAATGTAATCTTCGGGAAATGGTCACTAGCCAATTAAACCTACAATAAATTTCAGAGCTAACTAGTGAGATCAATATGCGAGAGACCACAAGTCCTCGGATATATATATGTAGGTAAACAAGTGTTTGGGACCAAAAACTGAGAAAAGCTTAAGAATAATTCAAGCCTTTCCCCTCTATCCTCACAGAGGGCTTCTTGCATTGGTATCACCTAGAATAATTACTATTTCTAGTCAGTCGTCTAGTCAGTTCTTGAAATATAAGTCTTAAATGATAAATTCAGCCTCGGATACCTATAAGGAACAAATAGTAAAAGGGAAGGGCTTATAAATCCTTACAGCTTCAGCTTGAAAGGGTGTATTTCTGTTCATGCTGCTAGATGGAATGCTGTCTTTCACGAGAATACAGACACCATCACATGCATCAGTCAATAAAATCATTTGTGTAAACAGTATGTGTATAGCCTTAATGAAAATTAACCACTTCCTATAGGTTTGTCTCCTGCAGACTTATAATGATGATAAGTAACAGTTCTTCTTTACGGCATCTTAAACCATTTATATTTCATTGTAGAGTTAGTTACTGTATAATTTTAGCGAACACTTTTCATTGTTTAAATAGGTAAAATAATAGGATAATAATAATGAGTAAATAACAAAAAACATAAATTGTAATAAGGCATACAAATTCAAACAAAAACATCAAATAATGATTATTGATCAGAGGTGAATTCTGTATATGTTCTATTACTTTGAGATTTTCGGTTATTGTTCTTATTTTTTGCAGTGGTGATTAAGTATCGTACTGTGATGTAGTGGGTAAAAGGAGTGGAGAATCTTTGGTTTGGAGCGGCCACGACTTCGTTGTAAGCCGTGCATGAAGGTGGTGAGACTCTGGCTATGCTGAGTGGCGATTGTTTGATCAACCGCTACTCTACTAAATGATTCTACCTGTGCATTGTTGGGAAATGTGTTTTTTCCAGGGTCTCCATTCTGATTGTGATCGAATCTATCACTGTCACCATTATCTTGCATAGTGACCACTTCTACCGCGGAAGAAGACGGCCGAAAAAGAACGACAAGTTTCGGACGGTGAAGCAGTCATGTTAAGTCCTCTTTATGCGTCCTAGATACTGATTTTTCTGTTGTTTAGATCGACACGGGAGACTCTGGCACAGGCAGGGTGCTTACCTTTGCAGTGAGTGCGTCTTGAAAAACATTGCCCCAACGTCCGCAGATCTGCTGTTTAGCACAATTTGTGGCTGTATCATTATATTGATAATAAGTAAAACACTGCATTGCGTTGGAGGGCTATGGTCCAAATATCATGTTCAAAAAGTCGGTATAGATCGATTCCGGAAGATGTGACAAGTCACAAGTCAATATCAATGATGGAGTAGCTGTCTTCACATTACATATTGATCTTCTTGTAGATTTTTACGACTACTACTCCTTTATTTCATAGCTAAAATAATATTTCTTCTTCTTAGCAACTGACACGTTTTATTGAAGATAAGTCAAACTTTTATGGATTGTAAGATTTACAGTTTCTTGATGTTCTGCGAACCGTTAAGGTCTTATTTAGGCATTATTGTTGACCGAACGCATTGCGTTCTACGAACTTTTTTAATGCCGCATAACTAACTTGATAGTTTCAAATAGGCTCAAAGATAGCAATGAAATCTCATAATTATTTTTTATCCTTCAATGCCATGATCACATATTTAGTGAAATTTGGCCTGATGAGCGCAGTGATTAAAAAAATGACGATTAAAACACTGAGTTCCATTTATAAATTTTTTAAGCACTAATAATCTGTTCTAATAATGACCTGATTATAATAAGAGCTAATTAACTAACAAAAACTAATTAAAAGAATAAAATATGAACTATATTAAGGCTTATCTGGTTTAGGAAGAGGAATGGGGAGAGTTAATCAGCCCTCCTCTCTTTTCAGCTTCTAGCAGAGGACCGACTTAACATAAGTATAGTCCCCTAAACGTCTTATAAATGGTACATATTATTAATCTGGAAGTAAAAGTCTAATATGATAAGAAAATGTGTATTTTTATTTTTAATTAATTGAAAAGTTACTCTTTATTGTTTTTGGTAGAGCTGGTTATATTATTAGCATAATTGGGACATCAATTGGACCCAAATCAGATGGCTAAATAGCACGCCTGTAAAATTAGTGGTCTGGTCGGGTTGTGGCTGCGTACACAAAGTAAATAACAGTTATAATGAATTTTTGTAAATATTAAGTCTATTGAATTCTCAAAGCATATAACAAATTATTTATCAGAACGTGGATTAACATTGATGTTATGATTAATAGCCACTAAAAGTGATTATCTTTAAAAACATACATCATACTTAAAAAAAGTAACATTTACTTCCAAGTTCCGCACAGTTATCGTCAATGAAAATTAAAGTCCATTACTAAAGCTAAGATTAAAGTATATTCAACTTTATCAGCACTAGATCTGTATGTCCCTTTATTAATTATTTTTCTTCCCTTAACTTAAGTATTACATTTAAACATAGCGACGTGGGTATAGTACTCCGACGACAGGGCTCGTTATTGCTTTAATGTTTCTTTCTAAGAAGCGAGGGAAGTTAGATGATTAGTTCTATTGATTGTCTAATCAATATTTCTAAGTGCCTTAGAACTAGACCAGTTTCATTCCTTTTGAGCTTGATAGACGCTTTTATGTACAACTTAATTTACTCAGAACTGTGTTTAAACATTATATAATTACATATTCTTCACCCCAGTAGTTTACTTAAAATTCGTCATCTTAAATATGAGGTACTTTTAAATAGTTTAAAAAGGGATAATTTTTTTACAAATAAGCCCCGAGGTATTTAATTTAATGTCTCTATGAGCTGCATTAGCAGTCGTAAAACAAATTGCGGGTATCAATGCCCGAAAACCAACAGAAATAAAATTTAATCAATCTTAAATCTCATAACTAAATAATACATTTCTTTTGAATTTTTTTTATAAGGCTTTACTAAAAATATTATGGAAAACCTAAAAAAAAAAAAACTAAATTACGTGAAAGAAAACGTTTCATCTACGTCCTCCCTCTATTGTTTTTCTGGGTTAATATGTGTTGTTGTTTTTTAACGTGTGCTATTTCAGGCAAGATTTAGAAATAAATTCACTTAAATCAAAAACACTGAATTGAAAGGTGTTGATTGCAAACAGCAACAAAAACCAGGTTCGTCTATCTGAACTTGGTAGGACCACGATCGGTACTACCCTACTGAACATGTTATTTTTCGTTTTAAATAAGGTAATGGGTACTATTAATTCATGAATCTATCTAACCGATCCTTAGAGTAAAAATTGTACGCATCATTAGTAAGTGATAAGATGTTAGAAGTTTTTTGTGAGGAGATTTCTTTTTTTGTCAGCTATGGGCTGATGGGGATGTGTTACGGGAAGCTATACCTAAAGATAGCTGAAATCCAAGATTCGTTTTTTTGATCAATGTCCTGCATTTCCAGTCATTCCACCCCGGGTCGGTCGAGTTAATCAAGCATTCTGTTGAATGTTCTGGAATTGTGCTGTCACCTCACTGCATTAATCTGTACCAGTTATCTGCAGGAATGCTACCCCCCCCCTTATATCTTGTATTGTTAATTAAATGTCCCAACGCAGCTATTACACAGAAATATGCAATAGGCGCAGCTTGTTAACAGAATAACATAGCTACCGTGGTCGAAGTCATGCTCTCTCGTCTGATTATCGCTAATTGAGCTAGTGCACGTTTCGGTCAGAATATGACACCCTAATTGTATGACTTAATTGATATTTGAACAATAGAAAATGTGTTAAATCGGAAAAATCTTTTTTGTTTCTTTATGCTTTCAGGATATTTTTGGTATAACTAATAAGCTATTTTATATTAAATACTCTGATTTTGTTAAGGGGACTTTAAACACGATAGTTAAATCCCGTATTTAATTGTTTATTCAAAGTTTTCGTGTCATGCTTTTCGTTCGATATACAATTAACAATTCATAAACTATTTTTAATTATCTAGGTGGTTTAAATATTAAATCGACCGCGATGGAGTTTTATAATTGCTTCCTTTCCTTCTAAATAATTTATTTACGTTAGTGTTGACTGCCTATGATAATAAAATTGTCTTTGTGCTAAGCATCTTGTTGTAGGTACCTTTTTTTTTTTTACATCTGATTGTCTGTATGTATTTTTTAATAAAAAAAAACACGAATTAGTTTTTTTTTTCCAAAATTTTAAGAATTTAAAACATCCTAGAAATTCTTGTAGGCTCAATGAATTTCTAGATACTATGTCAGCAGGTTAAAAAAGTATATCCGCACTCATGTGACAGTTGAAATACACAACATCCAATACAGATAAAAACATCGTCAAAACTAATAGTCACAAAAAGTACAAATTTTAAGACAAACTAATTTCTTCATTCATCTAGAATGAACGTTCTTTATTCCCCTGTCGTAAGAGATATATTAAAAAATGTCTAAATAACATTCGGGTGTTGTGATTCAGTGATATTACTAGATATGTTATTTATTTATAATTATTTATTTTTATAGGTCTTTCTTATCACTCGATAGTTGATTCTCTCATATATACTGAATATTGCCTCAATCCAAATTTTCATGTCACATAAATATGGGACTCACAAAGAACAGAAAAGAAACACAGACGGTTAAAAACGTAAGTGAAAAAAAAATCAACATAACCCTAAAATCTATGCGTCCAATGAGCCTTATGTCCACTTTGATGTGGATATTTTTTGTCATTGGCATGAAAAATGAGTAGATCCAAAGAGGCTAATACAATTGACCACCAATTACTCCGGCAACAAGAGGTGCAGAGGGAGAGGCTAACGAAGATTGCCAGTTGTCGGCTGTACCCTGTCCGGGTAGAGCTGTAATCAGTATTTCGCCTTGCTCCAATCCCCTCCGGCCATCTGCCAAGGTAGAGTCCTTCACTCCCAACGCTCATCCTAGCTGAGAACCTCCTAGCTGATCTCTCTTGGGTATTGCCCTTTTTCAATACAAATAATGACAAGTTAACAAAATTTTTAAATAATCTTGATGAAATTATTCATTAGACAGGTTTTTTTTAGATTTGTGACAAAATTACAATCTTCGTTATTAGGCAATAAGTTATTGTGATGAATGTTCTTATTTATACCACATTTACAACTTTCATCATCATGAGGTGGATTATTTTTCTTCCAAACCAAAAAGCATAACGCAACCACCCCCGAGTTCACTATCTGTCACGGTAATTATTTACCTCCTTTTTTATGATAAAATTACAATCTACCTTATTGGGAAATAAGTAATTGTGATAAATGATCTCAGTCATACCATGTTTACAATTTTTCATTCATAAAGTATTTACAATCAACCCGGAAACCTCCCAAATCCACATGGTCGTCACGCCCCTCGCATGCGAGGGACGAAGTGGAGACTTGGGAAGTCCCCAACGCTCCTTCGTCAGCCACGTCACAGGACACGACCAAGTGGAGGCTGGCCAAGAGCGTGACAGACGCTCTGGAGATGATTGCAGGCCTGATATTTATAGCAGGTCACGAGGCCAGTGCCGTTTTAGTCTCTGAGGATGAGAGGCGCAGTGTACTGCGCTAGGGGATCAGAATGGTTGGATAGGTTACTATGGAATTTCATGAACTTGGAAGGGATGAATTCATGAATGTAAAGTATTTTAAGATCGTTATGAAGGGTTTTGTTAATGAAATGATTAGCTTAAGTATAACTTTGTAGATAAGAAATTTATTTTCTATTGAGAGATGGGATGTTCTTTGAAGTAGTCTGTACAGTTTTCCTAAGCAACTGTCTTGTCTTTTTAGCCTCGTGTGTGGGTTCTATTGTATTCTATTGTATTTGACACAGGGTTTCACAGTATTCCCAGTTTTGTTCACGTCTTCACAATACCTATGGGGAAACTTTGAGAGAATAATATACAATAATCTCAATATCTAGTGCGGTTTCCCTATACAAGTAAAGTTATTATAGCATTTAAAAATAAAATAAAAAGATTTTCAAAACGTCGCACTAAAAAACTAAATGGATTTAAGAGATCAGTTATGAACGATTTACGGAATAATAAGTTGTTATTCAAACAAAACAAACATATGTCCAATCTTTTGGAATTTAAATTAGGACCCATTATTTCAAAAAAGCATAAATTACATAAATATTTTGGTTTATATTTTTTTCATGAGATGTTTTTGTTGCTAATCTATTTTACTTTTGCAAGAATAATTTTATTTTGATGTACTGAGATTACGTTATTTTTCCATGCCAGGTATGGTCATTTATTTTTCATCGCATTCTGTCAGTTTTTTCTTTATTTTTTTGATAAATAATACCATTTGTGATAGGGTTAGGGTAGTATAGGGTTATAAGGGATGGTAGTGTTAGCTTACTAGGAGAATGCAAATGTTTCTTCGTGGTCTCGCAATCCAGTGAGAATACTTAAGAACTTGAGGTAAACCTGATCTTAATTGAAGTAGATCCAGTTGTCCCAGGCCTACAAGAATCTGGGCCTCCTAAGAAATTCCTGCGATTTATTCAATTTAAACTGAGCGAATGTTATTTTGGTTTATTTCAAATCCGGCGTATATGCCAATGAATTTGTTTGAAGAACATGTTGAAATTTGTCTGATCTTAGAAAATATGTTATATGTTAGACCGTAAAATAGATAAAATTTAAACCAATTGACATTTGCCACCTTCCATGACTCAACCCAGCGTTAGAGGGATTTCTTGCAAGGTTGCACGAAAAACCCTAAGAGATTCCAGGCTAGGGTTCGTGCGGAATAGCTGGAATAGACGGCTAATTAAATATCTCGATTTTTACATTAACATGTGCATCATATGTTATTAGATTACATGAAGAAGCTGAGTACCCTTCTAATAATTGCGAGAGGTATGAATCAATTTTAATTGGCAAATAATTATTTGGTACCTTATCAAATTGAAGATATATACTTCTTAAATAATTATATGAAATATTCTTCTGGACATCAGTAAAGTGTAATTTAAAATAAAATTAATTTATAGCCAACTTTGGGTGATGCAAGCCTGTCCATTTATATATTGGGTATTTTGACAAAATTTGACTCATTATCGTACACTCTACTCAGGTATATTCCACTTAATTTAAGTACATCCGTCGTGTTAAGGAGAAAGTAAATGCTGCAATTTTAAAGAGGGTGATCGAAGTAAACGTGATGAAAATTTTAGTGATTCTAAGCAAGTTGGCCTAGGTAAAGGGGTAAGCAAGAAGCCGAGAGAAATTTCTAATTAAACGAGCTTCACTCACGAACTTAACCAATTAAGTGAAGGGTGAAAAAGCTTGAGTTTGCAGGAAGTTTCAAATTTACATGTGAAATAAGCGCACTAAAATATTAGTCCAGTCCGATTATTCAGACCAGAAAGCCTGCTCATTGGCATAGCAAATACTATGCAGTTCTAGTTTTGAATCATCGCTAAACCTTAGTGTAAGGTATAAACAATATGGTTTTTTTTATCGAGAGTTTTTCGTTAATGCCATTTCGATTTTCCAGGACTGATAGCGGCGTATATTTTGTTAAATTTAAATTATAGAGATAGTAAGTCACCCTAGAGACATCACATTATACATATAAATAAAATTACTAATGGTCGTTAAGTAAAAAACCACTGGGCGATAAATGATGTTAAATTTAAAAAGCAACCTTATAAAAAATAATAAACTAATAGATAGTAATTACGAACTACATAAACCCTCAATAAAAATTGTAGGCTATCAAATTATAAATGTCGATCTATTAATTAATAACTCTACAAAAATAATAATTTTTGTCACTTGTGGTATATATTTACCAAAATCTTTTAGAATTCGCATAGAAATCTTTTTTTACGTATGTAATGGATCACAATTGACAGCTCTTTTTTATTATTTCGAGCACCTTTTTTTAAATGGTATTACCTAGAGGTTAAATTACTGGGTATAATTTTTTCACGGTTTTCCTGATTTCATTCCCTTTCGGATGAAACAATATGTACTTCTTTGTGCACTAGCAATTTAAAAGTTCTCCATTGTATATATTATAGACATATATAGACTTTATGTCTGTATTATTTATAAATAAAGTGGCGTGTTTTTTTTTTGCGGAAAATTAGCCACGTAATATTTTTATTATATTTTATTCGGTACTACACCATTGTACGTCAAGTAATTGACTCATGTCAGGACGATATCCTTAAACAACAAATTAAATAAAGAAATACAAAATACGAGTAGGGGTAACTATAATTTTGGTAAATGTATACAAAATTAAAATCAAAAGAAAAACTAATAAAACATTTTAAATATTCCAAATAAGTTTCTCATAATAACAAATAATTAACGTCACTAATCAATTATTCAAAAGATACACGACGAAATTAAACCCCTTTGATTGAACAGTTTAACTCCAATTTAATCCACTAATTAAAGAAATAGAAAATCACACTAAATTTACATTCAACATATATTAATACATATTAGTTCCGGCGCCCATACATACATACATGCGTACATAGCGCCCCCCCCCCAATCACAATAGCTGTACCCAAAGCATAGTGGTGGAGAACCGGAAGATTCTTCGTTCGAGGGGACAGGGCTGGTCGGTGTTCACTCAGCCTCGTGTGGATTAATGAGTAGCTATATGAATAAAGAAGTAGTTAAGGCGGTTGAGAAAACCTAAACTGAGGGTATGAGAGTACGGGTAACTATGATTTTTGTAAATGTATACAAAATTAAAATTTGACCCCCATTTTCCCCTTAAAATTATTTCTTATGAGTTTCCAAGTAGGATTACTGGATTCCTCTCTCACCTCAAGAAGGTAAGACTGCTTATCGTTGAAGGTGTTCCGGTGAAAAATTGGGCTTCATTTGGAAGGCAACTCATCACTGTAAGTATTTTTAAACTTACTAATGAGTGTCACATTTAGTAGCAGATATTTAGTTTTTATAGAAGAAAAACAGCTGACACAACGCAAAAGGTTATGGTTAAAATCTCCATTTCAAATACAAAAATTAAAGTAATGAAAAGTAACATAAAAACAGTAATTTGTTAAAACATATATAAACAAAAAACTTTTAACTCACTTAAAGTCATTGTGCGTTGAGGAATGTGCATTCAAATTTATTACTTTTGACTGGTAAATGGAAATTCCTGGCTAAGCGTTGGAGCAGTAAATGTCTTAAATTTTCTTGATGTAATTCACAGCTAGAAACATGCTGTGACACTTGACAGCACAGTTCTTTTGTTAGGAAAATGCTTTTACCTTTGTCTGAGGCATATTTAAATACAAGAGTTAAGTTTATTATATATATTTTTTGACTGTGTACCTTGGGTTTACATTTTTTTATATTAATTTGCCATAAGCTATTGATAAGCAATATTTCATGTTTTTTTTCTCTTGTAATACATAAATAAATAATGTTAACGTGCATCCCACTGTAGAGCAAGCTACGAACAGGTGGACCATTACAGTACTTAACATGTTTATACCAAAAGCTTTCAACGATTGTCCTTGGACTACTTCTGGCTTAAGTTTTATTCACGGGTCTAAGAAATACTCATACAAACTTTACTTCAGGCTCGGTTGAGAACAAAGATTTGTATCGATGACAAACTAACTAGAATTCATTTAAATACATGGGATGGGATTTCTTTCATCAAATCATTTATTTGTTGTTTTTTCCTCAAAATGTGGTACGCAGCTCATGTTTCTGAGAAAATTGACCTTATACCATCATCCAATGTTTTTCCCAGTGTAATATTTGCTGTTGTTTCTCATTTTTTGTCCGAAATTTTAGTTATTTTGGATTAGCCACTCCCTTTAGACTATTATGTTCAAACAGCGTAAAATCTTCACATCACACACACTTCGACATACGAGTAAACTACAAACAGTGCACTACACCTTCTTATGAATATGAACTTTTATTATTTTCATAGGTTCGTTACATTTTTCATGACCTTTTTTTGAACCCCTACGTCTGTCTATTCTGGAATTTAGTCTTTTTAAAACCATTTGTATGAACTAAATACGTGAGGTTTTACTTGTTAGTCCCATTTCATTTTTTAGTTACACAAAATATGCTGCTGGATACATGTTTGACATGAATTAATTGATTATTTACTTAGTAGCGAAAATGGTCAATTTAACAATGATATAGAGACGGCTAATAAAATATCTCGATTTTTACATTAACATGTGCATCATATGTTATTAGATTACAACACAAGAAATTTGTGAACATTTTCAGGGATTAGGGTTATGTGTCTGTGTGCATAAGTTAATGATTGTGAGCTTTTAAACTCAAAAAAAAGGAAAAAGGTATAGAATAAGAACTCGTTCGATTGTTGTCACAAGACTGCTTTATTCCACTTCCTAATCCTCTATATATACATTCGGGATGTTTACATCCCGACAATTAGGGATTAAGGCTATGCATTGGCTCTGTCCTGATCTTAACTCATATATGTGTTTATATATAATATATACCCGAGTGAGCAGATTAATGATAAAAAAGCCCCAGGCACCCCTGAGGTTGATCAGGAGCCATGGTGGCACCCCAGTCTCACTTGCCTGGTAGGCAGCGCATGTATACATATTTTCAGGAAACGAAGACTGATCGGGGGATGCGGGTGAAAATCATCAATCCTACCAATAATTCATACATCAGCACAATCTGCTGATGTTTAAATATTCAATGGGAATGTTCATGGATAAACCAACCCCCCCCCAAGTCCCCGGGGCCAAACACGAAGACCTGAAGTGTCATCCAAAGCCCCGAGTAACGACTCCCTAGAAGCCAAGGACACCAATCCACCTCAACCTTAACTTTCAACCAAAAATGTCATTCAAATAGAGGGATGATTACGTGGAAGTTTCATTCAACGCTTCTCATATGATCAAAATCAATAGCGACTCTACGAAAAGTGATAAAGTTTAACTGATTATAACAGTTATTTCACTTTATAAATACACTAATCTTGCTGTCATAGAGATTATGGCATTAAATCAAAAATATTCGCAGCACTCTAAAGGGTGGACTAAAACTGACATTTATTATTTACAGCGTATGAAACAAAGTATTTTTTCTGTTTCTTCTGTTTCTGATTTCAGTTCTGAGCTACCCTAAGGGCTTGGATTGATCACTACATGTGTAGTGTATCGACAATCATTGTAGGTATAGCGGTTTTGCCTGCCTGAACGGCGTGTGTTCGGTTCAATCTATACAGACGAAGATTTAATTGAGCTTCACTCTCCTGCCAGTAGCAAATGAGTTTTCACTTTCGAACGACATTATCTAACAATGGAATTGGATTTGAAATTGAAATCAAACTTCCCCGCGCTGCACCCCCCCCCCCCACCTGCCGATTTGCAAAAGTTTGAAATATTTTCGGAAACAAATATAACTTTTGGCAAATAAGGTATTAATATTTAATAAACAATGATATATATTTAAGACGGAGAAACAATTTAAAATTGGTTTCGAGTCCCGTTTCGTTTGTCATTACCACCTCATGAACATTTACATAAATACATTTGTGGTGCCTAGATCTAAGGCTCCCTAACCCGAAAATTTTATGTTATAATGTACACGTAGTATTTTTTTGTATATATTAAAAATCTAAATGGTGCATTGAAGAAAGATTTAACAATTGCTAGTTGCGTAATCCCAAAGGAGTAAATTTCCCTAAAATACAGTGACTATTTGTTCACAGTCTACGTGGAGTAATTATAATTGTGTTTTACATTGTGACTGGTTTTGTCTCTGTGACCAATATATAATGAATAATTTACATTCAAGCAGTTATTTTTGCATTACTTTCTATATTCTATGCAATGACATAACCGGTATACTTCTGAATTATTTCCATATATATTAGTTTTTGCACAAAATAAGGCTTTAAAAGTATAGTTAACAAACCGGGGTTTCTCTCAAGTATTTATACCTTGGTCGCACGGGGACAAATAGTGAATATTTTCTCTTTTATTAAAACATATATATTTTAATTTTTATTGTAACGAAACTTTTATTAGACTAATCAGTATTTTTTTTGCTTATCTAGTGGATAAATTTGATCCATATAGATTTCATATTTATTTATGTTATTTTATATTTTTTAACATATTTATTTTGGTTGCTTACAGAGGGTGATTGGTGTGATACTGCACTGGTCATCTAAGCCAAAAGGAAGATCAAGAACTGCTGATTTCAGCTTCTATTGGTACGTTAATTCACACTTAAAATATTAAATATCATTGCTTTTATAAGGTGTATTTATTTATTAAGTGTTTAGAGGTGTATTGTTTTTTTGGTAGGTCATGCTCGTTAATGTTGCTTTATATTATTTGTCATTTATTGTGTAACCCTTATATATTCTATGTGCAAACTACCCTTGTTCGAAGCACCAATAAGTGTATAGATTTTGACCCCAGTTGTCAGGCGCTATGCAGAATTGGGCATGGTCGATGGACAGTAAAGCTTGTCTAGTAATCCAAATTAGTCTCCCATAATGTATATTCAGGTAATCCAATTATAAAAAAAAAATACGAGAATTCAAAAAAATTGAAATCTAAACAGAATGTATCACTAGCAGGTTTTAATAATGTGTAATATGTGTTGGGACTTTAGTGTACTTTAGTATCATTTTCAGATCCATATCAAAACCATAATTGCTCGATTTACCACTATTGACTTAATTATAACGAATAGACAAACGAAAGACAAATTTTCCGTACCTATTTCAAATCAAATCTGTGCAGATGCAGGGGGTTAGAAATTAAATAAGATGCTTTTGAAAAATAATTTTTTCTTAATAAAGGCGCCTGTTTAAATTAACATAAAAATTACTCATAATAAATTACCATAGTAACAGGAACAGTGTAGTGTCGTGATGAATTCCACTAGCTGTACGTCCATTACTGAGCTGTAGAGTGAAATGGAATTCTTCTGTCTACCCTGAAATTCCCGGCGCCAACATTAATATTTAATGGCTTTAAATGAAGGGTCAGTTGAGAGCACGACATCGTAGTTCTGGGCAGTTCTGGGAAGTTTTACCCAAATATATACATTTATGAAGCCGCAATGTGATCCGCTAAAGGGCAGACAGTGTAAATCAAACACTAGCGTTATTTATTTGCTCTATAATAAAACAAATCCTGGTATATATGTACGCTGAGTATCTTTATCTTAATAATTGCACTCCGTCTCTAGTAGCCATTGAAAAGATAAGACGAGAGATCGTATTAGCGGAGAAATTAAGGGATCAAAGACATTTTTCATACATCGGATCCTTCCATTTGTATCACAATTATTCAAGTGATCGTCTCAGATGTATCTGTCTGTTCCTTTGCTCTACGAAAGCGTAGTAAAAATGTTTCAACCGGATTGAAACGCTTATGGTCTATTCCTCAATTAATTCGAATATCATAGTTAGATTTTTTACAACCAAATATGGAAATAAAATCAAAATTATAAGCGATTAAGTCTTGCCCTTTGTGTTGTTTCCAGTATCGGCCGTTCCTTTGTAACGCAAGAGACCGGTGAATGTAAAAACGGCTAAAAACAAATAGCTATTGTATCACAAGTCTTAAAAAAAGTTTTAAACTGAAAATGATCAAAAGCAAACAAATGACATGCAGCCTCAATCGGGTAATAAAAAGTTATTTTCCGTACACAACAGTTATTTTTTGGAAGTAAGTTGACAAGAAAGCCCAGAACCAACCTACGGCTGAATAAATTTTTTGGACTGAATCACAAACATTTTTGCTTTCCGTAAATGTTTTCAAATTAATTGTAGGCTGACAAGTTAGGATTGGTCGGTTAAGATTTAGGCAATATATTTACCTAATTGTTCTCATGACGCCACACAGTGGTTGTCAAAGCTTTAAATTTGACGAAATTCTACAATCCCGATCCTCCTTGAATTATATTTTTCATATAATAATTATAACCATCGCTTTTTGCTATTCTATTGCCTAAATGACGACAGGTTGGGTTAAACAAAAGTTTTAAAAAACGAGTTTACAATATTTCGAGTGAGAAATTCTGTATATTTAAAATAAATTAATAATAATGATACTGTAAATTCACTTTATAGATATTTATAGGCAACTTGATATTTTTGAATTAGTTATATGTAAAATCTAAATTTTTTTCTCTATTTTAATTTTAATTATTGACGTACATTAGGCTGGTTTATATGCATTCAGTGGATGCTTTATAGAAAGAAGACTTGAACTCTTACTAGACCGTCAGTAATCGAGAATCTACTCAACTTTGATTTCAAAATAACATCCAAGTCGAATTAAAATAATAAGTTGTGGAGATCTTCGATCGCCGAGGTTCATGAACAGTTTGAAACCATTGTTACAAGCACTAACCAATTGGGAGAGTATCGTCATGACGATTGGGAGAATTGTATACTAACCAATTGGCAGGAGTTAACGCAAAAAATGGTTGTGTCATGAAAATAACTATCAAATTTGAACGGGTTTGTTATTTCGTCATAATATTAAACTTTAGGATTGCATATAAAAAGAAGGTGATTTGAGTCGCGGCTTTCTAACAGAAAATCTGAAGCAGTTTAGAGCTGTGGAAACCACTGCGCTCCGAGAATCTACCCGACCCATGTACCGGGATTGTAAGTTACGGTGAAGCCTAAGCCGGTTCAGGCAAAGTAGCCAAAGCTCAGCCGGTAAATCAAAAAACGGAAATTTTACCAACCCGATATTCAATACATTTTTTTTTCACGTGAGACGCAGGCTGTCTTCGACATATAAAATCGGCTAGGGATTTGGTTAATAATGCATTTCTATCGTTTACTGATTGCTGTGTTTTACTGAGATGTTTTTGAATAAATCTTTCATTTAATTTAGCTAACACAATGCTAAAAGGTCTGTCACTGATTCCCAAGATTGCCTTGAAAAGAAACACGAACGCTTACGCCGTTGATCAAGGAACGAAACGCACAATTACACTCCCACTTTATCCCTTCTTTCTCACATTGATACTGAGGTCTTGCAGCAGTTATGCTTCTGATTGATTAAACCACTTCATTATGATAAAATTACAATCTGCCTTATTGGGCAATGAGAAATTGTGATAAATGTTTTCATTCATATCATATTTACAATTTTCATTCACTCGCTCATTTATACAGTATTTACAAATAGCCCAGAGACATGGTTGTCACCTCCCTCGCTTACCAAAGAGGAAGGGGACTCTTGGGAAGTCCCCCACACTCTTCCCTCAGCCGCGTCACTGGATAAGAGCCAGCGGAGGCTGACCAAGAGCGCGAGGGCCACAGACGCTCAGCACATGATTGCAGAAACTGGCCATTATCAGAACTCCCACGGTCATATTTATCGCAGGTCACGAGGCCAGTGACGTTTTAGTCTCTGAGGAGTATTGTAGGGATGAGTGGTGCAGTGTAATGACTGTAGTAGTGGATTAGGGTGGTTGGATAGGTTACTATGGAGTTTCATGAACTTGGAAGGGATGAGTTCCAGAATGGAGGGTATATTAAGATTGTTATCGCTTTTGTTGCTGTCGTTATAAGGAGTATTTCTATTGTTCTCAGGATTTATGATTCATGATAGGATTGGATGCGCTTGATGTTCCTACGTTTTTTCTGTCCCCCATAGCTCTGTTCCGTATGTCCTAATTGGCTTCAGTAAGTTATACATCTATGGACTAATTTTCACTGGAATTTCAGGCTGTCAAGTAATCAGTATTTGTTGAATATTTCAAGCCTTTTATTTTTTTTATCAGCATTTTGGTTTGAATTGTTCATTACACGCTGGACCTGTCTTCCTTGAAGGGATTTCTGTTTTACATTTTAAAGATGATGTATAAGGTTTTCCAGTATTTCGTAGAAGTTTTGCTACCACACTACCGGATTCACTTTCCTTTTCTTACGTTTTATCTTGTGAGAATTGTCTGATTCTGCACCCTCTGTCTCGTTATTATTAATATTTTCATTCTCTTCCGGTCCTGACGACGACGCGTTTTCGTATCAGAAGATGTTGGCATACGAAAATCTGAATCCGAGGCGGACTCTTTCATCTCGATGATTCTTGTTGTTGGGCTGTTGAATGAACCCGCTCTAATCTCAACCGCCGTTATGCGGGTTTTCTGTACATTGTCATCTAGAATGCCTACCTTCATCTTTTGGTGCTGTGTTGTTCAATTCTCCTTTTTGTGGTTCATTTTCGTGTTCTGCGGTTTTTCCTGTTTTAATTGCTGCATCAGCCAATGCCAGCAATTTCCTACTTCTGCATCCTTACTGTGATGTCATAATGAACCTGCAATAAACAAGTTTTATTTCGCTACTAATATGTATTTCTTAAGCTTTATTCTCTAAAATGTAAGATCGTAAAAGTCAACAATAAAGCATTTGAACAGTTCTTGTTTTTGTTAAGTTATTTATTGTTGATGCATTTCATTCCAACCAATGTTAACAACAACTATTCAATCCCTATTTATTTTTTAAAAACAAATTCTACCTCATGAATCATAAATACTAAGTTTGGAACTCATAAATCATAAATACTAAGTTGAGTGTAAATGATGTTATTAAAATGGGCTATAATCTCCCGAAACTAGTGAGGAAGACAAAAAAATACTATTAATTTATATGACCAGTGTAAATCGCATTGTACATAACGCATTGAACCAAAATTTGATTACCGTTGTGTTTGTTTAAAATAAAGTCTTCCATAAATTCCATAAATTATCATAAAATCTAAGTATGTAAATGCTTTCTGTTCGAATACTTTTTGCATCAACTGTAGAAAGTTAGGTTGATAGCTCATGAAATAATTTTTAAATCAAGAATAATTTATTGTAACACAACACAAAATAGTGACTTTCTCAGTCAGGAAAACTGGTACAAATTGGTTCAAGAAAAGTCTCACATTTTTTGATTATGACACTATTAAAAATTACATTCAACTTACTTTATTACATGAGAAGTAGCACATTGCAAAATGTCCTGCTCGTCTTGAATGATTGATCTTTAGTAGCAACGCTTAAGATACACTGTTGCCGTGGCCACTGCACTCAGGTGAATTGCGCCGCTGAAATGTGATCCTCTTCGTGCAAGTTGGGGCACTAAACACATACTTTTCAATGATATAACCTTAGAATTTCCATTTTTTGCGTTGTGTAACTTTCCTAAGAGGGGTGCGATATAGAAACAGGGCTTGAACCAAAAAAGGAAAAAAAAAAATAAGCTGAAAATTTCATCAGAAACCAAAGTTGTTGTTTTTAGTTTAAATCGAATTTCCGTGACCTAGAACGATGGTAGCGGCGGAATGTAACTCCGATTACTACAAAAAAAAATTATTCCGAATATCAGCATTGATTCATCACTGAGACATCAATCAGCTTTGTTAAGGGTAAGATCCATCTTAGATGACTTCTTTTAAAGAGAAGAAAAGACAGGCTCACGTTTCCATTAATAAGGCTAGACCAAACGCTCCCTGCCAACCCCCCTTCCCACCTCTCCCCTCTCGTTCTGTTGGAGAAACTAGCATCGCAGGCAACCGTAATTGCTATTTAATATTTCACTGTTAGAAACAATTAATATCCAGTGTGATCGTAAAAATAAAAAATAATACGCCAAATTCATTGTTTTTAGTGTCTATATACAACCATCATAAAATCACACTTGAGGGATCAACTTTTATTTTATGTAAGCCCACGAAAAAAATTTACCATTCCGATTCTTTCTGTGATAGCAAAGTCGTAAAAGTAGCACTTTTATTTATATTCACAATTTTAAGAGATATACAATTTACAATTTTTTTTTATTAAGATAAAATAAAAAACAATCTGCCTTTTATTAAGCAATAATATAATAATGATAAATATTATCATTCATACGATATTTACAATTCATCGTTCACTTGCTTATTCATTCAATATTTACAAACAGCCCAGGGGCCCTCCAATTCCACAAGGTTGTCACCTCCCTTGCATGCGAAGGAGTGGAGTCCCGGGAAGTCCCCCACGCTCCTATGTCAGCCCCGTCACTGGATAAGAGCCAGCGGAGGCTGGCCAAGAGCGCGAGAGCCACAGACGCTTAGGACATGATTAGAGAAATTGGCCATTGCCAGAACTCCCGCTATCACTTTAGTTAAGGGATATAGTAAAAATTTTCATATAGCCTGTCCTGGTTTTCGAGAACCCTTGCTTAAGCTAAAGACATACATTTTTACATAGAGATCCAGTTCGTCGTAAGACAATAAAAATACATCCATTAGAATAAAACATGAGTCATTACTATTATTTGGTATTAAATGAAAATCTATGATTTCAAGCAAAGTACCGAATTAAATATAGTGACTTCTTAATTAAAAATATGGAACTTGTTTCATTTTTTCTGATTTCGACTAAAATAAATCATTGAAATCGTCGGAAGAACCTGTTCGCAACTTTGACTAGTGGAAATTTCTTATTCCATAATAACGCCGGCGTCACCGGATACGAGCTAGTGGAGGCTGACCAAGAGCGTGAGAGCCTAGGTCTCGCTCAGGACATGATTGGAGAAACTGGCCGGTGCCGGGACTCCCACTGTTACGCATTTATAGCAAGTCACGAGGCCATTGCCGTTTCAGTCTCCGAGGAGGATTATAGGGATAAGTGGTGCAGTACAATGACTGTGCTAGGGGATTAGAGTGGTTTGATAGGTTACTATGGAATTTTATGGACTTGGAAGAGATGAGTTCGAGAATGTGAGGTATATTAAGATCGTTATGAAGAGTTTTGTAGCTGACGTAATAAGGGGCATTTACTATTGTTCTCAGGAGTTTTGATTGAAATTTTTGGTCTGTTTAGCCTCTTATGTGGGTTCCAGGTAAGCCGTTTGTCGAGATGGAAGCCTAAGTACCGTACTAACTCGGATACAGGGATAGGAATGCAATTAATGAAATAAGTGGACAAGACTTGCGCCAGAGGGTGAATTAATACGGCATTATTAATTGCGATGTAAAACATTATTCATACCTATTTCATCGATTTATAGAATATATCCCTATAGAAGACGTATCCCCCTGCAAGTTGACGAAATGGCCGTAAGCCCTTAATCCTCTCAAAAGATTTCGAAAGAATCCTACTTAAACTCCTCTTGCCCATATTTAAATCAAAAAACCTTCTTCCGAGTCATCGATTTGGATTTCCCTTCAGGCCCTCCACTGCTCAATAAACCCGCCGCGTTGTTGATCATATATCCTCAGCACTTAAAAGCAAACACTACCGCACGGGTGTCTTTGTGGACATAGCTCAGCCTTTCGACCGGGTTTGCTTTTTAAGCTAAAAATCTGTTAACCGCAGGCCCTTTTTAGGTGAGGTTATGGTTTATGCCAATTAGTCTCTATAACTGTCCGAACCGTCTGTTCAATTCTTGTCTTTTATTGCGATGTGATTGAGAGTTCTACGTCAGCCTTTTTTTTTAGATGTCAAGTAGTAAATGGTCGATTTCGTAATCCTGTATCATAATTAATTAATTAGGTTTTTTTAAATTTTTCACTAGTCAGATAACAATATAAGAGGATATTGTTTTGCAAATTCTTTTTACAAAAAATGTAAACCTACTGGTGTATTATTATTTTTTTTTTTTTCCTTTCATAGCCCCTTTAAATAAATTTACAGATAATTATATATATTTATAGATCCTCAGGCGAATCTATTTACAAATTATTTTTGTATTTCCTGTAGCATCGCCTGTATATAAAGGTTTTGTTATTTTATAAAAATTATATATTGAATAAAGAAGTATAATGATACACACTGGTGTATCAGATCCTGTCAAAACCTTATATAGCCCTCTAACCATATTCTATTAATTTCGATGGTTATAACATTAGTGCATATTCTACATTCGTTTCTAAGTAGACGTATACATCGATATGGAGTTCCCCCCTATTTACAATTTCAGATATTGGACTGGAAAAGGAAAATATATTATCAGGTCTTGATCCTTCACTTTTTTTTTCCACCACTCTTTTTTTCTAGACCGGATCACATCATAGAACTCGTGCGCTGGAAGGGTTTGTAGGGTTTATACATGTATACCTGATGAGTGAATTTAAGTTCAAGGGGGTTTACCGAGGTAGCAAAAGTACGTTGGGTAATTCTGTTAAATCGGTTTTATTATTCTTATTTTTTTTACATCCTTCAATCCAATATATTTTCGATCTGCCTACTCTTAAAACTATTTACAACAGATTGCCTATCTTATATAAAATATTATAGGATATTTTATTTCTTAAAACTATTTACGAAAGTAATTTATCCTCTACGTTTTATAATTAACTTTTATTTGTATGAACATTTCAAAACTAATTCCTTTAATTTGTGAAGAGTGGTTCTTCACTATCTTGATGAACCATATCTCCTAGCAGGTTTCAATGTCACCCTGGTCACAGTTGCTCGTCCTCGGTAGCCCACCTAGATGGCCTAACCTAGCTCCTTTTACTTTCGAACAAAGATGAGAAAGATTTTCCTCCTAGAGTTGTTATCTTTGTTTGCCATTGACGGCAGATAGTGCTTGTCCGATCGAGCTTTCGTGATGTGTACTCTAGTGTTTTACCTCTGGCTCGACAGACGCACGACATACGATCAGCCTCAACTATAAGAGCAGTTCAGGTCATTTGGTCGTTTACAATCATGTAGGAATCCAAATCCACCACGTTCCTTACAACAATAAAGACCCAATATAAGGATGAATGGGACCATCGTTATTTGATATATTGACAATATTCAAGCACACTGTTGTATTATAACTTTCTCACAAGGTCTTTTCTGTTTGTTTTATGGTTCTGCGTTACTTCACTCCCGTCTCACGTACAGTCCCAATTGTAAAACAGGATTTTTCTTACAAAACTGTTAACAGATTGTACGAGGTAGAACATTTGTCAAAAAAAACAAAAAACATCACTGATCAGAGAACTATTTTATAATTGTTGATAGATCTGTGACTATTTGTTTAACCCACGTAATTGTAATTTATTTTCTGAGTAATGTCTTGCTGATGAGAAAAATTATACTTGGAAACAAGGACGGGATCATCATTAAATCAGCGTTTTGAAACAGTAGCAATCAAATTATGGCGCAGAAAATAATTTAGTAAAAGCTTTATCCACTTTATAATTCCCATGGAAATAATTGAAACGTTTTCATCATAGTTTTCTAAATAATTAAACTGTGGCGTTACTTGTATTTACCATGTCTAAATACAGAATACTGACTTGCAAATAGGTACGGGAAAACCGGTCTGTCAGCATGTTTGTTCAACGATATTGAATAGCAAACCATTTCTATCAAGATTTAATAACAGGAAGTAGCCGTAAAAAAAGTCGAACGTATACACATATTTTTCAACTATTTCTTTCTAGCTTTTGATCTCACTTCAAATCTTCATAGCTATTTATTTATGACTTAATCATAAATGTTATACTTAATTACGAATACATTCAAGACGATTTGGGTGAATTTTAGTATAGTTTATTAAAAAACAATAACTTTTTAGGGACCCGGATTGTTTAACAAGGTAATTTTGGTTTTAAAAACAATGTTTCTCCCTAGATGCTGATCATTGGTTGCTTTATTGAAAAATAACTATAAAAAAAAAATCTGAATCACAAATTCATGCCTATCTTCTTTCTATTTAAGATTTTTTGTATTGTTTGAAAAGCGATGACTTAAATACAATTTTTTTTTTTTTCAAAGATGTTGAGTAGTTTTAATCAGAAAATAAAACAAAACTGACGAGAGGACTCTGGACCGATTTTGTTAGTTAACTGTGGTATTTTCTGTCGTTTCAATAATTTTTATTGTCCATAATGTGTCACAGTCATAACGTAATTATAGTACACTAAAGTACCCTACACATTATACGTATTATTAATGAGGACGTCAAGGTCATTTATTTGGTACCCTGCTCATTACAATTAAAGTATTTATTGTTAAATAACTACATTAAGGTTTTATTTTTAGCATTTCTAAACACCTACTGGTTGATTTAAATGTCTGGTATTAATAACTTTGTGTGACTATAGCTTTAGAAAACAAACATAAATCTTATATTTTATTAGTAGGTTTTTGTTCCAGTTTTCCCTTACACAGCGATAAATATCTTATATAAATGAGTAGATATTTTATTTTTCAGCTTTAAGTGTATTTTGGTATTAATTAAGAGGCACTCCGGCGTCTGGCACCTCTATGAAACGAGTCCATTTGCATAGAAGAAAAATAATATATTTTCAATCAGGGATTCAAGATTAATTTGGTACCTTACTTAAAATTATATATTTCATGGGTTCCCAACATCTTGTAAGACCTTCATTTAAAATTGAGTTGTTTCCAGCTTGAAGAGTGTACTTATAAAAGATACCTGAACAGGCAAACTGAAATAAGGAGTTCTGTTTTTTAGAATGTCAAAAGCAAAAACGAAAAACTAAATATGAATTAACTTTCCTATTTGTGACCCACGCCGAGATCTTCCTAACGTGAAGGGCTTGCCTTGAACCCTTGCTCGTCGTGTTATGTTTAAATTCCAGAGCGCCTTCAAAGACCAGTCAATACGGATACGCGCTCTTCACAAGAGTTGCCGGCTTAGTATGTGCACTCTTCCCTTACCTTAAGGGGTGGTCAAGTCTTCGACCGGATCAATATGCAGTCTAACGTTTGCTCAATAATTTTGAGCTCAAGTCAATCATGATATAAAATTTTAGAATAGGAATTTATTGTAATCAATTATATAATCAAATAGAAAATACAATTGATTTCAGTCCCCTATTAACAACAATAATATTTATATGACAAATTTATGTCTGTCAAATAACTATTACATCCTTAAAAAACAAAAATTACAATATAAAATAAATTGCGAACCTCAGTAAAAAATAATAATTATAAAAAAATATCGTCTAACAGAACTTAGTAAATAAAGTCGTAGATGAATAAACATACAGACAAAAACGCAACAATACGAAAAAGTCTGTACAATACAATACGACATTATATTAAAAAGTTTTAAATTAATTTAAGAAAGTAACATACAAGCTAAATATGCAATGGTGAATACCAAAGAAGGTGCAAAGCCAAACATCTATATATGTAATTCATATTGAGATGAAAATAGACGTGCAACAATAAAATAATTAAAATACATTACAATTACAATGAACAAATCGGTCCCAAACTAGCAAGCGTTTGTCTGGGCCTTGAGAAGATGTTGGAACTGGAAGGTTTTGAAGGTTCGAAAGGATGAAACATGGTGGATATTAGGAGGTAAAAAATTCCAGAGCATAGAGGAAGGATCGTGTGCTGCCGTTTTCTGGGCAAGAGTATAAAGGTCAAAGAACTGGGATCTTGTGTTCCGCGAGTATACTGAGGATTTGAACAGTAGAATATTTGTAGATTTATGTGCATAATACCATGGAGGAAATAATCAGTTCAAAATAAACAAACTAGCTTCACAAAATTCTGTGGTCTCACGATTTTAATTCTTTTCATATAAATTTATGAACCAGGTTCTATCATTCTTGCACTTGGTTGTATTTATGCATGCCTTCATCCCCCATATTGTAGGAGATATTGGATCCCAGTCACAGATGTACCAGGGAAACCGGAATAGAATTCTATGTTTGCGCAACATGCTACTCCTAACCTGCCTATACATTAATATAAAGCGGGCGATAATGTATCAATGGATTTCATGTAATAAAAATTGGAATGGAATTGGCTGGATTCCGAAGGCTCAACTCGGTTTGCTGACGCATTGCAACCCCATGGATTCAGATTCGAAATCAGTTGAACGGAATAAGCTGGGAAATGCCGAAGCTGAAAGTACATTTGTGAAGGGCTTGAACTTTTTCCAAGAAAAATTCAAGAATAAAGGAGCAGTACGTCAAGAATGAAGGAGTACTAGCTGCGTGATTTACGGTGTGGCACTCGAAGCAAAGTTCTAAAGAAAAGACAGGAAGTCTTCGAAGAAATTGAGTTCGACCTAAAAAAAAATCTTCTGATTGAGCTTATTATTGTTGACAACCGGAACAATCAACCATCATATATTTGGCTAATGAAGTGCAAAATATGCTCAATTAACACTTGCGATTTTTTCGCGGTTTGATTTTTCCCCATTGTCAAGGACTCATACCAGTCTGTATAACAAAAATAATTTCAATGTTATGATTATAGATACAATTTCAGTAACCAACAATAAATATAGCGTCTTTCTTACGAATCGATTTGAATCGGTGTTTTTTCTCATTAGTTTAAGTATTAGCAATTTAATTTGATATTAAAAAGATGATTTTATTTTATATGAGCTTCACACATGAAAAAATTCCTGCGTTTTTAAAATAATCCCAATTAAACACTTGCTCTTTGAGCTCTAAATATGTTGTAAATTTTCTCTGGTAGCATGAATGCTACAATGTATTTTTATGTTCCTATAAAATTTTGAGCCATTTATATAAATGCGAAAACCTCTATAGAAGATTGTTATTTTAATTATAAAAAGGCAATAGAGAAAAAATATGCTATATTTTAATTTGACAACTCCTCGTTTGATGTAACCGGCAAAGATGCTAAATTTGCATAACAAAAATCTGAATGTCATGCGGGTACGGTTGCACTTAGCGCCGTGTCAGAGGGGCCATTAGGTGGCCATGATGTTTTAAACTGCTCCAATCTAAATTAGTGTTTCTATTATTCAACAAGGTACAGTGATAATGAGCTTTACCGGGATAATGAATTCTCAAGTCATTATTTATATTTAACGTACTCCGGTCTGTATCTTCAACATGGGTAACTATCAGTAGTGCCGTCAAACGGTCTGGCAACAGGCTATAGCGTAAGAATTGTCAGGATAGTTTCTGTCAAAGAAGCACATTATGACCCCACATCATTCCCGATTTGTATTGTTCATGAAGAACAAAATGGACAAATTTATATTCCCAGATTTACCTGACATCGTTCCTGGTAAAGAAAGAGGAGGATGGTTGAAGTTCCAAGAGGATGGGTTTGGGGACTACAAAATTGCCTTATGTTAGAACTTGGCAATATTTTGAGGCCTAGTCAATTTTTTCTACGAAATTTTACTGTGCACAAGAATAATTTTCTTTCTTTTTTTATTGGTTTTAAAATTGGCTTTCGATTCGACCCGTTTACTGTTTTTTTGTAGTTTTTTTATGTTCGTGGCAGTCTTATAGTTTATATAAATTTGATGTGCCTTTTTTATACTTTGAAGAGCAATTTCACTCGAGTTATTATAATTGTTACCATTAAATAAATTTGATAAGTCTGTGAATATGATATATGTGAATTTATAAATGTATAAATAGATAAATGCATTTATTCAATAAAATAATACAGGAAGGTGGTCTGAAAAGTTAGCTTTTATTTATTTTATTATCATCTTCATGTTGAGGTCGGAAACTTTTCAGACCACTTGTGTAGCATTGCTTAAAGATAAACAATGACGGGATCCTATTACCTATCGAGTTGCGTTTCTTTAACTGTTTTGATTTAGTAATTTTGTGTTTGTGTTCATCATTTATTTCCATGCACTTTTTATTACGATAAATTAAAAATCATTCGAAATATAGAATTATGGTTCCTGTATGGAGGCAAAAAAATTTAGGAATACAACAAGTGCACAATATGATACCAAATTAAATTTTCATTACCCGGAATATGAAATTATAAATTGCATTCATTGGTACTAAATAACTTTAAACTTACAGACAATTGAAATCTGTAACTTTTCACTTTTAGACATATATTTTAAATTTCTGATAATCCATTGGAAGAGGTTTATCCCGTAAGACCGGAGTTATCCCGAAACGTAGAAAATTCTGAATGATTGGGAAACCTCACAATCCTACAATGATAATTAAGAAAAATCCAGTGCGACTAAATATATTATTATAACTATCGACTAAATCTAATAGTGAGGTCCTTAAGTTCCCAATACTTAATAGTTATTAAATTATTTTTATTATTAATTTACCGATTAGTAGCCACGAGCTACTTTGTTTGGCGTAATTTTGCACAGTAACAAAACCGTGTTTAAATCGCAAATATCTGTGCTTTTACATTCAAATATTAATTATTTGTTTGTAATTCAGTACCAGCAACTGAATACCACTATTATAATAATTGTGTTTCATATTGCTGAAATACGAAAGAAGTTCAGAAAGAAACAGCTAGCTATAATAATAATAATTTATTCGAGTTTCCTTTAACACTAAATAAAAAGGAGTTGCATTGAATATGTATACTATATATAACGCATATCTAAATGCAGATATTATAGCATAGTTCCACATCTAGCAATTATACAATAATAAATTGCTGTGTATTACGCACAAATTGACTAAGAACACGGACGTGAGCTATCCAAGCTTAAATTTGCATTGAATCTAGTTAATGTAAAAGTGACCAGAACATGAAGCGATTCATTAACTTAATGGCACTGTCGTTAAATTACTGTTTAATTACAAGCTATTAGTAATCATAATTTGATATGGGCCGAAAGCCTCGCAAACTTAATGAGGGCCCAATATATTCGGGCGAAACCACCCCGTTCTACCTCCAGGCATTAAGTTTTAACGGCATATTGAACAAAAGGGCTCCAGTGCTTCTTGTTAGACCGAACAAGGTTCTTTGAGGGCCTGCTAAATTACTCCAAAGAACCGGACGTTTTGAAAATCACCCTTAACTATTTCAAAAAAGAAGGTTCAAACTGAATGAAAGAAAAATGACTCAGTTCTGAGATGTTGACGACTAAGGACGAAAAAGAAGAAGATAGAAATGATATGTCTAACTGGTAACAGAATATAACATAAATTACACTGATGTGACTAAGTTACATATAACAATAATGGGCTTATGTGGTGGATTCAAGAAAACAAACACCATAATATTTAAAAAAAAAAAATAATGACATTCACTAAAAATCTGTGGCGTTGTCTCAGATGTTGAAAAATTGTGATTTTATTCCCCGTAATAATAATACCCAGCAATCTTTCAGGGTTTTTTTTCATTAGGTTGTAATTTTTGTAGATTTATGGCAGGTGTTGAAATGTCCTGCCATTTCATGTATTGTTACATTTATGTCCTGAAATTTTATGTATTATGTATACAATAGTTATAAAAATATAAGCTCTTATAACTCCAAATATCAACTTTTGCCCAATTAAAGAAACACTTTTAAGGATGACATATCAACTAAAAAACTAAATTTAATTTTTGGGACATATCAACACCTGCCATAAAGCCATTGAAATTACAACCAGAAGAAAAAAACCTGAAAACTGGCTGGGTAATATTATAGGTAATGAATGAAATTGACAAAAAAAAGAAAGTAGAACAATAACTTTAGAACTGTTAGATTGGAGTGAGATAATGAACTTCTAGAGTCTGTATTTAAAGATAAAAAGATATGGTATGAATGAGAGCATTTATCTCAATTACTTATTGCTTAATAAGACAGATTGTAATTTTAGCACAATAAAGAAGTTTGAATAAAAAAGATAAGAAGAGTTATATAGAGAAGTATATCGATAGAAATTAAAGTTCCAAAGGTTTCCAGCACGGATTTGAAAAGAACGGTCAAAAGAAGCTGATTTCTGGGATGGAAAATACAAGTTGGATGGGTAGTGGAAAATACATGGGAATAGTGAGATTTCATAGCTGATTTAAATTGTAGAAGGTTATAAAGGTAAGGAGGCTTTTACTATTGTTCTCAGGACTTTTGACTAAAAGGATTGGATACACTTGATTTTGACTTTTTGTAGTCCCCATAGCTCTATTCCGTATGCCAAGATTGGATTAAGTATAACTTTGTAAATTAGTAATCTGTTTTCTATTGAGAGATGGGATGTCCTTTGAAGTAGTCTGTCTAGTTGTCCAAAGCGTATGTTAAGTTTGTCTTTTTAGCCTCGTATGTGGGTTCCAGGTCAGCCGTTGCTAATTATTAACCCCCCTATCACGTAAAGACAATTGATCTTGTATATTATTTTTTATAAAATATGTTGTCATTATATCTTCAATATATCAATAGCTTTAAGATAAGAAATAATCTTCTGATAATTGATAAAAGGGCTGATCCAGGTTTGACGGGTCGATTTCTCGACGGTGATCTAAATCGATTCAGGTTAAAGCAGCTGTAGAATCGATTAGGTCTATCTGTTAGAGTATCTGTAGAGTCAATTCTTGAGTTTCCCACGTACCAGAGTGATTGAGCTGAGCCGCTAGGGTTTGAAGCGTTCAACTAGGCAGGTGGTTACGATAGAGACACAATCAAGGCCTGCTTGACCTCTTTGATACAAATGTTCAACTGACATTCCCCGAACTATTCTTGCCTGCCTACACGGTATTAATACGTTTAAGTGGCCAGTTGACCCATAAACAAAATGACTTTGAGTTCAAATTTATGTAAACAATAAACTTCCAGAAAAAAAAAACCAGTTACAAATCAAATTATAATTCTCTTTTTTTTTTAATTAAAAAATGATGAAATACAAAATTTAAATTAAATTGAAATTAAAATAAACATATTATTAGTGTTAACACAATAAAACTCAAGGAAATGTCATTAATTAATTAATTATTATAAAGAAATTATATTGTACTATAATTTTGAATAATTTGTATTTTGTTATTTTTAACTACACAAAATAACTAAAAATACCCTCCCGGATTCAGTTCGACCACAGTGTTTTTATTGTAAGCGTGGCTTTTTGTATAGTGGCCATATTTGACGTCCCGACGATCCTAAAACCATGAATGGTAATAACTAAATTAAAATTTTGCAATGAATAGAGTATTGCACTGAGTAGGTTATCAAATTAAATTTCTCGTCGCTTGATTTAATTTTTGAACAATTTAAAAAGGTCGCTAAAACTGTCAGTAAAATTGTTTCCACAACCAAACAAATCCCTTTACCCATCAATCACGGCAGTTTTTTTTTCCTGATGACCGGCTGTCAGGAATCTTCATCCATTTAACACTTCAAAATCGGCCAATATTTGTCTTTTTGAAGGTGACTGATCTATCACTGAGTTTTTGAGTATTTCAGGACGTTTAGTAATAGTGATCATATTTAATGAATTTCGGCTCCCAAAGAGAATGAATAAGTACAGCATTCCTCAAATGTGTTTAAAATACTTTCCGGTTCCATTTATTTTCAAGGATCCAATTGATTGGTCTGGAAGTTACGACCTAGAAAAATCTGTAATGGTTTAATTATGTTTTGCAGTATATGGAGAACAGACAATATTTCACTTTTTTATCTCTTATAAAAAATGTTTTTTTTTAAACCAGAGCATGTGTTTGAAGTCTTAAAATCATATTGCTGATGTAATAACGTAGTTTATACTTGGGAGAGCGCATAAAAAAGAATGATTATCGCTCCTATAAATATTATATAGCTTTTATACAAGGGATTATTTTTTAATAGTTTACTTCCGAAATTTACAATAGCACCCTACCTTAGGAATCTAGCGTTGAAACATTTTTATTTGTCGTTAGCTAGAATATTTTCTGCAAATACTTTTATAAAAATGCCCGTTTCTTTATATTATTATTTCTATAGAGGGCTAGAAGATAAGAAAAAGCTGGACAACGCTCCGTTAGATATTTTCCAAGCCAATTAGTGGAGATTGTCAAGCGTATCGATAAAGAGGACAAAGATAAAATTTTGTAATGGGTGTTAGTTGACGTGTAAAAAAAAAAACGCTAGGTCATACGAACGAAATAAGAAAAAAACAAGGTACTGCGACCCGATTGTTTTTCGCCCTTATAGATCCTTCTAGACAGAAAAAATCAGTCAGCAATAGCTCAACTGGTTTTATTGCCGAGTCTGAAGGAGGGTTCTCTATTTTCAAAACAATAAGGGGTAGGATGCTACGTCTGCGATAATAGTTATGAAAATGATTCAATCAAGCTGAAATTTCAAATGTACATTCAGTGAAACCACCAAATATCCGTTTCTATAACTTTTAAGCTCTCTCAAATCAATGTTTAAAACAAATCAGGTTTTTATTTTCACTCTGCAGTCACGGACGCAATAAACGCAAAGAGAAATACTCAACCATTGAATGATTTATTGCGACCACACGTTGAAAAAAAAAAAAAAATGTTATTAGGTCTCAGAGATCTATGATTTGATGCACCACCCTTTATGAAAAAAATGTATGTATCTTTCGATTACCAAATAATTATCAAATGACGATTAATCTTTTTTCGGGTTGGCAGTAATTTCCTCTCGTCAAGTCGTGTGATATTTCAGGTCTAACAGGGGACCTATAGCCAAAACAGAAAGACAAACACGTGTAAAAAATATTGGTTTTCGGTTCTGAATTGCTACATTAAATAGAACCAAATGACGTTTTTAAAGGTAATAATATCAATCGAAATAACTTTGTATGTTTTTGAGTTCGTTCGAAACTAGTTTTTTCTTTACGATGTAATTAAATTATTATTCTTATGCATTGAATAAATGGCACAAAACCTGAAGAGAGGGGCCAATAAGTATAGTCGGAATGTGGCTCTGAGGTACTGAGGTACAACGGTTATCCCAGCTGGACACTTCTTATGTATTGAAGTTATTTATTACTCATTATCCTCACGTGGCTAACCCTGCGACGGCATTTGATGGATGTAAAAATATAACATAGAATGTAATATAGTTAGATTAAATTAAAATTAAAAAACATAGGGATAACTTGAATTGACTATTACGATAAGAGTAGACTTCGCAAACCAGTGGGCTACACCCTGTGGCTTTCGGCAAGTCACAACTACCCCAAAATAAAACAATCGTTAGGAAAAAAAATATTTTAGAGTGGAAAAGTGCATTTCCATTTTTGAAAATTAAAAAAACATTTTTTTATCAACGGAATTTTCACCCGATCGCCACCACGGACGCATGGTTCAAATTTGGAATATAACTGCAATATGTCATAATTTATCAATTTCTTTGGTGGTTTTTGAAAACGTAGGCTGCCCTCCGTAATCAGACTCAAAAATAAATCTGCGGATCTACTTCCCCTTAAGAGTTTGCCTATCATTTACGGTTTAATTTTCCCGTAGAATGTTTTATACATGGGCAAAAAAAAGGAAAGCGAAATTTCAAAATCAAAGATTTCTCCAGTTGGTGAGCTTTATTTACATAACAACTGAGCCTTGGAGCGTCGAAATCTATCAGGACAATTGGCTTTATATTTATATTAAAAATAAGAATGTTGTTATAAAGCACTCTATGAATAAATCATTCACAAGTTTCATCAAACGAGCTTCGTTCATTCCACTGTTCATTCATATGCAATCATCAAATCCATGTCACGTTGTTTTTTGGATGATCATGGCTTGTCACGGAATCGTAATTGCCCCTAATTTGCTAATTATATGACACAGACGTTCCTGTGGATTCTTGTCAACTGTGAAAAGTGGATCAGTTCTGCCTCTGGGGCAAAGGACGGGGGGAAGATGATCCTCATCCTGTTGGGTCAACGTCGATAAGAGAAAATCACTTTGGAGATGGAAGACTTAATGCCGAGCCAGCTGCCAATAGGCCATTCTTACTTTTTGGCACTCTTGTCAACGGGCCAGATCCGTTCGACTCATTTGCTGTGCCAATTGGCAAAAGAATGTACCTTAAGTGCAAAGAAATATTTTTATTGCCGAGCACGAAAGGAGAGCCTCTACTATCAATCTGTAAGCAGCGTCCATCTTTCTTTTTCATATTAGTGTGTACGTATGTTCTACAGTTACAGATAGTGCAACAGATTTTACCCTTTAGAGTGGTAATGATCTTTATATAAAAAATTACAATTTTATTGTACAGCTTTATTAATTTGGATGTAAGACCTAAGGCAATTCCCACAGCAAGCTGTTAGAAGATTCGGAAGCGGGAGAGCTCTTTTCACATATGTTCCTGACTGTTTCACCCTGTGGCGAAGACCAGAGGATGAGCAAGGCGCTCAGAAAAATACTGGGAATGGTAGCCAGTACCAGGAACCCAAGGCATACAAAGAAAATATTTAAAACCCCTTTATTAATAAACAAAACTCTCGATGTTGACATAGATTACAGTGCATACTGAATACAGGAAGGGCGACTGGGTAAAATTGACAGATAAAGGTCAATAAAAAAGCTCCAGATCAGTGTTCTATAGAACATAAATAGGCCTGCTTGATTTTACCCGAGGAACAAATCGTAGGGATTAATGACGCATGTTTTTTCCCCTAACATCGGCTTAAGCATTGAACCAATGAGGTCGAGGCCATCAGGTCCCATTAGCTGTTTGGTAGATACCTGAGCAAATGCTCGGGTCGGCATTGCCACCTTTACGTTATACTCCTTATTGCTATTACTCCTTTGATTTATGCAAAGCCGACTATAGTAGGGATAAAACGGTCAGGCCAAGAACCGTGCGATATACCTGAAGAAAAAATCAATTAATGTGAATCACGTCATGCCTGTTTATGATGTGTGCATTTTTATGATTTCCCAGCTAAGATGCACTTTAAGATCTAAAGCTTTAGCTGATCCCTAAGGAAACGGGTGTGTGACACGATATTCCAGAACATAGTTTTTCAAGAGCTAAAGTACAAGAAAACTTTACTTAATATGCTTTAGTCTATTTTTAAAGGTGTTCTCAACTTTTTATATTTGATGACAAAGTGACTCTTATTGGCCGATATGGATTAACGAATATAATGAAGTATTTCTAATTGAAAAAAAAACAGATTGTATCTTTTTCACAGTTTTTAAGAGACACTCATTTCTCGAATATCCAAGCGCATAAGCTGTTTTGAGATATTAAACTAGCAGGTACTAGTTTTTCTCAGTGATTCATATCAAGTATTATTTAATGCTTTATTATAAGATTCTATTATAAATTTAGCAAGTACTGATCTTACAGTGCTCTCTGTTTAGAATCTGATTGGAATTCCATTTATAGCATTATTTAAACTAAACATTAGACATCTATTAGTAACTAAATTAAAGACGGATGGGTTTCTTGAAAAAAATGTACATAAAAGCAAGTTTATTTATTTTATTAAATTTCCTTCATTTTACCACCATCATTCAGTAATAAGTAAAAAACTTACTAAATTAACCATTGCATTACCATCAAATTATGTAATAATCACGACACTACTGTTGGTCTTTATAAATATCTCAAACTCAAATTTAAAAGGATTATAAGTACATGATTTGTCACTCTACAACTTTCACGAAATGGAAACTGTTAATTAATTTCAAAACATTGAAAACGAAAAATGTTTAATAAAGAGTAGTTGTAATATTCGTCTTAGCTGGATAATCTTTATATTAAATCTCTCAAATAACTTTCAGCAAAAATAGCTGGAATATAATCTGAAATTCTAAGCGTCCTCTATTTAGAAAGTGTTAAGTGGATATTTCCTTCTTCCAGTTTATAGCATAATTTAAACTATTTCATAATTAAATACATCACTTAAAATTATTATTTCAAAGTATTATCTTAGAAGTAAAGGGTGTCTTTATAAGCTAAATCAAGTTCTTGACACATGCAATAGAATTTGCTCTCTCGTTCTCTCCTCGATAATCTATGTTTTAACTTTGTTTCATAAAGATTTAAAAAATTTTATCATTCCAAAAGATTTTGCATTTTATATGATGCATTCTGTATAATTAAGTATTTGTCTTTTATCGGACATTTTTTTTTTTTTAAATGAATTTATTTGGTTTACATTTATATTTAAAGAAAAAGAATAACTTCCAACCGAAGTAAATTTTAAAATAATACCTTTTAATTAGTTAAAAACAAAGGTACTAGTACTAGTAGTTTTGTACTAAAGAACCTAATGCCAGTAGATACAACCAAAAGTGGTTTGCTGGACCTACGGCATAGTTGCTGAGGTATACCACGCAATCCCCTTTTGGAAACCGCATTCAGCAGTCACGGTTTTCAGTCACCATTGCACAATTCATAACCGAATACCTGTTATGATCTTTTAAATAGGTACGAAGCAGTTGCATTCTGCCTCATTCGTCTGCATTTTCAACAGTAGGGTCCGTGAAAATGATTCAATTGATCTAAAATTTAAAGACAACATACAAAGAAAATTGTCACAACGAATGATCGATCAAACACTATGAACAATAATTTAGTTTTGATACATTTAGCCCCTTTCGCAGGTCCTGTCCATAAGTTCTTTACAACTTCATGTATCTTCTTTTACCTGTTACAAAATTGTATTTAGGTACATTGACAACTAACATGGAACCCACATACGAGACGTAAAGGCAGATAATTTAGGCATCTCTATAGACATTCTGATTTTACATTTTTATCTTAAATGGACCCTACTTTCCATATTTCAATAGGAAATATACTTTTTTACAAAATCTAATCTAGACGCATGGCCTAAATTTATGGGGCACAGCCAAAACAAAACACCAAGCCCATCCAAGCCGTTTCGATCAAAATACCTGAGAATAATACTGATTTTGCTGTAACGCCTTTTATAAACATCTTCATATACCTAACATCATATTATGTGGCTGAGGAGCCCAGATAGGTACGGTAATATTGCACATTATTTATAATGACGAAGAGATCTTTCATTTGATTCCCTTTTTTATTTATGGGGCTTATTAATTTAGAGGTCCCATCATTGATCCCCCGGTCCTAAATTTCGTCTTTAGCATTCGGGGCTGGGAAGTCTCTGAGGTCTAGGTATTCAGAAAATATTTAACTGTAAATACGTTAAAAATAGGGCTATTGATCACAATCTCCTATTGCTCAATGGGCAGATTGTAATTTTATTTGAGATAAAAAGATTTCCTAAACAAAAGAATTACCGTTCATGTAGGTGTCAATATGTTTTTATCGGCATTTTCGAGACCAAGTTGGTTTTCCACCGAATACTTACTTATATTGTGGTCCAAATACCATTTCCAAGGAAATAATTGGAGTGAAACTAATACTCGTGTCGACAAATAACTTGTATATTACACATATTGTTCAAATACAATATTTTTTCGTTTCGAAACATAAACCAGATCTGGCGTGGATCCGATGTCAGCTTTTTACGGTGTATCCGCCTCAACACCACAACTAGTCACTTTTATAGATCATAAATGATAAATTGGAATGAAATAATTCGAACTTCAGAGAGCATGAATTCTGTGTTGTATCCACTTAACTGGCAACCGTCACGATAAGCGTAAAACCTATTTACAACCTCAAATAAACTTCCACGACTTTTACAACACATTTGATTATGTTTCCCAGCAAACCTAAGTGATACGACCAAATAGTACTTTTATCGCGTCGCATTCAGCACGCACATCTAATTTATTGTAGAGTCCCTAGAGGCCACACTTTACTATAGCTTTACGACAACTTTCCAAAGTACCGGGAGATCGTAATTCGTCTGTCTGTCTGCCTCTATATGTTTTTTTTTTATTTTATATTATACTACATGGGCCGCAAATAGATTTGATTAACCTGTAATCTAAAAAGTTATGTTCAAACCACAGGTGTGAAATATAAATTGAAAAATTCAAGTCATATGAGCTTAAAGACTAAAAAATTATAGTCCACCTACGCATATTGCACATTATTTATAATGACGAAGAGATCTTTGATTTGATACCCTACTCAGCATGATAAACAAATATTTTTATTTATGGCATATTAATTTAGAGGTCCCCTCATTAATTTTTAGGAAGCTAAAATTATTTTTAGCATCATCAGGTCATGGACCATCCTTCATAGTATCATGCCTCTAAACGAAAGGCATTTGCGAACACGACATTGATGACTTCCGTCAAAACATAACTGACTTAGTTTGTGAAAAAACAAGGGAACGCTAAAAATGCCAAGGGTACTTATTCACTTTTTTACAGACAGGTTGCCCTGTGGGTGTGAGGTTTTCACCCGGAGTCTGTCTATCTGTTCTGGTCACTGTGAGTCATTTATTAAAGCTATTGTTGATTGAAGGACGGGTCTGCTTGGGGTCAACTCAGCCTCGTGAGGATAAATGAGCAGCTAAATGAATAAAGTAGCAGCAAATGTGATTAATAAAACTGAAATTGAGGTTGACAGATGCCTGCCTAGCACATCAGCTCCACCTGCAAACTACCATCGTCAATTTTCTACGTTCGGGCCTTTCCATGAGGTTTTCCTACTTGTAATAATTTATTTTTAATAAAAAAATGTATATTTGTAAATAATTTTGAGGAGGGTACACATATGATCTTAATGGCTATATGATGTAATTACTTAAGAAACAACTATTAAAGCCGACATCGGAGATCAGGTTCGAAACTATATTGATAGCATAAACTGTGATAAGAGAAACAGTATGATGAAGGTATGGGCTGTTTGGGTCAATCGAAAGAACAGGTAATAACTGACCAGTGTTCGGGGCAACTGCTTCATGGAGCCATAGTCTGCCTCAATCAGGCACGGGGTAAACAACGTCCAAAAATAAATATCAAGACTGGGGTGGGGGACGTTCTGTTTGATTGTATTCTCTTCGTTCGGGCCCGGATAAAGAGTCGAAATGTTTTTTTTTTCGATTTGTCGGCTGGAAGATTTCGCTTGACACAGTCACCGGACCGTGTAACAGAGGAGAGCTTTTGTCGGATTATTTGACAATTTGATCATTTCTCTTTAGACGGCGAATACCGTTACAGTTGCTTATTGTTCGTCTTTCTGTCCTCACCTATGTAAGTTCTGCGATAGTGGTCGTAGAAAAAATTCAATCTCAAATTTCAAAAGTAAAGGCTAGTTCCAGTTTCTCATATTACAATTGTTGGTCATTAAAGGTTAATCATTTTTTACGCATGCTAAATACGGTAATCCAAAAACAAAATTCAAGATATTCCAAAAACGTTATTAGAACTATCAATAGTAATCACGTACTTTAAAATTTTCATTTTTTATTTTTTTTTATATATACAACAATCTTTATTGTGCAATTATTACAATCTGCCTTTTATAAGGCAATAATAATACAGATAAATGATCTCATTCATACCATATTTACAGCATCATTCACTCACTCATTCATACAATAGGACATGATTGGAGAAACTGGCCATTGCCAGGACTCTCACTGTCACGCGTTTATAGCAGGTCACGAGGCCACTGCCGTTTCAGTCTCCGAGTAGGATTATAGGGATGAGTGGCGCAGTGCAATGACTGTGCTACAGGATTAGGGTGGTAGGAAAGGCCACTGTGGAATTTCATAAACTTGGAAGGGATGAGTTCTAGAATGTAGGGTATATTAAGATCATTATGAAGGGTTTTGTTGCTGACATAATAAGGGGCATTTACTATTGTTCTTAGGACTTTGGATTGAAAGGATTGGATACGCTTGATGTTCGACTTTTTTGCTGTCCCCCATAGCTCTATTCCGTATGTCCAGATTGGCTTAAGTATAACTTTGTAGATTAGTAGTTTATTTTCTATTGAGAGATGGGATGTCCTTTGAAGTAGTCTGTACAGTCATTTTTTATTAAAAAAAATAATTTTCAAAAATACCTAGTAGTTTTTCTATAATCAGGTAGTAGGCTTTTTGAAACAGTGAATCTCATGAATATGTTTTGAAAACGCTTAATCACTTTGTATGTCCTTAGCTTCCTTTAATAATTTAATTGACGATTGATTATTTATTTGAACTGGAAAGGTGGGAAACAAATTATGATATCGACTTTGACTGAGAAGTCAAAAACTTTAAGGATTTTAAGTAGAAAATGTCTTTTGTTTTATATAATTAATTTTATAATTTTTGTTTACGTGACAACTTGCTTCTAAAATATATAAAAAAAAAGAAGCAAGTTTAATGGATAGAATAATTGTAAGATTAGCTGGAACTCGCAGCTCACTTTTCAAATGCAAGTACTAAGCAAATCTGTTCTAAT
Source organism: Acanthosoma haemorrhoidale (assembly GCA_930367205.1). Classification (NCBI taxonomy): domain Eukaryota; kingdom Metazoa; phylum Arthropoda; class Insecta; order Hemiptera; family Acanthosomatidae; genus Acanthosoma; species Acanthosoma haemorrhoidale. The sequence goes on along the minus strand of OV884009.1, from coordinate 39,245,554 downwards.
GTGGTCTTTAGAATAATAGCCAGGGTTTATTAGAGCTACAAATCATCACTTTATTATATAATACAATAAAACTAAACATTTTGTTATTATTCTGTATTTATAACTTCCATGACAAGGTTTCGCCCAATCAGGCAACGTTTTAAAATCTAACAACTTATAATAATAAAGAACTTTTAAATAATTATTGTGGCTCTCGCGCTCTTGGTCAGCCTCCACTGGCTAGTATCCGGTGACGCGGCTGACGGAGGAGCGTGGGGGACTTCCCAAGACTCCGCTTTCTCTTTGCGGTGGATTTGGGGGGTCTCTGGGCTGTCTGTAAATATTGTATGAATGAGCGAGTGAATGATGAACTGTAAATATTGTATGAATGAGCGAGTGAATGATGAACTGTAAATATTGTATGAATGAGAGCATATATCTTAATTACTTATTGCCTTATAAAAGGCAGATTGTAATTATTGCACAATAAAGGAATTAACTAATAAAAAATAAAATAAATAATTATGTTTTTGATAAAAATTGCCACATGAAACAAATAATACAAAAAATCTTTGAAAACTATTTGTGAATTGTCGTCCCTCTGTATAGGCAGCTTTTTTTTTCAAAAAATGTCTTTATTTGCAAAATTACTCAGCACAAACTATCTGAAAAATATTTATATCAGTCATACATTTCAGTTATTAATTTATATAGCAACTAATTGTATTTAAAAAAAAAACTATTGAGTTTTTCTCAAGAGCGAATTATTTGAAATAAAAAGGATGGTTTAATAAGGATTTTGATGATAAGGACAAAAATCCCGAGTAGCTTTATTACAATAATTTTCAGGGCTTTGGCGTCTCTGGATATAAGATAGTTCCTATACTTTGTAAATGTTTAATTTATTATATATATATAATTTATAAACAAATAGTTTTTTTAATTGTTTTCTCCACTACCTGCATTAAATAATATATAATTTATAAATATTAATATATGATAGTTATAAATGATAAAAATCAATAATATAAAGGAGGAGGCAACTAATCCTTGTATTAACTGTCTACGAGCGCTAGTTTGAGGAGTAATTTTGGAGTAATAGTTAAAATTAACAATAAAAATAGTTAGACAACGTGATAGTAATTCACTTACGTCAGTATATGATGATCGAGATAGAAGGCTGTTTTGGAAGCCAGGTGGATTTCAAAGGGAATAAGACAATTTTTATGTCCAAAAACCACTCTAAAATAAACAGCAAAGTCTTGCTTGTACTTAGGGCAAGCACGTATTGCGGAACAGTGGTCTGAAGTTACTCTGTCCTGGAACCACTACAGTTTAATGGAACACAATCCGTGTTCCACCAAAACCCTTAAGGATTACCCCCAAGGTACATGCGCTGGTCATAACCACTATACAGAGAGAGGGTTTCAATCGAAAAGTCACATCCTTAAATTCAATTTGATTTTAATAAACTTATTTTGATCATAAAGATATCATTACAGTATGTATGACTGTGGCCTAAAAAAAACTGGTTCGTCTATAACCAGATCGTCTAATTATTAATATTGATATTAGTATTTGAACGAATACGGTTCTTCACGTGTAAAATTCGTGAATGCTCCAAAAGAGTACCCCAAATATTAACAGTCCCTGTTCCTATGTGTAATCTCTTTCCCCATCAGCAAGAAAACTCTTCTGACCTAAGAATAAAAATGTATTTTTTTTAATTGAATTAATAAATATTCAGCCAAGCTAATAATTTAGACAATCAATAAAAAGAGGATTGGAATCTAATAACCTGAAACAGCGACAAAGTTATTCTAAGTAGCATAATTAAGTTGTTAAGTAATTAAATAATTCAGTTTGGTTACTGAATTAGTCATCAGAGGCGGAGAGTCCTTTGTCGCGAAACTCTGTTAAGCGTTTCAACGTAAATTTCTTATTAGATCCTATCTCTTAATGACGTAGCGGGTATGACCAACTTTTCATCTCGTTCTTTAATTAAGAAGCTTGTCACTGGCATTGTCCTGTTTGTGTGTACTTAAACAGTTTATGTTTCGAGCCTGACTCATGCACGCTAACTGTTTATCACTTTCTAAATGGGAATGTTATTAGACCAGCAGTAGATGAAATTGAGTTAATTTATTTCAAGAAAAGCTAAACTTATTTCAATGATGTTTAACGTCAGTGTTAATTCATTGAAAGCATTAAATTGGATTTTTTTTTATAATTAAATCAGTATCTCATACCACTAATAATTGCTCTAATAAGACAATCGTTATTAAAGATTTTTGTAGATTCAATTATTGGTTGTGTGTTTGGATTAACCCATCCAACGGAAGTTGAAGGAAATTACACTGAGTAGCTTCTGACTCCACCTAATTTTTTTGATTCTTGCTGTTTGTCTTGATTTAATTGATCCAAAATGTTACGATATTGATAAATTAATAGGATTTATGCAATATTAATGATAACAGTTATTCGTAGAAACTAGAAAAAGGTCACACCAACGTGACTGTTTGAATGGGTTTATATAAACATTGTAGATAAATAAATAAGTATAATCTTAAGTGAATTTTTACAGACGTCAAATCGCCAGAATCGCATGATGCAAACTTTCTCATACAGACAACAAGAATTCATTAAACCTAGCTATATGAGAAATGTAATGTAATTTCATAAATTTATCTTTGATTTTAGGAGTATAACATACAAAAAATACCCTCATTTGGTATTGTGATGTTTAAGTAAAAACGTCCTATTTTGTCTTCCTGTAAGTTTTTTTTTTTCTTAGTCACAAGCGATTTTAACTGTCTAACGTTCTTTTGCGTTCATAAAAACCAATATAGATACCCTGGGATAATGATCCATTCGTTAGCATTCATCTGGACAATTTTCATCTAGAATGAAATAGAAAGACACTAGTAGGGAACTGAGCTATTAAATAGAAACAGCGAAGGTTAAAAGAGCTTGAAAACCGCAGACGCTCAGTATAGGAGGAAACTAGCCAGTGCTAGAATCCCCATGACGCATAGTCAACATAAGATCTTGAGACCGTTTCCCCTTCAATCTCTTAGGAATGAATAAGTTTAGCTGCATGTAGAAACTAATTTAAGATGTACGATTCACATTCGTAACATTTATACAATCTGTACATAAACGCCCTGCCACGGATTCTTCTAAGGCGATTTCCTCCAGCTCGGAGAAGGGTCAGATTCGGTGGGGGTCCCATTTCTCCCTCTCCGACTGCTTCACCATGTGGAGAAGACCAGAGAGAAGTAAAGAAAGCCAGATCAGAGCCAGGAATTTGAAAAATCTGGGTGATAAGTTTGTTATGGGACGTAATAAATAAACGACTTTTTGATGGCACAATTAAGCATAGGGATAAAATTAGAACTTTAAATCATATATTAATAATAATTAAATATATTTTGAGCTGGACATAAAAAATCTCAAGTTCGCAATGTGGGTCCGATTTTTTTCAGGTTTGGCTTTTTGTCATTGAATTTTTGCAAAATATTAATAAGAAAATTTCTAGGTAATGTATAATAAATAATATAAAATTTATATTGATTGAATAATAATATACAAGCAAACGAAAGAAGATCGTTAATAACTAAAGTAGGAAAATGTCTATTCGGGCTAAGCTATTACAAATTATTTCTATGACACCCATTTTATTTTGTTGTATTCTGTTCCACTTTTAGAGAATGTAGACTCCTGGTAGGCTCCTTACATATTTCGTTCTAAATCTTGTATCGTCCATGACCGGAATGTTGGATCGGAAAAAGGAATCCCCCACACCTCTCAAGAAGACAATTGCTCATAGGGACAGTAAACAGCCATGACAAATATCCTTGATTGATCGAACCAAAAGGCCAGCCAGTGTTCCGTCGTGTTTGCCAGCAGTACTCTGTCCGACGACCCGCCTTTTTTTGCTTCGTTAAGAATGTCAAGCCCTAACTGAATACAGCAGGGGGGGCTTGATGTGGACTTTTTTACCACGGAAGCCTCGGCCGCTTGTTTCTACCGACTATAGTGCTACAAACTAAATATCCCTCCCGTCTTGAAAACATCAAACTAGATGTTCGATTTTCGAAGAGAAGGGTAATTTTTTTCAGTTAGGTCAGTGCCTGTAGAAAAATAACTTTATATATAAATTTTCTTTTTACGACGTAATTTGGTTTTCACAACTATATAAAACACAATTTTTGGTTTTTTTTTGTGTATTTTCAAATTTTATTGTAGGTTAATTTAATTTAATGCGAATCAGAACATCTTGTTCTGATAAGTTATAAGTAATCTGATTGCCGAGGTAAGTAATATGTATTCTCTTGGATTGTTATTTTGGTTTTGGTATCCATCATCGTCGATCTTTATTTGCAATTATCGTAAAAACATTAAAATCTCTTAAAGTTAATTATTTTCTCGATGTATCCGGAATTTACTTAGGTGCAGTAAAATCGGAACAATGCCCGACAATCCTTTTGTCTTTAAGAAAATAATGAAATGTCAAAAATCCGAGAGCTAACAAGCGGTACTAAATACAAATTTACGAAATGAGATCAGTCTGAAATCAGCAAATACATCTTATCAGCAGATTCTGAAGCCTCTCTTCTAGGGAAGAAGAACGTTCAAAATTGAATTTATCTCGAATATCAAACCTAAAACCTTAACCTGAAAGATCATTGCGATTTGATGAGTAGGGATTCCCCAAACACAAAAGTATGGAATGGTTATCAGTATATACTAACAACGAAGCAACGTCAGACTCCTACGAGAAATAATAATTGACCATCAGAGGGAGCCATTTGTTTAAGATAAGCAGAATAATTCATCAACCCTTTTAAGGAATGAGAATATTTTCATCTATTGTCTTGAAGACAATTAAAGAAACTCTTTGTGCTTTCTCAGAAGTTACGAATGACCCTGTAGAATTGAAAGTCAAGATTCAAACATATACCAGTAATTCTTATTTCTTAAAACGTCTTACCAAAAAATCCTGTTTAGTAATAACACAAAAGAAGATGTATATGTGAATGTTAAAAATCATAATTTCATAAACCTGCCGTAACAAGGCATTGAATAATTGTGAAGAATGGTGTTTTCAACATCATATCAACTCTCACATGCAATATAATCATATATGCATATACAAGGCCCACGCAGGCTCTCCCTCTGAAGAAGTCAATGATTTTTGAGATACTTAAACACTCTCCTGCAGGGACCTCAATGCTATGTAGAGGATAAGACTGAGTTCAAGAGAGCCACAGTTTTTGAGGATGTGAAATTATGAAAAAATACGATTTTATTTAGTAGGGATTATAAAGTCATTAAGGTATCCCGCCTGATATTCGAGGGTTTCACTGCATAAATAAGTGTCTGAAATGGGTATATGTATGAGGGCTGGTAGGCCGGATCTACTCACAAGGGTCAAAGTAATGTGGTTGGATTAACCTTTGTTAACTTGTGTCTTCCATCGGTTGCACCAGCACATTTTGAGCTTATGGGATGGTATATTGGGATCTGGAGGAGAGGAAATAACAGCTGTGTAACCAGAAAATATGGCAAGCAGTAGGGATCAATAGTAGGCATATTGGTGGTATACAGAACGACACCTTGAGGAACTCCGGCAGGCGCTAATACTAAATAATAAGTTTATAAGGTCAGCGTCATTGAAAAGCAATAAAAAAAATACAACTAGAACATTATTATTACCTATACCATTACTATATTAGGCTTTTAAAACCTCTACTAGCTTAAATACCTCTGTGGAGCCAACCATAAACATACTTTACTTTACACATTAGATGTAGAAATATTTCTATACGTTTATTACAACTTCCGATACCTCTTGAGTCCTAAATTTCAGGAGCGTTCATCATAGCTTGTGTATATAGGCATTATCTCAGAACATATATGTTAATGTATGTTTTACCAACAAGTTTGTTTGACATTCTGTGGCATGGGTGAATTTGTGGCTGAACAAATTTTAGTAGAGCTTCCTTGAAGTGACTTCCTTTGTCTCAAATCGTTATATCCGTGATCGGTGAACATTGGTAAAATATAACTTGAGTTACTTTGCGTGAAACAGCAGCAGTGAGGAATGAAATACTAATAATGTAACAATGTAATAATGTAATAATAACAGTGGGGGGGGGGCAAGTGATATAAGGCAGTGGGCGAGAGTAAAATGGAGAAGAGCGCTAATAACACATAAACGCCAGTACTCTATCCTTAACGAAGATGAATTAAATCTCTTTGATCGTTTTTTTATTGGCCTTTAGATCAAATTCCAGCAGCGAGTCGGGGGTGCCCTACCCCGTTAAAAAAAATTTGAACCCCTTTGATACATTACTATCTGCAAATAGATGAATTTAGCTTCCCGAAAATAATTGATTCCGCTACCCTTAAAAGAAGTAGTTCCCAAAAAGAAAAATCCGTTTGTGTTGGTGGTTATACAATGACGGGGATTACCTCTAATTGATTTACCATCGTCAGTTGTATTTGACATTAAACCAAAAGATGTTTGCTATAGTTAGTTTTCCCCAGTTATGTTGGAATTATTTAGTGTAAGAGATTAAAACAATGATTTATTGACAATTCTAATTTATTTAAATAAATTTACAACTCGCCTATTACGCAATAAATAAATGTGATCATTGATCCCATTCATACCATGTTTAAAGTTTTTCGATAGCACGTGTTTATGATTATGGCATACTACGCCTCCAAGAAACTCTACAAACGCAATGTCAATTTTATAAAATGTTTAGAATATCGAGTAGATTGGGGGTTTGCGGTTAAAACGTTAAACTACCAATCAAGAATCATCACACTTATTAGGATAGATACAAATTTTTAATTGAATTCTTAACACAAAATTTTTGGTGGAAAACACAAATATAACCGCTGAGACAGTAAGAAACGCGTTTCAGTTGACAGCTGGGTTTTTCGTACCAAACAGGCACATTAGCTCCTATATGGTTTGCACAGAAAGAAATTGAGCATTGCTAAGGGTCAGATAATAAGTGAGAAGATCCTGAGATCCTGCGATGCACAGAAACACTGGATATGGCCAGGCATCTTGCATGCTTGCATTGCAACATTCATGACTCACTGTGCTGAACCAAGGTCCGAATTTCCGGACAAGATCTTTGCAAGTCTATCAATTACAATAAAACTGATTTCCTTCACTATGGAGCAGATTTTCCCAGCGGTTTTCCAGAAGGGGATAAGAGAAGAGGGCAACGGAAAACGAACGCCACATCTTTAAATGTAATAGAATTACAAAATTCTAAAGTATGACATATTTTTAATAGGAAATTTAAATTTCAGGTACCAAAAATTTTCTTCACCCTTCGTCGTGAAGATATTCATGGCATTGATGTTAGAGCGATAATTTGAGAGTAAGGTATGGGGCAATCATTAGGGTGTCAAACAGTGTGACTCATACTACCTGGCTGCAATTATATTCGTTTTTTCCAACTGATCGATATAAACGCAGACAAATTTGAATCCTATCACACCACAACTTGGTCATTATATAATGAAAAATACAGCAATTAACTTCTACTGTACGTGAAAACATTTAGCACACGTTTCATTAATTATTCAAAAATTGTTGTATTCTCCCTCGATCAACTGTCTGAAGAAGCCCACGAATCAATAATTAAAGACATAAGCCATTATAGACAGTTTCTCTCTAGAAAATCAAGCAGGAGAATGAATATTGAAGACCTATTTTGTAGACTAATGCTTTCCTCAGATTCAGTAATCTCATCAGCCCTTCCACTTCCAAGGAAAAATAGCAGGAAACTCAGTAAAGACGTGGTAAAAGAAGTTGAAAGCTCAATTCTACCCGAAGAGAATGAGGAAAAAAGAAGAAGCAGGAGACTGTAATAAAGCGACCACCATAACGGACGACTCCGATTTTGAAAATTCTATGACTTATTTGTTATTATGTTTTATTTATTTACTCAAATTTAAAAAAAAAAAATTAAAATGTAGTGTGTGTTCGAGTGTAATATATTAGACATAATTTGTTTGTCTTGTGGTCAATAACAAATAATTATTATCATATAGAATTTTATCGTATTTAACATCGCATTGTAGAACATTTATTGTAAATATAGGAAATTTAATAATACAATAAACAAAAAAAGTGCTCCTATGATGATTTTTTTTTAGCGCTTAAATTCTGAAGAATGTTTCTAATAATTAATTGTATTAACTTTTTTTATCCAATTAAATAATAATTATTATTCACCGTTATTATAAATAATTCATTTTATTTACCATCGTAAATAGGTATAAACTAAAATTTAACAAAATGAAATCGCAATTCAGACCACTGTGCAGCCTTTCAGTAATTACAAGACAGCTCGGTAACGTCCTAGCTCCCTCAGCTCGATTAACTTTGACGTTGAGTATGTCAGAGCTTCATAATAAATCTGGGGGATGGGGGAAGGTGTTGAGCCAGACGCAATTGGTAACATTAATTTGCCTTCGTCAAGCTAAATATGCTTGCTTAATTTAACACATCAATGAAGTGTGATATTGGCACTATTAACCTGGTTCCACTCTCTATCTTCAATCTTTACACTATCAAGCGTTATTTAGCCTCATTAAACTCTGAAGTGCAATTCGCTTTATTTCGCCACTAGCCCTAAGACGCCCATAAAATATAGATATATCAAACAATCGTGGTTTGTAGCAGTAAACATAATTAATCTGAAGTTGAATAAAATCCATTTTAAGTTTTATCGTACATTTACAAGATACTTAATACATTATTTGATAAATATATACATTTTTTTTTTTTCATAGCCTCTTTAAATTTTCAGATAATTATAGATCCTAAGGCGAATCTATTACAAATTATTTTTGTATTTCCTGTAGCATCGCTACATTATATACAGGTTTTGTTATTTTATAAAAATTATATAATGAATAAACAAGTATAATGATACACATTATACCTGACTAATAAAGGTGACGGAGCTCACCTTTTTGATCAAACTTAAAACTAACATACATACTAATTCTTAACCTAATTTTTCCCCGACAGTCGGTTGCCATCGATGCGGGAGGGGTGGTGGGACAATAGTGTTAAACACTGGGTTGGTTAGGTGCTGCAACGAGTCAAAAAACTGGATGAGTCTCCGGCGGATGAACTCACCCACTGACGGCACACCCACCAACGGGTGCAGGTCAGCGTTCTTTAACCTCTCTCGAGAGATATGTCGGACCACTTTTCGCATGATCCCATTCTGGAAATGTTGGAGACATTTGGCTGTATTGTCAGTCAAGTGGGTAAATAGCGGGGCACCGTACAGAAGAGCTGGCCGGAGGGCACATTTATAGATCATCAGTTTGACACGAAGCGACAGGTTAGGTGACGTTAGCAAGTGCGATTGCCGGTAAGACCTTTGTCGTACTTTTTCTATTTTATTACTAAAATGTGTAGAGAAATGGAGTTGCCTATCCATTTTTATACCCAGATAGTGCATTGAGAAAGCTGGTGAGTTCTCTTGCCCTCCTATACTATATAATTTTGGCAAGGATTTTTTCCCCTTTTGGACAATAAGAGTTAGTCAAATATATAATATGGTATATAGAAATATACATAATATAATACAATCGAAACATACTAAAATATGAAAAAAATAATATGAACCTTTTTAAAATTTAATAAAGTTACCAGAAAATAATTCCGTAATTGGATTTAATTTTGCATAGTTGAGCGAGTCAACTGAGTCACAGCCATGTGAGCTTTTATGTACTATAATAAAATAGAATAGAAAAAAAATCGTATTCTGGGACTAAGTGCCCTATGAATAACATTGATTTTCAGATGATAAATTCACATTTGCCAAATAAAATAAACTATAACATCAAAATAAAAAAAAATAAAACAAAACACATTAGTAATAAAAATGTTAAATAAAGTCTAAACCTCTGTAAAAATGAAAATAATAATTATGAAACAAAAGTGAAAACTGTTAAACTGCTTTTAGTAAATATTCCATAGGATCCACCTGTGGGAAACCAGAAAAAACAACAACCACAATATGCTGAAGTCTGTACAGTTAAGACAATAAAATTAATACAGAAGAAAACGACAAACAGGCAGCCAACATTTACTGACATATAGTAAACAATCAAATAAAAATAATACAAAAATAAATCTGGAAATATGAAATAATGAACGAATGAATCGTTACCAGTACTGCGTATTAAGACTCCCAAAGGTTAGCTATAATAAAGTAGAATATTGTTAATCTGGGTACAAGGACCACGGATATCAAATACCCTTTTGCAATCGTACTTTTTCAGTTTGTCCGGGATCGCAGGATAATACGTTTTGGCGTTTCTAGGAATGTTAATCGTAGCATAGCTATTGTGGATTTGCATAAGCAATAACGGTGTAAATGATACTGGAAATACGAACCCCGTAGGGTGGAAGGGGGGTTTGATAATCCCACGAACCTAGACCAGGATTAATACCTGCTGGAACTGCTCTTGTTTATTATAACAACAACTCAATTCTATGAATTCGTAATGTCGTAATTTATTAATATTAACTAATGACCCTTTACAACTATTGAGAGTAGTGCCGAGTGTTTTTGTTTTTTTCTAAATAGCAGCCCCGACATTCTGCTTTATTGGGCAGTAAGTAATTGTGTTCAATGTTCTCATTCATAATATATTTACAATTCTTCATTCACTCGCTCATTCATACAGTATTTACAAACTGTACATAGACCTCCCAAATCCACATGGTTATGGAGAAGCAGAGTCCTAGGAAGTCCCCCGCGCACCTCCATCAACCGCGTCACCTGAAACGAGTCAGTGGTGGCCAGCCAAGAGGGCGAGAGCCACAGACGCTCAGGACATGATCGGAGAAACTGGTCATTGCCAGGAATCCATGAGGATTATAGGGATGTGTGAGGCATTGCAGTGGCTGTGCTAGAGTTCAGGGTGGTTGGATAGGTTTCGATGGAATTTCATGAACTTGGGAGGGATGTAGGGTATATAAAGATCGTTATGAAGGGTTGGGTTGCTGGTGTAATAAGGGGCAGGGACTATTGTTCTTAGGATATAATAACAATATATATTTATGCATAAAAGACGCACGCTCTTCAACAATTTTATAACAATAAAAACGAAATGAATTAAAAAAAAAGAAAACATGAATTAAATTAAACAAAAAATTGAAATAAAGAAAGAAAGTGTGGAGATATTACGGTATGAATAATTTTTTTAAAGTAATTTTTGGATGGTAGTCAAACTTCGAAACTGCTCTCTTAAGAAGTTTTAATTTCTGACTCTACCTCTTATTCACCGGAAATTGCTACAGCTGTATATATATATTGGAATATTGGAACTTTACCAATAGTTTTTTCTAAATAGCAGCCCCACATTTTTAGTTAATCGCTGTAGCTTGGGATTGTCAGAGTAGATTTTTTTCTTCAAAAATTTCGATTACTTTCTAAAACAGAACTTTATTCAGAAATTCCATTCGTTAAAAATGACGGTTATATCGTAATAATCATTACATTATTGTCGATATACTCAATGTTCAATTTTAATTATTTACGGCAACGATTGAGGGCTTCGGTATAACCTAGGGGATACGCACCGTATTAAGAGCTGGGAAAATGTCCTTTCTCTGAGAAAAAAATTTCCAAGGGAAATTCCAATTACGGAAGAAATGAGAAAAGTTTTGACGGAATTTATTTAGCATATCCCCGGTTGAAACTCAGCAGGTATTTTTGAATATTACAATCTTCATTAGGTATTTGATCCAGGGGACGATTCAAGGGTGTGTTTTTTTGATTAGTTGTGCTAGTATTCTTCAAGCGTTCTTTTACGGGCAGCTAAATCCGGAATTCATCCGTGGTTAACATCACGGGTAGAATAAATTTAAATTATTTATTGAAAAATTATCTAGATAAATGTCATATTTATACAGTAAATTTCATCAATTTTAAGCCACGGTGTTACTAAAATCAATGATTAGATCTCAATAAAATAATAAAAAAATCTATTTAAAATGATAGTTCCGAAATTTGCAGTGAAATCGGATTCAATATTCCACTTTACACATTACAACGCATAATAAAACGACATTATTTTATTCTATTTTGAATAATTTATTATTAGTACTTGTGTGCTTGTCTATTGCTTACCGTAAGTTTCATACCACCATTGCACAGCTTTTGAGTGATCCAAGTTTGAGACAATAGATCATAATAACGACTTGTATTTTTTTTTTAATATCTACATGAGCCAACTGAGCCACAACTGAGAAATTTATTTTATAATTTTGTGCAATAATAATTACTTTTATTTCATTTCAATCGTTTGTATACCTTTCATTTCAACAAATAAACAATCCATTTTTGTATTTAACATCATGTATGACCAGACTTCTTCATTCAGAATTTTCCTTCATAGTAGGTAGACAACAACCTTAAATTCTGAAATATTCAAATTTCTTACTAGCATTCAATTAAGTACTATTCCTCATTGACGTTCATTACGCAGTGAATGAATTTGACAGTATTGATTGAAAATTTTGGTAGGCTGAAAATTCAGTGTTACTATAACGTACTTTCCTAACCATTAATGGCTGGTAAGAAAAACTTTTTTCGGTATAATAAACTTTAGCTCATTCATTGAATCGGTCCTAAATATCGATAGATAGTGAATTTTTTTACTGAATTATAAATCGGTAAGCAGAAGGTTTATAATTACGGGATGCCAACATAAAACTGAATTTTATGGCACAAAATATAATGACGATATAAGCCAACCGAAGGTTGTCAGGCTGTTGTTGTACCATGGCTTTAAGCGTTCAGTGAAGAATATGTTTTTTGTGAAAAATGTTTGTTTTTTTCAATACACGCTGGTAAATAGTGCACTGCGCCACATTTTGAGCGCATATCCAGCGAGCTAATAACTATCTACGGGTTTCCTGTAATTAATCGTAGCTTCTGTTCTTATCGGCTTGCAGGACTAAAGATCAAACTGATTCTTAGATAATTGATGGAGGACCGACCAGGGATTAGAGTTCCACAAGTGACGGCTGGCTCCTTCGGGAACCATACCCGAGGCAGATAATAATCACTAAATAATAGTCAAAAGTTGACTCGATTATCAGTGAGCCTCAGCGTCCAAGGATCAGTTGCCTTCACATGTTATCCCGATTAGATTTTTTTCTACAGCGATTAGACCCCCATCAAATTTTAAATTTGAAATGCATATATAAGTTCAAGATTATTGAACGAAAATAAATATATATAGGAAAAAAAAAACGAAACGGTTAATAATAAGAACACGTTACATAGTTGTCACAAGACTGATTTATCTCATGCATTAAACATCTATATATACATTCGGTATGTTTACATCCCGACATTTGGGGATTAAGACTGCACATTGGCGAAGTCCAGATCTTAACGAATATATATATATATATATAAACAAGTTGTGTTCTTAAAAAGAGAATGAACACAGAGATGGCCAATATCCTCTTCACCAGCTTCAAAAAAAAAAAAAGTAAGGAAAAATGAAAAAACTATTGGGTCCAATTAACCGAAATTACTAAAAAAAACCTTTCTCGACAACTAAAAATATATTGCGAAATAGCCAACATTTAAAATGTATTAGATAAGCGATCTTTATTATTTTCTTCAAAAGGTTTATTTGTGGTATATCTTAATAATTCCTTGTGTGATACTATATTTGTTGTCTTAACACTGTGGGAAAATTACAACACTGGTTCTTGAGAAAAATTGAAAATCATTGTAAGGTTCCATACTGTTTCTATATTGGACTTTTTTTATTAATAATTTAAGCAGTTTGACCAAACGGATCAGCATATTTTGATGGAATGAAGAAGACACCAGTAAAATATCAAATCAATTTTTAAGAGCACCGTTGTACGAAATACATTGAGACACGATATACGATCGGTTCATACCTGACTAAAAGTAGAGCTTCTTTTTTTCTCTCTCAATTACAACCCTATCATGGATTTCATAGACGGGCAACGGATAAAGTAAACATTGGTGGGTTATGATCGGTTTATTCAATAGATACCAATGCGGCTTCACTTGCAGAGGTAAAAGTTTAATATTGATTTGATTTAACTCCGGTGAATCGCAGCACGTTCTCATATTCCTCAATTTAATTTTTTTTTTTTTATTTTGTAAAAGTGAAAAAAAAAATAATATCTATGTTATCCGGGGCCTATGCCCTCTAATAACAAACATTTGTTTAACAGTGGTGGTAAAGTGGGGTACTATGACACCATCAGTCCACAGGTAAAATTCAAAACGTGCATAGAAAAAATGTATAAAATAATAAAATGAAATGAGAAAAAATATAATTATTCATTAAAGACGCCCGCTCTTCAAAAATCATAAATATAAAATGAAATAAACGTAAAAAAAAAAACCAAAATAAAGAAAATAAACCAAAAACTTATCTACACAGTCAAAAACGGAGTGCGGAGATATCGCGAATAATTTTTGAAAGGTGATTTTCGGAAGATATTCAAACTCTGAAATTTTAAATTTCTGACTTAACCTCTTATTCACCGGAGCTACAGATGTATATTGAAATATTGGAACTCATTAGGCTTAGCCCTCCAATCGCTGCAGATACCTAATATTCTGCCTTCTATACTCTATACTCTATATACATTTCCTTCGGTTGAATTTTTCCTGCTCATACCCTCAGCCTATGAGGAGCTTCATTTCTCCCTTTGCCCTTCATACTTGAAGTTTTCTGAAATAAGTTAGACAGTACGACGGTAGCTGTGATGTTTAGGTTAAAAAAAAACCGGACAACCCAATAATCGCATAAATTTCAAGGTTATGGATGTCGTAAATTAAATTTTCAATAAAACTTATGGGTTTTGAATTTTAGTAATCTAGTACATTTTTTGGTCCGGTAGAGGCACCATCAGTTTGCCGTGGTTCTTATGTGATATGTATATACATATAGTATATTTTATTTATCTTATGTACATCATCGTATCTGTACAAGGTACTGTAGATAGTAAATGGTGATGAGGTCTGATATTCCACTAAATACCAATAAAAAAAAATGTATTCTAAATCTTGACGTCGATATTATAATTTGATGCCCCACTTAAAAACGATATTTACGGGGATTTTTTTTTTAATTAGGTGAACTCATCCCTTCCAAGTTAATTAAATTCCATCGAAACTTATCTAACCACCTTGATCCCCTAGCACAGTCATTACATCCCTATAATCCTCCTCGGAGACTAAAACGGCATTGGCCTCGTGACCTGCTATAAATACGTGACAGTGGGAGTCCTAGTAATGGCTAGTTTCTCTAATTATGCCCTTAGAGTCTGTGGCTCTTGGTCACCCTCCACTGGCTCGTATCCGGTGACGCGACTGATGGATGACAGTGGGAGACTTCCCAAGACTCCGCTTCCTATTTCCCATGTGAGGGAAGTGACAACCATGTGGATTAGGGTGGTCTCTCAACACTGTGTGTATGAGCGAGTGAATGAAGAACTGTAAATATTCTATTAATGAGAACATTGATCACAGTTACTTATTGCCCAATAAAAGGCAGATTGTAATTTTATCACAAAAAACATTTTGACAATATATGGCTCTAGAATATTACCCGTGGGCTGCTATTCATTGTTTATGGCTCAGCGGCACCAGGTTAAAGTTTCATAGGCAATACCTTTTATATTCCGCGCAAAACTTGTAAATGCAACGTTGATGACAGATTTATTGGATTTAAGCATTATTTTGATCAGTATATTCCTGTCTTCCCAATATCATATTGGACCCCCAATACATATTTACAACGAGGACCGCGAAAAGCGTAACATGCGGGTAAACTGAGCGACAATCGAGTGATGCATAAAGGTTTTTGTTAAAAAAACAAAACAGCAAGGAAACCCGAAAAAATATTTAAGTGTACCTAAGATGAAACCCAGATCCCACTATTGAATGTTCCGGGCAGGAATAAACCCCGTGGATGGTTTCTGTGACGTAATAATAATTAACTTTGAGTTTTAGAATTTTATGTCTCCTTTCACTTAATTATGTCAAATAATGAATGATGAAAATTATGCAAGTATAACAACAAAACAATCAAATAACGAAAACATTATCTACCTCTGTTGAATAAAAGGAATTAGGATTGAAACAGTTTTCAAGGAAAATGAGACATCAAAGAAAATCGCTGAGACAATTCATCCATGGATCTTACAGTTTCCTCTCATTGTTTCCAAACTTATTAAAATGTGCAACCATTGTTTCTATTGTTCTCTTTTGAAAATTTAGCTTTAACATTGTTTGGGGGTGTAATAAAAGCAGTGATTTACAATTGCTATCCCTTCTGCTCCCCCATCCCACCCCCCTCCAACTTGCAACTGAAAAATGGTCGACATTTTATCTACATGCGCTCATTTCCGTTCTTTTTTGTCTCAGTGACATTCCATTGAGATTGCAGTTGACAATCTCCATGTGTGTCATTCCGTGTCAAGTGATTTCAAATGTTTACAATACGAGACCAATTTTCATTTATATAATAACCAGATACATCTCTCATGCTGAAAAAAGTACGCTTTAATGATCAAATCAAATCAATTGTGAATGATTTTAGGTTTTCGTTAGGGTCGTGGAAACGTTTTCTGCAAAAAAAAAAAAACGTATATGAGCCCTATCACCTTTTGCATTGTTTTTTTTTCCAACATTTGTTAGCATTAGGCAATCCTTAAAATTTACCTCAGATGCAGTACCAGGCGCCCGTCCTAACCAATGAACATGCTTGTATATATTTCACAATGAATGAATAACCAGGGGTTTAGAACAAAAACAATGTAATAATAATCCACTAAGCATAATACATATTACTAATCAGATTTTTAATTTGTTCCATTTTCTAATATGACACAAAATATTTATGTTTCAATCACAAGTAATTTATTTTCATAATGTTTTTCACTAGGTCGTTTCAATCCAGAAAATCTAATTAACCACTGGGGAAACTTTCAGGGCAAATATTATCCCTCCATATGAAACTGGAGTTGCAAGCCAATTACGAATTCGCATTTAATGACAGTTTTAACTTCAGACTCAAAGTTGTTGAGTCACAACTGATCACACAAATAATGTTTGAGTGGACAACGTGTTCTATACAGGTGTATAGTTAACCCGCGCAACTTCCCCTACGATACAAATTGCAAATTCAGAATTGATAATGTACAAACTACGTAACAACTGCACGAATCATAAACCGATCCACGACTAAATAAAGCAAATTGTCAGAGGCTTCTTTTCGTATTTTACACCGAACATATGACGCCACATATAGTGATGCAGATATTCTAAGAGATTGTGTGCCAGAAATATTTGAGAATAATAAAATGTTTATTGTGATAAAATTGCAATCTGCCTTATTGGGCCATAAGTAATTGTGTTCAATGTTCTCATTCATACCATATTTACAATTCTTCATTCACTCGCTCATTAATACACGAAAGAGGAGTCTTGGGAAGTCCCCCACGCTCATCCATCAGTCGCGTCACCGGATACGAGCCAGTGGAGGCTGACCAAGAGCGCGAGATGTCTGTGGCTTTCAGGACATGATTTCAGAAACTGGCCTTTGTCAGGATTCCCACTGTCACGTATTTATATCAGGGGACGAGGCCACTGCCGCTTTAGGATTAGGGTGGTTGAAAAGGTTACTATGGAATTTCATGAGCTTGGAAGGGATGAGTTCAAGAATTTAGGGTATAATAATATTGTTATGGAGGGTATTGTTTCTGACGTAATAAGGGGCCGTTTTGCTGTCCTCCATAGCTCTTTGAGAATAAAAATTATATGGTTAACACAATTCGACATATTTCGTTATCTGCTTCTTCGGGCACACAGAATACATAACATTTTTCCACAAGAAAACTATATAACTTTGAAACAAATTTTAGGTGCCACAAATCGCTATACGTTTGCTTTGATTGAACTACATTAGATTTGGTATTTATGAGGTTGATTTCAATGGTATCCACTGTGTTTCACAAGAAAATATTTACTGAGCAACGCAGGCATAGTTTAATAAAGTAGGTATAGTAGTTTGTAGCGTGGTGTGGTGAAGGGAGTTGGGGTGGGAAGGCTTAAGCTTCTATAACATCATTAGTTTGAGAAGGTTTTGAAACGGAAGCTTGGAAAATATATTGGTGACCACTGCCGTAAATCATCATATTAAACGATTACATGGCCAATTTTCAATACACATGTACAAAACTGCGATCTCATTTGCTGTGATTCCAACTTCCTTCGCCTACTTTGTCCTTCATGTTCGTAATTTCGCTATCCATGCCAACATACGCGAATTCAAATTAATTGTTGATTGTTACTACGGGTAAGAGGCCTTGAAAGGTCACTGGGATAAATTAAAACAGGGAATGAATAAAATTAATAAAAAAAAAAATAAACTTGGATGTTGACTATTGAAATAATTTATGGCAGAACCTTTTTCCTCGTAATGAAAATTTACTGTGTTAATGTGTATTATAACTTTCACGTTCCAGCTTTTTTCAAAACGGCCTTTTTTCGGAACCTTCAGTTCCATTCAGTGTCAGTTTTACGAACTTTAATTAACCCCCCAGTAGCTGAAACCTGTCTCTTCATTTCACTTACTCGTGACGTACAGCAATAGTGTTTTAACCGCGTGAACTTCACCACTTCATGCTTCATTCTTCTCACCATAAAAAACCGGATATAATTTCTTTCCATAAATATATAAACTAAAACAAAGTTATTTAACAGTATCGAGAGATATGAGACTTTGAGTGAGCGTCTTAAAACCTAATTAAAAAAATAATTAATCATAGCGAAAAAACGAAACGGTATTTTTTATCGAAATAACTTCATTGTATTTAATAACTCGTTATTTTTACTGAAGTTCTTTTTTAAAGAAGTATAAATGTCTAATTTAATAAAATTCTATCTATATATATATATTCTATCTATATAAAAACTGATTTAATAAAATTTATTAAACTTCCTCCCATGGTAGGTACCTTTTGAATGGAATGTTTTGTTGCAGAACTTTATGCAGAACTTTGAATGTTTGAATAGCTTGTTAGCAGGAGATAAGAAAAGAAAAAAAGAAAAAGAAAAAAAACTTAAGTTAACGAAATGGTTTAGAATTTCATTCACGTTTTTTTTCAAGACTTATCGCTTTGATTTTCTTTCAAATAAAAACTTATCAGCAGATCTAAGGTTATTGTGGAAGATACAAACGTTAATTTTAGTTTTAGAATCATTTTTACGACCGGAATGATGAAGGATGATCACCCGATATCAGAACAAAAGTAGAACCTCTCCTTTTGAGCTTGGCAATATAACCTATTAATTTTTCGAACTTAATAACTCTTTTTGAAATTTACTTACTGTATATTACGCATGATGTTGCCTTGGTTTTTGTCTAGTTTGAAAAATTACCATTTTGAACAAAACATGACTCACGTGTCCTTGCCTATGAACTCATCATATCCAAGTATACTAAGATAGATTATTTTTAAAATAAATTACATTTTTATTGAAAAATACGCTTGAAAAATAAATGATTGTACATTTTTCATGGTATAACAGTATTTCTAACGTTGCGTTTTTTATCCTACTTTACTTTGAGGAGACTCGTGTCTGTTCAGGTTCGATTCCCACGCATGTTAAATAGTCTTTAAAAAGATTCAAAGGCTTTAAATCTTTATCTTTAAATTAATTCTATAATATTAGATATTTAGATATTCTACAGTTTAACTCGCCCACTGACCAAGGTCAGAGTAGGTCTAGAATAATTCAAAGGATCAGATTACCTCAAGAATACGAAAAAGGAATAGAATCAAATGACTTTTATTCAACTGAATATTTATGAAGCCAGAAGAAGTGATAATTCTTCCAAATAATCAAATTGGAGTGCAAGTCTTGGATACGTAAATGTCCTGTAAGTGATACTTTCAAATCAGATACGTTAAGTGAATTTTAAAATTTAATTAAATTGTATAGTTTTTTTTATAAAGCTCTAATGGGTGATCCGATCAGAAAAGTTCAATATCCACAATTATGGAAATTACGACTCCAATCGATAGATAGATAATATACCTATATACGGTGTATAAATATAAATTATAACTAAATATAACGATATACAAAGTTAATACTATAACACTCATTATAATAATAACTATAAAAGGGAATTCTATGCATAGTATAAAAAATAAAATCATAATTCAGATAATTAATGAAACGTTGGAAAATTTAGTTCACTAAACTTCTGTACCAAAAATGAATCGTACAATACAGAATTATGAAACACGCGCAAGAAGGGTACCAAGATTGCCTCGGATGCAAATCACAAAATATAATATTGCAGTAATTCAAAAAGGGGAAAAACAAAAGGAACATTGGAGGAAAATAGAGAGGATTGTTTCCCATCAGATTAAACGATCCGCGAAATGATTATCATACAGCTTATAACGATTCGTTTAAAGGAGGCAATATTAATGAAAATAATAGCTTTAAATTGAAATCTGCCCAAGCACAAGTTCAGGCATTCAGAGAATTACTTAATAAAATAGTCGTCAACACAATTTTTTTCCTGAAAAAACAATTTGTCCTTACGTACAAATGAATATTAGTCGGGTATGAATAAACGCCGTAATTGATACTCGCAACGAATTAGCTTGTATGAATAAATCCTTTGAACAACGACAACACAATTTAAAGCAAAAAAAAAACTTTAAATTAAAAGTCACTGTCCATACTTCTTTCTTTTCATGTTAAAAAAAATTCCAGTTATTTCATTATTAGCAGCATTATTCGTTTTATGCACTGCTCATATAAAAAAAAGTAGCACTTTTACAAAATTTAATATGTTTGCTTCCTTTTAAAATTATTTCGCCTTTCAAAACTTTTTTAATTAATATTAAACGTTTTCAGTAATAAAGCGGTATAAATATTATTTTATAAAAATTCTTCTGTTTAATCAAAAATAATTACGTTTTAATACCGGGTAATTCCTTCCCTGCCTTGAATCATTGCCTTAACTCTTCGAGGCATGCCTCTCATCAAGTGTGCTGTAACCTTTTGATTTATATCTTCCCACGTATCTAAGAAGTTATTAACTCGTGTAAGTTGAATGGTGAAAGAGGGTAGTCAAACCTTACGTCTTACACATCTGCTAAGCTCGTCCTACATGTACTCAATAGAATTTAATACCATGCTACGAGCTAACCGCTTCAAAGCCCGTATATCCACATTACTGAGATATCGCAAAACAAACCTTGCCACGTGTGGTCTCGTATTATCCTTCATACAAATAAAAATTTTGCTAATAAATGTAGAAAAGGAGATTACTTTAGTCCTGGATAATTTCCCTCACTTCACATGCAAATCAGCATTAAGAGTAAGTCTGTGTCACCAGGCCTTCGGTAAACGCTGATCCTTTTACCTGGTGTCTAAGAAGAGCAGCAGGACTCATCATCTGAAAACAACTCGTTGCTCTAATCGTTTTCAGTCCACATAAGGTGTTTCCGAGCAAATTCCAAACGAGCTCTACGGTGTTCTCTGCTCAGCAATAGCCCCAATACTTTCAGGGTTTAAATTCACTACAGAAAGTCTTGTTATAAGAGCTTCTGCACGTGTTGCTACTACCCGGAGTTACACGAAGATGTTTACTAGTCTTGGTAGCAGTTGAAAACCGATTATGAAGCGTGTGCAGAGCATCTCTTGGCTCTGTCACTCGTGACCGACCTAAACCAGGTCTGCGTATGTACAGTCACGTGTAATTTCTCTTTGAACAGTAGTTTAAGTAAAAATGCTCGGGCTGCATATCATTGGCTTAGACCGTTTCCAGTAAACCAACAACACGGGCTACTTGTTCGACCGTCAAAACCGGTTTTTAAATTAAAATTAAAGAAAAAACTTTGACTACATTATTAAGTAGTCAGTTACACTAGAAATCCCTATAGTGAATGATGATAAAAGTTTAAGTTTTTGCTTACCCAATAACACAAAGGATAAAATAAGGTAAACACAGCCCTTTATTGAAAAGAAACAAGTTACTTTACTTCAAACAAATTTTTTGAATATTCTTTTATTTACTTTATTTTATTTTTTAACAACAACGTTATTATAATAAAATTACAATCTGCCGCAATCGGCTATAAGTAATTGTGATAAATGATCTCATTCATACCAATTTACAATTTTCATTCGCTCGCTCATTCATACATTCTTTTATTAAGGAATGAATTTTTACCAGAACCCCTAACTCTAAAACCTTCTCACCGCCCCAGATTGTTCAATAAAAGAATGCATATATCATATTTTTTTCAACATTTGCTCATAGAGCTTGCCCCGTGAATTGAGTTAATGGCATACTCCGGTTGAGAATAATCGTTGATTTGTCTGTTAGTTTTATATTTTTCGAAGACATCCAAAATGCAAAACTATTTTCTGCCCAGTGCTGCTTATCCTACTCGACCAAATCGCAATTGGATATGTTAACTAAATTGAAGGATCAAACAATACAATACAAATAAACTCCAACAGCCATGGAATTGTACTTTAGTAAAGGCAAAAGTTTAGCTCGTTATAATGGATCATAGGTGTTATAGTATATATAGATTTTAATTATTAATTACTGCTTTCGTCCAACCCTAATGCTGAATGATTAGTTACATTCTTCTATTTATACAAACCATTACTAACAAAGACCCAGGTTCAATTCTCAGCCAACCTAGTGATTTATCCTGACTCTGTGTTCACTTAGCTTTGTGTTTCAATATGTGTGGCTACATGAATAGAGAAGAATCCAATCCACTTCCGAAAACCACCAGCAATAACCGCTAATGCCTCAATTACATCTATCGAGTAATGTTGTAATGCTCCGCACCCTAGTAATACGCCACAAATCACAGTGATCATATCTGTTACAGACAAACAATCTCTGTCTACCAGGGATAGATAACCTGTGGAATCTGACTGGGATTCTAAAAAAATCCTAAAATATCATCCTGTTTCACACCCACTCCGTTGGGATGATGGGTCCTGGGTGGCTTTGGATAGCGAAAGGTCAGAAGAAGTCGCTTTGCATCTTTCCCGTACTTTCACTCCTCACCTTTCTCTTCAAAACAATACACATCGCATAGCTGTTGAAAATTTCCTCATTTCACCTATCCCTCTCTCACTTCCACCAAACGCCGTTAACACCTCTGAGGTCATATATCTTCTGAAAAATTAGCTTACCGAAAATCCCCTGGATATGATTTCCTTACTCCTCAGCCATAAATTATACAACTTCCTCCTACAGCTATAATCTGCCTCACCTAAATTTATAATTGCATTATCCAAACGACGCACTTTCCTCTCCTCTTGA
This sequence comes from Acanthosoma haemorrhoidale, assembly GCA_930367205.1. Classification (NCBI taxonomy): domain Eukaryota; kingdom Metazoa; phylum Arthropoda; class Insecta; order Hemiptera; family Acanthosomatidae; genus Acanthosoma; species Acanthosoma haemorrhoidale. The sequence goes on along the minus strand of OV884009.1, from coordinate 39,222,124 downwards.
AACATTCCATTATTGTGCTACTTACCGGGTTTGGTAAATCGCTTTGGGGCGGTGAGAAGGTTTTAGAGTTAGGGGTCTCGGTAAAAAGTTCATTCCTTAATAAAATAATATTCTAAAAATATTTTTTAAGTGAAGTGACTTGTTTTCTTACTTTGTGACAACTCATCTTACCGTCCAATTAGCCTACTCTCTATCCTCTCAAAAATATTTGAAAAATTCCTTTTAAAACGTCTACTTACAATTGTTGAATCCAAAAACCGTTTTCTACTCACCAGTTTGGTTTCTGCCTACGACATTCACTGCTCCGCAAGGAATTGTTGAACACATATACTCCACCCTTGAAACCGAACAGTATTGCATTGCTGCCTTTCTGGACATAGCTCAAGCTATTGACAGAGTTTGGCACGCAGGTTTGCGTTAAAAGCTCAAAAGATATTTACCCAGATCCTTTCCTAATCCTACAGTCCTACCTTTCAAGCCGCTTCTTCCAAGTTCACTGTTGGCTTAGAATATTTTAAATGCTATCCCATAAAATCAAGAGTTCCACAGGGCAGCGTCCTGGGCCCCACCCTCTATAATCTATACACTGCTGATGTCCCCTCTACTCCAATACATTCTTGGCAACATTTGCAGATGACACGGCATTATTCATCCAATTGTTCCAACCAGACCACGATATAGGATCCCATCACTTTCATAAACACCTTGATGAGATCAAGAATAGGTGCAACCAATGGCGAATTAAAGTTAATGACGCAAAATGTTCCTACATTACCTTTACCCTCTGCCCCAATTCCTGTACACTAGTTTCTTTTAATTCTATTTCTTTCCTGTATCCGAAACAGTACGGAATCTAGGCTTCCACCTCGACAAAATTCAGACATCGAACCCACAGGAGAGGCTAAAAATACAAGCACTAAACAGACACTTTGGACAACTGTACATACTACTTCGATGGACATCCCATCACTCAATTGAAAATAAATTACTAATCTACAATGTTATACTTAAGTCAATCTGAACATACAGACCGAATAGAGCTATGGGGGCAGCAAAAAAGTCGAGCATCAAGCGTATCCAATCCTTTCAATAAAACGTTCTGAGAACAATAGTAAATGTCCCTTATTACGTCAGCAACAAAACTCTTCATAATGATATTAATATACCCTACATTCGTGAACTCATCCCTTCCAAGTTCATGAAATTCCATAGTAACCTATCCAACCACCCTAACCCCATTGCACTGCACCACTGCACCACTCATCCCTATAATCCTCCTCGGAGACTAAAATGGCAGTGGCATCGTGACCTGCTATAAATACGTGACAGTGGGAGTCCTGGTAATGGCTAGTTTCTCTAATTATGTCCTTAGAGTCTGTGGCTCTTGGTCACCCTCCACTGGCTCGTATCCGGTGACGCGACTGATGGATGACAGTGGGAGACTTCCCAAGACTCCGCTTCCTTTTTCCCATGTGAGGGAAGTGACAACCATGTGGACTTAGGAAGTCTCTTGGCTGTTTGTAAATACTGTATCAATGAGCGAGTGAACGAAAATTGTAAATATGGTATGAATGAGATCATTCATCACAATTACTTATTGCTCAATGAGGCAGATTGTGAGTTTATCATAATAAAGTTGATTACCAGTAGTACAAACAACAAGTTTCATACTTGTGAACTATAAACACCACACTAACCGTTTAATCCGGAAATATGGCCCGTGTGCTTGCCCCCGTACTGACTAGAACCTCGTATATTATATAATTGCAGTAAAAACAAATGACAATGGATCTGGCTGATAACTTTTTGTAGGGAAAATTATTACTTATCTGCATAACACAATGATGTCATGACCAACTCCCCAGTTATCGGGCAGTACCCACTTATTTCCTAGTGCGGGTTCACTTCCGTAATTCCCTTTTGGTACTATTTAAATATTTTTATTAGTGCTGCTACTTCAAGATTTTTCTTAGCTATATTCTTGCTTGTTACTCCTATTCCAATTGTTTTCATCATTCCCGTAGCTGTATAACCATTTCCTTTTCTTGATATCCTAGATTGATTTTTCGTTAGGAATGAGATAAAAACTTAAATGGATAAAAAATGTTTAGAGAAAATCTGAATATGTAGGCTAATTTAAAAAATCAACCCACTCTTCTCATGGCTCAAACATTATGCCGTTTTACAAAACAAGTTCCTGGCTGCATTGTATAAGTTACTATTTTGCTATACTAAATAATTGGTAATTATAATTACAGTACAAACAAGAACAAATAAACTGAACAAGCAAACTGTTACTAACGATGGATTAGAATAGAATTTGAATTTTTTATTTTATTCCATTTATAAAGTCGGTGTTAGGTATTGTAGTATTTTGTATCCTTCAAATATGTCTTACTATGACAGGACTTCGTATACTTTTGATTTTTAAATAAACAAAAAACTGATTGAATGCTGCTGAACTAATAATGTATGTAGCAAATATTACATACTTGCTTTAGCAAATAACCAAATGACATTGCACAAAATAAACTAATGTAAATATATACCTAAATGTAGTATGTTTAAATAATATTATGTATAGAGTACCAATTTCAAATATATGCCATATATTTATGTGTTTTCCTTATTTTGTAGTTATTGTTTTTTTTCAGTCTTAAGTTGTGTTTATTGCATAATGCTTGCCTGACTGTATTTGACAAGCATGTTAAGTGTGGCATGTTCTGTTTATAATAATCCTTTGCACTAAAGTGCAGAGGTATTAGAACGTATTTTTTCTAATGCCTCTGTATCAACATTAAATATGTTATTCAAGTATTTAAGTGGTTTTATGGGCAATGGTGAGAAATTCGCTATTTTCTACCAAGTGTTTACTATTTTACGAATGAAGCTTGTTCAACTCACAGCTCTGTTATGATTTAATATCTAACCAAATGAAATAAATGAGGCTTAAGTGTTCCTAAAAAACGTTTCACGTCAATTTAGAAATTAGTCATCAAAAATATGGACGATTGGTTAAGATGAATTTTTTTTTTTATTATGCCAATAGATTTTGAAAAATCATATCTGTAAAATTTAAAAGTGGCCTATGACATCAAAGCGCAAAGATCGCTTAGTTACTTTTACTTAGCATTCTAATAACTCGTTGCTTCGGTGACAGATGGGCTTCCAAGGGTGGTGACTCTGTCTGAATTCCATTCATTAGTCATATTTTTGCTAACGTAGTTCAGAATTAAAAAACTGCAACATTCTCAAACAGAGAAAAATATGTTTGTGCATTTATTGAGATACAAGTCGAAGATCCTTATCTTCTTCTGTCCTGGTTGAGAGACGGCATCTGTCAACTCCTTTCCCCTGTGACAATTAAGGACTCTCTCCTGGAATAACTCCAGCAATCTTTCTTTTCATAAGAAACGGGTCTTCCTCTTAGTCCACTTCATCATCATATGCCCTGCTAGGAATCAGCTCTGGGTATATTGGGAGTAGATGGACAAATCACCTCAACTTGTGTTCCTTCTAGATTCTCATTGTCGGCTTGACATCAGGTGTCACTTGATGACAGTGTTTCTTATTTTGTCTCTTCCAGTTTTCTCTTCTGTTTTACTCAATCGCTGCATTTCCATTGCCTAGATTGGCTTTTATTCTTAGTACCGAGTACCTTCAGATGAGTATGTTACGATTGTAACCACCATTTCAGCGTGCTTCCTGGAATTCCAAGGAAGCCTCCTCTGACTGAATATGATATCTTTCTGCCACTCTGATACTCTGGTAAAATTCATTGTTGAGATGAATGTTGTTGATCTGTTTTAGTCTCCCTTCATGAGCTCCACTGCTCTCCTTTGTGGTTTCTCTGCTCCCTTCATAGATTCTGTCTTGCTTGTATTAATTTCAATTCCCTTGGTTCTAGAGGCAAGTCTGTCTTGTGTATCCCTGTATTGCATTATAGGTTTGATTGTTAATGGCAAGCATATTGAGATTTGTCAATTCAAGCAAGAAACTTCTGATGGTCATGAGCTTAAAGCTACATCCTTGTTGGATTCGTGGTGTCGTATCGAACTCACATATTGTATTTACAGCAGTTCTGAAGATATATCTTGTTTTTGTGCAGTGTATGGAAGGTAACCAATACCAAGCCTTGATTAGTTTTGTGTTCAGCTTTAATTGTTCCGACTCCCCGATCATCTGTTAAAACCTATCCCCTAATAACCATTTTTATATTACTTAGATAAATAGCCTTTGAAAGATAGATGGTAGGCCAGTACCTGTTTGAGAATAAACCCCGAAGATTGGGACAACTATCATCGTTATTCTTCTGTGTCTTGTTTGTAGTAGATTAGCAAGGGTAAAACCGATAGAGGAGCTAGGTCCCAGCAGTGTTGTATACAAACTGTGATTAATGACTCGAAGCACCCCTATAAAATTACATTTTCTGCCGGCCAATCCTGTAGGTACTAATGATTTTTGTTCTCCCTGTTTTACTCAATTTGTTGCTATGCATTGTCATATGATAGCAACTTCAATGAATGTAGTGGGTTTTGTATGCAAAAATTAAATTGAATTGTGTCCCTCCGGTCCCTCGTTACTCCCGCGAAAACGATATTAACCACACTTTTAATGATTTTGGTTAACTAAAGTCGCCATACCTATTATTATATTTACAGGGTATTGAGACCATTAAATAAATAACCCACTCAATATATAAAAATTATTTATATTTTTAGAATATCGGCCTCTCGAAAACACTAATTGAGAAGAAGTTGCAAACACAATCTTAATGGTAGTTTTAAAGTTTTTTTGATATATTTTGTTAAACACAGAAATTACATATTGTTAGTGAGGACGTTGAGATCTTTAATTTAAAATACAATTCAAAATAATAGAAAAGAAACTTTGTAGAGCCAAATTATTAACTGATTAGAGATCCCTTATCGTGTTTTATGTATAGTAGTTTTCGTTTGATGGCAACATTGAATGCGATCTTTGTATACAATTTCATGGCTACAGCTCAAAAAGTGGATTCACCTGACAGAAAGACCACGTGTCTAAACATATGGGTATCTTATTTTGAAAAAATCGAAGATGCCTTAAAAGAAGCTTTCTTGACTGATAAAGTACTTAATCAAGTTAACTTCTCAGTCAACTTGGGTACTTGATGTTAAGATGATTCTTTTTAAAAGTAGCCTACTATTTCTTACGTTGCAGATATGATTTTTTAAATATGTAAATCAGTAATATCATTTTAAGAAAATTTTTAATTTGGCAGCTATCATTGAAAACAAAAAATGAATACCAGGAATAGTTTTTGACAGAATTTAAACCTATATATAATATATTAACCTATAACATATATTCAAGTATATATGACGTACTTGTATGCTTATGAAGTATTATAATTTAGCGTCCTGATTGATGGTTTATTAAATATATAATTCATTTATTGAGTAACATTGGTAGCTATTTTTAAAAACTTTACGACGCAGGTCATACATATGACGTAATAAAGTGAATGTTCAATAAATTAATAATTGTGCTGAACAACAATTTATGCAGATCGAAAACACTAAATTATTTAACAAGGTTAGTTAAACATGCTAGAAAATAATTCATGAATCAATTAATGGTGTATAATTTATTACAGTCGCAGATAACTAGTTTATCTATAGATTAGTAGTCGCGCTAATATTTTTTTAATTATTATTTCATAGATTTTTTATTTTTATAGACTAAAGTATTTTTTTATGTTTTTACTTGGCTGTGGAAACAAATCGTAACTTTAAAGATTTAAACAGTACGTTACGAAGTTGTATATTTAAGGCATATGGAAATTAAATTTACTGATACTACATGATGAAAACTGAGTTATTTAACTGTAATAGCTTGTTGTATGGAACACTTAGGTGATTATAAAATTTTATTAAAATGTGTTTATTTTTCAATTCATGTTTAATGATCTAAATTGATCCAGGCAAATAGTGAGTTTCTACTACACCATGTTGAATTGCTTAAAAACTTTTAAATTGAACATTAATATTGAAATAAATAAACTCAGGCGTAAATTCATATCCAGTTTATTGCGTAGTCAGCACCAGTGTAATGGAAGAGAGGAGTTATCAAGTTCTTAATTTATATTTGTATTTCAGATGATACCATTTATATTTCCTATTTACAAACAAAAACAGCCATTCTGCGTACACTTCATTTATTCGCAAATATTTCCCCATTGTCAGGAATTTAAATTATGTGTTTCTTTAGGGTTTCTTTGTTAGGTTATGCTTGGTGATATTAAGTGTTACTAGTGGACAAATATGGCTAGCAAAAAAAATTAAAAACAGAAACAATGAAATTTATTATAACGGCTTTGAGTTGGGAACTTCAGAGTACTTTGGTGGTTTGCTACTGAGATGCATATAAATTAACAGTAAACACATTATAATGGCTTAATGTGTAAATTATTAATTAGTCATCAGGTTATTTCATGAATTGTTTATCTGGTAAAGGGTGAGGTTGTTTTTATATTGACCGTTTTATAGGATGAATGTTTTAATTTCTGGGATCATCTCATAGATTAGGAATGAGAGGCAAATAGAACCCGGCCATACAATTATATTTGTATATTAAAAACATTGTATATGCATACTTACTAATCTATTGTTTAATGTCTTCAAAGGATGGCTAGAACTAGTTAAACATTAGAGTCCTAATGTTAACGAAACATTAGGATTGCTTTGAGGTTCTGTTAGGTTTTATATATGTTGGCCCCCAGTAAATTTTAAGAAATCACCGGTTCAAAATTGGTCAACTATGGCGATTTTAGTAATAATTAACCAGTGGAAACTTCCCGATATGTTTCGCATCACTGTAATAAGCCATGTGAGCCCGCATTTTCAAACTTGAGAGAAATCCAAGTTGAACCAGAAGAAATTCGAATAATTGTTGAAAGCTCATTATTTTCATTGTTAGCATCATCAAGGGGTTGAACCGAACGAATAAAAATGATATAACATATCATTCTTTCACGTGAAACTCCGGTTGAGTTCCACAAATACGAACACGATATTAAGGTAGTTTCAATTACTAAGTTTTTTGGCTTCAGCTTTGACGCCTTTTTAAAATTTAGTACGACTAACTTAACTAAGTAGTGGTTGGGTGTGAAACAATTACTAACTTCCTAAAGTAAATATGAGCAACTGATCTTACTAAAAAGATATTGTCTGGTCAGCGTCATCAATACATACATAAAGCAATTAAAAGACAACATCATGGAAAAGTTACCAATTCGGTAAGCAATAGTAAAATAATAGGATAATGAATTTATAGATATCATCATTCTTAGTCCTAAAGAGGCCTGAATAGGCGAAATGTCTACTGGTATTGTATGAATAAAGACAATATGTTTTGAGAGACTAGAATGCTTTTTTAAAAAAAATAATTTTCATTGAGTTTATAAAATAAAACAAAAGCGCCTTTCCTTGGAGTTTTCACTCCTTAGAGTATTATTATGACCTGTACAAAGTAAAGCCAGAGTAAAACGATTGTGACAGCGGTGCTGCTGAAACATGGAATCTACTGGTGTCTGATTCTTGAACAGATCATTCATTAGATTTGTGAAAAATAATATTGCGGGATCTCAATATAAGCAATGATATTCGATAATGAAGATAAGAAAATGTTTTCTTTGAAGAATAACAACACAATAAACAGAATAATACAATATATATAATATAAAAATAAAGAAGAGGACCAAGAAGAAATGAAAAATCTTTTCCTTTGAAAAGCTTGAGGCTTTAAGTGTTTTACAACCATTCTTCAAAAAATAATGAGCCATTAAAAACAAAATCCCCTGAACAAAGATAAATTTGAAAGCAGTAATCTTAGTTAAATCAATAAATCTTACAATTCAGTTCATTCAATAAGTTAAATCTTAGAAAAAAAGTAAAACAGGGAATTCGCAGGGAATAGGCGGCCATTTCCCGGTTCTTTAGGGTGGCGGTGGGTTCTTAGCAGATTTTTATTTCAAACGAGGGAGGCTCCGTTTGCCAACTCCTGTTCCACGATGAGTAAGAGAGAGTAAGAGCAACCCTTAACTAAACAACGTGAGCCCACTCAGTGGTTATTTCTCAAGTGAATTTTCATTGAGAACAGAAAGGCATTGAACTGGATACTATAACGAAGCTCCCCCCCCCCACCAAAAAAAAGTATCCACTAATGAAGAGGCCTCTTCAGACAAGTTTGTTCTTTGAATAAATGTTTTGTACGAGATGGGTCAGGCACTCAGCTAAGATATACTCAGTTAGCAGATGATACAGTGTATCCACAGTTCAACGTGTGATTTAAAACAGCCCCAATCACTTGTTCATGGGACTCTATAGTACAGCATGTTTTATAATAACTTTCTCCACTTGTCTAAAATTCGTTCCTAACAATTTTTACGAGGAGAGGTCATGTTGGCATCCTAGTTTTTTCAATGATGGAAAAGTGGAAAATTTTTATTCTTCTTGAATGCCACGAGTTCTCACTTTGTCCCTCCGACAGTGACCAAGCAACTACAAATGGCTTCAATCACTGTATTATTCCGTTTTTATTCTCATCACCTCCAGTTTGGTGATCTTTCTTCCGTTGTTTCAGTGTAGCACAGGTGATAATGTTTTGTTTTACTCATTTATAGTTTAAAGAAAAGAATATTGGCTTTTCTAACAGGATTCAGTACTTTTTGGTCAATTCGGAAGCATCAGCTCACAGCTGTAACGAAATAAACATATTAATTAGTAGTTTACATTGTAGTTTCTGTAAGAACTTGAAACTCCTACTTCCACCTCAAATGATGCACTCAATACGATAACACACTTTTATGCTTGTTATTTGTCTTTATATTTTTATAGATTAGTCACTCTATTTTCTTTTCTTCTCTTTTTTATACCCGGCAGGTACTGACTCAGAAGCAAGAACTACCTTCATAATGCTTGGCATCGTTTACTTGATATACCTCGCAAAAATGATCTTTCTCTTCTCCGACTATATATTGTACTTCATCCTCTTCTGCAGCTCCGTGTTGATGATTTACAATTGCTTCATGCTGTTGGTAGTGACGTGTTTCTCAATCGTGGATAATAATCAAGAAAACAGTTTATAGTTGGTACAGCTAGTGCTGGCGGCTGCAGTGCCCTTCATCATCACTCGCCCACGCCAAAGAACCGTCACTCGCTACATCTTGACTACCATCGCACTCAAAGTGGTCCTGTTCGTTTTGTGTCTCAACTCCAAGCTCAACCTTTTGGAAATAACATATCAAACAGAGATAACTATTCAGAGATCCCACCGCCAATGAAGAATAAGGCTTGTCTGGCAGTCATTGAAAATATTAATATGAGCTAAATCGGAGTCAAAACTAACCACCCTTATAAATTGTAAAACAATGACTGTAACAAAAAAAAAAATATATTATGTTTTTCTGTTACGCAAAAATTCAGCAACTCAAAAATTATTTTAGATTATATAATGTATTTTTCAGAAACGGTTAGAGATCACAAAACAACAGTAGACCCGATCAATCACAATATTGTTTGCATGCTATTTTCCCCTTTAATCGTTCCCATTTAAATGTCAATTTTCAAAATCTAGATGTATTAGTTTATAGATACAATAATAAACTTATTATATTAATGTTTATTCGTATATTTGTGCTACTGTTGTATGTATGCATATGGTTTTCCCAAAAAACGATTGGCCCATTTGGATGTGTAAAATGTTTCTAGAAATTACAGTTACTTATTACAAAATGATCAGCAAATAATCAGTGGAAGCAAGTAACCAGTTTCTCTATTTGGTTTGTTAGACAAATTTAACGTCAATAATTTGGCTTTCTTCATTGGCCTAATTTTCGTTAGGTCAACGAAACAAAGAGAAATAACAACAATCTGCTCTAATAGGTGATAAAACCAGTTGTGATAAAAGATAATAAAGTTGTTAAAATCGTATTTTTTTCAAGCCTGTAATGACTGTTTTACTTTGAAATAGAAACAGGACAATCGTCATTCTTTGTCTGTACGCATGAGTGTACAAATGTGCTGGAAAAGTAGACGTAAATATTATCAAACAGATATCAGATTTTATTCGATATGCTTAATAAATTGTGGCATAATCACTATTCGATCCCTGGACTTCCCTAGTTCTAGACTTAGTTTATTGAGCCCGCTGGGTGTAGGAGGGGACGTCCCGAGTTAGATTTTGATTAGGTCCAAATTTATTTCTCTACAAATTTAACTTTTTTGGTTAGCTCAAAATTGATTTTGTAAAACTACCTTTATGGTGGTAAAATAACTAAACGGAATACTTAACAATTTCTGAGGTGTGACAAACAAAAATAAATTTTTACCTCTGTACTTTCCAAAATAGTGTTTCAATTAGCACCTAATCAGCATAATGTCTCTTAGAGGCTAAGCAACTATATGTTGTAATCTAACATCGCAATAAGCACAATAAACGATTCCCCTGTATCGATTTAAAAGTAAAGCCTAAATGTTAAAAGGATCAGTGGTCTTACAATTTATATATACATGTGTGAGTATATATATATATATATATATATCACAATAACTTACTAACTAAAATTAGATCATGTCAAGCATGAACGAAATTGTTTTTTGTTATTTTAATATTAAGTTTGTTCTTAAGTACGTACTGAAGGTTTTAAAAACTTTTCACAATTATAAAGAAAGTTTTGTTATATGATTTACAATAAGTCACATTACTCAAGACGCCATCATATTCACTTTGGCTTAAAAAAAAGTGTCAAAAATGTGTATTGTTATAATTTCAACTAGAAAACACTTTTCAAATTTGTATCAATAATAATAATAAATTGAAATTACAGTTGTCTTTTGAAAGAAAAAAAGCATTCTGATTTTTTTCAGAAAACTCTTTATTTTTCAATATTTCATTTGGTTTAGTGCATCACTTTCAACTAACTTACCATGTTCAGATTGTTTTTAAATGAAACAATTCTATAAAGGAATCAATTTGTTTGTTCTCTTAAGAGTAGTTATTAGACTGGTTTATCTTATTGACTTAACTGTAAATGTAAACAAATACCGGACTTTTTGGAAAAAAAAACAACATAATTTGGTATTAAGAATTAAATGTATTTTGTAAACTACCTCGGTCACTGAAGATCTATTCAACTAATAACAAAAAATATGAGAAGATGAAAAGTGTGAAGAATGTTGAAAATAAAACCTACTCAGATAGACTCATAAAATCATGCTACATTTTTTAGGAATCTTTCTAGGTATTCAGGATGTGTGAGATCGTGTAAGTAAGAATGCTCTCATTACAATTTAACTTTTGTTAGCAGGAGCTCTACGTGAGTGACCTCGTCAACTATCTCAAACATCTTATTTTAGAAAGATAGTTTTGTCAGGCTTAACACATTTAGGATATTCGATTAATTTGAAAGTGCTTTCCATATAATTTCGGACTATGGTGTGTATATTTTACTTTTACATTCGATCAGAGAATTAAAAAATCGATAAACATCAAACATAAAACGATAAAAAAAAATTATAGTATTTTTATAGAGTATTTTTGGACGATATTTTAGGTTATTGAAATATATTCGACATAAGAAACTGATCTGAGTGACCGAGATGGTATTAAAAGACTGAAAAATTATTTATTTGTATTTCAAATAAATAATTTGGTTACAATGAGAAAACGTCAGTAACACTGATGAACTATATGCATCGTACATTTCTTTTATCTTATTGTTGTATGTTGTAGTTAGAACAAAAACAAAAAAAAAGGGTTTTCGTGTTAGATCACAAATGTGTAGGTCTTGTGTATATTTAACGTCTATTATTTAAAAATATCTCATACATATGTCCTTTAGATACTTGTTTAAAAATTTAATTTCATTTAAGGGTATAAGTCATTTCAATTTGCGATTTAGTTGGATCCAATGACTTATAATAAATCTCAGCAACTAATTTACTCAATTAATGTCACGCATTTCAAAGATTTGTTTTTATTTTTTAGCCATAGGTGCCTCAAGTAGACAGTTTTCACATATTACTAGGCATAGAGCATTTATGATTATATATATCATATATAAAATAAATACATATATACTTGTGTTTTACATCTACATCGGCTAATCACAATATTAACCAAACACGTTTTCGTTATAATAACGCTTAGTTTAAATTCTTACAATTCATATAATATACATAAGCTTATTAGAGGTTCTTTCAAGTTAGGTTCACTATCCAACATGATATAATATATACACAGGCTAATCGCGTCAATATTACAAGCACATTGACTTTTAAATAAAAAAAAAAAAAAAAAATTTACGCAATCTACATAGGATAATAGTTTTTTCCTTTAATCAAGACAAATGGTCACTTACCAACATGATATATAATATATATAGGTTAATCACATTTACCTTAGAAGAACACTTAGGTTCGCTTCTCTACAAAAAATATAACCTACACAGGCTAATTAGATGTAACTTTTAGGAACACATAGGTTCGCTTGCCTACAATGAACATAATCTACATAGACTAGTTAAATGTTACTTTTAAGAACACATAGGATCATTAACCAACATGATATATTATATACATATGCTAATCACATTTTTCTTAGAAGAACACTTAGGTTTGCTTGCCTACAATATATATTATCTACTAATTGCTAATTATATGTGACTTTTAGGAACATTTAGGGTCACTTGCCTACGATATATATAATCTACGTAGACTAGTTAGATGTTACTTTTAAGTTACACAACAAGAACACAGGTACGTTAACAAACAGGGCATATTATATACATTGGCTAATCACGATTTTCTTAGAAGAACACTTAGGTTCGCTTGCCTGCAAGATATATAATCTACTTATTGCTAATTATATGTAACTATTAAGAACATTTAGGTTCACTTGCCTACAATATATATAATCTACATAGACTAGTTAGATGTTACTTTTAAGAACACATACGTTCGTTAACCAACATGATATAATTATACATAGGCTAGTCACGTCAATGTTACAAGCACATTGACTTTTAAATAAAAAACAAAAAAAAATGTATGCAATCGACATAGGATAATAGTTTTTTCCTTTTATCAAGAAAAATGGTCCCTTACCAACATGATATATTATATATATAGGCTAATCACATTTTTATTAGAAGAACACTTAGGTTCGCTTCCCTACACTGAAATTAACCTACATAGGCTAATTAGATGTAACTTTTAAGAACACATAAGTTCGTTAACCAACATGATATATTATATACATAGGCTAATCACATTTTTCTTAGAAGAACACTTAGGTTTGCTTGCCTACAATATATATAATCTACTAATTGCTAATTATATGTAACTTTTAGGAACATTTAGGGTCACTTGCCTACGATATATATAATCTACATAGACTAGTTAGATGTTACTTTTAAGTTACACAACATGAACACAGGTACGTTAAGAAACATGACATATTATATACATTGGCTAATCACGTTTTTCTTAGAAGAACACTTAGATTCGCTTCCCTACAATATATATAATCTACTTAGACTAGTTTGATGTTACTTTTAGGAACACTTAAGTTCGCTTGCATGCAATTTATATAATCTACAAATTGTTTTGAAAGTATTGTTTTCCTTATAACAACACTGAGCTTCACTCTCCAACATGGTATATTATATAATTACGCTAATCACGATAATGTTACAAGTTCATTGACTTTTATTCCAAAAAAAAATATATTAGTAGTATGCATAGGATAATTATGTTTTCATTATAACAATACTGCGGTTCGCTTACTAACATGATATATTATATGCATATGCTAATCAAATTTTTCTTAGAAGAACACTTATGTTCGCTTGCTTACAATTAATATAATCTACAGTCTAAATAGATGTTCTTTTTGAGACCACCTTTGTTTGTTTGCTAACATGATCCATATAACATACATAGGGTAATCACGTATATATATTAATACACACACTGTTTATATGTGATAAATTTCATGGTGTGCTCCCACCAATATATAATTCACTAATTCACTACTATATTAATCAGAAATAACCGACAAAATTTTATGATTTCGAAATCACATGTATTAGATAATTCAGGCACCTATGTTTAAAAACAAAAAATATAGTTTCATGTTTTCTTATGTTTCCTTACATATCCCATTTTGATATTCAAGTTATACTGATCTGAATTTGCACATTTATTTGAATTCATAATGCTCATTTATCTGATTCATTCTTTTTAAAGAACATATGTACGATATGATATGCAACAGCTAAAAAACTTGAAATTTTTAAATCAGGCATTCTACAAGTAGTCAGTTAGTAATTTTACACTGAAAAATAATAGTACTCACAACTATTATTGCTTTCAAAGAAATACTTTCTCAAATTAATTTGTGATATATATAAACATTTGAAGAGTTTTACTTACAATACTGTAAACTATAACACCAAATAATTTTAATTAGCTGTAATATCTTTCATGATATTAACGCTATTTGTTTAGTTTGATCATTGACAGGCTTGTAATCTATTCATCATTCCAGTTTAACCCTACCTCCTGCTTCACTCTTCTATCCTTCGTATACGCTTCCAATCTTCTTTTCACACCTTCTTCCTATTTTGTTACTGCTATTTGTTTAACGTCCCATTAGTATGCACTTTTACGCGTTTTTTTACTACCCCTCCACAGGCACATACTAGCTTCATTTCACTTTTCCTTCATCTGTTATTTTTTTCCCCTGCTCCACTTATCCTTCTTATTCACATCCTAGCTACTTTTCACTCCTCGTTCCTCATTTTTTCAAGCACCTTTTTCACTCCCGTTTTCCTATGCACTTTCTGGTACCTTTTTCTCTCCTTATTCTTTCACCGGTTACATCTGCTCCACTAATCCTTTAATTGACGTTTGTGGATACTGCGTTTTTCCTTCTTCTTTTGGCATACTTCTTGGCTACTGTTGATTTCCTCCTCCCTCTGCACTCCCTAGCCCCTGCTTCCATCCGCATTTGTCTGCACCTCTTGGAAAAGAAAAAGAAGTTAAGGAGCGGCACTCCTCATAACCCATTACGTTTTTTCTCCTGTTACTTTCCACCTTCCTCAACAATTCACAGGCCCCTCTGTTTTAATTATACTCCATCTTGGCCTTTTAGGTCCTAGATTCCACCGTTTGTCTCATAATTACAGTAGATGATAAGTCATAATTTCAATGATGAATACACTTTCTCCTCAAAAATACCAAAGTATAAATAGATAAAACAGTCAATTCCCTACCAATGCTCTCTTATGCTTCACTTGTACAATTAGATATAGTTCTGTAACCTAAATGTGTTTATTTTTTAGTAATTAGATTATAATCCTTTTTGGCTATGTTGTGTTTAATTCTAAAGTTTTGGACTACTACAACAACACTAATTACTTAATTATTTTATTAATTCTAAATTACTCAGGTGTATAATATTTTTATAGCTTTGAAACAGAGAATCATGTCATATCTTAAAGTTTAGTATCATTTGACATATTTCATCGATACAAGCTTGTTAGTGTGTAGTGAAGTGAATGACTGTTCTAATGTCTAAATTAAAATAATTGGTGTATATGTATATGTTTACAATACACTTATAAATGTTTATGCTTTTACAATTTTCAATAAATGTATTGTGTGATCAAGAATTTTCTTTCTTTTCCCTAATTATTCAATAATGTATAAGATAAAGTTTGAAAAAGAAAACAATTATATCATAGCATTCAATTTGACGTGGATTTTAAATCTGCGCCGGCAAATTACCGCAAAATGAATTTTAATTTATTGTTTACATATTTGCATGCACATAAAAGTAGAAGTTAAACTGAATAACTTAACTTCAAAAAATAACTAAACTATTTATCAAATTATACAATTTAGTGTATAGTTCTGGTTTACCGAATAACACATTTGTTACACAAGATTGTTGACACATATCTTCAGTTACAATGCATGATCGTCCTGACATCCCCTTCTTCTCTACCAGAAAAAAGCAACAAAATATAATTTTTCCAAAGACTAACATTTAATTTCAAACGAAAATTTTATTTAAGTGATTAATTGTAGTTTTCTATTCATCCATGAATTCCTAGGTTACAACACACCTTAAAGATTTTTTTTTCATGTGAGGAAGAATATTTTTTTTAATTATGCTTCCTTCGAGATGAATTTAAACCTTCCTATATACAGCTTAGGTACTAGGCAACTCCACAAAGTGAAACTATTTTTCAAACCAGAAAATATGACTTCAAAACTAAGATTCCGTTCATAAACCCCTGATACCAATCAACACCTTTCTCTGAGAGAAATATAGTATTTTGATCACTTTTTAGTGTATAGGTTATAGCCACTTGAACTTATAACGGATTAAATATTTTTTTAAATTGTATATTCAAAATCTAATTAAATATTATTTGATACGTTACCATGAGGACTTTGAAGCAATGTATTGTCAATGTATAACGTCAAAAATATGATGAATATCGAGACGGTTCAGTTCAGTATTGTTAAGTTGTATGTTGTAGTTTGAAATGTTTACCCAGAAGAACTCTAATATTAGTCAAATTACCAAAAAAACTACTGAGATAGGTCTCAAGTTACCAACTTCTTGATCTTAGTGTCGAATTAGTTCTGATTGTTCCAGGCCATTACATACTGCAATCGTGTTCTTTTATTGATTTATATTCAATTCCGTTTTAAGGTATATAAATAATCTCAACTAAATTGATTCCGCATGGAACATCGTGACGTAAAATTCAATTTTAAATTAATATTAGAACTACCCCATGTCAGTTCCAGACTGTCTTGGAATAAAATGAGTAACTGCACTCAATCAAATGTTTAACTTCCAATCCGAACCCTCCAAAGGTAATTCCTCTGATTGCAACCAATTATAATGACTCTCTACACGCCTTAATTAATTATCTTGAAATCTCGTTTTTTTTTTTAAATTAATAGGATTATTTCTCTTTTTTTATGATTTCATTTATGATTTATTATTGTCATTCGTAAATATATATTTTAATTTACCACATTTGCCTAAAATAATCGATATTTTCGAGTGCTATTGGATAATTTCCAATTTTTATCGTTTTTTGTATGAAATTTACAGATAAAAGACATTTTTAGTTCAGTTCATATTTTAATTAGTTCAAAAATATACAACCCATTATGCTTTTCTTATAAATTGTACACTAAAAATCTGATTATAATTAGTCGTTTCATATATTTACCATGAGTAATTGTGGTATAAATAATGAAGATAACCCGTAATGTTTCATTGCCATAGTACATTCTGCTAAAAGAAGGATTGATCAGTTAATAAAAAATAAACTAAGCTATAAAGGAGAAAATACAGTTTAAGCACTAACAATTAAGTTACAAGAGGGTTTGTAAGTGCTCTAGTTTGACGAGTCATTTTTCAATAGGAAATTAAAAATAATTACAAAATGTAAGTTATGTAGTTATGTAAGTTGATTAATTAATTTTTAAAAAAGTGATTCCTTTGCTATTACATCTTAGGGTCAATTGTAATATCCTGTCAGTGACAATTATTAGATGGGATGATATTTAGGGAACAGGAAGTGAGTATAAAGGAAAGTAATACGATTCTAATGTCTGTAAAAAACTCTATACTAACATATTACTAATACTAACATTTACCTCTATTATCAGTACCTTTTTGATGTGGCACATAAAGGAAAAGATTGCACGCACATGGGCTCAAATATCCCTCTAAGTATTATAGGTTCTAGACAATATCACAAATGAAGAAATGTCTGGCTGACTGTTCCAATTTTAGTAAGTCCCCAATTAAGTCCAGCTGGCGATTAAAACCATATATTTTTTTAAAAGGAATTCAAATTTGAGTTTTCTTGTTTTAGAATATCGTCACAACACGTCATTAACATCTTTAAAATAACCTTAACACAACTGTTGTTATAATAAAGACATAATACTTTGCTGTGTGTTACTTTATTGCCAATAAAGAATTATCAAGGGTTATTAATCATATTGATTAGAGCGAAAATATTTAGGATACCCCATCCTGATCGTTAATGTATTAATATTTGGTAGAATGATTACAAAAGTCAAACGTGCTGTGATTTCAGTTGTAAGCGACACCAAACCCTTTATTTGTTGTATGCATCACACTCGAGTTGAAAGTTTTGTTGGTTATTTACAAAACCAGCAGTCGTCGTAGTGTTTTTCCCCAAACGAGTCTTTGGTATTTTTTGTAACTGCTAATTATTAATAATTATAACTACTAGTCGAAACAAAACTAAAATACAATCTTTTGTGTTAGAAATATATACATTTGTCTACCAATTCAGTAGGGCATCAAATTTTAGAACACGGCGCGTAGTGGTTTATAATTTAATTTGTTGGGGGAAAAATACATCGATCAAGTTCAGTCGGTGAGCCTTAGAAAAATTGGTTTTATTATCTTGCTCGGAATTGAAATGATCATAATATGTAAGCTTTCATAAGTTTTCTTAACTTTTTCAATCTAAACATTCTTTATTTTTTTTTTTTTTTATCTGGACATTTTTTTTTATTGTGCTATAATTACAATCTGCCTTTTATAAGGCAATAATAATTAAGATAAATGATCTCATTCATAACATATTTACAATTTTCATTCATTCGCTCATTCATAAAATATAAGTTTTCTACGGCTAATTTATGTATTTAATTTATTTATCAAAAATTACCATTTTTTGCCGGTTTTCATTACATTTTAGAGAATTACGTTAGTGGATATTTTAGTTTTATGAATTAATTGTATTTCAGTTTAGTTGTTGACTGGCCTCCGACAACTTGGACCCTAATAACATAAAATAAAATAAATTCTCTTTGTCTCTAAAAATAATTTTCCACCCGAAATTTGTATTATTTAATCATTTTTGTACGTCTAAATGACGATTTAATTGTTCGAGACGGTTTATCAAATAAATAAAACGAATTATTTTCTACTGAATTT
This sequence comes from Acanthosoma haemorrhoidale, assembly GCA_930367205.1. Lineage (NCBI taxonomy): Eukaryota > Metazoa > Arthropoda > Insecta > Hemiptera > Acanthosomatidae > Acanthosoma > Acanthosoma haemorrhoidale. The sequence goes on along the minus strand of OV884009.1, from coordinate 39,203,071 downwards.
GTCAATTATTATTTTTAAAGTGGTGTGGAGACTCAGGCCATTAAACATTCTAGCTACATTTTATCCGAAATCCTTGCCTGAAACCAGTTATAATATTAGTCATTTTCCGCCTGGATAAATTTTATGCTTACGCTTCTCCTAATATTAAAAAAAAAAAAACTTCATTTTATACACAAATGCGGGCCTTCGATGCTCTAATTTACTCGTTTGGAACACTTGTCTTGGCTCAGCTGTTCAGCAACCCCCCAGACTGGAATCCACCCACAAGTCACAGATGACTAATTGCCTGAGATCCATAATTTATCAGAAACCTGAAGGCCGATATGGATGCTATATTTCTTGGCGTTACAGTTGGATCAAAATCATAGGACAATTACACGTTGGGTAAACCTTTACGTAGACATATCAATAATTATTATTCATGTTATGAATTTTACATACAACATAAATTTAAAAGTTATTACTGTGGTATTGACTGGGACTGTTGCTATGCTTGTACGGAACGTTCGCACCATCTGAAATATATTTGAGTTACTATTAAATAAGCGCAATTTCTGTATCCTAATGAAATACTAATAGCAGACCAAAAGCTGACCATTCATTTTGAGATGAATCTCTCACTAATGGAAAATTTACCCCCTCCCCTATTAATAGCCCTTTCAAATGCATAATGGCCGGTTTTATTACTTTTGAAGGTCAGTTAATGGGCCCTGACGGGGTTTTAGACGAATCTCCCCAGTGGTAGGTTTTAATTCAAAATTGTACTTGGTTGGACTTGAAGCTGCTAAAGTTAAAAACCCGATGAAGTCCCAACAGATGCTGCATAGTATTAATGAGGCTATCAGAATCTTTAATACGATAGCAAATCAATAACAATTTAAAATGACTCTATTTTCATTATTTAAGTAATAAAATCTAATTGCTATTCAAAATACCAGCCCACTAGAAAAAAAAACTGGTTATTAAAAGTTGACAACACGATGTGCTTATGAAAGTATTAATAAGATTTGATAATTCGAGTTTTAAAAACAAATTAGATATTTTCAATGAGTATGTCATGATAATTAATTTGAAACCCTACTTAGATTGTTTTCCAATATCAACTAATTAATTAATAACACACTTACAAATTATTTATGTATATTATTATAGGGTGAAAACGAAATTGTTTCTGATTTTTAAGTACATACTACATACTACCAATACAATACTATGTACATACTAACCAATATCCTATACCTATAATAATGCGACTTCTCAAAAAACTCAAATGATAATAAAAATTATTGATTACATTTTAGTCATATTTGTAAAAAATTACATATAGCTTCTAAGTTTCCTGAAAATTCCTCTGAGAGAATAAAAAACGGCTTAGATGAATTATACAATTCTTGTAAAGGGTTTTTCCTGATCCTAAAGTCCTACCTTTCAAACCTCTTCATCCAAGTCCGCTGTGGTTTAGAGTATTCTAACTACTATCCCATAAAATCAGGAGTGCCACAGGGCAGCGTCCTGGGTCCCATCCTCTATAACCTATACACCGCTGATGTCCCCTCTACCCCCACACTGCATGTGACTGATGACACTGCAGTCTTGTCATCCAACTCAGACCCTGATATAGCATCCTAAAACCTTCAAAAACACCTTGATGAGATCTGAGATCGAGTATTAGTGCAACCCATGTTCCCAACTAACCTTTACCCTCTGCCGCAAGTCCTGTCCGCTAGTCTTTTACAATTCGATTCCTCTCCTTGCGTCTGAGACAGTACGGTATTTAGGCTTCCATCTCGAGAAAAGACTGACGTGGAACCAACACACGAGGCTAAAAAGACAAGAACTAAACAGACGCTTTGGACAACTATACAGACTACTTCGAAGGACATCCCATCTCTCAATAGAAAAAAAACTACTTATTTACAAAGTTATACTTAAGCCAATCTGGACATACGGAATAGAGCTATGGGGGACAGCAAAAAAGTCGAACATCAAGCGCATCCAATCCTTTCAATCAAAAGTCCTGAGAAAAATAGTAAATGCCCCTTATTACGTCAGCAACAAAACCCTTCATAATGATCTTAATATGCCCTACATTCTTGAACTCATCCCTTCCAAATTCATGAAATTCCATAGTAACCTATCCAACCACCCTAATACCGTGATAATGAAAACATTTATCTGAATTATTTATTGCTTATTAAGTATTAAGGCAGATTGTACTTTCATCATAATAAACTTGTTTTATATCTTGTAAAGGTACGCTTTTTTTTTTGTATCGTTAAGATGCTCCAGATATAGATAAATGTATTAATAGGTTCTAAATAAATTCTTTTGCAGCAAGGGGATGAATGGGCAAGACAACTGTTCCTCGGAACAACTAGCGGAGAAAAAATTAATATATACAGTGATATGTATATAGATTTATACTTCTAGATTAAAATTAATAATCCAGTTAACGCTAGCGATTTTTGGATCTAATTGCCGATCCCAAAAAGTAAGTCCCCTCTTTGTATAAAAGCAAAAATGCTCCATTTTATCTTAAATTTCTAATGTTTGTCCATTAATCCTAAATGTATATTACTAATATGATAATAATATATAGCCTATATGATTTTTCAAGTCCTAGATGAAAAGCAATTTATGATTTAAATTGTGTCGTTTTTCTGTCACACATTAAAAGCGTGGGTGAAATGAGAATTTCTAAAATAGTAGAACGGTTTTAATGTTGTGTTTATGACTTTAAGGTTATGGTTATTTATGATTTTTATTGGTTTAAATAGCACACCGTAAATATCTCTGTTTATCATCAGCTTGTCATGTTATGACTTCGCCCTTTTATTACCAAATATATCACCTGCTGTACCATATATATGTATACTATTAAAACGTATATTGCAGCACTCACTCTTTTAATAATATAATTAGCTTCTGTATATTACTATAAACATAAATTGTGTATTACCTAATTAACTTTTTAAAAATGTATTTTCTCTGTGAGAATATATGTTTGTCTCTACACTTTTCACGTTCTTTATTTTGTTTATATATTTGTTAGCCAATACACTTTGATTTATATGAGATGTTAAAAAAAATTGGTTGACGGAATTGTCGAAGCTATTGCTCATAGATCAACTAGTATTCGTTTTTGGTTTCACGGGTGATGAAAAAAGATCAACAGGTCCCCTTATTTCGTGCCCAACGGCAACGTACGGAGGGTCATATTTCCTCAAGGGCTCATTTGAAAGGGTAAATCCTAGGGTTGTGTGACGCGAAACAAGGGAGGTAAAATATTCAGAGATTATTGATGAAGGGGTGGAGGTGGTGGGGCTGTATTGTGGTGACGGTCCGACAGTGTTCCGAATCGCGCCCTACAGGTTGGCCCACATCGATCTAGCCACTCGTGAAGATGCCCTCACGTGTCCTAAGGATGCTCAGCTGAGCTTTCGGCTTAAGGTATAACGTGTTTTTGCTCATGTTTCATGTTGCTCGTGCATGTTTTGAACGGCCGCACTACACGATTTTAATAGCCTCTTAAAATCATCCTAGTTTCATTCAGGTCAAGAGAAAATTTATTTCATATCTTTCTTATATATTATATTACGTGTATAGTTTTTATATTTTATTTATTATATTTAGTGTATAGTATAGTTTTTGAGTTCCTTAATCTATTTTTAAATAATAATTATAACGTAAATAAATGAAAGCACATACTTCATCAATGAAATAAATATAATACATACTCTATGCTAAGTTCAGGGAGATAGAGCTGTTCCTGGTACCAATATGAATATATGTTTTATATTCATGCGTCTATTTGTAGTCATGTTTACTGCAATTAGGGAAAAGGAAAACATTTAATGACATGTTAGACTATAAATGCAAATTAATACTAAAATGGAAGATACAAACTAAATATTAAAGAAAGAAAAGACAGTTGCGCTTAGCACTTGCACAGCCCAATCTTCTAATTACAGGTAAGTTAATTGTCAGGCTACTCAGTATTGCTAACAGTTTGATCACAGTATTTATGTTTGTATGTTCTATGATATCAGTCGTAAAAATTATTAATTCAATGTGATATTATAAAAGTACATTTCACAAAATATTTACTAAAATATGACGGAAAGTATAAAAACAGTAAAGGACTTTTGACGCAATGGTGTAAGTCCGGAAATCGACACGTAATCTGAAGCTGAGAAGGACTGGAAAACAGGAACTAATTATTTATTTCATGTCAGTTCTTCCTATTTCTAAGCAATAGCTACTCCAATGAGGCAGTAATTGCCAATGACAATGACACTACATTTAGTTGAACACTTCTTGGACAGCTCGTACTGACCAGCAGAGAACTTAAATGACTAAAAACATCTTCCAGACTGAAACAGATCAGAATTTAAAACTGAAACTAGAGTAAATAGTATAGACTGTATAGTTATTATTTCAAATTCAATGTTCATTTTTTTCCTCTTAGTTCAAGTTGCACAACACAGTTTTCCGACGTATAAATAAGTGGATATTTTAGTTTTACAAATCAATTGTATTTCAGTTTAGTGGTTTTCTGGCCTCTGACAACTTAGGTCCATATAACATAAAATGAAATAAATTCTCATTGTCTCTAAAAATAATTTTCTATCCGAAATTTGTATTATTTAATAATTTTTGTTTGTCCAAAAGACGATTTGATTGTTCGAGACGGTTCAGCAAATAAATAAAACGAATTATTTTCGAGCAAATGTGTCAAATATTTTTTTAAAGTGGCGTGGAGGCCATTAGCCATTCCAGATGATGTCTTTTTATTACATACGTCCATAATTTCGTTTTTATTGAGTGAGTCTACTGATTCACTCATTATCTAGCTACATTTTAACCGGAATCCTTGTCTGATGCCAGTGATGACATTATTCCTTTTCCCCTTGGGTAAATTTTATGCTTACGCTTCTCTTAATTATAAAAAAAAACCTTTATTTTTTAATGACGTATATTTTTAGATAGAATTTTAACTTAACTGTAGTTTTCTTAAATTTTTAAATGACTTACGAATAAAATAATCGAAAAGACCAAATATACAAGACTCTACATGATTTTCTTTCTTTTTTTGAACTCCCCAAAGTTCATGGCTATCGTAAGATACATACAGGCGACCCCACTGTACATGTTTTAATGTAGATCCTATTCTTTGAGACTCATAACAAATAATAAAAGATCATTGTTTAAGATATTAATGAGATAAACTAATTAAAACGTCTCTTAAGCGTATTCGAAACTTTAGTTGTTTTCCCGGTTTCATATATTGGGATGATATTTTGTATGAAGTTTTTCTTGTTATCTCATAAATGATAAAATGAAAGCAATATTTTCAGGTATAAGACAGGGTAAATTATAAATTAACTATTTGAAATTCACAAAAAATATTTTCTTATATTATTACGGGTTTCAAATTAAATTTCTCATTAATGATGTGTATTTAGTTGAGTATTATGTATCGCAGCCGGAACGAAACCCTCCTCTATTTAAATTGAGCATCAATTTTTTTCCAAACTTACAGTCATAGTATTGTAAACCACTTGTAACAATGAATTATTATGAGGCGTTTAAAAACAGACATTTAAAATAAATCATCTATTGGATATTTATTACGTTCACTATCGAATAGGATACTTTACAAAATACCTTTGTATTCTGGAAAAATTAATATTCAATTTTTTACGTCAATACATTGATTGTTCTTTTTTTTTTTTTTTATCTGTGAACGATGGCTAATCAATAGCTCATACTTTTGATTGATAGCCACGGTAGCCAAACTGACACTCGATAGCTATAAAGATACGTTATATTCGCATCATCATTATGTTGGTAGATAAACGACTGTGTATATATGTATAAATGTACTGCAATTATCTTCGCATGAAAAAAAGACAATTGTATTTCACTATTGTATGTTCCGTATTGTTAAGGGGAAAATAATTTTTAGAATGCTCAGACTGCTAGACTTCTTTAATTGAGGAATAAAATCAATTCTGAGCTTCAGCTCTAAAAAAACATTCCAAGAGAAATGGCACATTTTGTCTCTCAACGTACACGACGGTAAGTCAAGTTATTTATTAATATTCCATCGCTCTTCATTCGAGGAACCAAGGATTGAGCAAGACCTATGGCATGTTCTCAGCAAAATCTACAAAAAGGTACTGTACAAATAATTTATATGCGTATAACTAATTAAGAATTGGTTTTATTCAAAGAAGTTGGTTAGCGTGGCATGTTCAGATTTAACTAAGATTAGCATTTGTGAGCACTTGAGATTGGTGGTATATGCTGATTGTGAATAAGGAATAAACAAATTGTGGGCAGATGAAAATAGGACTTCAGTCATTCAATCTAAACCTACAACCAGCAATGACACTCTTAATTTAATGAAATTTCTTATTTAAACTGGGTAGAAAATTTAGGAATCAAACTGTTCGTTCCTAAAACAGCTGACAAAAAATAATTATGGGACAGGAACTCTTTTTCAAAATTCTTATTTAAACCAGCTGATTCACAAATAAGTAACAGTGTTTGTTACGTCAATTGTGAAATATGTTTCATTACTTTAAGAAAATATATAAATATATAATAAGGAGACACAAGGTATTAAATTCTTATTAAAATATTGTGAAAAAATACTTGTGTAATATATAGTATTTTTATTTCATATTTTAAAACTGTTTTCCTCATTAAAAAGAATGCTTTTAACAAATATGTTTTCTTTAACTAGACTTATGACCGAAGTAATCAACGGCTACAAACGAATTTTGGTTTGTGTCCCAAAACTAATTTTTTTAGAATTTCATTCAGAAATGCATCTTGGAAAGAAGCAGGTAAGTTGACGGAGATAGAGAACATATTATTAAGTGTTGTGAATAATGAATCAACAAGAAAAAAGACACGAAAAGAAAATAATTTTATTTTAATTAACACTAAAAACTAATGTCTTTTAGTTATAGCATTGTTTATTTTAATTTTATCCTACAGCTAAATACATACATGTTACTATTACGGGTTGATTTCTGATGTATTTGTAGTTTGGAGTCACTCTGGAAACTATATCAAAACCACATTAAAAAAAAAAACAGTGTCCTCATACATTATCCTTTATTGTGCTAAAATTATTAGTGCTTATTATTATTATTAAATTATTGTTGTGCCTCTTTTTTATCAGGCAATAAGTAACTAAGATAAATGCTCTCATTCATGCCATATTTACAAATCATCATTCACTCGCTCATTCATACAATAACAAGTCAGTTATTAGTTATAAACAATGATTTTAGGACTGAATATTTTTTTTATATTTTCTATATGAATAATACCATATTTAAATCAATTAGAAAAACGAATTATTTATAAAAATAAAAGTTTATATTCATATATACTGATATGTCAAGAAAATAGACACGAGGGTGAAACGTAATTTTAATTATCATGAAACTACGTAACATTAAAAAATAACAATGAATGAGATTTATTTAAACAAACTCTGTTTGGTCGAAAATAATTCAAACACTATAACAAACAGATACAACTATAGCAATTTAACAATACTCAAACAAGGCGATTCTGTTATTATATAGTAGTTGGTTAGATGAGATTTCCCACATGACTTAATTCACAAATTATATTATATGTCTAATAGATCGCACAACTTCTGTACGTAATAAATTTTTACACACATATTAGTGTTTTATTAGATCACTGATTGCTTATTGCCCAATAGGACAGATTGTAATTTTATTTCAATAAAATGTTTCTTATACAAAATTAATTAATTGATGTCTTCTTCAGCGCCAAGAGCAAAAAGGTACGCCACCCCATCAAGGTCACGTCAATTGGCCTCTGACGTCAGAGAGCCTCTGACTGTTACTGAGTGCGCATCGTTCTTTGTTGAGACTCGTACACTCTTATTTTAAGTATTTTCTTTTGCGTTTTTTTTTTCTCGTATTTAAATTTATCCAATTTATATGAACCAAAGCTATGTTGATTATCATACGCCAGGCTAATTTAACAACTTGTGAGTTTGAGAACAATGACAATAACGGAACCACAATTTAAAAAGATAACCAACCCCAATAAAAGAAATTTAGTGGGCACTCGACAAAAACTTATATCGGAGTCACTCCTCTAAAGCAACAACAAGGTAAGCAACAAAGTTCAGACCATAGCAGAACCTCATCTTTTAGTCATTAATTACAGCAATGATTCATGCCAATCCATGACAACAAAATGATTCAGAATGCAAATAAATATAAACTGTTATTAAATGACAAAATCGTTAAGCATAGAGCCATTAATTTATTTGTAACAAATGAATTTCGTAATTTAGAACTGTTAAACTGAAATTCTCATGACATTAATGAAGGTATTAATTAACACTGTATTTAGAAGTTGGTATTGCATGACTATCCGAAGCCCGCCTTTGATAAATAATTAAATTCAACGTATCAGGATACAGGACTGTACGTAATGATAGAAAATATACAATTGCTTCAGGTGGTGCGGCAATAATAGTAAAAAAAAACATCAAGTTCGTGAATCATGTAATTACAAATATAACTAATCTTGAAGAAGTATCCGTAATCAAAAAATCCACCTACTCTAATTACTGCTGTGTAGAAACCTCCTAGCAAGAAGATTCAGGGAAGATAAATAGTAAATCTATTTCAACCAAACTGGCATGCTATAGTTTTAGTTGATCTGAACAATAAAAATATTTTCTGGGGCCGGAAGAAGACAAATCAAAGTGGGAACTTGCTATTGGGTATTTGACATTTTTTCCACATTCGGTGCCAGAAAAGCCATTATTTCTTAAAAGCGGAACTGCCCCCGAGGATAGATATTATGCTATAAAAAAACTTCCAGATACCAATAAGTTCTAATACGAAAACTGATTTAAATTCCGAACGCATAGATTTTTCAGCCGAAATGCAACCGATAACAGTTAGATAGTCCCTCATAAACGGTTTGGTAGACTGGAACCGATTTCAAAATAATTTGAAAAATTGGTTAAATATATTTAGTGTAGTATTGACAAAAATACGTAAATAGCTACAAGAAAAAATACATAGTGTCGAATGATTTTATCGATAAATCCGTGGACCGCCTTATTAGTGTGTACAAGAGGCAGCTTTCTTATTTCAGAATAATTGACACCAAAAGAGAGTGCCAAAAGTAACTTTCATGCAAATAAAAGAAAAAAAATGAAGTAAGAAGACTGTGGATAAGGACCAATAACTCCTTATATAAAGGTATGTGGAACTCGTTGAAGCGATAGATTAAAAAGGATCTAGACGAATTGGTAACGAATACCAGGGAGATCATTACCCCAAAGACCACTCACTTTAGAAAGCTACCAAAACATTATTTTTAAAAAAAATCGGCACATTCTAAGTATATTACTTACTAGTGACCAAGAAAAAGCTGATGCTTTTCCCGACCACCACGAAACGTGTTTCTCCACCTCGAATTTAAATCAAGATAATACTATGTCAATAGAAAATGAAGTAGAAGAATATTTTGAATTACCTATCTCATCCATTCAGCTTCCAATGCAGCTTACTTTACCAAACATACTATAGGACCTCATAAAACTTCTGAAAACAAATAAATGCTGTGACTATGTCCTAATCCCTGGCAAAACCACGAAAAATCTACCAAGGAAGGGTATCCTCAATATTCAATTGCTGTATGTGTATTGGACATTTTCTAAAACAAAAAAGAACACGGGGAGAAAAATGTGGTCTGAAGCCAGGTAAAGCATCTTAAGGAGTAGAAAGCAATAGACCAGTAAGTTTATAACAATTATATATTAACAATAATAGAAAAGTGGCTCTACTCATTTTGCCATGATACAATTTCTCATTACCAATCGGATTTAAAGCCCAAACCTTCAACCTTACACCAGTTATCAGGACTGACAAATTTTCTCTTTACTTATTTAAAATTCTGAAGTCATTTCGCAAGGAACTACCCTTTTCCTTATTAATTACAATCTATCTTATTGGGCGATAAGTAGTTGTGATAAATGTTCTCATTCCACCATATTTACAATTATCATTCACTCGCTCATTCATACAGTATTTACAAACAGCCCAGAGACCTCCCAAACCCACATGTTTGTCCCCTCGCTCGCATGCAAAAGAGGAAGCGGAGTCTTGGGAAGTCCCCCACGCTCCTCCGTCAACCGCGTCACTGGAAAAAAACCATTAAAGGCTGACCAAGAGCTCAGGACATGAGCTTCAACAGTCAAAGACACTCAGGACATGATTGGCGAAACTGACCATTGCCAGGACTCCCACTGCCTCTTACTTACAACATTTGGATGTCACTGGCCACTGCCTCCTAAGTCTCCAAGTAGGATTATAGAGATGAGTGGCGCAGAGTAACGAATGTGCTAGGAGATTAAGGTGACCAAGGAGATAGGCTACCATGGAAATTCATAAACATGGAAGGGATGAGTTCAAGAATGTAGGGTATTAATGTTAATATTAAGATCGCTATGAAGAGTTTTGTTGCTTACGTAATAAGGGGCATTTACTATTGTTCTTAGGACTTTTGATTGGAAGGATTGGATACCCTTGATGACGGAATTAAAAAAAATCTAGTGGACAGGACTATCGGCAGAGAATAAATGTAATGTGGGACAGGTTGCTTCATTATCTTTGATCCACTATTGGTTGAACCAATACTCGATCACATTAAGGTGTTTCTGAAGGTTATGTGAAGCTATATCGGGGTCTGGGTGGGATAACAGGACTGCAGTGTCATCTGCAAATTTTGCCAAGAAGGTATTGGGGGTAGAGGGAACATCAGAGGTGTATAGGTTATATAGGACGGGACCCAGAAACTGGCCTGTGGAACACCTGCTTTTATGGGATAGTAATTAGAATATTTTAAGCCACAGTTGACTTGAAAGAAGCGGTTTGAAAGGTAGGACTGTAGGACTATGAAAAGGGTCTGTGGTAAATATTTTTTGAGCTTGTAAAATAAACCTGCGTGCCAAACCCTGTCAAAAGCTTGAGCTACGTACAGCAAGACAGCAGTGCAATACTGTCTGTTTTACTGGGCGGTTTTACCGGATTTGGCGAATAGAATGTTTCCAGAGGAGAGGAAAGTGCATCCTTTGGATAATGCAATTATAAATTGATTAGGAAGATTATGGCTTTAGGAGGATGTTGTTGGAGTATCTGAGGAGTAAGGAGACCATATCTGGGAGATTTTTGGTAAGGTAAGTTTTTCAGAAGGGATCTAATCTCATAGGGGTTAACTACTTTTGGAGGAAGGGAGAGAGGAATAGGTGAAGTGAGGAAATCGTCATCAGTTGTGCCATCAGTATGGTTTTGATGACTAAGGTGAGGTGGTAAAGTACAAGTAAGATGGAGAGCGAAATCTTCCGACCTTCCTCCATCTGAAGCCACCCAGGACCCAATATTATGCCGGAGTGGATGTGAAACAGGGGGATATTTTAAGATTTTTTTAGTTACATTCCACAGGGAATTATCCCTGGTATACAGAAATGAAAGGTGGGAATAAAATAAATTGGATCGGAAGGATGCCAAATGCCGCTTTATTAAACGTAACTTGTAAGTATAAATAACAATTTTTCTTCAGCCATGTGTATGAATGCCTGTACTCCACAGGGTTCTATTCTGTCCCCACTTCTTTTTAACTTCCATTTGCATGATATTTGTTGCGGACCGGAGGTATGCAGCCTAGCAACGTACAGTCTTTTTTCTGGGTAACCTAGCAACATGCAGTCTTTTCTCGGGGTAGCCTGGCAACCTGGAGTCCATGCCCCAGATGTGAAGCAATCCTTGTGTGAGGTACGTCTAGTCGGCCAGCTCCAACCTTCAACATCTCCTTGAGACAACATTCATCGTCACACAGCCACCTTCATCGCCTCAGGGGTGGATGTTGAGTAGCTGCTAGGCCTTCCATTGTGAAATCTCATCAATCCATTTAACTTTACTATACTCGACTCCTTCTAGTAACAAGGACCTTACTAATCTTGCTTTCTCTTTATTTCATCTCATGCACAGAGGAGTGTAAGACTTGTGGAGCGTCACCACAGGCAGCGCTGGCCTTCCAAGCCCTTATCGTGCGTCAAGTGACTATTGGACTCAGGACTTAATATTTTAAATCAGGACAATTCATAAACATTTTTGCTTCATAAACTTCATTTGTTAGCTTTAAGATTAATGAATATTTGTTTTTTTTCCTAATCAATAATTCTTTGGATATTTTTTACCCTTGTCTAAGTCATTTCACCCTGTTGCAACCGGCGAATATTTTACAGACACACGGTCTCAGACGTTTACAGGCACCGCTTCGAAATCCCTCACTGCCGTCGCAATTTTATTGATACACTTACATCATTCACTGATGACATCACTGTGTTGTGGTGATCTGGAAAGGGAATTTTACCACGTAAAAATTATTCTCAACACAAACAAATGTGTAGCAAAAATTATCACCTTGCGCCACTCTTTATTTATTATTGGCTTATATCTTGTTGCCAATGCCGATTAATAAAAATTGCATTGAAAAAACTTTGACGGGCTTTCTTTAACTGGTTCATTAATTAGGGTCTCGTAAAATCGTACTTTTTTTTTTTTTCGTTTACGCATACAGCAGATGTACAAAATACCTTTCCAAAATATCTTATTACTCACTTAATAAAAAATACTTTATTTTTCATACCCTCTCCCATAAGTCGATTTCTCCTTTTGACCCATTTACTGGGAATGATATTTATTCAAGTAGGAATCGACTTTCGAGTTTTTCCGAAATTGTGAGAAAAATGTGTTTCTACTGAAACTACAGCAATCCTGCTTTAAATACAATACAGAAATAGCAGTTGGGTATTAAAGTTGTTAGCTTACTCTTTTTCAGGAGGCTGTATAAAATATTGTTATACATATCATGTTTTAACTTCAATAACGATTATATTGGTAGGTATTACATCTTAATTTATTTATTTTTGAGGAGGAGGGATAGTAGCATTGAGATGTTTACCGGACTGTACAGTGCATTTTGTTAATTTCGAAAATTAAGTTTTACCACTGTTCTCTGCTTAAACTAAGCCTTTCAGTACAGTTCTAATGAAACTCGCCAGACCGCGGTTGTTGCAACTTGGCAGTGCCATTATCAGCTGGGACTTTGACGTTCCTCTTCAATTTTAAAATTAATTTAGAGTACAAAGAACTTTGGGTGAACCTTACTGGGGCCCTTAGGGTATGTTTTACATGTGGTGCAGATCCAGAAGGTTTCTTCATTACTTCTGAATTTATTAACCGTACCCTCTTTAATTTTTCATAAAGCCACTTTTCGAAAATCAGGTTTAAAAGTGGACAAACAGCAAGTTTTTTTTTTTTTACTGGTTAACATGTTGTTGACATACCCTTGCTACTAATTGCGTACACCTGGTTTCCATTCTTACTTAGCTTTCTCCATAAGGATGAAGTTTTCCCGTTGGGGATGAGTCTTGTCAAAGCGCTCACTCAGCCTTGTATGGTAAAATCATTACCTACATCATGAAGTATATAAAACCGTAATAAAAGTTTAGAGGTAATAACCTAACTCCGTAGCACCACCTACCTATCGTGTAAGCCATCTTCTCCTTAATCTCCACCCTTAGAAAGTCTTTTTGTACTTTCATCGTGTATTTATTACACATGTTAAAATTTCAACGTTCTCTCTGAAAATACACTTATATACAAGATACTTCCACAACCTTATAAATAAGTAACCACTAATATTTCTTTACTTCATACTGTTTTTACAACAATTCATACACCTATCTGTTTATCTGCCAAATGCTAGTTTTTTTTTTTTTAAAACTATTCATTTCAATTTATTTTGTATTTTTGTCATTGTATTCGCCAGTTAAGAGGTTTTTTAATATAAAAGAAAAATATGCAAAAAAACTGATAGGCATTGTGCAATCACTTGACTCAGTGTGTGATCCTCCTGGTTAATCTCCTACTCGTGATAATCATTTAGTAGCAAGCATTTTTTAGAAATCAAGGTGAGTATTTACGAGTACCACCACCGCTACCGGCACGATGGCAACTCACAAGATCGAGTAAAGCAGAAGAAATGGTTGACATCACGGCGCTTGGCCCACCAACAACAAGCCTCTAAGGGGCACCCTCACTGATATCAGACTAACTACGACTGCACTACATGCCTAGAGAAGACTCTAGGCCCAGCCACCAGTGGACTCTCACCACTGTACCGTAACAATCAACCTCCACCGAGGATTCCCACACTCCTTACTCCTCTCACACCACCTTCAAGCAGTTCCTCCTAGTACAAGGATCCGATCACCCTAAATATTTTATATTTATCCCTCATCCGAAAATTCTAACTAGAGAGCTTAGGAAAAAAAAAAAAAAATTACGAGTATATATATATATAATGCGCGGCATCCCCCGTGGAATAATGCCACCGACAACCCAGCGGTGAGAAGAGTGGTAAAGGCGCCCTTTACTGTAGTTCACCCCCAGAACTACACCTTTCGCCATAGACGTGACAGTACAATTACTTCCACCCTAGATCTCTTACTCACAAAACAGCCGCACAGGATAAACAATTGTGAGACCCTGGGCGTAGTGCTGACCGACCACCTGCCAGTCCTGTATTCCATTGACGGTAGAGTTGTGATCCCACGTCCCACGAAGTACAATTATAGTCGAGCCGACTGGGACCTATATCGATCACAACTTTGCCATCAAGTACATACGGTCCCTGTTCTCCGCACTACGGAGGAAGTGGATCGACAGGTAGCTTTCCTAACCGAGCTTATCGTCGATGCAGCTGACACTGCTATCCCTAAGTTTATCCCGAAGCCACCCACGCTACAAAAACCACCAGACCATATTCTTCGACTTATTGCATTACGCAATAATTGGAAGAATAACTGGTATAGAATAAGAACTCGTCAAGCCAAGAAAGTAGTAAACTCTCTCACAACGCGAATTCGTGGCTTGATGAGGAATTGGAAGACGGCAATGTGATAAGAACGGCTTTGTGGCTTACATGGTGATTTCCGTAAGTCTTCATGACGGAGACACCCTCTCTGGCAATCTGGCAAAAATACTGGCCGAACACTATACCACAGACAACGCCGATAGGACAGGTAACTACCACGATACTCAGCAGCTGAGGACAGGTCAGAACTATATGTTTGTCTCCCCGAAGCAGCTCTAGGCGATTGTTCGCCGATGTCAGGGAAACCAAGCACCAGGGGGCGACGGGGTGCAATCGGTATTGCTGAAACAGCTGCCAAGGAGAGGGATTGCCCAACTCGTTAACCTGAACAATTCATGTTTCAGGTTGCGATACTTCCCGACAGCGTGGAAACAAGCTATCTTGTTCCCCCTGCGCAAGCCCACAAAGAGAGGCGACCACGTAGCCCACTATCGCCCGATCAGTCTCTTCCCTCATATGGGGAAGATTCTCGAAAAGATAATACTGAACTACCTGAAGGAGTTCTGTTCTGAAAATGCTATCCTTCCGTACGACCAGACAGGTTTTCAGGCTCATCTGAGTACAGAACATCCGCTTGTGAAGGTACAGATGGAAGCCACCCTCGGGATCAACAAGAATACAGCAACTGCTATGATCTCGTTGGACTGCACGCAGGCTTTAGACTCAGTGTCCCACGGGATGCTGTGCCGACAGCTTTGCAACTGGGAATGCCCAGAGCAACTATACACCATGTTGGTTTCCTTCTTGAAGAACAGATCGGTGAGGGTACGGGTGGGTGATTGCCTCTCTAACCCATTACCTCTGACTTGTGGAGTAGGAACTCCTTGAGGACAAGGAGCGGTTCTGTCTCCGGTTCTTTTCAGCATGTACACATCTGAAATTGTTGGTACAAACTATCAGAAAGCTACTGTAAACGCTTTCACCGACGACATTGCGGTTTACAGCAGCAGCATGAGTGCACAAAGAGCTCTTACACAGACTGACTCAGTTTGTAACGTTATAAGTGACAGACTGGGCATGTTAAACATCAGTTTAAACGCCGGAAAGACCGACTGCGTAATCTTCTCCCTCCAAAAGAGGGAAAATCCTTGCCAAAATCGTATAGTATAGGAGGGCAAGAGAACTCACCAGCTTTCTCAATGCACTATCTGGGTATAACAATGGATAGGCATCTCCATTTCTCTACTCATTTTAGTAACAAAATAGAAAAAGTACGACACAGGTCTTACCGGCTATCGTACTTGCTAACTTCACCCAACCTGTTGCTTCGTCTCAAACTGATGATCTATAAATGTGCTCTCCGGCCAGCTCTGTTGTACGGTGCCCCACTATTTACCCACTTGACTGACAATACAGCCAAATGTCTCCAACATTTCCAGAACGGGATCATGCGAAAAGTGGTCCGACATATCTCTCGAGAGAGGTTGAAGAACGCTAACCTGCACCCATTGCTTGGTGTGCCGTCGGTGGGTGAGTTCATCCGCCGGAGACACATCAAGTTTTTTGACTCGCTGCATTAACTAACCAACCCAGTGTTTAACACTATGACCCGACCACCCCTCCCGCATCGATCGCATTAGACTGCCTGGGAAAAATTAGGTTAAGAATTGGTATGTAAATTGGTTTTAAGGTTGATCAAAAAGGTGAGCCCCATCGCCTTTATTAGTCAGTTTAGTCCAGTCACGTAGAATGTATATTATTATACTTCTTTATTCATTATATAATTTTTATGAAATTACAAAACCTGTATATAATGTAACGATGCTACAGGAAATCAAAAAATAATTTGTAAATAGATTCGCCTGAGGATCTATAGTTATATATAATTATCTGTAAATTTAAAGGGGCTATGAAAGAAAAAAAAAATAATTTGCCAGTGATGAGGAGCTTTTGGTATTTGAAAACAAGACTCCAATAAAATAATCAAAGTTGCACTGAGAGCACACCACGTGTAGCTTTGACGAGACTCAGAAGATCACTTCCCATACGAGCCAAGGGGAGGGCTGACATAATAAAACGTCCTACTAGGTCGTAGACCTTTAACTACCCTCAGCACCGTCCAAGTATGTATATCATACATAGCATATATATTATTATGGTATCATTGAAAATTGAATTGTAAATAGAAATAGTCAAGAAACAATTGAAACCATCCCACAGTAAAAATCTTTAAAATATCTTATCTTAATTTATCAATTATATTAAATATTCAATCTTTTGGTTAAATGTAAAATTGTGTGAGGTAAAATAGTTTAAGCAAAATGAAATCATGAGGAAGTGAGTTAGATTTGGTTTATGTTGGAATCAGTGAATTTGGAATCTTGCGTCAATGACGGTCTTACTGACAGGCACCGAGAAACAGGTACCGGAAGAATGACGTCAGTATTTAGGATCGATTAATACTCAGTCCAGTTCATATGTAAACTGATATGTCTGATGGCATCAGCAACCAGGCCAACTTAACTGTTTTTCAACCCCGCCATATGGAGGGAGAAAGGTCAATGAAATTTGAGAACAGAGGGCGAAATACCAAGGGTAAACGAGGGATGAGGGTCTTCGGGTCTCCAGCCGGAGTCAAATCAACCCCTGACGGCTTTTCACTCTCCACACTAGAGGACGCTTTCAAAAGATACAACCACAAATGTTCAATAATACCTAAATGAGTAAGCGCACGAATCTATTCAAGAGAATATTCAAAGACAATTATTTTGGTATTTTCCTAAGATTGACATTATTTATAATATTAATTTACTCATATATGTTCCAATTCATTTCAAACCATTCATTCATGTCAAAATTTGTATATACCAATAAATAGTAATAATTAATGCAGTTCTTAATACAGGTTTCCTCAATTTCCTATTTATTATTGAATTGCATCCTCTTGTTTAATAATTAACCCTAGCTAAAAGTAAATTCAAATTGACTCTTCGCTAAAGGGACATATTCCTAGACGAAGATAAATAGTAAAGTAATTAACAACAGTTAATAACAATAAAAAAAATGAATTTTTTCAAAAATAAAATAAGGGCAGACTAAAGGGGTTCATGTAATAATATATATATTTAATAGTACTTTTTGTTACACGAAATCCAATTGATGTGTTATCATAGCGGGTAATTCGTTTCGTACTCTTTGCACATATTAGTCACTGCTACTTTAAAGCCATGTGGCATAGTGTTAGCTGATATAAGGTCCTAAAAGGGGTTGGTGTTGTAGGGGTGGGGAGGGGAGGCAAAAGTAATCTTCCTGGACTTGTGTAATTGTTGGAGTGCGGCCAATCCCTCCAGGCAAGAATTCAGGAAACCCTGTTTCTCGCTCCGTTGGTTTCCTATTCCGACTAACAGGTGTTTCTTCTGAGACTTCTGTCACGACTGTACTTAGTTTTAAAGACAAATGAAAACTTCCCCAAAAAAAAAATAATAAGGATGACTGAAAAGATTTGTCTACCGTTAAGTCCGCCGTTAATGTTAGTAGTAGTATCCTGGGAGTTTTCAACACCTAAACGCCTTTTTTTCAAATTTAAACAAAAGGAATCGGACACATAAATAAAGATCCATGCTATCAGGTAAAAATACTTTATCAATAACAAATAACACCTAAATTACGCATCATACAATAGTTAAAAAATTCAGAAACAAATTATCATAAGTTAGGTATAAGATAAAATGTTGGTTAAAATTGAAGATGTAGACTAAAATAGTATAAAATAAATTGCTAAAAAAAAAGGTTCTATACAAAATGTATCAACTAGTGAGATCCTCAGTCCCTTCAAGTTCAACAGAAATCCTTCAAATTTCGTATAGTGAAACCCTTTGGGATAATCAGATCGAGTTCGTATTGTAGCCCAACCAGGTCAAGCGGTCATGACCTTGTGATCTTGAAAACTCATTGTTTTGTCACTTTGAGACTCTGTCCAACGCATTTTCGTCCCGAGTGTTTTCCATTTTAAAAGCTACTTGGTTCTTTAACAAGTCATGTTCATAAATTATGTTACTATTACTTTTTACTTACAGGTAAATTTATAATTACTATTTAAGTTATTTTACAGTTATGTTATTAAGCTATTTGTATCTTAGTTATTGCCATTCTTTTTTGGTCTGTACCATTTAATACAGACGATTCGTTTGATACGTTGGCAAGAAAACCCTTCTCTAAATTATACATTTTAAAATAATTTGCTTGAAGGAACGAGCTTCAATACAAATTCCATATGATTTACTCACAACCAACAAAACTAAATCACAATAACATAATAAGAGTTATGGACGAATGTAAGTCACAATAAGTACTATTTTTGTTAACTCCATCAGTAATTGTCGTAAACATATGAAGTTATATATTTTTGGAAACTGAAAATTTCATGAATCGTGGAGCTCAAAAAGTTAATAAAAAATCAATTATAGGGAAATAGTCTACGGTCAGAGTTAAATTGGGCAAGAGGAGGGGGGGGAGTTCTCCCGTGTGCGGAGAAGGACACAGGCAACACTCCCGTCGGCTACCTCTCATTAAGTGAGGAGGCTACTTAACAACCCAGTACGACCACGTGATGGAAAATTATCCCCAAACCACTCCACAGGGGTGCAGGAGTCACGCACACTCAGTCAAAGACGAATGGATTCATCAATAAATATACTTGAAGACTTTCTATTTCTAGATTTAAAATGGTGAGGTACAGAAGTGCATCCACAGGGACAAAGCCAGTTGGATTGCATGCCATACAAATTTATCACGCTGTAAATGTTTATAACCTCGTAAAGTCGCGAATGTTTCGGAACAAGGGGATACAATTGAAATGCATGTCTTGTTCCAATAGTTTTTGTCATCTTACCACAGTAGGTATTTTTACAGCTCAAAGGTTACAAGAATTAAAACATTTCACAAATAAAATAGCTTAGATGTATTTTAGCTGCAATAAGGTTAGGATTTTTTTGAATTTTATAATTTATTGCTTGTTTAAAGTTAACTAATCACATACTCGTTTAGAAAACTTGTTACAGCTTGGAAGATAACCATTGGTTTAATAGTTAATCAATGTGCACAAGAGTAACCGTAGATTTAAAAAATATTATTACTTTCCTAATTAAGTCCAAAAAAACATAGCTTGTACTGGTCTGTAATCTAAACACAAAGATGCTTCGTCAAACAGCATTTTATTGTTTAATCTGAGGCAGATTAGCAACGAACTATGATAAAACTAGACCTTGATTTAATCTAGCAAGCAGTTCGGTCAAATATTTGCGCGTTCTCACCAAATTATTTGCTAGATTAATTTAACCATAGACGGAGAATAATACTAGCAGTAAAACTATTAACTATTGCACCCTTATTCTCAAGTTAAACAAGGGACTATCTAACATGTCTGTCTCGCAAGTTGTAAAAATAATTATTTTTTTCATAACACTAATTATATTAATACAATTGGTATTTAGTTGTAGGAGTTATAAGTGATTATTTTAGTAATAATTTAGAAGGGTTCGGGTGTCTGGCAACCGTACCTTAGAACTTTTCTCGCTCTCTCAAGTAATAGGAACTTTGAGCTAAAATAAACAATCCATAAATGTTTTCATTTGTACAAAAATAAATGAATAATTAAATCTAGGATATTTAAATGAATCAAAATACATATATAATCCAGATTTCATGGCATTTTATGAAATTATAAATAAACAAAAAAAAAACAAAAGACATTGAACATTGAAAAATCTTTGCCTCATAATTATAAACAAAATAAAATAAATATCAAGTAGATTTAATATTGGCCTTTTTTATATGATGGTTCCGGAAAAAGTCCAATTAAGTTGAATATGTAATGTTTACGAGCTCTAGGAATGCTCGTGGAGTTCAACGGCAGAAGGTGCTTTTCTTCTATCACTCTTCCAAACCCTAACGATGACTGAGCTCTCATTCGATAATCAGCACCTGAGTCGGGGACGGTGCGAGTGAGAGGAGGTGGATTGTTCGATATGGTCGAATCAATCATGGAGACAAGTAACTATATGCACGCAGAAAAATGTACGCCCGGGGCTGAGGAAAGACGCGCCCAATGTTTTCTGTTGGCAGCAAGCTTACATGGGTAATCCTATTCAGGGCTCTAGCTGGCACGTAAACCAACTAGATAACATGGGAGACCTGATTGTCTGCGGACGACAAGCGATACAAAACAAGCTAGTACGGAATTCAATTACACGATTCTACTTAGTAGTTTGATAAAATTACAAAATACATATATTCGCACAAATAATAGCAAAAATAAATAATATATTAAATACTGAGTGATTATAATTTAAATATGTTAACAATTAACCAGTAAATAATACGATTCACTGGAAAAAAAAATTATTCGTACCCTTCTTAGAAAAATAGCTTAAAAATACAACTAGATACACTTTACCACCATACAAGGTGAGAAGGAGGGTGTCCGGTCGTCACGAGAAGGGTGCCTGGTTACCCTGGTGACAAGTGAGGACAATCGTTTTATGACGGCTTTACTACCTGACTCCATTTTTTGATAGGTATGTTCCCCGACAATGCACTATGCTAAGGAGAAGAGGTATAGGGTAGGTAGGTAGGTAGTATATGTGGTCTTGGAATGACCACGAATTCACACTCAATATCTGAGGGTAGGCGAAATCCGTCCGGATCCCAAAGGCAAGTGTGTACCGGAGAGAGGTAGACTGAATTGTCACGGGAGACACTGCTTGGTAAGTTTGCAGGGATGCGACAACCGTTGTCCACTAGGGAGAGGTCTCTCCGAAAGAGGTTCTAGATTTAGCGAGACGAAGGCGGAGATTCCCACTAGGAAGGTGTGGGGTCTGACAACACCGGACTAAAACATAGCGAGGTTAGGAGAGAAGAGATGCAGAGGTTTTTCATAAAGAAGCAGTCAAGTTCAGAGTTTCAAGCTGGAGCCACGGGCCGGTAGTTGACAGGAGAATGAATTACAGGGGCCAAACCACCGGCTTAAATACCCAGCTAGCCCTGCCCGCAGCCAATAAGCATCGTCATTGTTGTGACCAATGATGTTGCTTTCCTTTGTTCCCTGGGAGAGGCTGGAAGGGTTTGCCGGCTGTTTGGGCCCATCCATATACCTGGCTACTGACAGCTGGTGTCCCATCTCATGTAACTAATTGACCCTGGCAGCATGATTTATTGTTTAACATATTCACAATGATTTATATTTGGGTAATGTTATTTACATTTGTTTACAATAGAGTATAGGGTTATTTATCTTATGTAGTTAGCGGTCGCTACAGAGGGTTTTAAAAATGGTAGTATGTCCTGGTAGTAGGTCTTAGCACCACATCGTCCCTATTCCTGCCTAAAGCGTCAGTGGATTTCTTGCCTCTCTCTGGTCTTCATCAGATGGCGAAACGGTCGGAGAGGGAGGTGGGAGGAGCTTCGTTCTCTCAAGTACGTCCCTTAGTAAATCCTGAGTAGAACCAGGATGTATATATTGTATGAATGTATTCGTTATTCCTCACTATCTAGAAAACTTTTTGTAATTTCTTAAATCATTTTAATAACTGGTTATTGACAAAAAAATCAAAATGGCCGGAGCGGTATTAAATTCGTGGTTTCTGTTGTTGAAACTTTTTTTTCAGGAATACTTTTGCGTCACAGTCTTAAAAATGAAACCGTGAATGTAGGGCAGCTTTTGAACTCAGGAAATTTCTAAAGACAGAAATCAGTTCTCTATGAATTTCACAGACATCAATTTAAACTATTCATTTCGAAGTAAAAAATCATAATAAAATATCGTTAAGAGAGGATATATTGTGGTCTCGTGCCCTGGTCATTTACCATCAACCGGAATGGATTATACTAAACACGATAAAAAATTTAAGCCTGCAGGCAAAGTCGATCGATAACATATTACTTGATGGAGAATAAAAAAAATAAGCATGAATTTTTTATACACGGATTGGAAGTGTCCAATATAGTTCCTGGAAAAACGGGAGTAGGTTCATATCCTCCATTTTTCCACAAATATATAATTGCAGAGCTCGACGGGAGTGGATCATAGGAAATCTGTATTTTTAATTTACTTCTAACAGTAGTGTTCAGTTGTAAAAATTGTACAACATACCAATCCCAAAAAAATATTAACGTAAAACCCATGTTCAAATTCTGTTTACATGAAAATTGTAGAGCCGTAAGTAGCAATTGAATATATAAAGTAACTTCAGACAACAATAACTTTATTAAGTTAATGTTACAATCTGATTCATCGGGCAATAAGTAATTGTGATAAATGTTCTCATTCATACCATATTTACAATTGTAGCGACCGCTAACTACATAAGATAAATCACCCTTTACTCTATTGTATATATATTGTAAATTGGTTATAATATGTTGTAAATTAATTTAAACAAATGTAAATAATATTACCAAACCACAAGTCATACCAGTGTAAATATTGCCAACAATAAAAGACGCACCTGCAAAAAAACTAGTTCAGAGGCCCCTGCCGAAGGAAGTAAGGCAGCTCCTGGGGCTGGGTAGGTCCGAGTCTAGAACATTTAAGCGTCATCGAACCCTGCAATACGATTGGCCAGAATAAAACCTCACCCTATTGGCTGGACGCGATTGGCTAGAATAAAACCCCAGCCCATTGGCTGCTTGGGGCTATATATACCACCGAGTTTTAGCTGATAAGTCATTCTAACTACGGCTCTCTAAACTGGCACTTGCAGCAGCACTGATGTTTCTAGATTTGGCCTTCTCATTTATGAAAACCTCTGCATCTCTCTCTCTCTCCTAACCTCGCTATGTTTTAGTCCGGCCTTGTCAGACCCCACACTTTCCTAATGGGATTCTCTGCCTTCGTCTCGCTAAAACTAGCACCTTCTTGGAATAGATTTCTTCTTTGCGGAAGACGGTCACCAGGGGCCCTACGAACTTTACCTAGTAGTGTCTCCCCCAGTGATCCAGACTGCCTCTCTCCGGTTCCCACTCGCTTTTGGGATCCGGACTGTTAACGCCTGTACCTTACGCCTATAAATACCGAGTGTAAATTTGTGGTCATTCCAAGACCACATAAACTACCTAAAATACCTACCCTTTACCTCTTCTCCTGAACATAGTGCACTGTCGGGGTACATACCTATCAGATATGGAGTCAGATAGTACAGTAGTAAAACCCGTCGTGTAGCAATTGTCCAGGTCATAGCCTATGAACCCTCACTTCGTCACTAGGGCTAGGGTAACTAGGCACCCCCTAGTGACGACCCGACAATTTTCATTCATTCGCTCATTCATACGGTATATAGAAACACCCCAGAGGCCTCCCAAGTACTCATGGTCGTCACCTTCCTCGCGTGCGAAGAAGGAAGCGGAGTCCTGAGAGGTCCTCCACGCTCCTCTGTCATACGCGTCATTGGATAATAGCCAGCGGAGGCTGACCAAGAGCGCCAGAGCCACAGACGCTCACGTAGAATGTATAAAATACCGTATTTTTCACAATGCATAGAGTAAATTAAAAAAAAAAAGATTTTTTCAAACAATTATGTACTTAAAATGATATCAATTGTTAGTCACCGTCAATATTTTTTTTATTCAGTAACTAGTTTAAATTTAATTTTCTTGTTTCGTTGCTTCATTCAATACAAAAAACTCTTATTCATTCAATCCTGTTCTGTTTGGATGAGACCCTTGTGGAAGCCTGAGACATGAAATTCCCCAATTGTTCTAGAAGAATGTTAAGTCCAATATTTTTTGCCGAAAATACTTTAACCAGATAATTTAGCTGTGACACAGTCGTTAATATAGTGTTTGGAAGGATTAATAATCCTTGAATCCAACAGACGAAATATTAAACGCGATTAAATTAGGCTATATTTATTTACAATTAAACAGTTTAACTCCCCTCTACCTCAATTGTCTGTATTTGGGGGTTCCTAAAAATGTGAAGCTTAGTACTTCTCTTTTACAATCCATTCCATTTTTGAGTCATATTGTATTAAAAATTACACGATCCCTTAATTAAAATAACCATATAACATATGGTTACAGTGTCACACATATTTCCTTTCAGGTTTAACTTGGGACGACAAGAGACAGTTGTTATATTTTCATCGAATTTATTAACCAACTATACTTCCATTATGGTTTAAACAGTCCACATCCGATGTAAGTAGGACCTCATACAGTGTGTCGAAACGTTTTCCACAGTTAAATTCAATAAAAATCAACTCGCAATCAGTTATAAATTACCGGCTGACATTGAACATTGAATTATCAGTTAAATTCATTTATTATAATCGCGTAATTTTAAAGGAGACAGTTTTCTGTTGAAAAAACGCGCGCAGTGATATCTGTTTGAACCTAACCATTTTAAACCGGTTAACAACGTTTAATTCATGTAAAAAGCATATACAGTTAGAGAGGGGGGTCCATCATGAGGGTTAGCCCAAAGTTGAACAATGATGTATTCACTCATAAACAACACGTAGCATAGCGACAGTACATATAAGAGGCACTAAGTGCAAATTTAGAACATAAGTAGAACTTTCGTTGTAGATTATAAATTTTGTGAATACTGACAAATATATAAAAGTAAAGAGGTTTTGAAAAAACATACAGATCAATTTATTCAATTCAGGACATTCATACAATCAGTCAGCTCAGTTCAGTAAGTCAGATTTGTTAGATTTGCAGTAAGTGTGAACAGATTCAGGTGCCCATCATGGGCGCCCCTGCGAAGAGACCATCTATCTAAAAGACCAGAGAGTAGAAGACACTATAAGTTAAGTAATTGTACGAAATTACGTAATTGTACAACGAAAAATTTACCATGTTATTGTAAAACTGAGATCAAATCAAATGAATCTTGAATAATAAACTGTTTTTTGGACTTTCTATAAATTCTTGTTGACTCCTTATGAACAGGATAATCAAGTTTTAGCAAATATAGACTATTCTGATAGCATATATATTTGTGTATGTGCTGTAATTTGTAAAAATTAGTCAATGAAAAATTAATTTGTTTACCTTGTGTCTCTAGCCTAATTTCCTAAATGTGTTAATTATGCGAAGAAGGATGTTTAGGAAAAAACAAGGTGAGTATTTAAGGAGGAATAGACTCGTTTTTTTTCTGAAAACCACTCAGAAATAAACAATAAAATATAAGTTGTACTGAGAGAACTCGTTTTGGCTAATTTGCTACTCATCCAAGGGGGGGGGGAGTCTCCTAGTGCCAATTTTATCCAATAAAGATATATATATTGTTGCGACCTAACTAATATTTATGAAATGGATCTAAATAGTCTTTAAGCTTGCTTGAACATTTAAACGATGCATTTCAAATATGTACAAATAAAAATAAACCTAATACTTCTAAATGTTTTCATTATTATATAAAAAAAAATATCTAATAAAAAATAAAATAACTTGAAGGCTCACTTATGCACGGAATCCTTCATATATGAAACACAAATGACGGTCCTATTTCTTGACCCGGCCTTATTTTAAAGGAGACATTCCAATCGTAAAATATTCCGCCGGGTAATATGGCGTGCCGGTTGGCAAATACCTGATCTCCTCCCACCTTTCACCCCCCCCCCCCCCCCGAGCCCTGGGGGCCCTTCGATGACGCTCGCCCAATTGTCGGGAAATACACTTTGGACCACATATCGCTCCTACGGCCCACGGCTTTCTTAGAAGGTACCCACCTTTTTTTTTTTTTAAGGTTTAATATTTACGTTATTATAATTATGTTGAGAAGAACGTTTAAAATGATAGATGAGTGGTCAGTTAGCCTGCATAGATGCTTACCATATTTATAATACTAATGTAATGTATGAGTGATGAGCAAAGTAGAAAACAAAACAAAAACTATGTAATGAAGAGGTAAATAAACAAAACTAATTTAAAATGGCAGGGGACAAGCCTAGTTCAAAAAACGTATACCTCATTTATCCCTAACAGGACTAAGGGTGACCCCCGAAGAATCATCACTAATTAACACTCCAGTATAGGTAAATTTAACCAAAAACTGTAAAAGGTAAACTTATTTTGATCCTAAAAATATCATTACCATATGAGGGGGTTAAAGTCTGAGTGGTTCAAGTCACATTTCCATCATTTCGAGAAACGAAAGATTTATTGCAATAAATTCCGAAATCGCAAACTTGTGCCGAGAAGCAATTGAATAGTGAAACGAGGTTTGATTAAAGGTAAATGTGAAGTAAAATTTGTCTAAAGTTCTATTTCATTTATTTTAAACATCTGAAAACGGCTTACACCATTATACCAGATAATAAATACCATTTTTGAGGTTGAACTTGTTTTATTTCAATAGTTTGTCTCTTCTTGAATTGTATTTCGGGAATAAGTCAGAATTGTTAAAAATGTGACTAGTCTGCCTCATATATATGACTGTAGCCCTGAACGTATGTAATTTAAAAATGTTTATTCTGCTATCATATTAAGTAATTGCTCTATTTAAAAAACTTCACGTTGTTATTAGTAATACGTGACATGTGCTGAGGCGTTAGTGGACTATTATTATAAACGGTCATTAAAGTTGTCATTAAATTTTTTTTTCCGCAACTATAACGAAACCTTTTTGAAGCATTACACATTAATTTGATTTTTTTTTTCTAACGTTATTCCTACAGTCACGAAGGGGTGTATCGATTTACAATCTCACGATCAGCTAGCTGCTTCAAAATTTCTCGAATACCTTATGTTTTGAACGTCTTTCAAATACTTCGGCTGACATAATGCTAAGACGTGCCACGGATCCCATTATCTAGTAACGACATTGCCATTATTATAAAGAGGTTGCCTAGTTCCACCAAGGCGAGGTCACAAGAATGCATAAAATAGCAAGACAGTTTGAAGAAGCACCTCACCGCCCTAAATCCTCGTATTAAAACCTTTCCCCTTCATCTAGCTTGATATTGAACGACCTAAGTTAGCAAAGACAAAATCACAGCAACCAATGGAAAAGCCAAACAAGTAATAAAATATGTTAGAAAAATGTAAATAATAACTTTTTTTTCGACGGATGTTGAAAAATGTTAGCAGCTTTTTGAAAATATGACGTCTATTGTTTCACAAGTTCGTCACAGCCTCATTGTCATTATTTCATTATTGGCAAATAAACCCACATATTATCCTGAGTATTCACAAATCATAAATCCTTACGTTGACTCTGTTGTAGATATAGAATTCCATTCAGTGTAGTTTGGTACTGTGGAACAATTGAGATATCCTTATAAATTATACATTGTTCTTTTACTAAATAATTTTTCATCATTAATTGCCAGGCCCTAAGAAAGAAGTTTACATTTAATGAAGGTAAGGAGTGTGTACTTATTCATGTTACATGAAGTTGTTAATATTCGTTATTCCGTTGAACAAGGTACTAAGGACACAAATAGGATAGGGATTTCTGGTCTTGAATAAATCAAAGAGAACCTACATTCATTGATCTGGAACTTTAAAAGTATATTTAAAAGCTCCTTAGATAATGTGAGATTAGCTATAGGATAAAAAACACTTGTACTGTAAAATTATTCGGCTGACTTTCGATAGCATTTTAGCTACCTTATGTCGAAGTATAGAAAGTATTTATATTTTTTAAACACGGCTACGAATATGCAACATATGATGACACGAAAAGAACATTCATGACGTTCTAAATAATGAAGTTTTTGAAAAAAACAACAGATATTCTTCTTTGCGGTAGTCCTAATGTCAATGAGCGTTTTTTGTTAATATTTAATCTATTAAACATTTTTTTAGCAAAAAAAAATTTGACTTTCATTTACTAGTTAGATTAAACAAATAAAATGTCGGGAGCACCCACCAGGGGCCAGGGGAGGTCTCGTCGAACCGGCCACTGCCTGGTGGGTGACAGAAAGAGATAAATAAATCTGTGGTCTTTGATCTTTGCTGGCAGCCTAGTCGGTGTGGAACTTAATTCGTATTAGTTCATTGATCTGACTCCATATCTTAGAAGGTGTGCCCCGACAGTGCACTATGTTCAGCCAAAAAGGTACAGGTTAGGTATTTTAAGTAGTTTACGTGGATTTGGACTGACCACGAGTTCATATACTCGGTAACTGGGGGTAGGTAAAAACCGTTCGGAAACAAAGGCGAATGTTATGTGGAAAGAACCATACTAGAGTGCTGGGGGAGACACCACTAGGTACATTTAGTAGGGCCCCAGAGATCGTTGTCTGCATAAAAGTGGTCCATTCCAAGGATATCCTGTTTAGCGGGGCAAGGCCAGGGAGCTCTACTGGGAAGACCGCGCCGGACTAAAGCTAGCAAGGATAGAAAAGAGAAGTACAATATATTAAATAAGTAAGCCGTGGTTCGAGCAGAGCAACAAGCGCCAGTGCAGAGAGAGAGTGTTCACTTCATGTGTCTGATTCTGTCTGAAAAAGTTTTTTTTTTTTTTTTTTTTTTCTCAGCTCTCTAATTATAAGATTAAGGATGAGGGAAAAATAAAGGAATATTTGGGTTGAGCGGATCCTTGTACCAGGAGCACCTGCTTGAAGGTGATGTGAGGGAATTAAGGAGTGTGGGAAGCCTCGGTAGAGGTTGATTGTTGCGGTACAGTGGTGAGAGTCCACTGGTGGCTGGGCCTAGAGTCTCTAGGCATGTAGTGCAGTCTTATTTAGTTGGATAGGTCTGAAAAAACTCAGAATTTCCACCTTATATAGGCAAATCATTTCTGTGTGCAGCAAATGTGACATGTAAAATTCGGCCAATTACATGATCGTTCGTTTTGTCCAATCAGGTACTACTACGCCCGAGGTGCCAGGATCGTGAGCTAGTCCTCTCTCTCTAGTCTGACGTCGAAGATTTATTGAAAAAATATAGACAGGAAGGTGGGTGTTTTCTGGTCTCAGAAGACGGTAACTTTTATTTGTCCGTGGTAAAGAAGTAGGCACAACAATAGAGTATTATTTATTAAGAAACTTTTTCACAAACAAAAATTTCAGCACTAATTGATCCATAAATAATTTGGTTTATGGATTTGAAATCAACAATAATATGCTCAGTAATATGCGATATATAATAATATGCGAAGATACAGCCTTCCGCGAAGAACTAGTGAGCATTCTTTAGGATTGTGTTTCGTGTGCTACACCAAAGACCAGGCCCCTCGTCCATTTATATTTATAATTCACAAAGGTGGTTACGAAATTTCAAAAGTTTTTTCAACACATAAAACAAAGTATTCACCGTTTCATTCCCAAAGATACAAGTTCAGATACTTCTAGGCTTATTATTAAAATTTGCATATATTTTTTAATATAAATATATTATATTCATTATTATTTATTGTTGATGTCTATATTTTATTCTTGTACGATCTCTTGAATGCTCATTTGCACACTCGATTCACAACGATCATGAGGGAATCAAGCGCGGCACGGGCCAGCCCAGTCTATTATAGTTCCATTGTTGACAGTAACAGATATATCTCTTGTCTTGAGTGACACTATTGTAGCAGTTGAATGGACGGGTCAATGCACATCAGACACCTGATGTAGCCACATTATTTAACTAATGATTTTCCTCCTCTTTCTTGATTTATTCAAGTCCCATCAAGTAGTTGAGATGACGCTTGCTTTTAGATAAGACTAAGTTGGCTATTTTCTGATTATCTTGTAAAAGAAACGCTCTGATTATGTATTCATTGGACAACAAAACAAGTACGAATCATTAGTTTTCAGTTCATTAGTTTGATTTTACAAAATAAATATATTCTACACCGATGATGAAGTTAATTGTATTGTTTTAATATGAGGTATATAAATGAAATAGAGGACGCAGAATGTGATATCAAGAAGTAAAAGGAAAGAAAAGGTTCTTAAAACTACATGGTATTTTTGACGAAAAATATTTTATTCTATTTATGAGACCACATTGATCACATGAAACGACAAAAACGGGCCTAAGAAATATTTAAAATTTGCAAAAATAGGCCGGATTTTGTTACGTTTAATTTTTTCCACACAAACTTTCAGCAATTAAATTTTAAAAGAATGAAATTAGCCTATTGAAGCGTGTTGTGGAATGAAAGGTGCACACGAAAGGCGATCGCCCCAAATCTGAATTCAAGTAGAAACTTTCCGTTACGGTTAAGTGAAAAAAACGTTCCTTATAACGTATTATGACATCCATGTAGGTAAGATAATAGTTAGTTTCTGAAATCTAAGGTTGAGACATCAAAGTTAGACTTTGCTCAAGCACTAAACATAGATTTTTACTGATGTTTAGGAGTAGATTAGACGAGCGACGATGGTAAAGGTGAAAATATTATTAAGGGGTTAGTGAAGGTGGGGTGAGGGGATTTACCTTGGCATGAATGATTTGAATCAGCTGTTCGTAGTGTTAAAAATACATGGATAGTAGATTTGATTGAAGGAGGAAGTGACCAAGGTTGCCAAACGCTTCGGTAAAGTCTAAGAGGATAAGGATTGTTGATTGTAAATGGCATATTACAGTAGATTGTATAGGAAATGCTGGCCGAAAGCCAAATTAGGGGGATTTACCGTGTTTCTCTAGAATTTTGAAAAGGTAAATGGGAAGAAAGTCATTCGGGGAGGGGGGGTTAGGAAAGTTATAACATTTGCTCTCTTCTAGTAAGAACAAAATTGTGGAATTTTGTAGAGAGAAATTATAAACCTGAAGCAATGGGGGGACGGGAGTCTAACCGTTGGGAATTTTGCGGGGTTGACATCAGGTTCATGGTCGAGGATAAGTGAATGAGAGAAAAAAGTTAAGAGAAAAATAAGTTGTCGAAATTGCTGGTTGTGGCAATTGGACGATGGCGAAGGTGTTGCAATAAATGAATGGAAATGGAGACAAAATCAGAATTGAGGACATTGGGAGAAATATGGCATAAAGGAGAAGTGTTTGTTTTTTAATAATAGAAAATTTCGAAGGAGGGCCCATTTAGTGCGAAGGTCCATACTGAAGAAAGGACTCTTAAAATGAATCAGTTAGATTGGAAAGGGTTTTAAAAGTGGATTCATATTTAAGCTGCCCGGTATGGATAAAATGTCTCCTTATTACGCCTCATTAAATCTTTTAATTTCCTATGGAGGAGCTGGGAGTAAGTGGATGCTTCGAAAGTAAGTAGTATGTGATATGAACATAGTTACATTTCAGGTGGTCTATGATAGGTTTATAGATGCATTCAATGTGGTCTATGATAGATGCATCCAAAACCCAGAAATCCCCCAAAATTAAGTGTAACCTACCCCGCATAGTAAAAGGCAGCAGGGATAGGGAAGAGCACCCGCACTGCCCCTGCATCCACATTACTCCTAGATAGTAGCATCCCAGACTGAATGTGAGCGCGGGAGCCGCGGACGCTCTCAACATGAACGGAGAGAAGTGACTAGTGCCAGAACCCCTTATCTTAAGAGATCTCGAGACCATTGCCACTTCAATCCATGAGGAGGCTTATAGGTGTGAAACTTTATATCGATATAGCAGTGGGATAAGTATATATAGACAAATGTTTATTGGATTTAACAAAATTGATGAAAACATTTTCAAGAAAATTCGGCACATTAAGGTCAGTATGAGGGGTTTCATTGGTGATGTGGTTTAGGGCAATTATTATAGTTCTAAGGATTTTTAGTTTGCTAAAGTTCTTTGCTGTTCCCTTGAGTTCAAGTCGAGATTGGTTTGTAAATCAGTTTTCATTCCTATTATTTTCATGGTTTCTCTAGTATTTTTCCCATATACCAGCGTTCAGAACAATATAATTGTTTTCTAAGCATACACAAATAAGGTATGTTGTCATTGGGTTTGAGTATGATTGTTAAAAGACAAAGCCACAAAAAGAAATGTTAAAAAAGGACAATGTTACCATTGGAAATTTACTGAAAGCAAATAAATTATTAAAAATTAAGCATACTTGTCTACTTTTTTTATTTAAATAATTTTGTATCTGGTTTACAGAATTTTAAGGAAGTTCAGTCAAGTGTCAGATTTTCTATCGGTATCCTGATTTAATGTAATGATAATTGTTTTCTTTCTTTTTGTATCCCCGTAGATGGTAATTCTTTTTATAGTAGTCATAAAAAACTATACATTTATTTCTTAAATTTTCATGAGATCAATTGAACAACTTATAAATATTGTAACTAATGAATCTGTTTACAGGTTGATAAACGCTGTTTTTGACAGCATTTGACTTTGAAACAGGTAGCGTAACATTTCTTTTAAGTAATTGGTTACAATCTTTATGTTTCGTTACTTTTTACAAAATCAGAAATGTTATGTCTGTATTTTAGTTTGTTTAATTATTTTTTAAGCCTTTAAGTTAGATACATGAAATTTTAATACTGGAAAGCATAAGAAGTATAGGCATAGCCGTAAAAAATTATTGTTACGTTAATTAGTTAATTGCTATAAAAAATGAGTTAATCTAATTTGATCAGGTATCCAAATGAAAATCTCATTACCTTCTCTAGACAATACGTAATTATTGTTTCTGTGTATATAACAACGCTATATATTTTCTATCATACTACGTAGGGTCTCTTGCGCATACATTATCACGCATAGGAAAAAAATCATTAAAATTGTTTTCGGAGCCACAACGCAACCCTTATTGAATCAGTTATTGCAAAAAACCCATAAAGCCAACATTTTCGGGAAACTCAAAAAAACCATAAGCTTCACTAAAAGCAAATGTTTATTTTTCGGGAATATTCCTGAAAGAAGAGGACGTTTATTCACTTAGTATGAAGTTGTCATGAATTCATTAATGTTAAGGGCTGCAGGTAGAAACAATCCCGCAACTATGGGGTTTCCGCATTAAAATAATTTTTCGGATCTTTTTTACTGCTTTTATGGTAAAAATAAGATTAGTTAGGTATAAATTCAACATACAACATTCTTTATAAACTTATTCAAATTTATTTTCGTCAAACAGATGTTTAAAAGTAATTACATTATAACAACAACTTTATTATGATAAAATTACTTGTGATAAATGATCTCATTCATACCAGACTTACAATTTTCATTCACTCGCTCATTCATACAGTAAAGTAATTTAAAAAAATATTTAAGCATTCTCTCCTCTTCAACTGATGTCGGCCAACTCAAAATGATATTGTAGTCGTCTGTGATTAATAGTGTGTGGTCCATTGAACGAGCTTTTGTAAGTCATCGAACTGAGTGTATAAAAAAAATAGCTGAAGTTAGCTGCACCAATCGAAGCGTCTACTAATCAAATGAAAATCAAACAGAAAAAGTTCTGCAATTCAACTATAAGACAAGAACTAAACAGACGCTTTGGACAACTGTACAGACTACTTCAAAGGACATCCCATCTCTCAATAGAAAATAAACTACTAATCTACAAAGTTATACTTAAACCAATCTGGACATACGGAATAGAGCTATGGGGGACAGCAAAAAAGTCGAACATCAAGCGTATCCAATCCTTTCAATCAAAAGTCCTGAGAACAATAGTAAATGCCCCTTATTATGTCAGCAACAAAACCCTTCATAACGACCTTAATATACCCTACATTCTAGAACTCATCCCTTCCAAGTTTACGAAATTCCACAGTAGCCTTTCCAACCACCCTAATCCTGTAGCACAGTCAATGCACTGCGCCACTCATCCCTATAATCCTCCTCGGAGACTGGAACGGCAGTGGCCTCGTGACCTGCTATAAACGCGTGACAGTGGGAGTCCTGGCAATGGCCAGTCTCTCCAATCATGTCCTGAGCGTCTGTGGCTCTCGCGCTCTTGGTCAGCCTCCACTGGCTAGTATCCGGTGACGCGGCTGACGGAGGAGCGTGGGGGACTTCCCAAGACTCCGCTTTCTCTTTGCGGTGGATTTGGGGGTCTCTGGGCTGTCTGTAAATATTTTATGAATGAGCGAGTGAATGATGAACTGTAAATATTGTATGAATGAGCGAGTGAATGATGAACTGTAAATATTGTATGAATGAGAGCATATATCTTAATTACTTATTGCCTTATAAAAGGCAGATTGTAATTATTGCACAATAAAGGAATTATACTACTAAAAAAAATTCAACTATGAGAACATACACGTATGATAATACTAAACTACTTTTGGCATAAAACTCGTTCGTGTTATGAAGGTTCGAGAGTTGTCGGTACTAAGGTGCAGCAAAGGCACCTGCCTAGAGTCTCAAGTTCTTCTTAAGTTTAAAAGGCGGCGAGGAGAGGGTCTCGAGAGCCCCAATAAAACAAAAACAGAACGTCATTAGAACTCAAACTGTTTGCTAACCGGACCAGGGCGTCTCCGAGTCTTTTCCAAGTCTCAAATGTTATTCCCCTTCAGAGCGCAACACTTGTTCCCGTCCTCGCCTAAGTTTACTGCTCCCATTAATCACAGTTATTACGTGTTGTCTGCATCATTTATCACAGGGTAATTGATGGTATACAGACGTTAAACCCTCCCATATAAACAAAAAATCAAAAGTGATATCAAGTTTCAAAATAACTCTTTTCGCAGTTGTTGTTGGTAGGCGTACACTTCACAAAACGACCAGCCAATTTATATAATTATATAAATAAACAATTCCCTCTTCAATTGTAAGAATTCCAATTGCTCTGTGCATTGTAGACTATCGCCAGGGCATCAGGGGATAGTGGCCGCAAAAATGAATCTGTAGTTTTTAAGGTATAATCTTTATTATTATATTACATATAATATTAAGGTATACTTCTTAAAGTTGACCTGAGTGGTGCCTGGGCCTTGGACTCAGTGGATTTAATAGTGTAAAACGCCCGAGGCGTATAAACGAATCTCGTTCCGAGCGCTCTAAAATAATATTGAATAATAAATTCAGACTGAAAAAATTTATATTGGAAAATCAGAAATAAGAAAATACTCGGTTTATATGTGAGCATCAACGAACCTTGTGGTTGAAATGATCTTGAAAAGGTTTATTTGACAATATATACAAATTTTCTGTTGTGATTTTAATTTTTCAAAACAGAATAACACAAAACTTAAAAAAAAAAAATAATCAGTACTTATATAAGACTTCGGTTCGTGAACCATCAGCGTAGAGTCCTGTGGATTAGTGATTTTAGATTTTCCTCACCGTTTGAAAATACGTCAATTTTTTTAATTCGCTTTCTTCAATCATTTAAAATTTCATGTAAATTTGAGATGCTAAAAACTTTGGTTGTGCCCATTGAAAGTAACATAGCTCTAGCGGAGTGGATTTTATTTCTACGAATTAGTACTTCGAATGACCTTACTAAAACACTTACTGATCCCAAAAGCTTAAGTTTGTTTAAAATAAAGTACTCGTCCCTTGAAGCTACTGCAACTTTATTTTTACAAGCCATAAATGACATTTTACAGGTAAATTAACAAATTTTGCGCATGTACCAAATTATCAACGTTTAAATACTTTTGACTAAATGTACTGTGATATTAAAAATGCTACACAGTCACAACACTGGTCATTCAAAACCTATTTATTAAGGGGCCACTGGTTTTTTATTCTAAATTCTAACTTCCAGTAATAGAATACAAATTGAAAAATTCCTTGATTATTCAATTTCGCCTGCTCTCAAAGGATTGCTCTATTTTCGAGAATTGAGTTGATTTTAGAGAACGAAATATTTTGGACTAAGGAAAGTTCAAGAACGAAAAAAGTTCGTGAACGGAAGTAGCTCTATTTTTGATTTTATTAGCCAAAACCAAGAAATACTGCTCTTCGCAAATCCTCTATAAAATGTTTAAAAAAAATGTTTTTTGTGCAATAGAATATAACCATAAAAAAAAAAGTTATATTTTATTATTATGAAATAATGCTAATCAGATGACATATAAAACTGTATCTATATAGAAAATTAAAATTAATTGAAAAACCTATTGTAAAATAATGGCAATCAGGCAAATGTAAAAACTATTAAAATTATATCCAATTATATACTTTTATAAAAAAGTATTAAAATAGTATAATGTTTATTTGGACAATCAAATTTGTAAATATGTTAAAATCTATAGAAAAAATTTAAAATTTGAAATTCATTGAAACCTTATATGAAAATAGTTTCAATCGGACACATGTAAAAACTTTGAAATTGAACTTTATTCTAATGTATTAAAATGTTTGAATGTGTATTTGTACAATCAAATTTAGAGTTCTGCGCCTGCGCTGCCATTAGTTTAACGTGTCTACATCGCTCTGCAACTGAACTATCATTATTACCTTTCGTAGGAAGTGTAACGGTGCGAAAAACAGTCCCAACAGACTATTTACGGGAACTCATCTCGAGGGAGAAGGTTGAACGTGAGTAGTGAATGAATATCATTGTAATACTCATAAGTGCTAGTGCATAGACAATTGGATAGTTACGGCGGCCATATTGGGACAAATCCCCACTTGGCTCACCGGCCGAGTGATAGCTCATAGCTCGTTCATAGCTCAGAGCTACCGTCGGCGGCTCTCGTACCGTACGTCGTGCGTTCGATACTGGGAGTAGTCATCGGTTTTTTTTGTTTTTTTTTTTAAATAATTAAATTATTTCTGCTAGGCAGAATATGACATTTTGCGTTTTCATCATATGGCGATGAATAATACTAAAAAAAGATCTCGGTCCGTTGATACCACCACACCAACAACATCACCAAAACAAAAGGCTCGTAGAGGAAGACCGAGTAAGAGAGACCTGCCGCCGCCACCACCATCTGTCACACCCACCAATAGATCCATGGAAGAGTTGCCTTCACCTCAACCAGGACCGTCTACTGCTCCGTCACCAGCAGAATCTCCGTTCTTCACCCCGAATCCGTTCGAGCCACTGTTGCAAGATGCAACAAATAATGACATGGAGACAACTACCACCCCTAAAACCCCTAAGCCACCTCCAATATTCATAAAAAATATTAGGTCTTTTAAAATACTATGCGATCAATTAAAAAAAATTGTTGGGGTTGGTAAGTTTACCTGCCTCAATAGAAGCAGAGATACTAGGATCACGCCAGACAATTCAGATACATATAGAGCGATTGTTAAGTATCTGGAAAATACAAAAGCTGAGTTTCACACATATCAGCTAAAGGAAGATAGATCCTTGAGGGTTGTTATTAGGAACCTTCACCCGACGACCCCAGTTGATATAATTATAGAAGAACTGAGTGCCCAAGGGTTCAATGCAAGACAGGTAGTCAATGTCTTCAGGGAGGACAAGGACATGGACACTCCGGTGAAAACGCCACTCCCACTATTTTTCGTTGACCTCGAAAAAACGCCAGGAGTTGAACAAATTTACAATGTGAACTACCTTTACTACACTAGAGTAAAGGTGGAAAAATCACATCCCAGGCGTGACATAGTTCAGTGCCACAACTGCCAGGAATATGGCCACAGTCGTTCGTACTGTCACCACATACCTAGGTGTGTGAAGTGCGGAGACAAGCACAAGAGCGAGCTTTGCAAGAAGCCTCGCCAATCCCCCGCTGTATGTGCCTTGTGTCAGCAAGACCACCCTGCCAACTACAAAGGCTGCGAGGCATATAAAGTGCTGAAGAACCGCCTCCAACAACAACGCCGCCCACTCGTGGTAGAACAAGCAGTGAAACCGCGAAGCGTTCCAGCCAGAGAAGTGAATGACTCCACTTCATTCGCCAACATAGTGTCAGGTGGACGCAAGACATTATCCGAGGCACCGCCTCCTCCCCTCCCTCAACCACAGCATTTACCTCAGCCTCACATACACCAAATTCCTCCCCCTCCCAACTCCACAGATCTCACTAGCCTTCTTACATCCTTTCTCACCGACTTCAGAACTCTTATCACTCCTCTTATTTCACTGCTCACCAACCTTGTTTCCCACCTCATTCCAAGCTCTCCCAAATGAATAAAAAACCCTTAACTATCCTTCTTTGGAATGCCAATGGTGTTCGAAATCACACAAACGAACTGACAACATTACTAAATGAAAAAAACATTGACGTTGCACTCATTACTGAAACGCGACTGACTGCTAACAGATCCCTCAAAATCCCACAGTACCAGATTTACAGAACAGACCACCCTGATGGAACATCACATGCTGGTACTGCTGTCCTTATCCACCATTCCCTTTCCCACCACATCGTCCCATTGATTGCCCATGATTTCCTACAAGCCACAGCTGTGTCAATCCGCACATTTTCCTTCCCCCTCACCATAGCTGCAGCGTATTGTCCACCTAACAAGTCTATTTCCAACTCACAATTTACCTCCTTTCTTAACTCAATTGGACATCACTACCTTGTGGGTGGAGATTTCAACGCAAAGCACCAACAGTGGGGCTCTAGAACCACCAACTCCCGAGGGCGAGCTTTGTTATCTGCACTCTTATCCACAAACTCCACCCCTCTCCCTCCTCAGACTCCTACCTATTGGCCTGCAGATCCCTATCGAAATCCTGACATCCTTGATTTCTTCATCCACCATGGAATAGGATCGATAAATTCGTCCACTACACGGCTCGATGACCTGTCGTCCGACCATAGCCCTCTACTCCTCACTCTTTCGTTACACCCCATCCCCAAACTACCTCCTCCCTCATTCATCAGAGGTCCAGTCGACTGGGACCACTTCCGTGAACTTCTAACTAATTCCATTGACCTCAAAGTTACCCTAAAAACACCTCATGATCTAGACCATGCCGTACATTCCCTTACTACCTTAATCCAACAATGTGCATGGAATGCTTCAAAGCCTCGACCTTCCCCGTATGCCCAGAACAAAACTTCTTTACCTCAAAACCTACTCGACCTTATCCACATCAAACGCCGCTCCAAAGCCTTATGGCAAAGAACCCGACACCCTGCCGATCGCCGCTGTTACAATCAAAACTGTAAATTGTTAAAGCGAGAGTTGGCAACCTTCCGATCCCAAACATTTAATTCTTACCTATCCTCTTTATCCACTCAGGACAAATCTCTTTGGAGAGCTACCCAAAATATCCTAAAATACCATTATGTATCACATCCACTTCGTCGTGGCGATGGGTCCTGGGCTGCGTCAGATGGAGAGAGGTCTGAAGCATTCGCACAGCACCTCTCACATACTTTCACACCTCATCCCAACCAGCATAATCCATCCCACGATACGAAGGTCGAAGATTTCCTTATTTCTCCGATTCCTCTTTCACTTCCTCCAAAGGCAGTCAATCCCTCCGAGGTCCAATACCACTTAAAAAACCTACCACTCCGTAAATCTCCTGGATACGATCTTCTCACTGCTCAGATCCTTCGACAACTCCCACCCAAAGCAATAATTTTCCTCACCTATATATTTAATTGTATCCTTAGAACCACCCACTACCCACTTCTCTGGAAATATTCCATTATCGTCCTCTTTCAGAAACCTGGAAAGTCCCCAAATGATCCCTCATCTTACCGCCCAATCAGTCTACTTCCAATCCTTTCAAAAGTTTTTGAAAGAATCCTACTCAAACGCCTTTTGCCTATAGTTGAATCCAAAAACCTTCTTCCTAACCATCAATTTGGCTTTCGCTTCAGACACTCCACTGCTCAACAAGGCCTTCGCGTTGTTGACCATATATCCTCCGCACTTGAAAGCAAACACTACTGCACGGGTGCTTTCTTGGACGTAGCTCAGGCTTTTGACCGGGTATGGCACCCAGGTTTGCTTTACAAACTAAAAATCTCCTTACCGCAGACCCTTTATCTAATCCTTCAATCCTATCTGTCTAACAGGTTCTTTCGGGTCCGTTGTGGTTCAGAATACTCCGATTATTACCCCATAGAAGCAGGAGTTCCTCAAGGCAGCGTCCTTGGCCCTATCCTGTATACCCTTTTCACTGCTGACATTCCGTTAAGTCCTAGCACCTTCCTTGCAACTTTTGCTGACGACACAGCAATTCTCTCGTCACATCCCAATCCGTCAACGGCATCCTACAACCTCCAAAATCACCTCACTAAGATAGAGAAGTGGTGCAACATCTGGCGCATCAAGGTCAATGAAGGCAAATGCGTTCACACCACATTTACTCTCCGTCGAGGATCCTGCCCGTCCGTAACCTTCAATTCAATTCCGCTTCCCATGTCCAATACAGTTAGATATCTAGGTTTTCATCTAGACAAAAGACTGACTTGGAACCCTCACACAAGACTTAAAAGACAAGAATCGAACAGACGGTTTGGACAGTTATACAGACTACTGAACAGAAACTCTAACCTCACACTAGAAAACAAACTCCACGTATACAAACAGTTATTAAAACCAATTTGGACTTACGGAATAGAGTTATGGGGGACAGCCAAACCATCGAACATCAAACGTATCCAAACATTCCAATCCAAAGTCCTCAGAACCATAGTCAACGCACCCTTTTATATTAAAAACTCATCCCTTCACAGAGATCTCCATGTACCAACTGTCCTCGACCTTATACCCTCAAGATTTTCCAAATTTCACCAAAACCTTTCCGCACATCCGAATCCTTTGGTCGACTCCATATCCAGTAACAT
This sequence comes from Acanthosoma haemorrhoidale, assembly GCA_930367205.1. Lineage (NCBI taxonomy): Eukaryota > Metazoa > Arthropoda > Insecta > Hemiptera > Acanthosomatidae > Acanthosoma > Acanthosoma haemorrhoidale. The sequence continues at coordinate 39,161,567 of OV884009.1, read as the reverse complement.
TCATCCTTACCATCCTCCTCGACGCCTAAAACGGGGGTGGCCTCGCGACCTATTATAAATAGACATTCTATGTCATGGGGTCCTGGCACTGGCCATCATCCCCACTCATGTCCTGAGCGTGTGTGGCTCTCTTGCCCTCTCTGTGGCCTGCGCCGGATGGTGCCACGGCCGGAGAGGGGGCGGGGGGAGCTTTGCTGCTTCCGGCCTTTCCGCCAGCTTGCTGGGGGATTGGCTTCGGGGGCGGGGGGGCTCCTGGGCTGAATCTGTATGTATATAGGTATGAATGGACTGTATATAGGTATGAATGGAATTGTATATAAGGTATGAATGATCTCTCAGCACAATTATTAATGCTGGAAAAGGCAAATTGTAATTTTTTTTTCAATAAAGAATACAAACAATCAAATTTGTAAATATGTTAAAATCTATATAAAAATTTGAAATTTAAAATTAATTAAAACCTTATTATGAAAATAATGTCAATCGGACACTTGTAGAAACTTGAAAATTGAAATTATTGTAGTGTTTAGATGTTAGTTTGTTTATTTATACAATCAAATTTGTAAATGTGTTAAAATTTATATAAAAAATTGAAAATTATAATTAATTGAAAACCTTATTATAAAATAATGTCAATCGGACATGTAAAACTTGGAAATTGAAATTTATGGTAGTGTATTTAAGTGTTAGAATGTTTATTTGTACAATCAAATTTGTCAATATGTTAAATCAATCTAAAAACTTGAAAATTAATATCAATTGAAAAACCTTTAAAATAATATTAATGGGACACATGTAAAAACTTGAAATTGAAGTTGATTGTAGTGTATAAGTTTGTAAATGTTAAAAGCTATATAAAAATTTGAAAATTAAAATTAATTAAAACCATATTATGAAAATATTGTCAACCCAGCAATGTAAAAACTTGAAAATTATAAATTTATGGTATTATAATTAAAAGTTAAGATGTCTCTATGGTACAATTACATTTATAATGTAAATCGTTAAAATGCAAAATGTAAAATTTTGGTGACACATAATCTGATACTGTCATTTAGTTGTAAGAAAATGCAAATTGTTAAAGTGCTAAAAAAGTGATAGTAAAATCAAAAGTGAAGTGGAATAAAAAACTTTTTATCGACAACCTCAAAAAAAAATTTAAATGGGAGCGTGAAAAACAAAAGAGTGATGTTTATGAAAAACAAAATCGCTGTTTTTGTTAGAGAACACTAAGAGAACACAGTACGTTAGCGTCACTCTTGTTATCTGAAGATAGTGATTGTAGTAAAAACTTCTTTTAGCTAATGGTCGTTGGACTTAAAGCAGAACAGAAGAGAAATTTCACCAGAAGAAGAAATATTGATTTGATTGAAGATAAATAATGAGAAATAAAGAAGAAGCAAAATTATAGACAAGTATTTATATAATTAATTTAAGTTTTTTTTTTATTTGTAATATTAAATTCACCTTTTTGCCAGAATTATTTATTTATTAGCAGAACCCTAAAACGTTAGATAAGAAAAATTAAAAATTAAATATTACGTTTTTTTAAAAAAATTTAATTTCTTTAAGAAACGTAATACTTAGAAACGTTGGACTTAAAGCAGAACAGTAGAGAAATTTCACAAAAAGAAGAAATATTAATTTGATTGAAGATAAATAATAAGAAATAAAGAAGAAGAAGCAAAATTATAGACAAGTATTTATATAATTAATTTAAGTTTTTTTTTTATTTGTTATATTAAATTCACCTTTTTGCCAGAATTATTTATTTATTAGCAGAAACCTAAAACCTCAGATAAGAAAAATTAAATATTACGTTTTTTTTTTTAAATTTAATTTCTTTAAGAAACGTAATAATATATATATATATATTAAAGAAAGTATACTCTCTTTAATTTGAATTTGCCACGCTGCTTTTACTGACCACCACTAGATGGAGCTATCAGCAATATTCTAAAAAGTGAGAGAATAGAGAAGGTTATATTAACTAATCAAAGTTGTTAGTAGAGAAGTTATAATTTTTAACTGTAATTGTCGTTTTTTTGTTTACAGTTAAGATTGTGAATATAAATAATTGTTATAATATAAAATATAGTGAATAAAATTGCTTGCTTTGTTTACAGATAAACTGATTTCAGTTTATTCACCCCACCTTCAATAATTGTCTTACATATATATATATATTTATTTATTTATCCCAGTAGTAGAGAGAGAGAGGGAGAGGGAGAATGTGGTGACGATCCGTGGGGCATACTCTCTTAAGGCCAAGGACCCACACTTTAACGGCACCCTCAAGGAAAACGTGGAATAAAAATGCCATTTAGAAGTCTTGAATATGAACAGTGTGTTCAGTGATCATTCACTTCCCCCTGTACACATCTCAAGACCTTGTAAGCCTGCGCTAAGAAGTGAGATAAACACTGTCATTAACCAACTTATCCAAAGAAGACCAATCTAGTGGCACCTCCGGAAACTACAGTACCCCTTCTGTCTTGTATGACTAAGCAGATTCCTGTCTAAACCAAAAGCAAACACAGTGTATGCACTCAGTTGTCTGTTTTTTCTCTACTGCACCTTTCTCCACCATGACTTAGTAGAATTTACGCAACCTCCAGGTGGAGGATAGAGAAAAAACAGAATTCTGGTCAGAAACATCAAAACAGTATCCACCAGGAACTACCCGCTATTATTAATGCATCTAAGTCCACCTGAACTTCAACTTGAATCAAAGTTCAATCTGGCTTCGTTCATCACTTCAGATTCTACGTTTCTTCGGTCACCACATAAGTGACACTTTGTTCATCTCTTTATTTATATTATATCTCAAGTCATTAACTTGTTACTAACCTGAAATGTCCCTGTCCTAGCCAACCCCACCTTAATGAGTTACGTTTGAGAATTATGTTCCATTGCCATCTGTTATTTCACTGTTTTTCTTCATTTCTTCCAATTAGTTTTTTTATCCATTAATATACAGTACCACATTAATTTCAGTTCTCATGCATCACACAACTTACCATCATCTAAAACTCACTTTTTTACATCTTTGAATAATATTTAGCTTCCTCTAAATTAGCAAGATCAAACAAAATTGAGCATGCTCCAAAAAAAGGAAAAAAAACTCGATGGTATGAAATGAATGGTGAGATGGCTGCCTATGCAGCTGCCTATGCCCTACCACCAGTAATATTATCTAATTCAATTGAGTCATAAATGGTTAAACGAATAAAATTAATTATATTTTGTAAAAATATCGAATAGATTTTGAAAAAATACGATTTGAATAATATTTATAAAAACAAATTATTTATTGATAAATTAAAAAAAATATACATTAATGTGGTCTGTGATCACTTTCATATATTAATTTTTGATGAACCACTTTGTATCAATTACTACTAAATAATACAAAAAATAGTAGTTAGTGTGGCTGACTACTAAGCTCTTAATTTTCGGAAAGGGGTGGTTATCATGTAAGTCGATTTTTGTCGAAGAGGCGTTGTTATAATCATGTTATATCAGCACCCCGCAATAAATAAGTACTTATCCCACGATATTTTTTCTTGTTCATTTCCTGCTTCCTTTATTTTAAATAATAATTTAGTTTAGAATAGTGTCTTCGTTTAATAAAAACAAAATCTGTTATTTAAAAAAAAATAGTGAGGCATCATTCCGTGATGTACAAGTTAAATCATTTCCACGGCCTTGATTATTGTTAAAATGATACGCAAATTTGGCAACAGGCTCTAGTCGGAGCCTCTTTTGATAAGGTGGCAAACAGATCAATAGCAATGGCCCAATCTTAACTTGCATCGCAGCGGGGCCATTACACTGATTAGCGCCTGATATTTTTGTTTCGAATGACTTGTACCAAATGATTTATACTGAAACTCCCTCACAGCTTTGGGAATAACAGTTATTAACCATTACATTCCCGCTCTCCAACTGTCGCCGTTCTAACGAGCCTGAATAAGATCGGTCATTAGATATTACACTGAAATAAATTTATAATCAAAAAAATAATAAATTAAGTTTCTAATTAAGAGTAATGTACTTAAAAAAAAAATGTTCGAAAGAGCATAAAGGAACATGGTATAATTTTATTCAGATATGAAGCGGTTGGCATTCATCTTCTCAGTTCAAGCTAAAGACAATTTTTTTTCTTTAAGATATCAAAGGTATACTGTCACAACAAAACATGTTTGAGTGTCATTATTTTCGAAAAAAAATCGGCTAAACTTTCGATTTTGTAGATTGAGCTCACGAAGACTAGAATGACACAAAAAAAACATAGGTTTTTCTAATTTGGCAAACCGACGAAAACTTTTTAAAAACGTGGGTAGTCCAAACGCATTTATTAACGGAAAAAATGGTTCATTTTTATGTTTACACAAAGCAACCATAGTGGGTTAACGGATACAAATTTATCATTTAAGGGAAAATAAGTACTCTACTCATTTCACATTTTCTCAAATAACAAAGGCCGTGTGTGAAAATGCAAGATAAAAAATCAAAGTGCTTTACTTGGCTTTTTGTATAGCAATTTATATTACACCGTATCCGAAATATTTTTTCAGTATGCATACCCTTTTATGTATTGTATGTAAATCTTGATTCGACAATCATGTTTCATTCCCTTGTTTGGCAGTTAATGTGTATTAGAAGGGGTTAGGTTATATGTTTTTATTTAGATATGTTAGTACAAATTAAATAATTATTTATTCCCACTTTTCGACTGTTTGTCTCTCGGTGCTAACCTAAGTAAATTAAAATGTGATACCACATAAAAAGTTTGCGATAATTTCTTCAAAGCATTTTTTAAAGTATTCGGGCTAAGGCCTTTTTTTTATGGATTTGTTTAATTAAGTGTTCGATTTATTGACTTAATTTGACTAGCCAGTGTAGGTTGACTTTTTACCAGTGGAGGTTATTCACGAAATTGTGTATATTTTTTGTCACACTGATTCGATCAGCATGCGGTGGATTTTGGATTTGCCTCTCCATCCCCTGTAAAAGGGAGAATATTAACTTCGTTCCGTATTTTTTCTAGGCTAAATCAATAACCAGTATGCAAAGTTTTCGAAAATTGGGTATCGACATAATCCACCTGGATATTTATACGGATAGTTAAACAATTATAGTTACATAAAGACAACTAAATATTAACTATACGAGTAAATTAATATTATATTCAAAATGTATGAAATATTGTAAATAGTTAAGGAAATATTTTAATAACCTCGCTAATTTTCATCGCCCCCAAGTAGCTCATAATGAGATATATTAATTAAGGAGGGACTTTCTTCGTTCGACTAGACCTTATTTTGGATGTCTTCATGTATGGTATTCGATAGAGATCGCAATAATGTAGCCGTAACCTACCCGATCAGAAATTTTGGAGGCTTTCGCCAAAAAAAAATCGTGCCAGTTTTGGTTTTATAACTAAGCCCCGGTTTAGGCGCTGTATCACATTTAATGTTCTGATCCCCCCCTAGGCTTATTGATAAAATAATTTAAAATATATTACAACAAATAACGATTTGAGGTTAAAGATTATGTGATGGGTAAAGTAAAATAAAGGGAAGTATATTTGAATGCCTTGAATATTGAAGGCATTCCCCCTTAGTTAAGGACACACTGTCGAAGGTAACGCAGATAAAAAATCGCTGAAAAAATAGTTTCTTGAGATCCTGCAGTTGAAATTCTGTATATGTACGCCCCACCCCGGTTTTAATAGCTTGTTTATATCAATATTATAGCTAATTCCCCTATTTTTAGGACAGTGTTTGTAGAAAGGGTGAGGGCCCGGGACCTACTTTAGCGGGTTTCTGTTTTGGTGGGCATTCAGTTGGCAAGTTTCGGTCATTAAAATTTATATGTCGTCAGATAAATTTATAACTTACTTTTATATTTTACAAATAACTCATACAGCAAAATGTTTGATGAATGAATAAAAATAAGCTCCCCCACATTATAAAATACAAACGTTGATGTCCCTGATTGGATTTACTAGTTACATTGAATACAACTATAATACCACAAAGACATGGAAGATATAGATAGGATTGGCTGTCATTTTGGTTTTACCATTTACAAAATACCTGTTTGTAAAACAAGTAAAATGATTTTTTTGGAATGAAAATACTATTTTCACATCACTCAATAAGTCTTTAAAAACCTAGGCCGATCCATGTGTCTCGATATCTCAGATGGCAGGTGTTTAAACCAATGCAGTTGGCACAAATGTTTAAATAATCACGTTTGGTAGTCATATACTTGAGCCTTAATGGGCAGAATGTTGAATTAAACACAAATATATCAAGATATCATCCTTCAGAATCGCATTTCTTCCGCTGCAATGTTTATCAAAAGCTGTCATCTGTTCTTCCAAATACATGTTGCCAAAAAGAAAATCACTAATTTCTAATTTGAGTTCATTCCTGCCATTTAGAGTGTTTATAATTTGAAACTACACCCCATTTGCTAAACAGACGAAATAGTTTATCTCTTCTCCCAGTCTACAATCTCTATCGATCAGTACAGCTCAAGTGCTCATAGTACTCCACGCATTCCATCATTTCTTCATTTCTTGTTATCCACACTATTTCATAAATTCTTCCGACTTGACTTTTGACCAACTTTTTTTAATGTCCAATTTTTTAATGGTATAGTGCTACTCCCCATTTGTACAAATAACTTCATTCCCTTGCATGGATTTATTTAACTAATTTTTAAGGTATCATCTAAAAATCTATTTCATTCCGGTTAGCTTTTCACACGAAAATGCAATAATCCCAGTTATTTCACTCAATTAAGGGTCCATTGAAGCAAAGCTTGACCTGCTGGCTATAACTAGTTATAATTAGATTATTGGATAGCTGGATAGGCTTCTGGTATTCAAGATCCCGTTGTGTACGCGGCCCTTAACTAATTCTAGCTGTATCGAACTCAGCCTGGTATTCAGCGCAGTATTCCTGGGCATGATTTCCAGCAAACATTTTCTAATTAATCACTTTACCGATATTGGTAACTAACTATTCAATGCTTTATATTTTAATGATTGTGGACACAATATGGTCACACTTAGCAGAAGACGTTAATTTGGCGCCAAAAAGAGGAACAGATATCCAAACAAATAAATATGGCATTATCTTTCAGATATAATAAAAAGAACCGAATAACTCCTTAGTGAGGAAGTTCCAACCGGTTACAGGAAAGTAACTGTTATAAACAAATATCCGGAAAGCTCCTTGTTACGCAGATATACGAGAGATAAACCTCTTGACAAGAAAAGCTGGGCAATTATTAAGTAACAATGTATCATTCTACGACGTATAATTGATAAGCCAATCTCCACCCGAAGTGATAACTGATGGGTTCTATGTCACAAAAAAAGCGAACTTAACAATAATATAAAGTACGTTAAATAAATGTAATAAGTTTAATAACAACGAGTTTATGCCAGATCACAATTCATTTTTAATAATAGAATAAAATAATAGACAGTGACAGCATTATTTATTTGAAGGGCAGTTAATATTATTATGGCAAATACAACACACGTGTTTTGTTTTCTCATAACGTTTATGTGTGATAAGCTCTAGGAATTAAGGACATTGACATGTTTTTCCTTACAAAGGGGGCAGGAACGAGAATTTCAGTGTCCAGTGAAGCTAAAAATTGTTTTAACTCTTTAGAGCAGGTTCAACTATTATTCAAATCATAGGAGGCACTAATTGTAGTTAAGACTTGGGATTTAAATGCAACACATTGCTGAGAAACGAGATGTACTAGATCCTGAAAAGTAGGAAGTTCCTCCTTGACCGATTATAAACTTTAAGCCGTTCACGAGTTTTCGGGTCGAGAAGTCTTTAAGGCAAAGGTAAGTAAAACAAACCCAGCTTCTTCTTAAATTTTCAAATTTTGAAAAAAAGCGAACTGGACAAAAATATAAAAGATAAATAAATAGTAAACGACAAATTTATGCTATATCACAATACACTTTTATTAATAAAAAATAATAATACATAGTAGTAATGCAGTTATTTACAAGAAAAAAATAAATTAAAATACCAAGACACCTCGTTAGTGAAGATATAAAAAAAACAAAACATAAATTTACTATTTTCGAAAAAACAACTGAAATAATATATGAGCAATAAAAGAATATTTGGTACTTAGTATCCAAAAACAAAGTTTTGATTTTTCCTATTAAAAACATTTGGTTCTAAAGCATTAGGTTATCAGAAACAGTAAATTTAAGCAATTTTAACTGTTATGTCCAATGAGTTTTCGTTGAAAAAAACAAAAATATAATAAAATAAAATGTAAATGTAGGTAATGAAATTCAAATTTAGCTATCCAATTATTCATTTATAATTTCTATGATTAATAAACGTCAGCAATAATTCAAAAGTCAATAAAGAATAAACTAAATGTTTGGTTAACGAGTGAATATAAGAATACAAGCGTATATTCACGTAGGTGTAGATAAAGCTTAGAGGAGAGAAGAGTGTTAGTTGAAAGACAACCGCTCGGTGGCGATGCCAACGGAAAGTTCCGTCACAGAGTCAACAGATGAATTGTCGTCCAAGAAGGCCGTCATCATTGATAATTTGGAAAGCCAACGTTACCGAATCGTTGATCCTGGCTTCAAGTTCTAAGTGGGACGGGCGAAAAATTAGACAAAAATTGCGTAATTTCTTCTCGTGACTTTTAAGAAAATTCTCAAGATTGAAACAATGACCACATTTACCTCCAATGAAAAAATACATTAGTAGAGAAAAATACGAATATTAATATTGAATATGTCTCTTTGTCGGTCCTAGTACAACTAGACAATACCTCAACACAAGACGTTACCTCAACACTAAGTCGGAGGGTGGGGCCCGAGTCCAAAGTTTTGTTCCCCAAAGCGCAAAGTACTACCTTTGGCTACAGAGTTCACTCTACCTTATTTCACTACCTCTATCTTATCATCTGATTGATATTTAACTGAAATTATAAATTATCCAATTCTACATAAAATTATCAAAAATTTACTTAACAATTTTACTTAATTTACATATTTTACCAACATTATTAATAGCTAATTATTAAACTAAAACCATAAAATTTAATTAATTTTAATAAAGGAAAATATAAAATTTCTTTTTCGTGTTTTAGGCCTAAACATCATCCACCAAATTATCGTAGAAAAGTTCAACAATTCAAAAGAGATTTGGTGGTGCAAGATCCGTTTTCCTACGATTGCGGTACCAATGGTGCCAGTTTGAAAACTGCCCGCGTGTATTATCCTTTCTGAGTTTTACGTTTCAACCCAGTGACGATCCCATCTTTTCCAGGATAGTTTTGAATTATTCTACCTTTGCCAATTTTGCACGGAGACACTTAGTTCTTTTAGTAAAACTAGTGCCCCGGAAGTCTAAATTGTTCACTTCTGTAAGCTATTTGGGTAGCCGTAGCACCATCTAGTCCAGACGTCTTGAATGCAACCATTTGCAGGTATGTCTGTAAAGTTATGTGTGGGTAGCAGCGACCACAATGAAGCACCGATCAAAAGAAGACCTGGAGTAAGAACATCATATTTGCGAGGAGATTGGCTTACAAACCGCAAGATTTCTCAGATCTTTAAATTTAAAAATATATTTACCAACAACTCTATTGAAATGGTATTTGAAGAATTTCGCCCCCACTTCCCTGAGAACACCTAAATGTGGTGCATAAGGTGGGCTAAAATATCGGATTTCTTGATTGTTAAGATGGTATCCCACGGCATCTTCGATATTTTTGTGATTGAACCACACAGCTCTTGTATGTGTCGGTTTGCTCACTACCGCAGACCGAAATGATTTGGCTTGGTAGACCTCCACGTAAAATAAAGCGGTCGAGAGCTACTCGGAACATTTCGGTGGGGAGAGACAAAAATTATCAATAGTTAATTATTGAACTAAAACCTTAAATTTAATAAACAAATCAATTTTAATGAATAAAATTATAGATATAAAATTGCTTTTTTTTTTTTTTAGAATTCTTTTAGGGGTTCAAGTCTTGTAGGCCCTACATCTACAGTAATTAGTGCGATACCATCACAGGCGTTTGTGGATAACTATTATGGACTCAATCTTGTCGGGATGAAATGTGCAATCTCTGTGGATCATCAAATATTACGTCGACCGCAAAATTAGTACATGCGTCAGATCATGTTATTGGCCACATTTTGGTAGCCCCGGAGTTGAACTGGGCCATTAAACTGGCTGAGAGGAAAATTTAATTATCGTCTCATTAATCTATTAATAGTGTTTAGTCACGAGCGGTTATGCGGGACTATAGCCTCTTGTGCCATCGTACCCGAATTGCCGATAACTTATAGCAACTGTTCCACTGTGTTTCTGTATTTTATAATATTTTAACAAAATACCTTTTCAGAGTTTCGTTAGCTTGTCTCATAACCAGAAACCCCTTTGTCTTTCTTTTCAAGTCCTACTTTCCAGCTTAATGCGTGTAATTCAAGATTTAAGAGTAAGATAATTAAGGTGCCATTCGGTATATTATAGACATAAAAAACTGAATTATTAAACCTTGGTTCAATTATTCTTTTAAAAATTAGTTAAAGGGAACTACCAAGTTTATTATACTTCCCAAAATTTCTTTGGCTATCACATAATCACTACAACCCAAGATGAAAATTAAAAATCAAATTATAGTTTACAGATGAATGAAGTATACATGATTTTTTTTTTAATAAACAGATCTCCTAAAGTTAAAAAAATCTTAGATTAAAAACCGTATTAGGTAACGCATGAAAGAACAATGAAAGTCTCGAATAAAGATTTGGTAACATATTCATTCAACTGGTTGACAGGCAGGACCGATACAATCCTTCATTATCAAATGTATTCACTTGACACGGTATAACTAAGTAATATCTTAAGTATATCTCAAATGATAATAAAAAATTTTGTTTTTGACAAAGAACACTTTACGGCAACTGTCGGAGCCCTTTAATAAAAAATACAACCTCATTTTTGAAAAATCTCGTATGCGTATAGACAGAGTTTTCAGTATTACGTAATGTCAAAAAAATAAACGTTCATTACAAAAAATAACTTTAGTAAAGAGTAACGGTTACTTGCTATTAAATAATAACATAATAATTGATAATAATAACAGGTTTTCCTCTCAATAAAACGTTTGGATTGATCACCCATCAATAAAACTAGCCCGCAAAAAAATAATTTTTATTTTGGTGCCTAAGATTTTACAAATGATTTCAGCTATATGTGGGAGCGCTGAATCTAAATATGAAATTAGTTTTTCTCAATCTGCTCTACTTTTTCAGATCAGATATTTTTTTTTTAACGTGCTTACTCCTTTTTGTGCAGTTCAAAATCACTTTTACAAGGATTGGTTCCCTCCTTCTGTGTTTTATAAAGCTAAACCCTTTTTCTCTCAACTAATCTTGAATTTTGTCACGAAATACTCCTGAAAAAATGGGTTTTGAAAAAATTATATTTATTGAAAGTTCAAAGTTTGAAATGAGTCCTTCTACACGATAGGAATAAATATGGTTCAATAACAAACAAATGCTCACAAAACATATAACATGTTCAATATAACATCAGCTTTGGTCTTTGGAGAGTATCAGTAACACCAATAGGCGATTTTTGTGCAAACTTTCTCCTTGGACAGCAAAGTGACTACACCAAATATCCTTGCTTCTTGTGCCTTTGGGATAGCAAAGACAAAACATACGACTGGGAGAAAAGAGTGGTCTATATGAAGAGGCAAAACACGGGCATTAGGGAAAATCATGTCATTAACGGCTCCTTGATTGAACGAGAGAAAATCACCTTTCCTCCACAAAGCTGGGCCCTATGAAGCAGTTTGTAAAGGTACTTAATAAGAACGGGTCATGCTTTGCATATATATGGGAAAAATGCCTCAATTGTGTACGGAAAAAATTAAAGCTGGAATATTTGAGGGCCCCCAAATACAACTCATTAAGGTTGTCGGAAATTTTCTGGGCAAACGCTGAAAACTATGTTGGACTAGTAAACGAGGTGCTGAACAGTTTCAAATCCCTTGGGTGTAACATGTGTATTAAGGTGCACTATTTATACAGTCACTTAAACCGTTTTCCTGAACATTTAGGAGACACCAGTGAGGAACAAGGTAAAATATTTCACCAGGATATTAAAACTATGGAGGCCCGCTACCAAGAAAGATGTAATACGCACATAATGGCAGATTGCTTCTGGAGTTTAAAAAATGACTGTTCCAAACGCATTTATGAATGTCACGGAAAAGAAGCTTCCGAACTGTTCAGTAGCTATTTGGTTTCATCGAAGACTTTTTCCTCTATCTTAGTATAAAATAATATCTGTATAATGTAATAATAAAAATTCCGTGTTTAGTTTTTTTATTTGATCCATGGATTTAACTTAAAAAAAGTGCAACGTATATTTAATTGAAATGTTATATCTTAGAAGTCTGAGCTCCTAGCCAAAAACTAATGCCATATTTGAATTCAGGGCGTCAATCTCATATGAAATCCACTCCAAAAACTCCGGCACCAAAACACCTGTTAGCCTGTGTAATCGATTCGTTCTGCTACCGACAACATTGTTTCTTAGCTAGTTGGAACAAGTTTTTGTAAATGTACTTAAGTAGTATTTAGGACCTGTCATATATCCGGAATGGACAGGAATTTCGATGTGACTTAGTCAATGTTCTAAATAGAGATTTTTAAGTTTCCTATCCTAGGTGTTCGCCTGTAACTTGTTGTTGATTGCACTCCGTTAGCTAGACTTGACCTACCAATGCTAAGTAGGCAAATTTCAGTAGTATAAACATCAATGAAAACAAAACACATCTAGGAAGTTTATTCATTTGAGAGATGAAAAGTACAACCAATATTAGTTATATATAAATTTTAGCGAAAAATTGTAAATGTAATAGGTCGTTCGCGTATTGCACGTTGATAGTTTTTTTGAAAATGTCCTATTGAATATACTTTTATGATTTCATATCGATTTGGTACTTTTTACAGCCTGTATCGTTTAGCACAAATACAAGCAAAAAACGATTGAGCAATAAAGTAGAGCCGAATGGAGAGGCTTAGCAATTGGGGTGTAGTGATTTGTATTGATTCTCCAAATGATTATCTTTAAATTTTTTGTTGTTGTTACCCATGAGTCTCATTTTGTATCATAACTGCATGTGTGCCGAAATATACGGGAGCTCATTTGCAGAAAAAAATACATTGTCATGTAGAAACACAGTATATGTGTTGAATGTATGTTAGTTATAAAATATCCTAATGAGCCCTGTGGTCTGGCCTGGCAGTTAATAGAGCTTACCGAAATTCTCTTTGAATAAACAAGATTAAACATAAACTTTACAGCCATGGACTCCCTGGAGACCAGTGCTCCAAAGATCCTGCAAGTTACAGGACTGCGGTTGACACATAAAAGCTGCGCTGCTGCTGTAACTAGTTCTGCGACTGCCCATTTAAGTATTTAACAATGGCAAATGAAAGGGCAAAGAGAAGCTGACCCGTCTGTATCATATGTCTTCTGGTCCTCTGCGTACTCACATGTCCAGTCTGAACGCAGTCTTTGTGATCCTGTCCGACAGCCAATGGGTAATATAACTCCAATACATTAGCTTGAATTTAGCTGATATGCCTATTTTACCAGGCAGAACTCTAACTAGGAAAAACTCGTATGAGACTTTCAAATCTGAAATGTCTGTTTTTTTCTATATTTTATAATATTTTAACATTGTCTCATAACCAGAAACCCCTTTGTCTTTCTTTTCTACTCAAAGCGAGTCCTGTCAAGCTTGGTGCGTGTAATTAAAGATTAAAGAGTAAGATTGTAATTAAAGAGGTGCCATTCGGTATATTAAAGACATAAAAAAATATACTCAATCATTAGACTTGCATGATCTTGTCCTAAGTTCACTACAGCTAATGGGTAATATAACTCCAATACACAAGCTGGAATTTAGCTGATATTCCTATTTTACCAGGCGGAACTCTAGCTAGAAAAAATTCGTATCAGATTTTCACATCTGAAATGTTTGCTTTTTTCGCCAGATACTTTTAAATGATAAAGAAATAAATAAAATGGTTAACTAATCAAAATTATATTAATCAATAAACAACAAAGTAAGTTAAATAAAACCACAGTTTTGATTCATTTCTGTATGCTATCATCATATAATTAATTACATATTGCATATACTAATTGTAATAATAAATAGAGAAAAATAAAAGAGAAAAATCAACACCCTACAGTGTGAGAGGAAAATAAAAGCTTCTCTCTCATACGCCCTCTTTTTGTAAATTGGCTCGTCTTCAACTCCACCTAATCATTTGGCACTCATTCCCAGTTAGCATGGAAGGAGCGTATTATCAAATGTCTTTTCGTAAGGCTCAAAGCTAAGGGTCTTTAAGTATTCTGGTCTTTCAATCGGTCATCATTTAGAATTTCGGGAAATCGGCAATTGGTCTCGGAATCCACATCAAATGTTTTTTTCAAAAATAAATATTACCACTTATAAATCATTAAAATATCCAGAAAACGTGCTGCTTACGGAGATCGTACTTCACTTTTCCTACCCCTACCAAACCCTCCCTGCCTCATGTTATGACTCGTTATGAAAAGATATATAAAAAATCAACGAAAAACCGTCACATTATAACATAGCAAAGAAAAAACGAAAATATCAAATGGTGGTACTTACAAAATTTTACATGAACACTGGCTGTGAGAGGACTTTTTTCCTCAAAACTTAATTTAAATGTGTGCTCAGCTAAAAAAGAGTCCCATCTCGTCAACATCCCTGTTTTTAAATCATTAGTAATTTTTGCAAACGAGAGAGACAATCTCATGGTGTGAATTCTTCCGGATTAATAGTGGATTATTGGTTAAAATATGCTCCTGTCGACTTCATCGGGAGCACGAGAACTCTCAAGGTATGATCAGTTTTCCCAAAGCAAAATGGTGCGTATGAACATGTATGTGTATCTTCTTAAACGTTCCCTAGATCTTGTTCAACTCGATTCGAAAGTATTTTAATAGTCAATAGATTAATGATTTTTTGTTATAAATTTTCTTTTTATTGAATTATGTATGTTTATTAAGCAAAAACTTCTTAATCGTAATAAAAGTAATTTTGCCTATTCAAACAAACTTTATTTAATACACTATTTCTACTGTTGCTATTTCCTCTTCTTCTTGGGTCATTAGTTTCGGATTGCATTCTAACATGATCTCTATATCCTGTGTCATCTTTTCATTACTACAATTAACGATCTTATGACATTAAATACTTTTAAAAACTCCGTTAATAAAAACAACTCAGAATAATTTTATAGTTTACAGTAAATACTTTATACAGTAAGGTATTACTTTATACAGTGATACCTGGAGTAGAGTTAAGAGGTCGGCTTCTCCTGTAGGATACTTTCCTTGAAGTTCTTAGTTATTCCTTCGGGTACCCACAATAGTCACCTACGTTTAAGTTAAGTGGTACAGTCTTGCCAGTGGGGAGCTGTCCAATGTTCACGTATTGGCTTTATGCCAAGCCCACAATTGTTGGGAACAAATATTTCAATTTTTTCAGGTAAGCTCAAATCATCTATGCACATGATTCTCTGATGACGACTGTAAATAGTCTTACTTTCAGAGATCTCTCATATATTTTCACTTATGACGCAGTCCAGCCTCATTTTAACTCGCACTGTCCTAAGACACCTTTCCTCAGATCCAATGATCATGGTAGCATACTCGACTAAGATTGTCCAGGTTTCCGACATATTGAACACACCGTCGTTACTAGTTTTCTTTCCAAAAAATGCAGTACTATCCACTTACACCAATTACTGTCCTTCGTAAATAATTCCATGACTTTGTACCTCTCTTCTTATTACTGTAATAGCGACAACTACACTGCTGTCTATATAGATAATGCTCTGGATGAGAACAGGAGTTGCCTTAGTAGGGTATCAGTCAGCCGTATAAGGTGTCTTAGGAGTATCAGTCAAAACAAGGAGACTCAGATTTCTTCCATGAAAATTAGAGGGATATTCTGGGGCACTTCCTGTTTGACAACTACTCAGAGTCATAAGTCGTTGATCACCTTAGGCAGACTTGTACTTTAAAATCCTGGCATGCAGATTTTATTGCACTAATAATGTTGAGACATTATTTCTTTCAAAGGTTTATTTTTTTTGGGATATATTTAAAATTATTTTTTCTTTACCATTTCATTTATTGAATTAATAGAAAACAATTTATAATTAAAAATAAATTAGAACATTTAATGCTGTACAACAGATGAGCTAATAATTTAACTGTTAGCAAACCAGGGACAGTTTTTTCACTTTTTCCTTTTCAATACTTTTTGTTCAATTAAAAACTGATTGCCCATTTTTGAGTGTTGTAAAATTAAAGTCATCACTTTGGAATAATATAATTGCACAAATTCGTTAAAATAACATTTCTAAACAGAACGAACTCATTAATGCAAACTTTGAAATGTACACTATTTGCAATATTTATTTTAAAAAATGAAGAGATGATAATTATACCATACTATATTTCCACTATCGTAGCGAAGGGATAAAGGATCATATTAAACGGACATCATTTCACTGATCGAGACAAATGATTTATATTTAATGAAAAGTTTTACTTTATGTCGTTTCTCTCTTAACCATTCCTCTAATAGATTTATAGCTTTGTCACTTTCATTAAAACATTTCATCAGAAAGAGGTTTGGTCTCAACATTTTTATCCGGATGAATTTTCTACCTACATTCCCTAACCCATTAGTTATAGCTCAGTCCAAAGAAAACTTTTCTAGACTTGTATATCCGTGGGGAAACTGTGAGTCATCTTCAACGCAATCCTTTAAAAGCATAATTCGGGGCACAGGTATCTCTATTACCATGCACAGACAAAACCGAGGAAGGCTGTTAGGGATATTGCCATCTCAGCTTTCCATCCGATGGCGGAACCTTTAGTGAAATTGTTTTGGTTAGGGAACCCAGTTATCAGCCAGGGTCGGTATCGTGAACCCTCAACCAGTGGGTATTTATCAGCCATTCAAGACTGGAAATTCGACTTCGGTACCTCGTAAGTGACCATTTATACATATATGTATGTATTTCCACAGCAACTCAAAATCTAATAATAATGGACCGATGGAAATTAAAATAATCTGATAGTTTTGAATATTGAATTGATAGCTTGTAAGCTAGCGCAAATTACATATCAGAAGCTATAAAAATTTTATATTTTATAATATGATTTTCAAATAGAGCGCATTAAAAGCGGTATTGCCACAAAATTTCGATGTACCATCAGGCAATAATTTGAAACGATATATATATTCTAGGCAAGGTGCATTGACCAAAATCGTTAATCAAACAAAATAAACAACTAAGTGTTTCTAATTAAAAAAAATTACTTATTATTTTCATAATAATTTAAGAATTTCATTAGAATCTCAGTAAGAACACCGTATATCTGAATACTGTTAGTCACAAATACCACTCTTGTTTTAATTATATTCATGTATGTTTTATTACTTTTTAGTTAGTAATTGAGGAGGTCGCTGCAAAAACGGCTCATAACACGATGGGCTCTTTTCGCGTAAATGTATCAAAGAATATTCAGTTAAAGAATATATAAGTGATAAAGTAGCCTTTTGCTATGGGCCATTCTTCAATCAAATTAAAGAATCGGTGTTGCTTGTTTGGTTTTACAATTTTACGGTTCGTTTGTAACGTCAAAATCCAAACATTTTTATAACCAAACATTTCGAAGCAAATACGTCTGCCCGGCAAAGAGTCATGAGCAGGAAAAACGTTAAAAGCTAAATCGTTTTCTAGTTTCCCTAATTCTTGCACAAAGGCATGCTGCAAAAAAGTGGTAGAAGCAAAAAAAGATCAGTACGAACATTTTTCGAATAGTAAGACAAAGGAAGCCCAATATTTGTTTTTAACTTCCAAGGAAAACACCCTTATCATGCCGTTTAAAGCACATCACCTCTTCTCATGAAAATACCACGTCAAATCAAATAATGGTGATGACGAGGAAGTTTGCCGGGTATTCATCCTGAACTTGTTTGAATCACGACAAAGCTGCTTAGAATCTTCCAAAAAATATAATTATAATAGAAGAAAAGAGAGGGCCCCATACGAACCGGCCTTTTCCGTACTGCAAATTACCTGCAGAAGTCTGGGAACTAGCTTTAAAGCTTAAAGCCAATTTAAAGGGAGAGTCAACATCACTTTGGGTGAGAGCGGTACGTTTTCACCGAATAAAATAGCCTCGTTTTCAAACGCTCCTACTAAGACGGTAGATGCCGAGCGTTCATTCAGCAGTTTGCTCGACGAGAATAGGCGATGTTTTAATCCAGGAAACCTAGAGAAATATTTTATTATATTTCTTAACAAAATAAAAATTTTTTTATTAATCTTAATTCTTAAAATTCGATTTTGTTTTTAACATACTCCTATAGGAAATGCTCCAACTTAGTTTTACGATGTTATTTCGCGTTCTTTTTGTGTGTTTTACAATGTTCATGCTTTACAAATATGATTGTATTTTCTCCCACCTAGATAGAAGTTCACATGCATGTACCACTGTCATCGATCATAACTCCATTTCCCAATAAATAGTTTGTTTTGTTGCCCGTGATTTCCATCAGTCCACATTAGCATCGGTGTACTGTCTTCCTGATAAATCCGTTTTCTTCCCAACTAATCTCCTTTCTAGACTCCATCGAACATCGCTTCCTAGTGGGTGTGGACTTTAATGCAAAGAACCAACATTGGAAATACACGAGGACGAACTTTCCTGTCTGCACTCATAAGAAAACATTATTCCACTACCTCTCCTGACATAGGCACCTATTGGGCATCTGATCCCCACTGAAATCCCGATCTCTTTGACTTCTTTTTTTACGATAGTTTAGGAATACTAAACTATCCACTTACTCGCCTCGATGACCTCTCCTCTGATCATGGCCCTTTCATTATCATCATTTCTCCAATTCACAAACTGCCTCCTCCTTCATTTATTAGGGGTCAAGTTGATTGGGACCACTTTCACCAGCCTCTTACAGACTCCGTAGACCTCAAAGGGTCCCTCAAAACAGGGTCCCAAGACCTAGACGAGTGCACTCTTTTACTACTCTGATCCAGAGGTTGGCTTGTGAGGTATTGTCACCCACCCGTCATCCGAAAATTTACAACGAAAATCCTATACCTCAGCATCTCAAAGACCTAATCCAATACATACCCCACTCGAGAAAATTGAGGCAAAGAACCCAACATCCTGCTGATCGTCGCTCGTAAAGCAACATTTAACGTCCTTTCAATCCGATTTATTTAATTTCCACTTCTCCACTTTGTCTACTGTCCCTGCAGCATGTAACTATAAAGATCCTGATATGCAGTATCATCTTTTTTCACACCCACTCCGTCGTGATGATGAGTCTTGGGCCGCTTCAGATGAGTAAATGTCAGAATTCGCTCTGTATCTTTCTCGTACTTTCACACCTCGCCTTATTCATCAAAACCATACTCATTCCAGAGCTGTTGAAGATTTTCTTACCTTAACCATCCCTCTCTCACTTCCGCTAAAAGCCGTTAACAACTCTGAGGTCAAATACCTTACTAAAAATCTCCAGGATATGGTTTCCTTACTCCTCAAATTCTCAAACAACTTCCTCCTAAAGCCATATCTTCCTAACCTACATTTAAAGTTGTATTATCCGAACGACGCACTTCCTCCCTTCTGGAGTCATTCTATTAATGTTCTAATTGCTAAACCTGGTAAACCACACAATGACACCTCGTGTTAACTTCCAATCAGCCTGCTCCCTATCCTTTCAAAAATAGTTAAAAAACTCCTATTAAAACGTCTACTTCCAATTGTTGAATCCAAAATCTTTTTTCACTCACCAGTTTGGTTTCCGTCTACGACATTCGCCGGCTCAACAAGGCAGTGGCCAGTTAAATAATGCTAAGAATATTGTAATGCTAAAACCCCCTTCTAGTTCGTGACTTCATGGACGTCACTGGTGTCTCTTGTTATTTTTTTAATCAAGCGACCGCACCCCTCCCAATTCCCAAAACTAACCTTCTCTTATACACATATGTCTCAGCTTTAGCCCCAGTCCCTACTTGTTCACAAGACACTCGTGCCTTAGCCTTCACAAAAGTATGTTGTAACGCTGTAACTGATTAATATTGATATATATATATATATATAATATATATGCCAGTGTTTTGATTGTTATTCAGAATAAAGTTTTTTAAGAGAATCTCCTCTACAAGATTATTTAACTGGCCTCTACAAAAACGTGACGGTGGGAGGCTTGGCAATAGCCAGTTTCTCCAATCAATCGTGGTCAAATGGCTCGCATCCGGTTTCGCCAAAGAAAGTACTCGAAGTTTCTTGAAAAACGTATGAGTAGCTACAGTAGTTTAGTAAAATGTGTCGTTCCTAATGTTTCAGCTAGGAAGGAGAAACATAAATATATTAATTTTAAACACATCGACCACTAGAAATTAGTCTTTTAGTTGCAGGTTTATTTTTTTTTGTTTTCCCACAAAAGAGTACGTTGATATTTTAGTTTTACGTATTAACTGTATTTAAGTTATAGTTCAGAGGGGCTCTAATGGATGTACCTGGCAACTATATGTAATATCCAAATACAATAAAGACAAAAAAATTATAGGGTTTTCACTTATTTAATTGTTGTCTGGTTGAAAATGTAATTTCATTTCTTTGAATTCTTCTTCTTTGTAACTTCTTTTAATTTCAATGCAAAAAAATTCTAAGAGTATTGTGCAAAAGGTTTTTTTTTTTGTGTAGTCTACCTGGCTTATTAAACTGTTGTTCCATTGTACTATGAAAGTATTTTTCTTTTATTGAAAAGCAATATAAATTATTTTCTGCAATTTTCTTATTATTTCTGATTCATCTTCGTTGCGCAGAAGTAATGTTAATATGGCCCACATCAACAAACAAAAGAAAAAAGTAGCAATCGTGCATGGTTGATGATCTGTGGGCTGTTTGTACTTGTATTTATTGTATGGATAAGTGAATGGTGAACTGTAAATATTACATGAATTGATAAAAATAGGTCAAGTTTCAATTTAAAAAAAAATAAGCTAATAAATATAATAAGAACTCCAGTATCTAAATATTTGTTTCAGCTGTAAATTGAGTAGAATTTTCAACATGGAAATCATAAGACATTTAGTGTTTAGGTCGTTTTACGGGTAATTTTAATTATAAACCACTTTTTTTTAAAAAAAGTATTTATACCCGTATAAAATCTTATTAAATCAATTTAGGAAGTGCGAGAATTGTTTGTTCAAACGATGCTATGAATATTTTAAAAGTGCGAAAAGAAATTTCTTTATTGGCCCTTTTTCTATCCAAGCGCCCTTTTTGCATAGAACTTACTAAAATTAAGAAAATATTAAGGATTCAATACAATGGTATATTTAAAATATTTACAATATTTTGTAATGGATCCTTTTAAAACTAAAACTAAGAAGAACAAATTTATATCTTAATCTTTTGATCAGCATCTTCTTCCGAGTCAGCTAGAAAATCTTCACCGGACTTTGCTTTGGCCTTATTCTTAAGCAATATCTTTGAGTGATTTATGCTTAGCCACTCTTTTTTTATAAAGCGAATATTAGAGTCAACATGAAACTTCTCACTTTACTTCTTTTTTTCTCACACTCCGCACAGAGATCACATACTTCCGTTTTCTCAATGGAAAAGTAGGTTTCTCGTTAAAATAATTGTTGCACTTTATATTACGGGCGTTTCTGTTTATTTCTTCATAGAAGTCTTTTATTATAAAAATACTTTGAGTGAAGTATCTTGAAGTTAAAATTCAGATTTTTGAAATATTGACGATTCGTTCTCATTTTGTAATGGATTTTTTTTTTTTGGAATGAGCATGGCAACAATTGCTTCAATAACCAGTCCGGGGAACTTTGTAGAGTGGCTTTTTTGGGTGGAATTTTACCATATACTTTAAGAGGTGGTCAGGAGAAAATTAAATAATGTTATTTTCAATTAGCTTAGTTGATTCGACAAGGGGTGGATCTCTTTCTTCTAGTTTGGTAATGACAGCAGGTAAAAATGAAAAGTTGGCCTATATAAAAATGAATCTTGCATGTATAGTATAATCCTGAAGCAAGGTTTTAGCATTCTTTTATGGCGGTCGAATCTTGTTCCAAAGTGCAGACGATATATTTTATTTTTTCAATATTTGTTGCATAGTACAGTTCCCCAACGTGTCACTCTGAGGGGAATGTTAGGGTTTCTAATTTTAAATTCGGCTCCGGATGGTTCCTCCAATGTTTTTCAAATTGTAAATTAGTTTATTTACTCTACTAAAGTTATCTGATATTGTTTCGGCAACCCTGTGCAATGCATGGGAAACGCAGGTGATATGAATAATATTAGGATATATTACTTCCAATACTTTCTTCATCAAAAAAATATATGTTGCGCAATCGTTGAAAAACAGAAGCAATCAGATTCAGATTAGTTTATAAAGCGAATGGCATCCTGCACTGTTGCAACGGTATTGGAAGCATTTGATTTCGGTTTTAGTCGGGAGAGCTCTGGGTTACCTTTGACACAAAAAGAAAAAAACCCTCCACATCCCTAATAATAACACAATCACTCGTGTTAGGAATTGGGACAGAGGAAACCAGGAATTGTCGGTGGGCCAAAGTGATATTGGTGCGTGGGGGTGGTATGTGGCCCAACAAGAGATAGATTCAAATTGTGGCCCAGTCAAAGAGAGATTGATAGAGAAAAAAAATCCCCCTCTCCAGTGCAAGCGCTTCGACGGAGAGAGGGAACTGAAGTGATTCCATTGGATATCCTTTATTTATACGCGATATAAACATTACGCCAAGATGAACTGCATGGGTCTATGGATCAAATGATAAGTCATTTTACTATAGGCTAATACGAAGGCTTAAAGACTTGCTGTTTATTTATATGCGTTGCAATATTCACTATAAAACAACTATTTTATACTGAATAATAATAAATAATATGGATCTGTACATTGCCACTAGATATCGGTAGACTTCAATATGCTTAAACCGGACCAAAAATTTATAAATATAAGCCCAAATGTGCATTGGCACAAGTTTTAAGCAATGATGTGCCTGTAAACTGATGTTTGTATTTCTTTAACGAAGCCATTAAAGTCATTGCACTGCGCCACTCATCCCTATAATCCTCCTCGGAGACTGAAACGGCAGTGGCCTCATGACCTGCTATAAACGCGTGACAGTGGGAGTCCTGGCAACGGCCAGTCTCTCCAATCATGTCCTGAGCGTATGTGGCTCTCGCGCTCTTGGTCAGCCTCCACTGGCTAGTATCCAGTGACGCGGCCGACGGAGGAGCTTGAGGGACTTCCCAAGACTCCGCTTTCTCTTCGCGGTGGATTTGGGGGGTCTCTGGGCTGTCTGTAAATATTGTATGAAAAACAGGTAACTTACTCTAACCATTTAACCACTCTTATAGGTCTAAGAAATATAATATAATATTAGGTATGGTTATGGATGTATTCGATTTTTTAAAGAAACGTACATCAATATATGCGCTATAAAAAAAAACCATAGGAAGGCAATACTAAATATATATCCTGTAAGGAGAAATATATATATATGCAATTATATGTCGTCAAATATTAAATCCTACGAGAAGAATCTTGAACAGGAACTTAACTTCATATGTTAATATTTCCTCTATATCCGGGTTGTCAGACCCCACACCTTTCTAGTGGGATTCTCTGGCCACATCTCGTTAAAACTAACATATCCTTGGAAGGGATCCCTTCCAAGTAAACCACGGTCTCTGGGACCGTACTAAATGTACCTAGTAGCGTATCCCCCCCCCCCGCGATCCAGTCTGCCTCTCTCTGGTTCACACTCGCCTTTGGGATCCGGACGGTTTTCGCCTACCCTCAGACACCGAGTGTGAATTGGTGGTCATTCCAAGGCAACTATCTATTAGGCAACTTCCAAGGTAAACTACGTATAATACCTACCCTTTACTCCTTCTCCTGAACATAGCGCACCTTCTAAGATCTTATGTAGTCAGATCAATTAACAAAATCAATTAAACAAAGGTCATAGAGCAAAGGTTTATTCATTCATCTCTTTCTTGACACCCGTCGGGCAGTGGCCGGGTCGACGCCGGCGCTCCCTGACAACGTTTATAGTTTATATCTTTCTTTTTAGGTTGAGCTAAATCAAAATCAAAAGATAATAGAAACATATAACACGAGAAAGTAAAACATAGAAATATTAATAAAATAACAAAAGAGACAAAAGGTGTATGTGAAAGGTCCAAGACTGTCAGAATAATTTAAAAAACAAGTTCACCTTAAGTAATTGTAGTTCTTTGATATCCCTAATAAAGTAAATACTGGCTAGTTCACAACTGACAAGTATCATACAATGCACAATTTAGGCAACATACCATTACATCAGGTACTTTAGGAAAAAGTACTAAACTCATTGTAATCATTAAAAATGTAAAGTAAAGTTATATTATCATTGTGCTTTCTATTACCTCGGTCTGATTCGACCTACAATGCCACATTGGGATTCCGAAACCAGCAGTTTACTATTTCAACACATACTATAGTCAAGCCCGAAAAGGGACTGTGAACATAGAATTATAGTCTTATAATAATACCATACCTCAGTCAAATCGGATTCCCGACCAGCCACTGCCAACAAATGCCAACAAAGACAGCAAACACCATCAATCAATCAATCGCCATTCCCAAACATTGAATGTAAATTAACACATCAATAGCATTGCAAGCCAGGTCACAGAAGTAAAAAGTTTAAATTTCACATTCATCATCACCTCGGATATTTATATCTAGTCTTGGTTTAAGTTTACAAGCATCTGGAACCTTTCGCAAATAATCATGTGTAAATTTATATTTGCGCTTGCCATCGATAGATTGCAACCCATATAGATTATTTGGCAATATCATAGTTACTTTTACAGGGTATTTATACTTGGGATCTAATTTTAATCGATTTCTCTCTTCCTGTTTAAGATATATTAAATCGTCTATTTGGAAGGAGATAACTTTTGCCTTCCCTTTATCAATGTTTTTTTTCTCCATAATTTGCATTACGCATAATATTCTGAGCAGCTGGAACTCTATAGATTTGGCTACCGCTATGGAAATTATAAACTAATTGGCCATTACAAACTTCAGAACTTTATTCACTATGGACCATAGAAGGGAGCGTGTTAGGAAGGGATAGGGTCTTACTGCTCTGCCTCTGAAAGGGGCTGCGCTATTCCGGGAATCAGTATTCCCGTATCGTCGCACAAATCGGTTTGGTTTCTTGGGTTTGAATAAACTAATTTTTGACTAGTCAACATTTAACATTAATAGACTTTTTGACCTTTTGATTTCCAGTGCTCTGTAAAGTAAATGATTATAAGGGGTCGTAGGGGGAGACAGCTACTTGGAGAGGCGGTGTGCCATTTGTAGATGGGTATTGAGCAAGGGGGTTGATTGGTGATAGTGGCTTCTCTTCGCTGAGATCTTCCCTCTGTGTCAGCTGTTATAAAAAAGAACAGGAAGTTCCTTCAAAGCTTGTCTCTACTGTCAATGTCTGCTGTGTACGCTTTCGGGTCCGCTTCTTGGATTTCAAGATCAAATTCTGGGAGTTTCATAACAGGTTTGCACTTTCTTGTGTTTGCCAACTGACTGATTAGTGATTCCATAAAGCAATTCTGCGTCTCTATCTATCAGCTCAGGGTTTTCAAAATCTTTGCCATGGATCTTGAAAGACTGCGGGTCTGTTGTCGTTTAATCTCACTTTATTCTGGGAGATATGTATCAGAAATAATCTGATCGGGATTCATAACTATTTAATTAACTATAAACAGTAGAGTAGAATAGCAAGGTGGGCTCGGGTTCCCTTGACAACAATGTGCACACACACCACAGCAGAATGAATCCACTGGGCCATCCAACACAGCATCTAAGCCAGGTTGCAGCCGCAAGATGACTCACATGTGGCGTATTCTTGCATATCCGGCTCCGCTGATTGGTCCAGTCTACCACGCCCATATATACATACATACATATAGGGTGTCCCAGAATTAACGCAAGATTTGATTTAAATAGAAAACAAAGATTTTAGAACTATTGTTGTTATTTATTTATTGAATTATAAATTAAATATGATAGGGTTATTTATGGAATAACACATCGGGAAATGGTCTCCACGACTTTGCTGGCAGATACATTTTTTTTTGTCGAAATTGTACATGACCATTTGGCATAAATGTGGTTGAATTTCGTCGATGCAGCGTTTAATTTCCTATTTTAATGCACGGGTGGATCTGGGCTTGTTGACATACATCTTTGAGTTCAAATAACCCCATAAAAAGAAATCTAAAGGTGTTAAATCACACGATCTAGGGAGCCAATTCTGATCACCGAAACGAGAGAGTACACGACCTGGAAATGTCTCATGCAGTATTTGAATTGTTTCATGGGCTGTATAGCATGTGGCACCATCTTGTTGAAACCACATATTGGCCACATCGATATCATCCGATTTCGGCACAAAGAACTGTGTTATCATGTCACGATATCGAGCACCAGTAACAGTCACTGCATAACCAGCCTCATTTTCAAAAAAGTATGGTCCACTGATGCTTCCAACCCAAAATCCACACCATTTGTTTTTTGACAATCACATGTGGGTTCTCCGAACCCCAAATGCGGCAATTTTGTCAACTAACAAAGCTATCAAGATGAAAATGTGCTTTGTCGCTTAGGATAATTTTGCTCGAAAAATCAGCATCCACTTGTTGATGTTCAATAATCCATTCAACGATGTGTATGGTCATTAGGCTTCAATTGTTGTGCTAACTAAATTTTGTAAGTCTTGAGACCCAAATCTTTAGAGAGTATACGCTGTAGAGAGCTTCTTAAAATTTGCAATTCTTGTCTACGCCACCGAATTGATGTTCCTGTATTTTCAACACTCTCACGCACTCCTTCGATATTGACATTTGAACGGCTTGTTTTTGGACGACCTGTGTGTTTAGTGTCTCCAACTGATCCACTCTCCCTACATTTTTCAATTGATCTCTTCACAGTTGATGAAGTCAAAACACTATTCCCCCCATATTTTGTATGAAATTTTCAAACTGCGGCCACCAAACTTTCATTATTTTTGAGATAATGTTTAACAAAAAAGACACGTTGTTCTATCGTGTAACGCTCCATTTTTAGTAACCCTAAACTGTCAGCTATCAAATTGTTTTTTTTTTAGGGTTGCCAGCACTTAACTGCACAATGGCAGCAAATTCAAATCTTGCGTTAATTCTGGAACACCCTTTATATATATATATTATATCCACATTGCTGAACATTCCTCACTATTCCATATCGTTTACTGTTACTGTGCGTGTAAGCTTTATGGTTTTATTTGTAACATAATATTGTCTTATGGATATTTCGGTTATCTTCATATATTTATAACAAATCATATGCGTTCACTGATTTTTTTTCTGAAATGTTCGGTTTTTTTTCTAGCCTAAATCTACATAGTAATACAAATATAGTGGAAATTCATTCGCAGTTTTAGGGCACGAGGACTGATTAAAGGATGTGGGTAAAAACCATGAATCCTACCAATATATAACACAGTCCACTAATGTTTACATAGACAATGAGAATGATCATGGAAAATCCCAAATCCCCCAAACTTCTTGGAGCCAAACGAGCCCGAGAAGCCAAAGACATCAACCCACAAGCACTCTCCCGGGTTCACCTCGATTAAATTTACTGTACTTTGATAAATCATTTTCTAGAAAAGGAGAACATTTATTTTTAATTAAAAGTAGAAGAAACATAATAAATTAAAAGACACTTTATACTGACCTTATACCTGAATAGGAATAATGACCAAGAATAATAAATAATAAGATAAATCCCTAGCATGTGGATCGGTCAAAAATGTTGAAGAATTCTTCGAGTCTCCAGGAAATTGAATTCTGCAGATATTACTTCTTTTGAGTTGGTAAGGGGATCATAAAGAAAACAGGAGATGCCACGTGATCTCCAATCCTCTCAGGACATTCCAACAAAATACTAGGAGCTCAGATCCACAGCTTCCACAGGTGGGGTGGGTTTCATTACCCATGGGTCAGTCTGCTTTGGCCAATTCATATACGAGCCAACATAGCTTCCTTCCTGTATTGTAGGATGTATCCCAGCTTCCAACCCGAGTTTTAATCTCTCTGAGTTTATTGTTGGTAACTAAGCCCACTCAATTGGCCATGAATTCCATATTGTCAATTCGATACTCTGGATAACAACTTTATCCTATAGTCATACATTTTGCAGGTTGTATGCAGGTTTGATAGTATCTAGAGAAACTATTTCTGAAGAAGTATTGAACTATTGGGCTGGTCAACATTTTGTAAGTTATCAATTTATTTTAGGAATGTTTAATAACCAAGGTTTGGTAGAAAATAAAGTAGTAGAAATTAAAGAATAAAGATTTCCCTTCTCATATTGAGTGGGAGCTCTCCTGCTGCTTCAACCAGTAAATTATTTGTTGGACTGGACCGAAAAGCACCAGTGGCTACTCTGAAACCTCCAGTGTGGATGGTGTCGAGAGTCTCCAGGAAACTAAGGCTTGACTGGCAGAGTTATACGGTACACACCCATGGCCAATAATAGGTCTATAGCCCAGGAATCCTCCTTATTACAGCATGAATAAACTTGATCTATCTGCACCCCAAGAAGTATTAGTCAGAATATATAATGGCATTGGTATATATTAACATTTTTACATCTACAGTCGAGGATGTTCTGATGGTATCCAGAACAAATGAAAACAAGGTAGGGCCAAGCACACTTCCTTTTGAAACTTCATTATCTTGTTTAAGTGAGCGTGGAACTTGCTGACTGACCACATCTAACCTTATTCAATTAGAATTTTTTTTAGTAAAATTAGTTCATTTATCCCTGAATCGCCAGCTGTCAAGAGTAAAGTGTGTCTCTATCCTCTAATTAACAGAGGCCTGTTGTTTATATTTGTATCCATACATTTGGAAAGAGTGCATGTCAAGGCTATTGGTTTGTAGCTCGATGCTAGGAGCTGTAGCATACCCCTTTTCGCAATAAAGACCAATATAGATTATCCCCACTCGGAACCCGAAATGAAAATTGATAAAACGCAAAATGATGTCCTTATTTTGTTTGCTTAAATTTTTAATCATTCCTATCCGTAAATTGTGAGGACCTGGTGATGTATCCTTCTGTGAAGCTAGCATATTTTCAAACTCTGAGTAGGAGGAAGGTTTGTTGAAAGTTGGCAGAAGCTCATGAATAATGTTGATCAAGGTGGAGTCATATCTTTCTCGCATTAATCTGGACTATATGAACCAGTTCTCATCAGCGGACATAAGCTGGAATTGAACACCCAGTCTTATATCTTAATTGGATCAACTGTTAGCCTGTTTGAGATTGTAAGAGAGGTTATAGGTGGAGAATACCCACCTCCATTTATCTTTCTTACCATAACGGATTAGGGAGTGTAATGTTCTATTTGCGATACCAAACTTCGTCCTGATCTTTTATTTTTGTTGATTAAAAGTCTTGCAGTTTTTCTGGAAACTAAATAAGATTTAAGATTGTCTGAAGAAATCCTAAACTTGAAAATTCTTAATGATGCATTGCTTAATTTAACAGCTTTAGAACACTCCTCACTCCACCAGGGTGTTAAAACACATGGATATTTTTTGTTTGGGGTATTGCCTCTATAGCAGCTTGAAGTATGGTGCTTTTAATGTTTTTCCACAATAAATCTATATTAGGTTTTTCCAAATCAATATTTGAAAGCTGGTGTATCTTACTAAATTGATTCCGGTCAGCGTTTTTAATTAACCAGTGGAATTGCACATTTTTAGGTATCAGTCTGTATTGGTAATCCAATGTAATCAGGAAGTGGCCATTTCCATGTGTGTCCTGTAGCACTTCAGTTAAACCTAGGATAATTCTGAGGGTTGACTAATGCGGTATCAATGCTGTGCCTCGAGATACAATTTTTTTGAAGGTCTCCAAAAACTAACACATGCTTACGCAAGTTACACTTTGATTACATCAGCAGTGTATAATTTTTTAGGAAAGATATAGGTATACAGACAATCGGTCATAAGTAAGCCTTGTCTAACTAACAGAGACTAAATGTGGCTGATTTTGATCTAGAAACAGTTTAAATTTTGTATCCTTACATCTTATAGTCTGGTCCACACGTGGCCCACCTCATCAGCATCATATTTTCGCTACTCAACGCCATTGGGACTCGGGATAAATCAAATTAAGAATAACACGGTGCGATATATTGTAGTGAAACGTCTGTTTTATCAGCCTTATTGTTTATATTGTTTACAGAAATATAATATTGTAAACGGACTATCGCCAGTACTATGGTGGTAGGCACCAAGATTGTACCTGTATAAATTAATATGTGACCAAATGTTATAAATAAATTTCTATTGTCCTGCGCCGTGGTGTAAGGGGGTGTTATGATTACTTTATTATTGCCAATACCTGAAAGAAAATTTTGTAGTCTAAAGATTGTGAGTATGGATTTGCGTTCAATCAGTGTCATCAGGTTAATAAGAATATAATTTACAGCAGAGAAACATATTGTTCGTTAAACAAGGAATAAAAGTACTCCTTCTAAGAGGTTAAAATCTTCTACCTTTTTGTTTAATGGTTACTCTATTGTACTAGGCAAGGCTAGACTAGCTAGGCAGTCAAATTTTTCCAGTACCGACGGCAGAGGGGTCACAAATTCCGATGCTACCGTACCTGTTCTTGGGAGCCAATTAACGACCTCGCAACAGTTGACTCAAAAACAAAAACTTTTTTTTAAAAAATCAACTAACATCAGATACGTAATACCTGTTCTGATGACAATAGAGAAAAAGGATTATACAGCAGCAGAAAAGGATATGACGTAAAACCCCTGTAAAACCATGCGTTGTGGCAATTTTCGTTTCATTATCTGAATTTTATGCTTATTTTATTCTTCCTCTTCAAAAACTTGATCGAAAGTATTAAATATGGAGGCATTGTACTTGACTGACTCACTTAGTAGAACTATGCTCCTGATTAAATTTAGATGGGCCTAATGTATCCATTTTTAAATGTTTCCCCTAAGGATCATTGCTGTTGACATCTCTGGATTTGGAACTAAATAGTTCATAAATAGTATTACTGTAGTAAGTTTTTGTTTTCAATTCTATTTCAATACTTTCATTCAAGTTCCCTTTTATTGTTTAATATATTTATTATTCATTAATAAACTTAAATTAAAGGAATTTATCAAGGCATACCGTGTAACTGTGAGTTATTTTATAGAATGAATCATTTAATAAAAACTGAATGAAGACGATTGCTCCCATCCACTACCTGTATGAAACTAGAGCCCCGGTTAATATTAGATTTTTCATGTTATGATTCCTCCTAGATATGATTTTTAGAGTGGATAAGTACGGATGATAAATCTGGCTAGAGTTATTCTGCTCTTTAATTTAATATTTTTTTTTTTTGGCATTGGAAATTTGACCGTATTTAAGAAAATGGTTTTTCCTCAGAACGATTGCACTTAACCAATTGTCAACCCCCCATAGTAATAGAACTGTAAGAAAGAGAAATTCCTACGGTCTTCTGTATTTAACTGGGCCCGTGTAAAGCCTTTTCTCTCTCACCCCTGCTCGTCCCCCAACCGCCCCTTAAGAACCCTCTGAACATACGTTTCAAAGTAATATCTACTGTTTATAACTATTGAAAGCTCCTACTTGAGATTAATTAAGTGTACGGAATAGCCTTATAACATTACATAAACTATTAATTAGCGTTCGGTCAAACAACATAATGTAGAAAAAATCAACGTTGTACGCATTTTTTCTTATTAATTCCTCATATTAAATAGTATATAATAATTTTGCAAAGCAGATTTCAAGATTTCATGTTTTGAAACTGTGACCCCCACACTAGTATAACATAATGTGATCCCCACACATAATATCCATTGATGTAACAGATTAATCTGGCTGTTCTATAATCATTATATCCTTGTTTCCGCGCAGGATTGGACAGTGTTTCTTCGAAAGGCTATTCGGTAGGAGGTTTGACCATCCGGACGACCCGGTTTGTTGAGAGTATTGCT
Source organism: Acanthosoma haemorrhoidale (assembly GCA_930367205.1). Classification (NCBI taxonomy): domain Eukaryota; kingdom Metazoa; phylum Arthropoda; class Insecta; order Hemiptera; family Acanthosomatidae; genus Acanthosoma; species Acanthosoma haemorrhoidale. The sequence goes on along the minus strand of OV884009.1, from coordinate 39,129,247 downwards.
TGAGTTTTGATCGCAATGAAATTTCGAGCAGTATATAGTGAAAAAGGTAAGTATTGGATTTTGACAGGCTAAGCGTGATAATCATTACATTCACTTTTACTTAGTGAAGACGCATAAATTGCTATTATTATGTAAACACAAATTGAAAACCAGGATAGGCATGAATGAGGAGACAAAGTCCATTAGTATACTGAGCATTAATCTACACTATTTCGCCCGGCAATCGATCAAATGTACAAGGAAGTCCGTTACAGTGGATTCCTGAATGATCCCTGAGCAATAAGAATGCAGGTAAAGAGAGTGTCAAAAGAATATCTAGGGGGTGCCAGCATAGAGAGGTCTTTTTAAGAGCCAGCTTATGCCGACGTTCGTGAACGACTCTTTCAGTGACCTTCACTGGCTAATTTATAAGTGCGTCTATCAATATGCAAGCAATCACTAAGTGCTCCTTTGGTTATGGCCAGTCGTTTTTAGGGTGCCTTTTTTTCTAGTTATGGTTCAGTGAGATTTTGTTTTTTTGCCTTGTAACTGAAAAAGGAGTAAAATGCATTGCACTAAAGACTAACCATGTTTTTTTTTCTTTCATTCAGCAAACCTCCTCTTAAACAGAATTGAATACCCTCGTTAAATATTGCCAAATACTGTTCTCTATGGAAAGCAGTGTCTTAAATATGTCGGCTGCTGCTTCTCAAAGGTACTTCGATTAGCTTCAGCCCCATCATGTAAGTGCTGAATCAAATCGAGCCACAATCGTGACATAATGGTAACCTCTAAACAGTCCGGGCTAAAAGGCTCAATGTCGTAAATGAATATGTCTCTCCAAAAACTGCATCATAAGGATTTTCGCTACCAGAAGATAACATTGCTTGAATTTTTTAAAGTACGATTGGGATGCCCACTTCAAAATTACTCTATGCGGTACGAGTCATAAAAATAGAACAGGGTAATTTCAGCTCTCAATTGTGGTGAATTGTTGTGCCTGGAAGCTGTTGGCAATGGCAGTTATAAGGAGGGTCAGGCAGGCTCTTTAGGGGAAGCTATTTAAAGATCGGTCTCATTGCAGATGACACGAAGACGGTATAGGACACACCTTCTTATTTCAAACCCAATCCAGTGGCTAACCAGTTTGTATATGAAAGAAAAATACTTATTGGGTCTAGATTGGCCACCTAGCGGAGACGAAAGTCAGTTAAGTTTTGCAATAAATCTATGCATAGATATAAATGAATTTGTGTGAGTCCATCCACACATCGAGTTCCTTGTCATGGAAATTACCATCAACTGCCCACCCCTATATACGTAGTTCATCGTCTTCTAGAGTTATTAGAATATTATCATCTCCAGTTACTTAAATACCGACCTCCTTTGGATCCTACTCACCACACCACTAATTCCGATACTCGCTCCACGGATCTCCATGTTATTGACTCCTCCCCATATCTTCTACCCTCTTCTCAGCTGCCAATTCTTTTCCTGTCTTCTCATGTCTTAATCCAAATTTCCTATAAGATCATTTTCCTCCTAAAGCCATAACCCACCTCAATCTAGACGCCCTTGCTCCGGAATCATTCTACTAGATAATATTTATTCCTGCTCCATCCTTACTGCTAACCTTAATATCCTCAAGGTACCCCGGAAATCATCAACCTTTTATTTCCGGCCTGATCGGTGGATACGCCAGATCACGGACTTAAAAGGAAAGCGTGAGGTAGCCCGCAGACACTTCAAGTAATTTCGCGAAGTCCAGGTAATTTAAAATGTTGGGCCTCTGTGCCGAAAACGTATCAGAGCCAAAGGAATCAGGATGAATGATCTTTGTCACCACAAAAAAAACCAGTCACTAATCATTGAGGTTATCTTGAATTGAATTGAATTGAATCATAGGTTAAATTGAAAAACCAATGTTGCAGACTAAGGACTGCAAGTCGAAATCTAAGAGAGAGGTGTTTACAGGATATGAATCCATGACTTGAAGGAACAACGTCAGGATAAATGTGAGCTACATTTGAAGACTCTACGGCTAGAATTAAAGGATTACATTTCTCAAACATCAGGTGACTATTTAGACATGAAATCGGTCAGAGACACTTACGTGTGTTTGTTGAGGTTGTTATTCAGGGCTTGGAGTAATCCATCATCATCTAAATGTATTTTTTTTTTTTTTCGGTTTGTATACTTTAATGTAGCTCCAAAGATTTGGATATAGCGTTGCCTATAATACCATTCATAATTGTACCTCATGTCTCATATTGGGAAACCAATGCCGTAGAATATCGGTCGGTGCCACGCTGAGCAATAAACGTGAGAAATTAGAAACTCGAATAATAGTTATCGTAGTGCACAAATTCATAAACTGCACAATTTTCTGCTCGGATTAATACTGAACACCGCTGTCGGCGGTGATAAAAACAAATTGCTCTAACAGAACAGACGTCGGAGTACCGAGAGTCAAGACAATTATCCTCAATCTTAGATGGGAGTACCCGGTTTATATCCAAAAGCATGTTTTCTAGGGCAAAAACAACTATGCTTAAAGTAATAAAACGCTAATTAAAAGCGGCAGTAGGGATTTAGATTAATGCAGGTGTTGCTAACCCCTCGATGACCATTTCATTTGTACCCGTTACTGCCCGACCACTATAAAAAAAAAAATAAGTTTTGATAAAATTTTGTTTCGATTTATTGATATTTAGTAATTAATTAGAGTTTGAAAAATATGCGCATACTTTTTTTTTTTTTATACAAAAATCCCACCCAATCTACTGAAGAGCAGTAGACCGACCTACCTACGCAATTATTGGGGGCCTGTACCATGAAAATGAACCACACTACTTGCACGTTATTAGGCGTTGAAATAAAAAATGGAAGATCTAAAGACCAGGGATTTCTCTTTTTAGTTTATTAATTAAAATTTCGAAGTATCAACTGTATGAAAATAAAGAAATTTTTTACATGTAGGCTTTACAGACCTTCCAATTTTTTTTATTTTTGTTTTTACTATATGTATACTTTTCGCCTATTCAGGCATCCTCAGTACTGTCTATAATGTAAGACATTTCACCTCTTATCTTTCAAATTATTCTAACTCCATAAACTAAATTGGTACAGTCCCTATTTGTGTAAATATTTTTTTTATATAAATGAGCCTCTTTCCACTCGTAATGTACAAAGTATCACTAGATTTCAAACTTCAAGTGCATTTTTTATATCAGCTAGCTGACTGTAAAGAAATTGTTTACACATATTGGGAATGCTTCAATTTATACGACCCTGAGGATGCCTGAATAGGTGAATTATAGACAAGTTGGAAAAATAAACCTAACGAAATTAGAGAAACTGAAAAATCCAATTCTCGTACAGTTGTAATTTATAAATACAAGTGCCTCGTGAATATTAACATAAAATGCTATTAAATCGATCATTGGGAATAATCAGCTTATTTATGTGAACATTAAAATTAAATTTTGGTATTTTTTTGTTTTGCAAATTTATGAATTGAAATATTTCACGCCGGCAGGCAAGGAGCCTTCATAGTCATTACGTGTATGGCATTGGTTCTGATTGGCCACCTTTCACGTACCTTCCTCCTGCTTTCCAGGTTGGACCAGCCGAGGAAAGTACAGTTCTTCCTTGACGTGCTGCGGGGACAACTTTTTTTTTTTAAGTTTTGCCAACATTTTCTTTCGGTGCCCCCCCCCCCCCCATTATTTTATAACAGTAGTTTGTATTCAGCCTATCCTTCCAATTCCTTCCAAAAGCTACCTTTCTACCCCTTCGTCCACTTTATCAAGGTAACCCTTTCTACTTTAGTTCATATGGTCTTCTTTTTTTGTTATTAAATTTGTATAACGTTATCTCTTATTTATTGTTCGGAAATTAGTTAGCACCAACACCGGTAATGCCTCGATTGAAATTGCACTCTCTCGTTACTAATTCATAACAGTGTAAATTGGAATGTAAGTTAACTGGGGAGCCTACTATGAGAAGACAACATAGGTAAGACTCCCCAGCTGATCCCCTCAGAGTATTAACTAAAGTATATATAGATGGATTACAAATAAAGGCATTCATTCTCAATCTAACTATCGTGTCGGTCATTACCTCTCCCCCTTTTTTATCTTCTAGTTCAGTCTATCATAAGTGGTGCCGAAACCCGGGAAGTGTTATCGTTACCGTAGAGTTATCGTCTCGTGAGCTGTCTCTCTTTCAATTACGGAATGCCGGAGGAAGTGCTCAGGCCAGCGGTGCTCAACGCAGCAGCGAACATACCGCAACTTCCTCAATCGACCATGGCAGCCGCTCATGCCAACACCATGGCATGGATGAAGATTCAGGCGATCACAGCACAGGATGTGAGGACAGCAATCTCCGACCTAGAGAGGTTTGCCGGTGAGACAGGAGAGTTGAACCACTTCCTGAAGGGAGGGGAAAGGTTAATGTTACGGATAGAGGGCAAGCGAGCAGAGGACCTCATCACCGAAGGGGATGCCGAGTCGCTGAGGGCAGCGCTAGTGTGCAGGGTGAAGAGGAGCATCCTAAACATGATCCAGGCGGACGAGGAGACCCCATGGATGGCCATAAAGGAACGGTTGAAGAAAGCGTTTGGAGGGGGAAGGTGGACACCTGAGGAGGACATTTTTAAGATGTTCCGAGAGACTAAGAAGTCCCACCAGACAAACGGACACTATGCTGGAAATCTCCTAGCAAAATACAACAACATCACGGAGAAGATGAGGGAGTCGGTAAGCGCGCCTGAGGTGGAGGCTCGGATGGCGTTCTTATCAACTATATTGAAAGTTCAGTTGGCAAAAGAAACGGGAAAAAAGGAGGGATTCCCGAGAGAACGCACGTTCCTCGAGTGTGCTCAGGAGATGGTGGACGCCAGCGCCAGGGAGGAGGAAGGCGCGGGATACGAAAGAGACGTGAGTTGGAAGAGAGTCACGTACAGAAGGAGCCCGCCAAGACAGAGTGGACACAGCCGGGGAATGGAAAGGCGGACCGGCAGAGGGCAAGACGAGAGGAGGAGGAAGCAGGAGGCAAGGTGCTTCGAATGTAATCGTCCGGGACACGTGGCAGCTCAGTGCGGCCAAGTCAAATGCTTCGAATGCGGGAGACAGGGGCATATGGACAGGAATTGCCCTAGACGCAATACCAGAGGCGACAGGAGGGGATTCCGGCCGGAACCCATGGAGGTGAACTAGCAGGAGTGGACCCCACGGAGACAGGCTGGACGAGCCGCGACCCCCTACTGGAGCGGAGAGTCTTCAGGAGACGAAAGCGGTCGGTCGGAGCGCAGCGCCCCGACGTCGAGACACGAGGTAAGTGGGGGGGCCCTCGGGAGCCGAGGTAGTAAGGGGAAATAGGCGAGAAGAATAAGGGTGCGATTTGGGGGGGGGCAACCGAGTGTGCGTGTTAGAAGTGAACTACGGCGAAAAGGGAAAAAAGGGATTTAGGTTGCCCGTGGCGAGGGGGGGCGTCCGGAATTCGGTTTTTGATCGATACGGGGAGCACCCACTCGCTGATAAGCGAAAGGGGGGTGAGGGCACTGGGAATCTGGGACAGTCGGAAACCGTTTAAATGCGCTATAACCACGGTAAGCGGAAGGTGTGGAACGGGCGGGGAAGCACAACTGAGCCTTCGCGAAATCGCTGGGCGCGAAGAGAGGGTCACGGCGCACATTATGGAAACATTGGCCGAGAATTACGACCTAATAGTGGGGTGTGACATTGTACAGAGGGTGGGGATGGAATTAAAGGTCCGGAATCGGAAATGGAAGTGCGCACTAGGGAAGCGCAAGTACGGTATAGTCACAGGGCGGCGAGGAGAGGGGGTGAGAGTTGGAGCAGCCGGGTGCACACGCGACGCGGTGATTCGACTAGTAGAGGTGAACGGGGATCTATTCCACCGGGAAGCGGACAGACTACCGACTACAGGGAAGACGGAACACAGGATACCGGTGAGGTCAGGGACGCCGGTGTACGTCAAGGAATCCCCAGGCAATGAGAGAGGTTATAAGGGGGCAGCTCGGGGAACTCCTAAGGCAGGGTATCATACGACCTAGTAGCTCGCCCTACAATAGTCCGCTGTGGGTCATGGAAAATAGGAGCGGGGACGATCGGAAACAGTACCGCGTAGTAGTGGACTATCGTAAGCTGAACGAGGTCACAGTGGACGAGAGGTACCCGCTCCCGAGGATCGAGGATATACTCGATCGCCTGTCGGGAGCGACGGTGTTCAGTACGTTGGACCTCAAGAGCGGGTATCATCAGGTTAGGATGGCGGACGAAGACGTTGGGAAGACGGCGTTCTCTTGGGAGCGAGGGCATTATGAGTTCGTGAGAATGCCCTTCGGTCTGAAGGGGGCCCGTTAACTTTCCAGCATCTTATGGACGAACTCCAAAGGGGGCTGGGCGAGGACTTCTCGCAGGTGTATATGGACGACCTAATAGTGTTCAGCAAGACTGAACAGGAACACGTGCAGCACCTGAGTCGAGTCCTCGCCAGAATAAGGGAGTTCGGACTAAAGTTATCGCGGGAGAAGTCCAGATTTGGCCTGAGGGAAATTAGGTTCCTAGGTTACACCGTCTCTCGGGACGGGGTGCAACCGGATCAGGAGAGGGTGAGGGCGATACAGGAAGCACCCCTTCCCAAGAACGTGCAGGGTATTCGCAGGTTTCTCGGGATGATAAACTATTACAGGAAATCTAACCCAGGGATCGCGGAACTTACCAATCCATTAACGGAACTATTAAGGAAGGGGCGGAGTTTCCGGTTGGGGCCGGAGCAAATTCGAAGTATAGAGAAGTGCCGGGACATTCTTACTACAAAACCATTATTAATATTCCCGGCTTTCGGAAAGATGTTCCGGATCACGACTGACGCGAGCGCGAGTGCCATAGGGACGGTCCTGTCGCAAGACACCGGGGGGGGGGGGAGAAACCCGTTGCCTATGCGGGTCGCTAGCTGAACGAGGCCGAGAAGCGTTACAGCGCTATCGAGCGTGAATTGTTGGCGGTGGTATGGGCAGTGGAGCATTTCCGGCCTTACGTGTACGGCAGGCTATTTTAACTGTACACGGACAATAAACCGCTGGTGTACCTGGGGAACCTAAAGGAATCGTCGGCAAGGGTAGCGAGATGGAAGGAGCGACTCGCCGCGTACAATTTTAAAATAATGCACAAGAAGGGGACCGAAAATGCAGTCGCTAACTGGCTTTCCCGGGAATTGATAGTGAATGCACTGGAGGAAGAAGTAGGTCAGGAAGACCCGTTCGCGGTACGGTACCTTCGGGAGTGGGCCGAGAGCGGACCGGAGATCCCCCTAGTTCAAAGAGACCCTGGGCAAGTAGAGACCCCGCCCGAACGACCTACGTACCTACCCGAAATTGATGAGACGATTAATGATAAGAGGAGACAAATAATTATCAAATCGAAACGGGAGCCTGGAGTCGAGACGAGGGCGAGCGGATACGCGGGGCTGTCCGCCGTGACTATTAGGGCACAAGCCACGGTGGACGACACCGACTTGGAGCGGGCCATTGAGAAATGCACGAAGCTGGGACAGGGTTGCCATATATTTATCGGTAATAGGTTGTTGGCCGATAAAATTAAACGGTTATGGAGACAGGAGCGCATAGGGGTGGGTTACACGTTAGTTAGGTGCCTTAGACATGTGGAGACAGTCACCGAAGCAGAGGTACAAGGTCGGTTAGTAAAGGACCACCACGTGGGCAAGACCAACCATCGGGGGATTGAGGAGACGCTCCGGGCGTTGAAAAGGTTATATGTTTGGGCGAATATGGGGTGGACAGTCAGGGAGGTCGTTACGCGGTGCGAAACATGTCAGAGGGCGACGTACGACCGACAACCCCCGGTGGCGGAACAAACGGTCACGGAAACGGCGGAGGAGCCCTTGAGGATTATCCAGACGGATCTCTATAGTAATGAAGGTCAGTCGTGGCTCACGATCCTGGATACCTTTAGTAAGATCGCAATGGCATATCCCGTAGAGACCACGACACCCGAGGTGGTATGGGAGGGGATACTCCAGTGGTGTGGCACTTACGGGGTCCCCGACACGATCGTGATAACGGCTGGTTCCGGGAACAGAGTAAGGAACTGGGGATAAACTGGCGGCGGAACACCCCCCACCACATCAAGGGTAGAGGCGCGGTGGAGCGTCTCCACAGCACGTTAGGGGAACATCTCCGGTTATTTAGGTTAGACCGACGGCTCGACTCCTATGCGGCGATGCCGCGCGCAGTAGTGGCATATAACCACAGTATACACTCGGCAACAGGGCTATCGCCGGTCGAAATAGTGTTCGGGCAAAGGCAGCGCGATCGAGGGGACCTGATGATGGCGCATAACTTAGGTTTACGGGGACGACTAGGGGAAACGCGCAAGGAACGCCGGGCGATGTGGGAGAAAGTCCGCGAACGAGTAATCAGAGAGAAACAGACTCGTGTAGACAAAGCTAACGGCAGACCCGGGATCGTTAGCGCAGGCTCGATCGCACTGGGAACTACAGTATACCACAGGTTGAGGACAGCCCGTAAGAAGGGAGACGCGCGGTACGAGGGACCCTACGTGGTGGTGGCAGTCAGAGAACACAACCTCTATACTATCCGGGACGTGAACCACCCTTTCCGGTCGCGCACCGTCCACTTAGAGGAGTTAAGAGTACCGTCGTCGGTGGCTCGACGGACGACACACCACACTGTTCGAATGAGCAGACTAGGTATGAAAGATGCAAAACTCCCTAGTACTTAAGTCATTGTATATAAATAAAGTTTGAACCGTTTTTAGTTAAGTTACAACGTGCGAAGGCCTTGTGGCTGGAAGCCGAATTTTATGTAAAGTAATAAAATCTGAACCTTTTAGTTATTAAGTATAAGAGGCGAAGGCCTTGTGGCCGGAAGCCGACATTAATTGGTAGTTGTGAACGATAACAAGTAAGTTATCGGGGGCAGGAACTGCCCAGATTATGTTCATTGTACAAAGTCAAGAACTGTTTATTTTTGTTGTTATATTGAGTTCTTAGGTATAAGAAACTGGAGGGGGGGAGTTAACTGGGGAGCCTACTATGAGAAGACAACATAGGTAAGACTCCCCAGCTAATCCCCTCAGAGTATTAACTAAAGCATATATAGATGGATTACAAATAAAGGCATTCATTCTCAATCTAACTATCGTGTCGGTCATTACCTCTCCCCCTTTTTTATCTTCTAGTTCAGTCTATCATAAGTTGTACATAAATAACTACTCTTCTTTTTCAACCAAAAACTAACTTGTGATAAAACTTTCAATTGATATAATATTAAATTGTGAAAGAAAAACTAGAAATAATAATTAATCTACTGAACACCTCAGGCCATCTCACTTGAATCTCCTAGTATAGGAGAGTACTACTATTGGGTTTCATTTGCGAAATTTAAAACGATATGTAAATACATGTCAACAAAAATAAATTCATAAACTTTATAAAGACGTTTTTATATTAAAACAATTTAACAAAAAGAAAACATAGAACAAATAAATTTATTTTTTCATTTTTTTGACTTGATAATATTATGAAATCTCCAATTCATTTTCCATTTTCAAAGAAACGCTTTTAAAACCGAAATTCGTAGTTTTGAATTTTATTAGCTTCATCCATTGAGATAAAGAGGTTTAAGTAAACTTAAATTTAAACCTAATTTTAACATTAAAACACGCATTAGAAAAAAAACTCTTATTTTTGCTATAACTATTTTTAATATAGAATTTATTATAATGTTTAACTAAAAAAAATTACTCTACTTCAACTCTAAAGCTACAATAGTAACTTTATGTATAGTAACTTGAAAAAATTGTTATACTATTTACGGCAGTTATTACCTGAAAAAGAAATATATGATATACCTAATTTCCTTTTTGGTAGAACCTTATCCTTTTAGTTTCTTCTGTTAATTAATTCTGTTAATTGGTTTGAAACTACTATACTCTTGACTTGAATAGTAGTCTTATATATATTTGTTAATTATAGTTTACCTTTTGAACCTGCGAAAGAATGCAACAATAAAAAATAGGATTTGGGATGGGATGTTATTTAAAAAAAAAAATAATACACCTACATTTAGTCTTACATATCATTGAGGGCGAGCAATTTTATTCGCCAATGTACTTTTCTAAGAATGTTTTATTCTATCTTATACGTTATCGTTATTGTTTTTCACCCTGCAAAAAAAAATAAAGAATTAATATGTTTATAAAAATGCACATAAAAGTAAATATCTATATGAAGAAATCTTACCTACTAAATCCTTTGGTGGCTTTAGTTAAAGGTTTTATATCGTGGCATAATCATTCTAATGTTGTTAATAAAATAAAACATGTTACGTAAAATCGCCACTTTATACCTCTCATTACATTCCAACTGATAACTAAGTTATGTAAACTTAATGGTTGCTTTTTATTTTATTTCTATTTATCCATGTTTTTATGATGATGTACAACCTTGTATATATGCTTGTACATTTGTGTATGGATTATTGCTTATACCATAGAGGCAAGCGATTTTATTCGCTAATGCCCTACTTTAAGATTCAAATAAGTAACCAAGGATGTTAGATTCTATCGTATACGTTATCGTTATTGTTTTTCACCCTGCAAAAAAAAATAAAGAATTAATATGTTTATAAAAATGCACATAAAAGTAAATATCTATATGAAGAAATCTTACCTACTAAATCCTTTGGTGGCTTTAGTTAAAGGTTTTATATCGTGGCATAATCATTCTAATGTTGTTAATAAAATAAAACATGTTACGTAAAATCGCCACTTTATACCTCTCATTACATTCCAACTGATAACTAAGTTATGTAAACTTAATGGTTGCTTTTTATTTTATTTCTATTTATCCATGTTTTTATGATGATGTACAACCTTGTATATATGCTTGTACATTTGTGTATGGATTATTGCTTATACCATAGAGGCAAGCGATTTTATTCGCTAATGCCCTACTTTAAGATTCAAATAAGTAACCAAGGATGTTAGATTCTATCTTATACGTTATCGTTATTGTTTTTCACCCTGCAAAAAAAAATAAAGAATTAATATGTTTATAAAAATGCACATAAAAGTAAATATCTATATGAAGAAATCTTACCTACTAAATGCTTTGGTGGCTTTAGTTAACGGTCTCATATCATAGCATAATCATTCTAATGTTGTTAATAAAATAAAACATGTTACGTAAAATCGCCACTTTATACCTCTCATTACATTCCAACTGATAACTAAGTTATGTAAACTTAATGGTTGCTTTTTATTTTATTTCTATTTATCCATGTTTTTATGATGATGTACAACCTTGTATATATGCTTGTACATTTGTGTATGGATTATTGCTTATACCATAGAGGCAAGCGATTTTATTCGCTAATGCCCTACTTTAAGATTCAAATAAGTAACCAAGGATGTTAGATTCTATCTTATACGTTATCGTTATTGTTTTTCACCCTGCAAAAAAAAATAAAGAATTAATATGTTTATAAAAATGCACATAAAAGTAAATATCTATATGAAGAAATCTTACCTACTAAATGCTTTGGTGGCTTTAGTTAACGGTCTCATATCATAGCATAATCATTCTAATGTTGTTAATAAAATAAAAAATGTTACGGAAAATTGCCACTTTCTCCCTTCCATTACATTCCAACTGAGAACTGAGTTATGTAATTTTATAGATTGCTTTTTATTTTAATCTACTTGGCCATGTTTTTAAGATGATGTACTACCTTGTATATATGTTTGTATATTTGTGTATGGATTATTGCTTATACCGTTGGGGGCGAACGACTTTATTCGCCTATGGCCTACTTTAAGATTCAAATAAGGAACCAAGGATGTTAGATTCTATCGTATACGTTAGCGTTATTGTTTTTCACCCTGCAAAACAATATAAAGAATTAATATGTATATAAAAATACACATAAAAGTAAATATCTATATGAAGAAATCTTACTTACTAAATGCTTTGGTGGCTTTAGTTAACGGTTTCATATCATAGCATAATCATTCTAATGTTGTTATAAAATAAAAAATGTTACGGAAAATTGCCACTTTCTCCCTTCCATTACATTCCAACTGAGAACTGAGTTATGTAATTTTATAGATTGCTTTTTATTTTAATCTACTTGTCAATGTTTTTAAGATGATGTACTACCTTGTATATATGTTTGTATATTTGTATATGGATTATTGCTTATACCGTTGGAGGCGAACGACTTTATTCGCCTATGGCCTACTTTAAGATTCAAATAAGGAACCAAGGATGTTAGATTCTATCGTATACGTTATCGTTATTGTTTTTCACCCTGCAAAAAAAAATAAAGAATTAATATGTTTATAAAAATGCACATAAAAGTAAATATCTATATGAAGAAATCTTACCTACTAAATCCTTTGGTGGCTTTAGTTAAAGGTTTTATATCGTGGCATAATCATTCTAATGTTGTTAATAAAATAAAACATGTTACGTAAAATCGCCACTTTATACCTCTCATTACATTCCAACTGATAACTAAGTTATGTAAACTTAATGGTTGCTTTTTATTTTATTTCTATTTATCCATGTTTTTATGATGATGTACAACCTTGTATATATGCTTGTACATTTGTGTATGGATTATTGCTTATACCATAGAGGCAAGCGATTTTATTCGCTAATGCCCTACTTTAAGATTCAAATAAGTAACCAAGGATGTTAGATTCTATCTTATACGTTATCGTTATTGTTTTTCACCCTGCAAAAAAAAATAAAGAATTAATATGTTTATAAAAATGCACATAAAAGTAAATATCTATATGAAGAAATCTTACCTACTAAATGCTTTGGTGGCTTTAGTTAACGGTCTCATATCATAGCATAATCATTCTAATGTTGTTAATAAAATAAAAAATGTTACGGAAAATTGCCACTTTCTCCCTTCCATTACATTCCAACTGAGAACTGAGTTATGTAATTTTATAGATTGCTTTTTATTTTAATCTACTTGGCCATGTTTTTAAGATGATGTACTACCTTGTATATATGTTTGTATATTTGTGTATGGATTATTGCTTATACCGTTGGGGGCGAACGACTTTATTCGCCTATGGCCTACTTTAAGATTCAAATAAGGAACCAAGGATGTTAGATTCTATCGTATACGTTAGCGTTATTGTTTTTCACCCTGCAAAACAATATAAAGAATTAATATGTATATAAAAATACACATAAAAGTAAATATCTATATGAAGAAATCTTACTTACTAAATGCTTTGGTGGCTTTAGTTAACGGTTTCATATCATAGCATAATCATTCTAATGTTGTTATAAAATAAAAAATGTTACGGAAAATTGCCACTTTCTCCCTTCCATTACATTCCAACTGAGAACTGAGTTATGTAATTTTATAGATTGCTTTTTATTTTAATCTACTTGTCAATGTTTTTAAGATGATGTACTACCTTGTATATATGTTTGTATATTTGTATATGGATTATTGCTTATACCGTTGGAGGCGAACGACTTTATTCGCCTATGGCCTACTTTAAGATTCAAATAAGGAACCAAGGATGTTAGATTCTATCGTATACGTTAGCGTTATTGTTTTTCACCCTGCAAAACAATATAAAGAATTAATATGTATATAAAAATACACATAAAAGTAAATATCTATATGAAGAAATCTTACTTACTAAATGCTTTGGTGGCTTTAGTTAACGGTTTCATATCATAGCATAATCATTCTAATGTTGTTATAAAATAAAAAATGTTACGGAAAATTGCCACTTTCTCCCTTCCATTACATTCCAACTGAGAACTGAGTTATGTAATTTTATAGATTGCTTTTTATTTTATTCTACTTGTCAATGTTTTTAAGATGATGTACTACCTTGTATATATGTTTGTATATTTGTATATGGATTATTGCTTATACCGTTGGAGGTGAACGACTTTATTCGCCTATGGCCTACTTTAAGATTCAAATAAGGAACCAAGGATGTTAGATTCTATCGTATACGTTAGCGTTATTGTTTTTCACCCTGCAAAACAATATAAAGAATTAATATGTATATAAAAATACACATAAAAGTAAATATCTATATGAAGAAATCTTACTTACTAAATGCTTTGGTGGCTTTAGTTAACGGTTTCATATCATAGCATAATCATTCTAATGTTGTTATAAAATAAAAAATGTTACGGAAAATTGCCACTTTCTCCCTTCCATTACATTCCAACTGAGAACTGAGTTATGTAATTTTATAGATTGCTTTTTATTTTATTCTACTTGTCGATGTTTTTAAGATGATGTACTACCTTGTATATATGTTTGTATATTTGTATATGGATTATTGCTTATACCGTTGGAGGCGAACGACTTTATTCGCCTATGGCCTACTTTAAGATTCAAATAAGGAACCAAGGATGTTAGATTCTATCGTATACGCTATCGTTATTGTTTTTCACCCTGCAAAACAATATAAAGAATTAATATGTATATAAAAATACACATAAAAGTAAATATCTATATGAAGAAATCTTACTTACTAAATGCTTTGGTGGCTTTAGTTAACGGTTTCATATCATAGCATAATCATTCTAATGTTGTTATAAAATAAAAAATGTTACGGAAAATTGCCACTTTCTCCCTTCCATTACATTCCAACTGAGAACTGAGTTATGTAATTTTATAGATTGCTTTTTATTTTATTCTACTTGTCAATGTTTTTAAGATGATGTACTACCTTGTATATATGTTTGTATATTTGTATATGGATTATTGCTTATACCGTTGGAGGCGAACGACTTTATTCGCCTATGGCCTACTTTAAGATTCAAATAAGGAACCAAGGATGTTAGATTCTATCGTATACGTTATCGTTATTGTTTTTCACCCTGCAAAACAATATAAAGAATTAATATGTATATAAAAATACACATAAAAGTAAATATCTATATGAAGAAATCTTACTTACTAAATGCTTTGGTGGCTTTAGTTAACGGTTTCATATCATAGCATAATCATTCTAATGTTGTTAATAAAATAAAAAATGTTACGGAAAATTGCCACTTTCTCCCTTCCATTACATTCCAACTGAGAACTGAGTTATGTAATTTTATAGATTGCTTTTTATTTTAATCTACTTGTCAATGTTTTTAAGATGATGTACTACCTTGTATATATGTTTGTATATTTGTATATGGATTATTGCTTATACCGTTGGAGGCGAACGACTTTATTCGCCTATGGCCTACTTTAAGATTCAAATAAGGAACCAAGGATGTTAGATTCTATCGTATACGTTATCGTTATTGTTTTTCACCCTGCAAAACAATATAAAGAATTAATATGTATATAAAAATACACATAAAAGTAAATATCTATATGAAGAAATCTTACCTTCTAAATGCTTTGGTGGCTTTAGTTAACGGTTTCATATCATAGCATAATCATTCTAATGTTGTTAATAAAATAAAAAATGTTACGGAAAATTGCTACTTTCTCCCTTCCATTACATTCCAACTGAGAACTGAGTTATGTAATTTTATAGATTGCTTTTTATTTTAATCTACTTGTCCATGTTTTTAAGATGATGTACTACCTTGTATATATGTTTGTATATTTGTGTATGGATTATTGCTTATACCGTTGGGGGCGAACGACTTTATTCGCCTATGGCCTACTTTAAGATTCAAATAAGGAACCAAGGATGTTAGATTCTATCGTATACGTTATCGTTATTGTTTTTCACCCTGCAAAACAATATAAAAAATTAATATGTATATAAAAATACACATAAAAGTAAATATCTATATGAAGAAATCTTACCTACTAAATGCTTTGGTGGCTTTAGTTAACGGTATCATATCATAGCATAATCATTCTAATGTTGTTAATAAAATAAAAAATGTTACGGAAAATTGCCACTTTCTCACTTCCATTACATTCCAACTGAGAACTGAGTTATGTAATTTTATAGATTGCTTTTTATTTTATTCTACTTGTCCATGTTTTTAAGATGATGTACTACCTTGTATATATGTTTGTATATTTGTGTATGGATTATTGCTTATACCGTTGGAGGCGAACGACTTTATTCGCCTATGGCCTACTTTAAGATTCAAATAAGGAACCAAGGATGTTAGATTCTATCGTATACGTTATCGTTATTGTTTTTCACCCTGCAAAACAATATAAAGAATTAATATGTATATAAAAATACACATAAAAGTAAATATCTATATGAAGAAATCTTACTTACTAAATGCTTTGGTGGCTTTAGTTAACGGTTTCATATCATAGCATAATCATTCTAATGTTGTTAATAAAATAAAAAATGTTACGGAAAATTGCCACTTTCTCCCTTCCATTACATTCCAACTGAGAACTGAGTTATGTAATTTTATAGATTGCTTTTTATTTTAATCTACTTGTCCATGTTTTTAAGATGATGTACTACCTTGTATATATGTTTGTATATTTGTGTATGGATTATTGCTTATACCGTTGGGGGCGAACGACTTTATTCGCCTATGGCCTACTTTAAGATTCAAATAAGGAACCAAGGATGTTAGATTCTATCGTATACGTTATCGTTATTGTTTTTCACCCTGCAAAACAATATAAAAAATTAATATGTATATAAAAATACACATAAAAGTAAATATCTATATGAAGAAATCTTACTTACTAAATGCTTTGGTGGCTTTAGTTAACGGTTTCATATCATAGCATAATCATTCTAATGTTGTTAATAAAATAAAAAATGTTACGGAAAATTGCCACTTTCTCCCTTCCATTACATTCCAACTGAGAACTGAGTTATGTAATTTTATAGATTGCTTTTTATTTTAATCTACTTGTCCATGTTTTTAAGATGATGTACTACCTTGTATATATGTTTGTATATTTGTATATGGATTATAGCTTATACCGTTGGGGGCGAACGACTTTATTCGCCTATGGCCTACTTTAAGATTCAAATAAGGAACCAAGGATGTTAGATTCTATCGTATACGTTATCGTTATTGTTTTTCACCCTGCAAAACAATATAAAGAATTAATATGTATATAAAAATACACATAAAAGTAAATATCTATATGAAGAAATCTTACCAACTAAATGCTTTGGTGGCTTTAGTTAACGGTTTCATATCATAGCATAATCATTCTAATGTTGTTAATAAAATAAAAAATGTTACGGAAAATTGCCACTTTCTCCCTTCCATTACATTCCAACTGAGAACTGAGTTATGTAATTTTATAGATTGCTTTTTATTTTAATCTACTTGTCCATGTTTTTAAGATGATGTACTACCTTGTATATATGTTTGTATATTTGTGTATGGATTATTGCTTATACCGTTGGGGGCTAACGACTTTATTCGCCTATGGCCTACTTTAAGATTCAAATAAGGAACCAAGGATGTTAGATTCTATCGTATACGTTATCGTTATTGTTTTTCACCCTGCAAAACAATATAAAAAATTAATATGTATATAAAAATACACATAAAAGTAAATATCTATATTAATAAATGTTGCATACTGAGGGCTTTGGTTAATAAATAATCTTAGGGAACGGTTTCACAACATCACATAATCATCTTAATGTTGTGGGAAAATGGATTTATTAGGAGGACTATACACCGATGTCAGGTGAGAGGAAAAGTGAAGGTTCTAATTGACACTGGAGTGGACACAAGGAAATTGTGTGCTACTAAAGGAACTATGTAATTGGCAATGGGTTTATAGACAATCACAGCGGTACCTGCATGTGATCTTTCATCTGGGTGATTTGTTCCATACTTTTCGTACTGTTGAACTGTAAATGGTCGTGTCGGGATGTTAGGGGGAGGGGGAAGCGTGCCGCGGTCTATGGTTTCTACGACTCGGTCGCTGTAGGGCGGGCGTCAAGAAAGAAACCTGTGTTTCTTGATATCGGCCTAGTAGTGGCCAGCTTTATTTGTATTGATCTGACTCCTTAAGGTCTTAGAAAGTGTGCCCTGACAGTGCACTATGTTCAGGAGAGGAGGAACACGGTAGGCCTTATAGGTAGTTTATGTGGTGTAGGAATGACTACGAATTCGCACTCGGTATCTAAGGGTAGGCAAACACCGACTGTATTCCTAAGGCAAGGGTGAACCGGAGAGAGACAGACTGGATCGCTGGGGGAGAAGCTACTAGGTAAAGTTTGTAGGGCCCCAGATACGGTCGTCCACAAGGAAGAGACCTCTTCCAAGGAATTGCTAGTTTTAGCGAGACGAAGGCAGATAATTCCACTAGGAATGTGTGGGACAACGTTGGACTAAAACATAGCGAGGTTAGGAAAGAGAGATGCAGAAGTAGTTCAATAAGAAAGCCATGGTTCAAGTAGAGCAAAGTTGTGTTCACTTCAGGTGCCGGGTTCCGAGAATCTGGAAAAAAGCTCCAAATCTGGGCCTTATATAGGTAGGTCAGAGGAAAATACTTTATGTGTTCGGAGGAGTCAGGGGACCGATCGAGTCATGAGAATTTTCCTTTGCCTACATTTTTCGTTAATTGAGAACGTAGCAATTTAAAATTACTAATGTTACGGATAAATATTGCTGGTAGGTGTTTCTAGAGTCCATGTCCTCTACTTCAGTATCTTTCACCTCAAAACTGATAGGTGTGAAGATTGGTGATTCGTCGACAGTATACTTGACGTCGACGACTTGTGGTGGTATGTCTTCCATCGAGCTGGCTGCAGAAAAATTTATAGGCAAATTTCTATTATATCGTCGTGGCTTACGCTTAATAGGCGACGGAGTAGGTGTTGGCCCCAGAGACCTTGGCCGTTTTTCCGACATTAATTGTTGATAGAAACGCATGTTTCATCATCAACAATATTTTACTGAATTTTATAATATTTTTTTATAAATACAAAATATGGTGTTGGTGTGGTGGTGGAGGGAGAGATAGCTGAGATTGCAGCATAACCAGTTTGCCACAGTCGAAGTAATGAGGGTCTGGCCGGCTGCCCTGCCTCCAATAAAATAAAAAAATTCGATCAACAAATTTGACGGAAAATCGCCATTTTCCTACCTGCCATTCATTACCTTCCATTCTGAGCACTGAGTTAGCGTAAATTAGAGCATAAACCCGAGTACAAAAGAAAAAAATAATATTTTATTGTATATTTTGATATCACATGATAACTCCAAGGGAATATGTTTTATTTTAAAAAATCTAGAATATTAACATGATAACTCTAAGCACATATGTTGGTATACATAATATTACCTTTAACATTGGGCGTAAGCTATTTTCCACCAGTATGCTCAAAAAATGTATTAAAATTCAGGATATCAGTTTAGCTGCAACCTTATATTTTATCGATTGTATTCTTATCCCTGTAAAAAAACAAAAACAGATTTAGTATGTTTATGAAAATATAGTAATAAATGTATGAAAAAATATTACCTTTTAAATGTGCTCCAAGTAAACATAATTGATTGCTCGTTCCGGTATGGTACTGTTAATTCAGCGTTTTTCATGACATTTAAAAAGACAGCTAGGGACTGTAATCAGTTTTGAATGAAATTAATAAAGCAAAAATGTTTATATCACGGAGACTGTTTTTATTATTAACGTTTAGTATTATTTATTTAACGTTTGTTTATTTTATTATTATTAAAGCACGAAATGTAGGAGTTATTAGGGGGAGATGGGTAGGGCTTCTATGGATAGGGGATCTCATGTCTGGGGGAAGCGGGACCAATGACGTCCCAAGACAAGATGGATCGGCCGCTGCTATTTGCCCACCTGTGGCTCAGTAGCCTGACCTACAGGCAGCCCAGGGGGCCCCGCGAGGAGGGTAGCAATGGGCCTGGGTGGCACTAGGGTATCATCCCTTGTACTGCCCATTCGCCCCCCATTTTTTTTTTGGATTTTTATTTTTTTATTTTTTTTTATATATTTTTTTTTATTTTATTATTTTTTTTTTATATATTTATTTTTATTTTTTTATTTTTTTTTATATATTTTTTTTTATTTTTTTATTTTTTTGGGGATTTTATTTTTTTTATAAATATTTTTTTTTATTAAGGGTCCTTAAATACTACTAAACTTGAAACAACAGGATATATAATTATTATTATTATAGTTATCTTATTTGTATACAATTTTATGTTGTTATTATTATAGTTGTGTTATTTTAATACAATTTTACGTTGTTATATTATAGTTATGTTATTTTAATACAATTTTATGTTGTTATTATTATAGTTATGTTATTTTATTACAATTTCTTGTTATTATTAATTATACCAAAGAGATGATCAAAAATAATTTTAAAAAGTCAAAATTTAAAGTTAGATGATCTACCGGGCCAGCAGCACAGATCGACAGATTGGCTTTCTTTTACGTAATAGTCAGTAGTGCGGAAGGTTCTGTAACCGCGTTTCCTGTTCCTGCGTTTCTTGCAATATCGCCCAAACTCGCGTAGCCAAGTGATAACGCCACGGATTACATAGGTACTCCACTGGCAAACGCAGTCCCCGAGCGGTTGTCTTTTTCTTGGCGCCATTTTAAATTTAGATCAAATTTTGATTACAATTCCAAAAACGAAAATTTTGCGACTCACTTTTATATTTTCATATTTACTAATGGAGATTTATCATGATAGTATCTAGGATACTACATATCATTCACAAATATATTGCTATGTGATTATTCTGATTATATAAAATAAAAATTATTGCTTAAATTAATTTTATATACCTCACGATACATATTAAATTTAGAATAGAATAGAAAAAAATATTAAATTGAAATATTTAACTACATTCAGCAAATAATGTCACAGTTAACTCCACATACAAACAAAAGAATAATAAAATGAAGAATTCTGTACAATATAATACGACATGGAGAATCATTAAAAAAGTAACATAAATATTAAACAGTAATAACCAAGGAACATGGCAGCCAAACATCTACATATATGTATAGAGTAGGCAATGAGATAAAAATAAACGTATAGAGGTATAATATAATTAATAAATAATTCCCAAATTAGCAAGCATGTGTCTGAACAGGAGGTGTTGGAATAGTAGGGTTTTGAGGGTTCGTAAAGATGAAGCATGGTGGCTATTAGGAGGTAAAGAATTCCAGAGAATAGTGCAGCAAGCGAGGAAGAACGATTTTCTGGGCTGGAGTATAAAGGTCAGGAAATAAAAACATTTGTTGATTGGATAAGCTTTATGATTGTAAGCTATTATTATTTGATAAACATAAAACTCAAATCACGTTTTACGAATAAACGACGAATAGTAGCTACAAATACAAAAACTGCTAACTAAATCAGTCACTTTGTGCAACAACGTGCGCTATTGTGAAGCCCACGTTGAAGGAAGAGAGCAATAGTCATAATGAAGGCCATGAATAAATTACTAAATAAGAAATTAATATTTTCCTATTATACTGAGCAGGGTTTCAAATTAAAGATATTTACTCCCTGATTAATAATATAAATGATTGTTTGGGCCTTCAATGAAATGTAATTACGTGGAACAAATTCGTCGAAACTCCCATTTAATGTGCGTTCGTGACAAAACGCAAAAATAGACTTCTTGACTTTTGTCTGAATTATTAAATTAATAATTGTTGATAATCATTCTTTATCCTTTTTTTTTTAATTAAGTCTTAGGTTTGTTTTTCGTATTAAGTTATCCATCAGCAAGACAGACTGTTTATTTCAGCATACTTGATTTGAAATTTGTAATAAAGATTTCTCTTGTTTTGTCTCATAACTTTATTTATTAAAATATCTTTAAATGTATGTAAGTTTCGAATTCAGAAACTTAAAGGAGGTGGAGGTTCTCAGGTTATAAATCGAACACTTGCAGATGTAGTTTAGAACTGTAATATTAAACATATGTACACATTAGTGAGCGCTACAAATATTACAATAAACAAATAAAACTTATAACTAACCTGAATCAATACAATTGTCGATAATAAGTGTTGACCATTGTCTTAACAAGAGTACCCATATTTAGGAGGTTACAACTCGGAGCATCATTCGATCCTAGCGAGCTCTGTAGGGACCTAACATATGTGCCGAAGTTTGGCGATAACGTTCAAACTTACATATATTTTTGATTTGCTTTATTTAATTCGTATGCTAAACTAATAACGAAAATAAAATTCCTAACGCTTTCTTTGCTGCGAGTTAAGGAAGTTTAAAAGTAAAAAAAAAAAACTGGCCTAGATTATTTACAAAGGCTATTCCGATGTGTCGAGAGATTCGTCCTTGCATTTGAATTTTGATTCACTAATTTTTACGACCCACGGCACAAACAGCCTAATGTACGTATGACTGACTCCCCCTTTGGGCTGGGGATAAAGTTAAGGGTCGATAGCATCTTAACCCCATCTAATGGCCCCATATTTTTCCCAATGGGGTCACATTGACAAAGAGGACGCAGTGAGGGTAAATAGGATGTTTCTTTTGTCTACTTCCAGGTTTTCTCAAAGGCCGATGCTTTGATCTTTGTCCAGCAGTTTTGTTTTTTTTACCACAGGAGCGTGTATCATTAAAATAAAACGTTTCGATTGCCAACTGAGCCTATGTATCGAATAAATTTGTTATTTGCGTTACAAGCAACAAAAATATTTCAAATCTTTTGCTTCATACCTTCAAATTGAGGAGATGTTCGACAGTATTAATACTTTTTAAATATTTTCTACCGGTTATCATAACGTCTTCCAATATGGGTTTTCAATTATATATAGCACATGTTGTTTCGAGACTTTTTCTAGCAAGATGGGTCAAACTGATGTAGAATGTAGCAATCGTACCTTCCTGAACGGCAAAAATGTGTGTGAGTCATTGTAAAAATTTGTAAACAGAAGATGACCTTAAATTCTATTAATGAATAAATAACTAGAGTGGCAACCTATTGTAAAGTACCTGGGGGGGGGGGCTCAAGCTCACTATCACCCCACATATAAACCAAAAATACCCAACCGGGAAACCAGTTATATCTGTCCTCTGACCGAAATATTCACGGTACAACATAAATATCAGCCGGGGGGGGGGGGGAGGAGGTGAACAACTCATAATGTTCCTATTACTACTAATATCTTCAAGACACAATAAAAAAACCCGCTGAAACTTTAATATTTTCTGTTGTTCAAAATTTTGTCGCGATCCGCACTGAGAACATGCCTGCTGACCGGACGTGGTTATTATCTTGACTAAATAATACAACACATATATTGACAACAGAATTTATCCTGTATTAGATATTGTATTATTAGATAATGTACAAATAAATACTAGCATAGGTCCAACAATCCTGTTTAACTCTCCGTGTACGCGTAAAATATCCAGGCTATGCATGTATTACTTTTGTATGGATCATGAAATTCGCAAATTTCATAAAAAGTTAACATTTGTATTTTAACCAAAAAGTCTCGATGTTACCACGTATCACTGACATTATGAAAATTCTGCAGCAGAAATTATTATCTCAACATTATATGTAGTAAATGTGAGAGAAAGAGAGAAGAATATTTAATTCAATATCATTACATACATTAATTTTCATTTTATTAGCTTTTACACATAGATAGACAATTAAACACTTTGAATTTAGAAGAAAAGATAAAAAAATCTATCATAATAATAATAAACAGTAAATGATTATTTGGTACAGTAAAGGAGTAGTCTATACCCCATGGTTTACATGGGGCTACATGTTTTATTTACAAGAATATAAGTGTTGTGGCCACCTCTTAATTACAAATAATTATAAGTCACTCTCTTCTCGATCAGATCATATCATATCTATCATTTTTTCCATATGTTTAATAAATTAAGCGTATGACGCCAGTCGGAGAGTGGGGGATAAGTAGTGGGAGAGTCAGTCGTAGGTGGGGAGTTATCCCCACCCTACTGGCTAGCCTCCTATATAAGCTCGAGCTCCTGAGTCAGAGCTCAGACGCCCAGCTCCAAGTGGACTCTCACCACTGTACCGAAACAACCAACCTCCACCGAGGATTCTCACACTCCTTATTCCTCTCATACCACCTTCAAGCAGGTACTCCTAGTACAAGGAGCCGATCACCCTAAATATTTTATATTTTTCCCTCATCCTGAATTTCTAACTAGAGAGCTTAGAAAAAAAAAAAAATCAGAGCTCAGACATTAAGCAACCGGGACCTTGAAGCGAATTAGGCTGCCCTACCGACTAGGCCGGTGGCAAGGGTGAAAGACCATAGGTCCACCCGCCTTATCTCTTTCTGGGCGCTCGCCGGACGGAGGCTATGAGGTTGTAGCGATCCTAGCCCGCGGTGGGCATCTCCTCGCCACTTGGGGGGATACCCAGGTATACTGAGCCCCCTAGTGACGACCCGACAATAAGTTTTGTGTTTTTTTGAATATTTTTGTAGTCTCATATTTGTTTTTTTTGTTAAAGGGTTTGCTGAGTTTGGACACAGCATAAAAGAAATAAAAATACTAAATATTTAATATACTTATATAGTTGCCCTTTGTAATTGTTCATGCTTATCACTAATTTTGGTGCAATAGTTTATTTATTTCTACTATACTTAATCACAGTGTTAGAAGAACGTAAAGTTTTGTTGTAATTTCTGGTTCCCATTGAGCCCAAAACCGGGCATGTGTAAGACATTATAGGTTGGATACGGTTTATCAAGAGTATATTTTTTGAATTTAAGCTCGGGTTTGCGTTAAAATAGAGTGATATTGTAACAATTGATCCATATATTTGATTTAATGAACTCAATCCAGTTTCGCCCCTAGATACCGGAAAGTCGGTACCCACTTAATAATTTCGTTATTTCACTTAATCTGGAACTGGTAGGTTTCTATACAGCATTTCTTAAATATTATAGAATTTGTTTCTGGATTGCTATGTGTGGTTCTCCAACGGTGGAGGTGTTTAAAATTAAATAGGAATGAGTTGGGGGTTGAGGGATGTTTCTAAGAGGCACTTGCATTCAAACTTGAGCTCCTACACATGCGCCGCGCTATCAGCTATCAACGTAGCTATTCTCATCCTTGACTTTTCATTTCCTGTTCCTCGAAGAGTTTTATTCCTGCCATCCTTTTCCCTTCTCCCCCAGACTTTAATACGCACAAACATTTACATAATAATCGTATATTATATTGACTATTTTCGAGCAAAGTATAATATTTCTCAGTTCATTAGAAACCTTTTACTAAGTTATAGGATAGAAAAATTACAACCCAACTACACGAACACTGACTAGCTGTACATCAGTAGAAACGACACTATTTAGACAGCCACGTCAACCTTTCAGTGCATTGTAGAAAGGTAACCTAGCGGTAAATGTTGCGTAACAAGTAGAACACTTCTAGGAAAATCAAATTTTTTGGAAAATGAAAATCTTTATTTTTTTCTAATTTTAAACTGTTAAACATATCTATATAATGTGGATTATGTGTATGGATTTATTTTGAATTTATTACAATATTACAAAACAAATAAATTACCGGGGAAATTTATAAAGTAGTAAAAAAAAAAATACATTTATTTGTTGCTTACTAAGCATTACAGTATGTTTAAAACCGATGTATAATAGTGCTGGGATTTTGAGTACTACAGTTGATACATGTTATTTGCCTCTGGCGATTCGTAACTTCACATTTTTCTGTTTCTAATCCCAACACTTATCTAAATCAAAAATATAAATAATATTTCATATTCCTCTTCATATTTTTAATCATAATTACCCCGGTAAGGAAAGTCGGACATTTTCGTTATCGCTGTCAAACTTAATATTATACAATTCTTTATCCAAAAAACTGTTTTTTCTTAAGCTAAACTGAAATAAACAACTAAATATAAGCATACTATATGATGTTTTAATATGAAGTTCGGCTGGTAGCAATCCCAAGAAAAAAAGATTGTCTTCTTTTTCTTCCTCCTTTGTTACAGCGCACAGTGGATCGAAGTCCCGATTTAGATAGACAATAGTCCCATAAATAAATGAATTTTCCAGACAGGGTAGTTATTTTAGGAGTCACAGACCTCGAAAAGAAAACCGCACTCGACCTTCAATAATCCCAGTACGTTGTTTAGAAAACACTTTAATAGTGCTGCGAATTCGGCCAACTCAGCCCTCTTATAAGATATAGACTGATCTCTGTTTCTTTCAACATCTCATGTTTATTATAGATCTAATTTTTATAGGTATTGTAAACCTTCAGCATATTGTATTATTCTCGTAAGACTATAAGTATATAATTAATTGCATAATAATTTTTTTTTGCACCAAATAAGTATATTTTTCGCTTACAAAATTTATAGAAACATACCTGTATCAAAAAGCGTACAAGATGATTCATGTATCTTTTTTTACGCAATTACAGACGATTCCATGTCATTTAAGAAATTTTATGCTAATTTTCGTGTTTAGGTAGTTTTTAGGAAGTGCTCAATGTACTAGCCCAGTGGAAATAGCTCAAAAAATTATTGGGTTCCAAAACTTGTAGTAATTTTGATTTCTAGGTATCTTGTATGTATTTCCACCTCGTGAAAAATTCAGGTTTACAACCCCCCCCCCCTTGGGCTTTTTCCACCATCTTAAAAACCCGCTAAAAAAAAAAATTTTTCGTTTTTTCCTCAGTAGTTAGGTCACAGTGTATTTTAGGCATCACCAATTTTAGAGAGTATTAAATTTACTGCAAGTTCTATATGTAACATGTTGGAAATTTTAGAACAGCTACTAATATACGGGGGCGTGACAATTTATAAAAAACGGAAAAAGTTAGATATATCAGTGGTTTTACCTTAAAAACCTTTTTTTTTGCGCAGTTTAATGCAAAGTATATAATAATCAATCTTGTGAAGATCGAATTTCGTACAAGGTTTATACAAAATATTTGTAATTACTTTCAATAGATGCCGAGAAATGTTGCATTTCAACAATTTTATTGAAAGTGGGCTGTCCTCAGTTACATTCTTTGGCAAATAGATTCTTTGTAATATTTCTTGGAACCATTTGGGAGTAATTACAAATATTTTGTATGAATTAAGTAGCCTGCACGAATGCTTGTGTTGTAAATGTTTTTTTTTGTTTGTGTTAATACCTATCGTTAATTATATTTCTGTTGCTCTATAACTCTTAAAAAGAAACTTTGTATGGTATAAAACACAAATGTACATTTATATATGGTTACAAGCTGAGAGCTCAAAGGCAACTGAGGTCCATAAGGCACCAACCAACTGTCTTATGCCTGAGGGCTATTCATCTGTGTAGAAAACCTTAGGGTGGGGGTAGCAGGAAAGGGCCAGACAGAAAAGGTCGTGGGAGCTAATTATTTAGTATAGAGGTCTAGGAAGGGAAGATAAGTTACTAATAAGATAAGATAAGATAATTATAATATGATTATTATAAGTTGAGAAACAGTCCTTAGGAATTCATTGATAAACCATGTGTTAAGATAAGATTATATAAATGTTAACACATCTATTTAATTTAAGTTCCCAATCTACTTTATGTTATTGACTCTCCTTATAACAGTGTTGATGGGTGAGAAAAAGGAAAACAATTGTGAATCGATAGCATGCATGGTAACTTGATTTGTAACTGAAGTAATAGGGCTGCATTGCAACAACGGCAAATAGATCCTGCTGTTATTCTGAATATTATATGATGTCTAATATTTTATATCTAAATGATTGTATTAGAGTTAGTGTGCAAAAAAAAAAAACAGAAATATACCCCTATATGTGTTTTTTTAGGTCGCGATCGTAATGATTTTATCCATCTCAATCGGGACTTAGGTCCACTGTGCAGCGTGAAAAAACCTCAATCCACTGAACTAGCCCTCTATGTCCACCCTTAATGTGAGAGACACTCACATGTCGAACCTGGTCTTTCCTGGATCGCCTATCTACTCTTTGAAGATAACATACTATGCAGCATTAATCCTCCTTATTTATCTCACGTTGCCCGGGTTTACTTTCCGCATAGCTTAGCTTCGAAGATTTGGAGTTAATCTAGAACATTTGTTGTATTGTTGGTATTTTTAATTACTTCTCCTGTTTTATACTTCAACTACAACTATTTCTGGTATCGTCAAAGCAACGGTTATGCCAGTCATTATGTGCTTAAAAGCATATCAAGTCATATTTCTGTGAATGTACCCTATGCTTTATTTTCATGATCAAATGTGACAATCTTTTAAAGGTTTATGGTTCATGTGTGATAATGTGTAAATCGGTTACGTTGGAGTAAAGAGAATTCTCCATTGAACTTATTATTTAATTGTAAAAGAAAGATGTCTAAAGAAAGTTATTACACATGTTCAATCATACAAAACTAGTCGATTATCATCCAGGTTTTTAACACGTTTTTAGAATATCTCCGATAGACGTTATGCTTAACCTCACTTATTTTAAACCCTAAAAAACTAATTTGTAGTGGTCCGAATGTACAAGATGGTTGTATTTATGTATCTCCTTCTTAGTTGACGCCAACCTTGTGGACTTGGGGGGCCTCTGGGCTGTTTGTAAATATTGAATGAATGAGTGAGTGAATGATGAATTGTAAATATGGTATGAATGATAACATTTATCTCAATTACTTATAGCCTAATAAAAGGCAGATTGTAATTTTATCTTAATAAAAATTAGTTGACGCATTATGTACAGCACGTTTTAGTAAATTATTGTTGCTAATCTTACAAATTAAAAAAAAAAAATATTTTGAGTGATTTATACATAAAGTTAACGGCAGAGGTATCATATAGTCAGGAGATGGTAGTACGCCTCCATGAATTTGTTATTATTGATAGGAATTAGTTTTATAAACTATTGTTTTGTATTTTATCGGAAGTTAAGATGTTTTTCAAAGGAATGGAGACGGCAATGAGTTGACAGCCTTGCCTTTAGCTCTGATTGAATTTATGAAAGGTGTAAAGGTCAAGCCTTTAACGAAAATTACGGCTAAGTAATTTATATTCTGGAGCCATTTTATTTCACTATTTCTTTCTGTGGGATTGATTTGGGCCTATAGGATCGCTTCCGTTTTTTTTTAAATACTTAAAGGAGTAAGATGACCCCTGACCCATGGTGTAAGATCATATTTGTATTGATTGCGGACTTTTCAAGCCTTTAGGCACCGTTGAAAACCGACGCCATAGTTTTGGAAAACATATACATATCGACTCGGTTATTGTTGACAAAATCGTTATTATGAATAAGCTTCAGAAATAGTACTTGAGAATTTTCATTCATCACAGGACTGCCATTTTTTTAGCTAATATGTGAACATAGTTATGACTGTTTACGGCTACACCCTCATTCCATGACACCCTCAGCAACAAAGACCAAACGATAGGAGTCACGAAGCGTAACGATAACTAAGTGTAATAGTAACGAAGTGTAATAGTAACGAAGTGTAATAGTAACGAAGTGTAATAGTAACGAAGTGTAATAGTAACGAAGTGTAATAGTAACGAAGTGTAACGCGCTCCATTCATGGTATTGAATCGTAGCCCGACTATTCGCCGACTCTAAGCAGAGAGGTTCTCCATTTATTCGGGTACGGGGCGTGGTGATCGGTTTTCGTATGACAGTGTGTGCGGTACAGGATAGCAAACATAAATATCATTTAATCGATCTGATGTCCCAAAGGTATAGGCCACAATAGCATTAAATATGCCACATAGTTTTTGATTAAAACACCATGACAGGAACTATTGAAAAAAATTAACCGTTTAGGCTTTTGTAATTTACCTTTAAACTAAGAAGCCTAGATGAAAAAAATAACACTAGGTTTATTAAATGTAGAATACAGTTTTTCTTTATTAAATTATAAACTTATACTTAAACCAATCTGGACATACGGAATAGAGCTATGGGGGACAGCAAAAAAGTCTAACATCAAGCGTATCCAATCCTTTCAATCAAAAGTCCTGAGAACAATAGTAAATGCCCCTTATTATGTCAGCAACAAAACCCTTCATAACGACCTTAATATACCCTACATTCTAGAACTCATCCCTTCCAAGTTTACGAAATTCCACAGTAGCCTTTCCAACCACCCTAATCCTGTAGCACAGTCAATGCACTGCGCCACTCATCCCTATAAACCTCCTCGGAGACTGAAACGGCAGTGGCCTCGTGACCTGCTATAAACGCGTGACAGTGGGAGTCCTGGCAATGGCCAGTCTCTTCAATCATGTCCTGAGCGTCTGTGGCTCTCGCGCTCTTGGTCAGCATCCACTGGCTAGTATCCGGTGACGCGGCTGACGGAGGAGCGTGGGGGACTTCCCAAGACTCCGCTTTCTCTTTGCGGTGGATTTGGGGGGTCTCTGGGCTGTCTGTAAATATTGTATGAATGAGCGAGTGAATGATGAACTGTAAATATTGTATGAATGAGAGCATATATCTTAATTACTTATTGCCTTACAAAAGGCAGATTGTAAATATTGCACAATAAAGGAAAAAAAAAAATTATAAACACCCAAAAAAACTAAAATTCGAGCCATAAATTAAACAATATGTATAAAAAACTATATATATGTTTTAAAGATATAAAAAGCTAACATTTCGTATATGAAGGTTATACTTGCACATGGATAGTATAAACAGTCGTTCGATATGCTTCATT
This sequence comes from Acanthosoma haemorrhoidale, assembly GCA_930367205.1. NCBI lineage: Eukaryota > Metazoa > Arthropoda > Insecta > Hemiptera > Acanthosomatidae > Acanthosoma > Acanthosoma haemorrhoidale. The sequence continues at coordinate 39,098,574 of OV884009.1, read as the reverse complement.
CACACATTAATTTATACCATATCGATCGACGCACTTTTTAATTAGTCATCGGCGATTTCTGGCCGAGGTTTTTGTGAACGTCAGTATAACCTGTCCACACTAAGATGCAAAGTTATGCGTTATTTAAGTTTCTCTTTTATTTTTTATTGTTAAGATCACTTTAATGACGGCAACGCAAAGATTATGTCAAAGATATTCCAAAAAGTTTTTTTTATGAAAGTATTACACGCTCTAAGCTATGTGCGAGTTATGTATACATAACATATATAATTAAGTTTATAATTGTAACAAATAAACTAAAAAATAGCAAGAAATCTGAACCATGGATGGACTAGTCTCGTTTGTTTTCAATTATGTGTGCTATGAGGGCGGTTATGAGGGGTGCAATATCAGATGTATAGCTATTCAATTTCCGCTATTCAATTTCCGCTATTCAATTTCCGCTATTCAAAAAGTCTGCAATTTTTCATCACGCCCTACAGCAACATTTTCAAAGGGACTGCAGAAAAGAAGCCCTGTTTGTTGATTCCCAGTCAGCCGTTCTGGCAGTGACAAACGCTGGAGGGGAGTCTATCACAGACAGTATTGAATTTCAGAACACTCCTGCAGCGTTAGTACGGAATTCCACTGGATTACGATCTATGGCAAACATTTCTGGAACGAAATGGTAGAAATGGGAGAAATGGGAGGGGGGTGACTCTTATACGCAATGCTGTACTGTCAACATCTTTTGACTCAGCTAAATCGATCTAAAAGAACCTCCTTGAGATTGGTATAGAACCAAAAATACATGATCGCAACAAGTGGAAATTAAGACGAGAGATTGTTGATTGAATGTGTTCCACCTGAGCTGCCAAAAAGAGCGGATGTGACGTGTTTACACTCAGCACATCTCCATAACATACTACACAGAATAGAGGTGGCGACAGACAAAATTAGTGTAATTTGTCATATCGGTATCACTTCTCACGGCAATTAGCATACAGATCCACCCTCTGGGCATGGGTACTGTTGGAAATTCTGATATTGAATTCAGGACTTTGTTCAGGCCAAGGTCATATATATAACGGTTTATGAAATAGTGGGACTTTTTTGGCACTAGCTTACCCTCTCTTCGAAGAGATCAGTGCAGTTCTGATCTCAGTCAAAGCAGCAAGTGGTGTAATCTCAGGGCAAGTTAGATTTGTATTGTGGTTCTCCTTTAATACTCACGTCCTAGCTTCTTCTCTACCCAATGATTACCACAGATAAAATATCAAAATAAATAAGGCACAAAGGTAAGCATTAATTTTACAATGTCGAAATTTTTTATTTTATATTGAAAAATGAATTACTCAATTAGCGCATACAGACAACTAAAATCACTACCACAGGATATGGCTGCGTAAAGGCGAATAGTGGAACAGACAGCAAATTAGGTATAGGAACAACATGTTAAAAAAAGTCCTCTTTTTAGTATGATAATTTCCTGTACTTTTTTTTAATCTCCTAATATTTATCGAAGTATTAAGTCGAAACCATTAATTAGCATAACACTTTTCAATGGCATGACCGTTTCACTACATCGTACGATAAACACGGACGGACGGATTACTAGCTATAATCACTCTGTCTTCCCGATTAGCACAATAGAAATTCCTCCCCCAAAAAATGATGATCATGCAATACTACGTATAAATAGGCATAGGAGTGCGTACTGTAAAACACCTGCTATTCGCACCAAAAAAAAACCAATGAGGAACGTTGAACCATTTTATACAGTACAAAACTAGAGCGTATCCCTACTAATATATTCCATTGTCTATCCTCGAAGGTGAAGTCATTTGTTTGATTAAGGTGAAGTTGACAGTTTACATTTAGGCAAGAGGAGGTATTTTCTTAAAAAGAGGGTAGATTAGCCGACTCGGGCAACAAAAATAAATTTCAGCTAGGAAGATGAAACAAAGGCCAGACCGGCTCACAAAGGATAATTACGTTTTTGTTATAACACCCAAGCCTTTTATCCCGGATATGAGACCGCTCCTAATGCAGTACTGCTATATGATGAGCGTCACCTTCACAATGTTGAGCGTCAAAAGCGACGAGTAGGCCGAAATGCCAAGCGTCCAATTGGATGACTCAAAATACTAAGTGTGAACATTCACAAAAGTACATTACATCAAAACAGAACATACGGTATAATGATATAGAATAGGTTAACTGAGGCAGACGATTCGGTTCTCGTGCATTGCGATAATTATATTTCTGTTACTCAATAACTCTTAAAAAGAAACTTTATTTGGTATAAAACACTTATGTACAATTATATATGGTTACAGGCTAAGGCCTCACTGGCAACTGAGCCTCATGAGGAAGCAACAACTGTCTTATGCCTAAGGGTTATTTATCTGTGTAGGAAAGCGGTAGTAGGAGTAGTAGGAAAGGGCGCCCATAGAAAAGGTCGTGGAGCCAATTATTTATAATGGAGGTCTGGGAAGGGAAGATAAGTTACTAATAGCATAAGATAAGATAATTATAATAGGGCTGATTATTATAAATTATGATACACAGTCCTTAGGATGTTACTGATAAACATGCCATTTGTTAATGATAAGATTATATATATGACATAATTGATGTTAAATCCGTATCCGCGGAATGTGCTTCCTACAGCCCATGCGAAAAAATCACATATGCAATCCAACGTTTAAAGACAATTATCTTTTAGTGGCTTTCGCGTTTTAACTCCCTGAACTGTTCTAAAAAAAATCTGTGGAAACCATCATTGAGTCATTTGCTCCTGGAAGGGTTACTCTAGGAGGCATGTCATTAGGATTTCCCAGTAAACTAATATTAGTGTTAAAATTTTCCTTTTGTCGGTATGAAAATCTACCAATAGGTAAATACCTACCCTATAGGTACCCCAATGGGGGTATCGTTATTATTATCAACATGGAAATTATTAACTAATTGACCATTATAAAATTCAAAACTAGTCGAATCTGTCGAATTGGTTATACTTTCTTGGGTTTGAGTAAATGATTTTTTGGCCAGTTCTCAATCAGTAATAATAAACATATTGATTTTTGATTTACAGTGCTCTATAAATTCAATCATTTTAATTTATAAGCATCTGAAATTTTGGTGAAATTATTTCACGGTCAATTACAATTGAATAAACTGAAAATTCATCCGGAACTAAATGAAACATACTTTTTAGCACATGGCAATTAAGATTGACCAAATACAATAATTGGATTATAGTATAATCTATTCAGCCTCTAGGTAAAATCAAAGAACACCTAGGTGTGGAAATGGACCTACAATTAGAGCCATAAAATGCTCTCCTAATATGTAATATTTCCTATCTAAAATATTTTAAGCTCTCCTTTGTGCATATCATTATTCGTTCTAACATTTTTATTTAAAGTAATATTGATAGATAAGGGGTCGAATGCCTCAACATATTAAACATTACCTTTAACAATGGGCGTAACCAATCTTTTCATCAGTACTGTGTATTTGAATGGTTGTCTAAAACTTCAGGTGTTTCCTTTATTTATAACCTTATGCTTTATCTTTTGTGTGGTTTTCCCTGTAAAAAGAAACAAAAAAAAAAACGACAGAATTAATATGTCTATAAAAAATATATAAATAATCAAATGTCTATATGAATATTACCTTTTAAAATGTACCATATATTCAACGAAAACATTATTGTTTGTCTTTGCCATTTGTAGTTGTTTTTTTTTCATTACATGGCAGAAGAATGATGTTGCTGAAAATAGAATAAACAAACAATTTTAAGAACAAATTTAAGAAAATTGTAAGAAAAACTTTGGAGACTACAACTAGATGTAGACTAAAAATAATAATTCGAAAATATTTGTATTATGACCGTCTATTTTATTGATTTAATATTATTAGGTTTATTTATTTAGTTTATCATCCCGATAATAAATTTACAATGTTATGTCATTTTTACTTCGTAATTAATCCCACTGGGGCGCGAAGAGGGGAAAGAATTGGGGGTGGGGGGGGGGGAGAGCAAGATTCTCTCATGTCTGGGGGAAGCGGGACCAATGATGTCCCAAGATAAGATGGATCGGCCGCTGCTATTCGCCCACCTGTGGCTCAGTAGCCTGACCTACAGGCAGCCCAGGGGGCCCCGCGAGGAGGGTAGCAATGGGCCTGGGTGGCACTGGGGCATCATCCCTAGTACCACTCGTTCGCCCCCCATTTTTTATTTGATTTTTATTTTTTATTTTTTTTTTTATATATTTTTTATATTTTTTTTTATTTTTTTTGATTGATTTTTTGATTTTTTTTTTTTGATTTTTTTTTTTGATTTTTTTTTTTTAAGGGTCCTTAAATACTACTAAACTTGAAACAAAAGGATACGAAAATGAACATGATTACTTAGAATTAAGACGAAATAAAAAGAGATTTAGCGTGGCCAACAGCAGCAGCAGAGGTCCTTGGAATGGGATTCATTGAGATTGTAGACTGGAATCGGTAGTCGGTAAGGGGGAGGATTACGCTTTCTTATGCAAGTCCGGATTGGGCAAACCAGGCACGCAATCAAACGCAAGGTATTGATGACCAACAAGTACGCGTAGTCTCCATAATTTTTCGGCATTTTGACAGAGAAATTTTGGAAAATTTAAAGAGCCAAAAAAACTAAAATAAACTGCTCACGATTTCAAATGTCAATATCAATAAATTTTCAGTTTCCAAAGATACACTAAAATATATAGTGTTTACAATACGATATATCAAATTTAAAAATCAATATAAACCAGAAGTTGACATTTTTTTTGTCAAATCATTTACAGTAACGTTACTACTGAAATTTATAATTATCTAAAGTAATATAATGCTAAGAATATTGTAGTCCTAATATTATATATAACGCTAAAAGTAAAGTAGAAGCAAGCCCCTTCTAGGGTGTACCTGCCTCGTGACTACCCTTCTCTTATACACATATGTTTTAGCTTTAGCCCCAGTCCCCACTTGTTTCCCAGACACTCGTTCCTAAACATCCCGACTAGAATGAAGTAACATAACTCTTAATACTTATATATATCAGTGTTTTGCTTGTACTTCATAATAAAGCTTTTCTTTTAAAATATTCCGTCTACAAAGATTATTTAACTTAAGTTATTATAAATTATAATATGTTTTTTAGTTAATTAACTTAACAAATGTTTTAAAGAAAATAATCCTTTGATGGTTGATATGATGGCGGTACTCTTGTATTTTCCAGTTTTGGGAACGTAAGAGGTTTGTACATCAGTTCCTGGTAACCCGTCTTTTTCAAAAGGTGGTCATTAGAATTCCTCAGTATCCCAATGTACATTTTGGATATCAGGCAGTTTTTCCTGATGTTCAATTTTGAGACGGTGAGGATTGGTATTCAACAGTGTGATTTTTTTTCGCGCTTCGTTGTAAACTTTATGTTACTATCGACCATTAGTTAGCCCGTTAGTTTTACTTGCTGTAGCTAAGTATCAATTATAAATTTTATAAAGAGGAGAGTAATAAACAGTCTCTTAGGGAAGCTTTTCAGAGGTCAAACGGTGTTAATTTTCAAGAGTTTCGTTTCGTGTTATACACTTTTATAGCGAATATTATTAAAATTAATCCACCAATAGCATGCGATTACCTTGAAAGAGGAAAACGTCGTGCGCATAATGTGGTGGTTTTACTGCAACCAGTACACCATAGATATAATTATTACAACTCATTTTTAGCAGAAAAGGTATACTTAATCATTGGGTGCCCGGCCTACCATCTTTAGCACATCTCTAACTCTTATCAAAGTTTCTAGACTAACATATACTTATTTTTCATTTCTAATTGTGGACAATCTTTTTACTTCATTTGCTCTCTCATGCATACAGTGTTATATTAAACTGCTTATAAATAAATTATAGCGGCATTATTGACACAGGATAACAACTTGGGTCCGGAAGGAAAGGATATTATCTTTCGAGTGAGATAAATGTAAAAGACGATACACTCCTTGCAAGATCATCTTTCATGTCTTATTGTATGGAAGTAAAACTTGGGTCTTTAATTTCTGCGTCTGATAAAACCACAATGGGTTTGGTAAAAAAAAGTTACTCCTCAGAACTAATGGACCGGTATGATATGCATCACAGTTGAGGATTAGGAGCAGGAAATAACAAACAACTACCGAAAAATGTAATTAGCGATAAGATGAACTGGTTGCTGTTACTTTAAGTTTCCTAGGAATTCATACGTGACAGTGGGAGTCCTGGCAATGGGCCAGTATCTTCAATCATGAGCGTTTGTGGCTCTTACGCTCGTGGTCAGCCTCCACTGGTATCCGGTGATGTGGTTGATCGAGGATCTCAGGAGAGTTCCCAAGACTCCACTTCCTCTTTCGCATGCGAGGGACAGTAAAGATTTTGAATAATAAAAAAAACTAGGATTTAGCAAAGGTTTCTTCGTTCCAAGAACTTCTATAACCTGCACAATAGTTTTTGAAACATGATTTGTTAAACAAAATTAATTATTTGCCAAAATAAAAAGATTGTGTCGTAGATGGATCTCTAATCTAAGGTACTTCCCCATCTCATCTCGAGTACTCTCTCTCCTGTGGGCTATTCATAAAAACAAGCCTTGTCAACATTGTAAGACATCTTAGCAAACAGGGCAGTTAAAACATAAAACGTAATTACAAATATAAGTGTTATAAAAATTTTAATAAAATTTAAAAACAGTAATGTCCAGGCCGATCATTTTGTGCCATATAAAAAGTAAAAAATGAATGTCAATCTCCTATTTATTATAATAGTCAGTAACAGCATGACGGCTTGCTATAACTATTTCTAAAGTAATTATAAGTGGATTAAACTATTACAGTACTTAAAATATCAGAAAAACCGTTTCGCTTTATTCTAAATAAAAAAACATTATTATGTGCGTTCTAGTTTACTCTATATCGTCAAAAAACTCTCATTTTATTATATTACTCTCATTATAACTACATAATTCCGACTGGGTATATACATTCAGTGAGCCTAGAGAGGTCCAGTGGAATAGCATGGATGCTAATTTGTAGAATTTTGTGGTTTAAAAAAAAAACAGAAACCCTTGCGTTTTCACCCCTCTAACTGCCTGTCTAATCTGATGATTAAATCCCTGTTTTAACTCGACCTATGAAATATTTATTATATTTAATCAAAGTCTGCTAACTTCATAAAACCTGACGAAGAATAGTTAATTATTAAATTACTTGCTGTTAAAAAAACAATTTCAGATTATCACATTAAAGATTTCATCTACCTCGATTAGTCCAAAATTTGTTTATCGGGACTTCAAAGTAGAATGTAAATTAATTCATCAAAAACTAAAACCAGGTTTTCAATATTAGACCAACCTTCGTATAGCAAAAAGTCATTAATACAGTTTTTGATAAATTGCGTTGTGGCTGATGGAGAAGCGTGAGGGATCTCCTGAGTCATTGGTTGCCCTTACGCATGTGAGGGGGGGTTTGGAAAGGTCTGCTTGTATCTGTACGTAATATATGATTAAGTTCGTAAATGTATAAATGCAGGAAGTTGATACTAAGCTCATCAAGAAATTAAATGTTACAAGTAACTGGTAGAACTAAGTCTAGCCGACATAAAATAATAAAAATATTAATTGCACTGGTATGATCAGCTTATAAATAATAACGGGCTTGAGTATATATGTCTTCCCAAGAACCAACAGTATAGTATCGAAACACAAAACATAAATGAACAGAGGTGAATTCATTTACTAACAAATGTACCTTAGAACATAAGAAAAATACAGGAATTATTACTAGGTTAAAATAGTGAGAAATGTTTCTGGGATGTATTAAAATAGGAAAAGAACAAAATTACTGAAAAGTAAATATAAATAAGAAGAAGAATAATGACGAATTATGAATTGTTAAATTAAAGAGGAATAAGGAATTGGTAATGGCTTTAAACATAAGGCGAGTTAGTAAGCGGGCATGGCCACGATGAGAGCGGAGTTACTCTTATTATTAATTATACAAGTTATTATCTTAGTTTTAAAAAAACAGAATGCAGAAAGTTTATATTACGCTAATCAGCAAGTAATAAAAGATAGTTTTAAAATATATCCGACAATTGCTAAGGCATTAAAATTGCAAGAACAATTTAAAAATAACTTTACTAATAAAGATGAGTTGTTAAAAACATTATAAGAAAGTGCTGTTAGGGTATTGGCTTAATATTTCAATCATACAAACAAATTAGAACAAAGGAAGATTTAAATAAAACAAAAACACTACTAAGTAGTGGACCACCCACGTGTATAATAATGAACTTGAACTCCAGTTCAAGTGGTTCAATGAGGAGACACAAAGAAGTAAGTATTAGATAAATATATTTTCTATTATATTATACAATTCATTGTATTCAATTCTGCATTTACAGTGAGGTAGGGTGTTGTACTAACTTCTCCACCATGAATAAATAAAACTTTCCCTCTTCTCGGACCAGAAAACACCCTCCTACGCTTCCATATAATAACAATAAAACCTTAGGCGTCAGTTTAGAGAGGGGTGACTCGATCACGGCACGGCTGAAACACACCAGGGGGTGCGAGCTTAGCCCGGCTTCTGGCCTGCCTATATAAAGCCTTATTCATTCATTTCACTTCCATTTTAGTAACCATTTTACAAAGAAGTTGAAGCAAACACGCACGAAGTCTTACCGGCTTACACATTTATCGACTTCCCCCAATATATCACTGCGTCTGAAGCTACTGATATACAACAGTATACTCAGGCCTACTCTGCTGTATGGTGCACCGCTTTTTCGTTATCTGACGTATACGACAGCTCGGCGACTCCAACAATTCCAAAACGGTATACTGATGAAAGTGGTCAGAGGTACTTCATTCGAGTAGCGGAGCAACAGTAGGTATATAACATTTTTCGACTCCCTGCAATAATTGCCAAACCCGGTGTTTAACACGATAACCCCCGTTCCGTTCCCCCATCGATGGCAGGACGCTGTCACAGCAGGAACGCTTTAGTCTTAGGTTCTAGGTTTGAGAGAGAAAACAATTTATTAAGATAAAATTACCATCTGCCTTTTATTAGGCAATGAGTAATTGAGAAAAGTGTCATCATTCATACCATATTTACAATTCATCATTCACTCGCTCATTCATACAATATTTACAAACAGCCCAGAGGCCCCCCAAGTCCACATGGTTGTCACCTCCCTCGCATGCGAAGGAGGAAGCGGAGTCTTGGGGAGTCCCCCACGCCTCTACTTCAGCCGCGTCACTGGATAAGAGCCAGCAGAGGCTGACCAAGAGCGCGAGAGCCACAGACGCTCAGGACATGATTGGAGAAACTGGCCATTGCCAGGACTCCCACTGTCACTTGTTTATAGCAGGTCACGAGGCCACTGCCGTTTAAGTCTCCGAGGAGGATTATAGGGATGAGTGGTGCAGTGCAATGACTGTGCTAGGGAATTAGGGTGGTTGGATAGGTTACCATGGAATTTAATGAACTTGGAAGGGATGAGTTCAAGAATATAGGGTATATTCAGATCAGAACCCTTGTGAAGGGTTTTGTTGCTGACGTAATAAGGGGCATTTACTATTGTTCTTAGGACTTTTGATTGAAAGGATTGGATGCGCTTGATGTTCGACTTTTTTGCTGTCCCCCATAGCTCTATTCCGTATGTCCAGATTGGCTTATGTATAACCTTGTAGATAAGTAGTTTGTTTTCTATTGAGAGGTGGGATGTCCTTCGAAGTAGTCTGTACAGTTGTTCAAAGCGTCTGTTTAGTTCTTGTCTTTTTAGTCTCGTGTGTGGGTTCCATGTCAGTCTCTTGTCGAGATGGAAGCCTAAATACCGTACTGTCTCAGACAGAGGGAGAGGAATTGAATTTAAAAAGACTGGTGGACAGGACTTGCGGCAGAGGGTAAAGGTTATGTGGGAACATTTTCCTTCGTTGACTTTGATTCGCCATTGGTTGCACCAATACTCGATCTCGTCAAGGTGTTTTTGAAGGTTTTGGGATGCTATATCAGGGTCTGGATGGGTTGACAGGACTGCAGTAACGTCTGCGAATGTTGCCAAGAAGGTATTGGTAGTAGAGGGGGCATCAGCAGTGTATAGATTATAGAGGATGGGACCCAGGACGCTGCCCTGTGGAACTCCTGCTGTAATGGGATAGTAGTTAGAATATTCCAAACCACAGCGGACTTGGAAAAACGGTTTGAAAGGTAGGATTGTAGGATTAGGAATAGGGTTTGCGGTAAATTTCCTTTGAGTTTGTAAAGCCAACCTGCGTGCCAGACCCTGTCAAAAGCTTGAGCTATGTCCAAAAAGGCAGCAGTGCAATACTGTTTGGTTTCAAGGGCTGAGGATATGTGATCAACAACGCGAAGGCCTTGTTGAGCTGTGGAATGTCGTTGGCGGAAACCAAACTGGTGGGTAGGGTAAAGGTTTTTGGATTCAACGATTGGAAGTAGGCGTTTTAATAGGAGTTTTTCAAAAATTTTTGAGAGGATAGGGAGTAGACTAATTGGACGGTAAGATGAGGCGTCATTGGGTGGTTTGCCGGGTTTGGCGAATAGGACAATAATGTAATGTTTCCAGAGGAGAGGAAAGTGCGTCGTTCGGATAATGCAATTATATGTATAGGTTAAGAAGATTATGGCTTGAAGAGGAAGTTGTTGGAGGATTCGAGGAGTAAGGAGATCATATCCTGGAGATTTTCGGTAAGGTAATTTTTTCAGAAGATATTTAACCTCAGAGGGGTTAACGGCTTTTGGTGGTAGTGAGAGAGGGATAGGGGAAGTGAGAAAATCTTCGACAGTTGGACGGTGATTATTGTTTTGAGGGGTAAGATGAGGAGTGAAAGTACGGGAAAGATGCAGTGCATCACGACGGAGTGGGTGTGAAACAGGATGATATTTTAGGATTTTCTTAGTTACATTCCACAGGGAGTTGTCCCTGGTAGACAGGGAGGAGAGATAGGAATTGAAAGAATCGGAACGGAAGGATGCCTATTGCCGCTTTACAAGCCTGCAGTACTGATTGTATGAGCGACGATCAGCAGGATGTCGGGATCTTTGCCACACTGTTCTGGAGTGGCGTTTGGATTTGATTAGGTCTTTGAGATACTGAGGTAAAGGATTTTGATTGTGAATTTTTAGGTGACGATGGGGTGACGATGCCTCCCAGGCCGACCTCTGGATGAGAGTAGTGAAGGAATGCACTGCATCATCTAGGTCTTGGGATGTTTTCAGAGGTACTTTGAGGTCTACAGAGTCTGTGAGAATCTGACGGAAGTGGTCCCAGTCAACTGGGCCTCTAATAAATGAAGGAGGAGGCAGTTTGTGAATTGGATTTAGGGAAATGGTTAATAATAAGGGGCTATGGTCGGAGGAGAGGTCATCAAGGCGCTTGAGTGAATAGTTTAGTGTTCCTAAACTATTGCAGAAGAAAAAGTCAAGGAGATCTGGATTTCGGTTGGGGTCTGATGGCCAATAGGTAGCTGTGTCAGGAGAAATAGTGGAGCAATGTCTCCGTGTGAGTGCAAACAGCAAAGCACGTCCTCGTGTATTTGTGGATCTTGAGCCCCAGTGCTGGTGTTTTGCGTTAAAGTCCCCACCCACAAGGAAACGATGCCCGATGGAGTCTAGAAAGGAGATGAATTGGGAATCGGAAATGGATTTATTGGGAGGGCAGTACACTGATGCTAGAGTAAGGGGAAAAGTGAGGGTGGTGATAGACACTGCAGTGGATTGATGTGCTACCAAAGGAACTATGTGATGGGATATGGTGTTATGGACAATGACAGCGGTACCTGCATGAGCTCTTCCATCTGGGTGATCAGTTCGATAAGTCTGGTACTGTCGAACGGTAAATGATCGTTTACTTGTAAGTCTTGTTTCAGTAATAAGAGCTACATCGATGTTTTTGTCATGGAGTAATGCTGTCAGTTCGTTAGTGTGGGTGCGAACACCATTCGCATTCCAAAGGAGAATGGATAAGGAGTCGGAAGGATCCACTTATGGATTTTGTTTAACGGGGATAAGGTAGGAGACAAGATTTGTAAGAAGGGAAATAAGAGGGGTAATTAGGGTTCTGAACTCTGTAAGGAATGAGGTTAAGAGGCTGGTGAGATCTGAAGAGCTTGAAGGTGGCGGGATATGCGAGATGTGTGGTTTAGGATGGGATTGAGTTTGCTGGTTGCTGGGATGAATGGAGTGCTGGGGAAGAAGAACTTGCGGAGGAGGAGTAGGCAATGCCTGTGACTGCTCTATGTTCCGAACTGTGTCAGCAAAAGATACTGAAGGCCTCAAACTTGGTTCTAGGTTTAGGTTTCAGTTTTTAGTTTCCCGGTTGTAAGCTGAAGGTGAGCCTCATCCTAGTGTGTGTATGTGTTTTATTGGACTTTTAACTCTTTTAATCTCTTCTTTTGTGATATAAATTTCAAAGTTTAATATTTAAATTGATTTCCTTAATTTCTCGTCATCTGAATAAAACACATCATTCAAGAAAAAAGTAACAATAAAATCCAAACGACATGAAATTTTCAGTAAAAGTGGATTGAAAGGTTAAAAAACATCATCAATATTTTATCATCGTCAGAGCATTGTTAGTTGTAGGGCTATTGAATTAAATACTTATGAGATTTTGTCCCATAATAGCGAGGTTCCTTTAACGAGCGAGGGATAAACGAACCCAAACATTAACAATTTTTCTTTCTACGCTATAATATAAAATGAAAAACCAACCTCAATACTAAACATATTATACCAGCTCCACATTGACACAAAAAAAAACAAAAAAACACGCTTCCCGTAATAAAAAAAACTTATTTATTGTGATAAAATTACAGTCTGCCTTATTGGGAAATAAATAATTGTAATAAATGTTCTCATTCATACCTTATTTACAATTTTCATTCATACAGTATTTACAAACATCCCAGAGATCTCCCAAATCCACATGGTTGTCACCTCATCCCGTAATAATCCAAACTTCGAATCAGAGTGCGATCTGTATGCAATGAAGGATCTCATTTGATGTATGAAGAAAATAATTTTGGATGTTTAAGGTTCAGTGTTTCCACGCAGATCAAGAAGGATTTAGATTTTTATTTTGGCCTCGGGAATTTATCAGGTTCTTGAGATTGAAAAGTTTACATAAGCCCAAAGGAATAGAAAGACTTGTGTGAACTGTAAATTAGTTTTTCAATCTTCAACTCATGATTTATTCCGCATTTTCGATTAGGCCAAAACTAGTTTATTATTATTTTCAATTAATAACGTTTTGCGAGTTAATAATATAAAATGCGTATTTATAATAGTTTTTTTATGACAATATTTAAAAGGGTTATTTTTAGTGACTGACATAATTCAGCAAATATAATTTATTTTTAGTCTCAAATGCATAGCATCTTTTTTCATGCTCGTTAATATTTACAAAACTTATTCCAACCAGAGTTCAGACTTCTATTTTTTTTTCATTTTCTGTCTATAATTTTGATTAGGTATGCTCAAAAAATTTCGATAATTTATCACACAACTTAAGGTATCATTACGGCACCAAAAACGACTCTAATTACAGTATTAATCAATTTTTGTAAGTATGGTATTATTAATCAGGACGTCAAGATATTTAAACTGATAACCTATTCAAAATTATATTACCAATTAGTTAATGAATCTTTTTAGTAGGGGGTATTTTAAGTATCATCAGAGCATCACATGAAACTACCATCAAAAATATCATTTTTTCATAAAGAAACTGGTAGAGTTTAAGCTGCATATACGATGCCGAATTTTTGAAGATATTTACAGTTGGTTATTGATATTTCAAACCTCAATAATGTGATTTTTTTTTTAATTTACTTAGGGGGGTCAAATTTTTAAATCGAAATAATCTGGTATGTTTTACACTCGGTAAGTAGTTTTTATAATAAGGGGATAGAGGGCATTCTATAATTCGAAACGGAGCTGTTTCTATTCTCATAATTACGAACATATGACTGTAAATACACAAGTAATTAAATAGATAATTCTACAGTTATTATTTTTGAAATTTTTTGATATTTTCACATGTATGAACTGTATGTATGTTTAAGAAAATAAACTCACCTCAAAAAAATCCTGATTATTATCGAGTAAAAATACAATAATGAAAACTATGAAAAAAAAAAAAGTCGATCCCTTTACCTCAAACTTTAGGAATTAGCTAATCCCAACTCATTAGATATTTAATATATAGTGTCTGTTTATTTTTCCCATGCTGAAGAACACGCAAAAGAAGGGAATGTGAGAAAAATGTCAATGATATTCCAAAAAAGTGTTGAAAGCCGACATTATAAATAAAGTATTTATCGTCGTTTGAGGTGCCCTAACTGTTTTACTTATTCAGTATTTTATCACTATAATATTATATAGTATATTATATCATTATAATACGTTTTTAGATTTCTCAAAAAACTTGATTTTCAGATAACGACATGGTGTGAGAAATAAAGTATTTATTACAAAAATATCCCATACTTCGTATATCTTTATGTATTAATAATAATGATAAAATTTAGTTTACAATTGATATAAAACTGTTTCAAAATATAAAAGATTACTGATCCTTGGATCAACAGTTGTGTCTTCCCTAAATGAAAGCCCATTACAGCTAAGGTATTATTAATATTCACCTGAGAGTTGCAATTTACTCAGGATTTCGCTTCCATTCGCAGAGAAGTATCCGTGGTCCATTCCTCAGATGTGGGTATCGATTTTACTCATTCTTAACGCAAAGTACCTACTTCCATTCATGTACGGAGTGGAGATCGTTAGTATGTTTCCATGAATAGTCGTCTAATCATTCAGTTGTCCAGAAATTTTAAAGCCATATCTCAAAACACCTAAAAAAATTCTGTTTATTATCAGGTAAAAACTTGCAACAACTTTTTTCTGATGACACATTTACTCTATATAATTATATTTTTTTAGTGTTTGTGAAAAATAACTAACCAGTAACCAGCTCCAATAGCATGAAAACGTCTTTGAGCCTGTCGGTGCAAAAAAATTTGGTTATTTCCAATGAAATGCTGAGTTAAGTAAGATGTTAGTTAGGCAAATAAAATAATTCATCCGCTCAAGATACATATTTATATATACGAATATATAAATTTTAGAACCCTATTCTGAAAACCAATCATTTTAAGTATCGCCTAAACAACTTAACTCATACTAAGACTTAGACAAAAATAATATCCTCACGTCTATTCTTACTTAATCAGAAAGTAGTTTCAATCTGTCTAAAAGCCGATGAATAAAGCATAGCTTTCAATATACTTTATTTATCATTCTGGGATATGGTATTTTATAAACTTCATAATGTAATTATTAACCTTGTAAAGAAATTGATGGCTATCAAAATAGATACACAACAGAACAGTTCTTTTGCAGTGAAAAAATAACGGAAATTTATATGAAATGTTTCATTTCGAGTAAAATTCCTAAATTAGCATGTCAAATGAGCAAAAATTATTTTCAATCTCTTATATTTGATCCGCAGTAATTTCAACTTTTGTAGTAAGTATGAATATGGATTCCTACATCCCAATTAATAATGATGTACAAGTAAATTATAATTTTTTTAAATAAAGGTTTTATACCGTTATTTCAACTACTCCTCTTTATTTTCTACAATAAGTTACAATGCAATTCAGTTATCAAGTGAATATCTATTATAAAACCATTATGTATTTTAATAGCAGGATTGTTATCTATTCCCTAATGAAAGTCATCCTAACAACAATTTTACATTAAATTTCAAAATACGAGTTACTGTATAAACTGATTTACTGTAAGTAGAGGTAAGTCCCTTGAACCAGGACCCCCTACTTAAAACGGACCCCCGGTCTGCTCGCTCTGTATTCCTTTGAATTCCAGTGGGACCAAGTGTAAATAGTAGCTTAAGCTTTTACCACTTAGTTGCGGATGAGATACGTCACCCGCTTCACATGCAGCTTATCTGTACGCCATTACGTGCTTGACAGTAGGAAAAGCGCTAAGCTGTGCTACATTTTTCGTTATTTACCCTAGATATTGAAAGGTAAACTATTCGACCTGTCAAAAGCATATATTCTGAAATGGCATGAAGGTTAATGTTTATCAACAAACCGTCTCATTCAGATGTTCGCTCAAATATTTATGGAGTTAAAAATAACTTGGCTATAGTCGCACCATCAGGATCCTCTTCAGCTTTCTAAAGCGTACCCGTTATAAATTCATGGTCAAAATATGGCTGTATTTTTAGACACTCTTATTCTCTTGAAATCCTGTTACAGAGGAAAGTTGATCATAGAACGTGGAGGCAATCAAATGACTATAGCTATTGACCCAGCTCGGAAATAGAAAACGGGTTGTAAGAAGGCCAGTAAATACCTTAATGTTCCAAAAACAACACTTGTCAGTTTTTCCTACTAGAATAATATTACACTTGAGGAAGCAGCAAATACAAAAAGAGGCAGGCCCGCAGTTTTGTGTGAAGATCTTGAAGAAGGGCTGGTTCATGGATGCTTCATTTTTGTTTTGTGACAGGAAATTTTCGGAGGATTGTAAAGGGGACCTTTGTGACATCTGTGTTTTCTGAGCCCATTTGGATTGTGGTGGTGCTGAAAATAACGTCTACTTCTGCGGTTTATTTAATTCTTTTATATATTTTCTGGACTTTTTTAATACAGACTTTTTTTTTTTTTAATAAAATCTGTTGACTTTAGTTTGAAGCTAGATTATGTTTACTCTGATTTAATAAATTTGTATACTTTTTTAGTGTTATTTTGATTATTTTTAATGGGTCTGATTTGAGCTACAATTTTTCAAATTACTTTAGTGTAATTTTTTTGAAAATATATTTTTTATACTACTTTTTAATTATATTATATAATGTAAATTTTTCATAATATTATAAAATAAATGCTTTTAAAACATAATTTTTTACTACTTTCTATTTGTTAAAATCAGAATAGGGTCCCTCTGTTAGATTAAGGTTAATCAATAAGCAGTGGTACAAATAAATGTTTATTATCATTCGAGAAATACAAAGTTAATTAGTGAGAGAGCACTTATCAGAACAACGAGCGACAGCAGAAAAAAAAACATGGCGGACACAAGAAAAACCTCCCTATCTAGGCAGTGTTGCCTTACAAATTTACAATTAATTATTGTAGAATTGAACACCAACACCCTCTCCCAATTCTACAAACCATAAAAAAAAAAATAAATAAATACAAAGTTAAACATTTATTAGGTTCAATTTATTACAAAAATAAACAAGTTTATTTAAAGACAATGCCTTAGTCATTAAGTCTCCCAACTGTTCATGAGACTCTATATAGATTAATTTTATTCTACCCCTAGAAATGAAGTCTTTTACAAAATGAAATAGTAGTCTTTTCCATAGTTTGGGCAATCTTAATGGTTCCTTGGTTGTCTTTAAAATCTCTTCCAGAAAAATGGATTCCAATAAACTGAAAGCAAGAGCGTAATATTCTGCTTCATAAGAACTAAGAGCAACCAAGGATTGCTTCTTAGAACACCAACAAATTGCATTATCATTAATTTTAATTAGTTAACCTGAAATGCTTTTCCTATCGTTAACATCAAACGCATAATCAGCATCTACAAAAACATAAATATCAAAAGTGTTACTCATAACCCAAGGAGTTTGAACTGTATCAGGATTAGTAAATTGGCCTTCATTTGTCAAATCGGTTGTCCTAGATTCATCGAATATGACATTCCTAGCAAATTCAATTTTCTTCTTATTTGGATTCCATAATCTGTAACCATTGTCACAGTACCCTGCCATAAATAGTCTCTTAGAACGCTCACGCCGTTTTCCATTCCTATCCTCTTCATGGACCAATGAATAAACAGGACAACCAAATATTTTAATTTTACCTAAATCAGGTTTAAAGCCATACCATCTTTCTGCAGGCGTTACATCATTTGGTAGAGTAGAAGTAGGAAATCTGTTGATTAAGTAGGTAGCTGTCATAATTGACTCACCCCACATTTCCCTCTTAAAATCACTGTCAAACAAAAGACATCTCGCCTTTTCCAATATGGTTCTATTCATTCGTTCTGCTTTTCCGTTTTGTGAAGGATTCCTGGGCATGGTGTAGCTTATTATAATACCCTCTGAATCACAAAAACGTACAAACTCATTAGACAGATATTCACCACCTGTGTCACAACGTAGGTTTTCAATTAATAGTCTAAATTTAACTTAACAACTTAAGTCTTGAATGAATTAAATTTTTGAAATACTTCGGACTTATTCCTCAGCAAATATGTACAACAAAAATTGCTATAATGATCAATAAAAGTGACAAAGTAATTATAGCCATCATACGTTTGGGGTGATATTTTTCCACATACATCCGATGAAACAACTTGGAGAGGTCTAGAAGGCTTTCTTTCTTCTGGTGTATTACAATAAGGGAGCTTGGTCTGTTTCCCTTTAATGCATATGTCACACATAGGAACTGGATACTTGGAAGAATGCCCCATTCTCCGGTGCAACATTCCATTATTCAAAGTTGAAACATTGGCATTTTCCAATAATAATTTGAGCTTAATAACATATAAACGTCCGAATACTTGACCTTTCAAAATTTTGTTTCTGAAAATAATTTTTACACTTGACTCCTCGAAAATGATCTTGCAACCTTTTTCTTCTAATTTTCGAACTGATAATAGATTAAATGAATGATTATTACATACAAAGACATCATTAATCCGTATGGTGTCACCAAAGTCGGATAAGCACGAGATAGTACCCTTGTTTACAGCTTTTATAGTTTCGCCTGCCTTGGCTGCACTAAATTCCATGCCCAAATCAATTAAATTAGTGACAAATTTTTTAAAACAATCCTGTACAAGATGACAGCTAGCCCCACTATCGATAACAAAAACAACCGTCAACTGTTCAGAACACAGCAGCATTTCTTTGTTTACTTTGGAATTTTCAGAAGTAAAAAATGAAAAATCCTCCTCTACAGCAGCTGCCTTCTCTTTGTTTCTATTCATTAACTTAGGGCAATATTTTTTCGTGTGACCCTGAGCCTTGCAATAATAACATATGAAACCGGTTTTTGAATTTGAAAATGGATCACCTTGGTTTCTCTTAGAAGAAAATGCGTTGTGAGGCTGAGACCCTTCCTTTTTCAATATTCTCTCTTCTTCAGCTAAAAGAGTATTTTTTACGTAATCCAAACTTATCTCAGTCTGCTTGCTGCCACATAAAATATCAAGAGCGGAAACCACTGAATCAAATTCGGGTGGCATGGCACCCAATAACTGATGTATGACATCTTCATTTTCTAGCTTGCCACCAGCCATCATTAGTTCAGCTGCCCTAGTTTCGAAGTCTTGAAGGAATTCCTGAAGAGGTTTCTCGAACTTATACTCCATTTTTCTCCATGATTTCAGTGCCATCACAACACTTTTCATTCCGGTTCTCTCATAAGTTTTTGACAGAGTGTCCACGATTTCTTTTGCTGAAGTTTTATCTTTTATTAAAATCAGGATGTTATCAGACATGCAACCAATCAAAATAGTTCTAGCCTTAACATCAGTGGTTTTGAAAGTTTTTAATTCATTGGCATCTACTGGAGGGCCCTCTGTAAGTACGTGAAGGACTTCATTCTGTTCTAACACTAATTTTATCTGAAAGAACCAATTCGCGAAATTTTGTCCATCAAATGGTTTAACACCAAACATACCGAACGGTAAAACATTTGAACCTGGTGAAGTCATAATTTAAACTGACCGAAAACGAATGTGAAATAGTCCGAAACAAACTCGTGTGCTCTCTAACCACAATCACCTCCCGAAACTTTCACTACGAAAGAATAAACATTTCACCTGCTGGGCCCATAACCTGTTAGATTAAGGTTAACTAATAAGCAGTGGTACACATAAATGTTTATTATCAAAAGTAATACAAGTTACTTAGTGAAGTTGTAAGTGTTGCCTTACAAATTTACAATTAATTATTGTAGAATTGAACACCAACACCCTCTACTAAGGGTATCCTGAACCTAAAACAGGAGGTCCCGAGTTAGTATCCTTGGCCTGTCATTATTTTCTTATGCCATAATAGTTTTTATGTTGCTATCTAAATATCTGGTGGTTATTTTAAACATTTTTCTTTGTTTCAGGATCCGAAAAAAATAGTTTAACAAGAAGAAGCTTATAAAAGAACCTTGCAAAAAGGAAGATGGCACTGCTATTCAGAATTGCCCGGGTCCCGGACAGAGCAAACACTCACATCTTCACATTCGTGGTAACTCGCAGTGTTACGCGGGACATCGACAGAGACGTGACGTCCAAAGAGTTCAGCTGCGGTAACCAGAGGTGGGCCATAACATTCTCCAGATCGGAAAAGGTCCTCGGAGTGTTCCTCGTCTGGAAGTCAACTTCAGAATACATGAGGGTGTACGTTGACTTCACCTTTACCATCCTCAATCGAGAGCACTTCTCGGTCAACGAGACATTCAAGGGTAGACAGGTCAGTGTTATTCCTATTGTTATATTACATGTACATACAATTGTAACACTCTTTTGAGGGGATATTGAAAAAAAAATCCCGAACCCTACATCGTTAGGAACATTACGTTTCGCAGTGGTCTCGTTAAGTAAAAAAAAAATTTTAATTACGAAAAACGAGGAAAACGTTTATTACTTGACCACAGGACCAGTAGTCCATTTTCCTCTCTTGATCAATAGTTTTGTTTATATATGGATTTTTGTATTTATAATAATAATATCTGTATTATTCTAGAACTATGCCCAATAACAAACATTTATTTAACATACATTAAAATCGGATAGTATCAGCCCGGATAAAATTCACAATGTGCGAAGAAATAAAATATGAAAATATATAATAACCAAATCTACGTACACATCCAAAAGGCAAATATTTATCAAGAAAAATATGAAATGTAAACATAAAAAATGAGACAAATGAAGGGGGGGAAAGAGTTCCAGAATGATAACGCTCTAATAACAAAGGAACTGTGAAGCATTGTAGTTTTATGGGGGAAAGGACATAGGATGGTTTGTTGACAGTGGGTATGGCGTAAATGAACGTCTGCTTTGGTGTTAAATATGGGAAAAAAAGTAAGAAGGTTGTTGGGTAGGGAGAGTTCGTAGAGGAATATATCAAAGATACCTTCATATATATATATATATATATATAATCCTTTATTGTGCTAAAATTACAATCTGCCTTTTATAAGGCAATAAGTAATTAAGATAAATGCTCTCATTCATACAATATTTACAGTTCATCATTCACTCGCTCATTCATACAATATTTACAGACAGCCCGGAGACCCCCCAAATCCACCGCGAAGAGAAAGCGGAGTCTTGGGAAGTCCCCCACGCTCCTCCGTCAGCCGCGTCACCGGATACTAGCCAGTGGAGGCTGACCAAGAGCGCGAGAGCCACAGACGCTCAGGACATGATTGGAGAAACTGGCCATTGCCAGGACTCCCACTGTCACGCGTTTATAGCAGGTCACGAGGCCACTGCCGTTTCAGTCTCCGAGGAGGATTATAGGGATGAGTGGCGCAGTGCAATGACTGTGCTACAGGATTAGGGTGGTTGGAAAGGCTACTGTGGAATTTCATAAACTTGGAAGGGATGAGTTCTAGAATGTAGGGTATGTTAAGGTCGTTATGAAGGGTTTTGTTGCTGACATAATAAGGGGCATTTACTATTGTTCTCAGGACTTTTGATTGAAAGGATTGGATACGCTTGATGTTCGACTTTTTTGCTGTCCCCCATAGCTCTATTCCGTATGTCCAGATTGGTTTAAGTATAACTTTGTAGATTAGTAGTTTATTTTCTATTGAGAGATGGGATGTCCTTTGAAGTAGTCTGTACAGTTGTCCAAAGCGTCTGTTTAGTTCTTGTCTTTTTAGTCTCGTATGTGGGTTCCAGGTCAGTCGTTTGTCAAGATGGAAGCCTAAGTACCGTACTGTCTCGGATACAGGAAGAGGAATAGAATTAAAATAAACTAGTGGACAAGACTTGCGACAAAGGGTGAAGGTAATGTGGGAGCATTTTGCTTCATTAACTTTGATCCGCCATTGATTGCACCAATACTCGATCTCGTCAAGGTGTTTTTGAAGGTTATGGGATGCTATGTCGGGGTCTGGGTGGGATGACAAGACTGCAGTGTCATCTGCAAATGTGGCCAAGAAGGTATTGGGAGTAGAGGGGACATCAGCGGTGTATAGGTTATAGAGGATGGGGCCCAGGACACTGCCCTGTGGAACTCCTGCACTTATGGGATAGTAGTTAGAGTATTCTAAACCACAGCGGACTTGGAAGAAGCGGTTTGAAAGGTAGGACTGTAGGATTAGGAAAAGGGTCTGTGGTAAATATCTTTTGAGCTTGTAGAGCAAACCTGCGTGCCAAACCCTGTCAAAAGCTTGAGCTATATCGAGAAAGGCAGCAGTGCAATACTGTTTGGTTTCAAGGGCTGAGGAGATGTGATCAACAACGCGAAGGCCTTGTTGAGCAGTGGAATGTCGTTGGCGGAAACCAAACTGGTGTGTGGGAAAAAGGTTTTTGGATTCAACAATTGGAAGTAGACGTTTTAGTAGGAGTTTCTCAAATATTTTTGAGAGGATAGGGAGTAGGCTAATTGGACGGTAAGATGAGGCTTCATTGGGTGGTTTACCGGGTTTGGCGAATAGGACAATAATGGAATGTTTCCAGAGGAGAGGAAAGTGCGTCGTTCGGATAATGCAATTGTATATATAGGTTAAAAAGATTATGGCTTTAGGAGGAAGCTGTTTGAGAATTTGAGGAGTAAGGAGATCATATCCATGGGATTTTCGGTAAGGTAAGTTTTTCAGAAGGTATTTGACCTCAGAGGGATTAACGGCTTTTGGTGGAAGAGAGAGAGGAATAGGTGAAGTGAGGAAATCTTCCACAGTTGTGCTGTGAGTATGGCTTTGATGAGAAAGGTGAGGTGTGAAAGTATGGGTAAGATGCAGAGCAAATTCCTCCGACCTATCCCCATCCGAAGCCGCCCAGGACCCATCATCACGACGGAGTGGATGTGAAACAGGTTGATACTTTAGGATTTTTTTGGTTACATTCCACAACGAGTTATCCCTGGTAGACAGAGAGGAGAGGTAGGAATTGAAAGAATCGGAACGGAAGGATGCCAATCGCCGCTTTACCAATCGGCAGTACTGATTGTACGAGCGGCGATCAGCAGGATGTCGGGATCTTTGCCACACTGTTCTGGAGCGGCGTTTGGATTGGATTAGGTCTTTGAGATGCTGAGGTAAACGATTATGATTATGGATTTTTGGGTGACGATGGGGTGACGATGCCTCCCAAGCCGACCTCTGGACCAGAGTAGTGAAAGAATGCACTGCATCGTCTAGGTCTTGGGATGTTTTCAGGGACAATTTGAGGTTTACGGACTCCGTAAGAAGCTGGCGGAAGTGGTCCCAGTCAACTGGGCCCCTAATAAATGAAGGAGGAGGCAGTTTGTGAATTGGTCTTAGGGAAATGGTTAATAATAAAGGACTATGATCAGAGGAGAGGTCATCGAGGCGCGTGAGTGAATAGTTAAGTGTTCCTAAATTATTGTAAAAAAAGAAGTCAAGGAGATCAGGATTTCGGTTGAGATCAGATGGCCAATAGGTGGCTGTGTCAGGAGTGATAGTGGAACAATGTTTCCGTGTGAGTGCAGACAGCAAAGCACGTCCCCGTGTATTAGTGGATCTTGACCCCCAGTGTTGGTGCTTCGCATTAAAGTCCCCACCCACAAGGAAACGATGTCCTATGGAGTCTAGAAAGGAGATGAATTGGGAGTCGGAAATGGATTTATTGGGAGGGCAGTACACTGATGCTAGTGTAAGGGGAAAAGTGAAGGTGGTGATTGACACTGCAGTGGATTGAAGGAAATCATGTGCCACCAGAGGAACTATGTGGTGGGATATGGAGTTATGGACAATGACAGCGGTACCTGCATGAGCTGTTCCATCTGGGTGATCAGTTCGATAAGTCTTGTACTGTCGAACAGTAAATGGTCGTTTACTCGTTAGTCTTGTTTCAGTAATGAGAGCTACGTCGATGTTTTTGTCGTGGAGTAGTGCTGTCAGTTCGTTTGTGTGGGTGCGAACACCATTCGCATTCCAAAGGAGAATGGATAAGGAGTCGGAAGGATCCACTTATGGATTTTGTTTAACGGGGATAAGGTAGGAGACAAGATTTGTAAGAAGGGAAATGAGAGGGGTAATTAGGGTTCTGAACTCTGTAAGGAATGAGGTTAATAGGCTAGTAAGATCCGAAGAACTTGAAGGTGGAGGAATATGCGAGATGTGTGGTTGAGGATGGGATTGAGCTTGAGGGTTAACGGGATGAATGGAATGCTGGGAAAGGTGATCTTGTGGACAGGGAGTGGGCGGTGCCTGTGACTGCTCTCTGTTACAAACGGCATCGGCAAAAGAGACAAAAGGCCTCAAATTTCTGGCTGGGCCGCTTCTTGCTGCAAGTTTTTTCTCTTCTGGCTGTCGACGTTGTTCTGTCCTGGACTTCAGCGTTCTGTATGCCTCGCAGCCCTTGTAGTTGGCTGGATGTCCTTGCTGGCAAAGCACGCATACTGCAGGTGATTTAAGGGGCTTTTTGCACAATTCGGTTTTGTGCTGCCCACTGCACTTAACACACCTGGGAGGGTGGTGGTAGTAAGATTTTGTATGCCCATACGCCTGACAGTTATGGCACTGGACGATATCGCGATTGGGATACGGTTTTTCAACCTGTACCCTAGTGTAGTCGTATATCTTCTCAACTCCAGGTGTCCTCTCGAGATCAACAAAGAACAGTGGCAATGCCGTTTTTATTGTTTTATCCTGTTGCCTATCCTCGCGCAACACGTTTGTTATTTGGCGAACCTTGTACCCGAGAGCTGAGAGTTCTTCTTCTATTTCGTCAGCTGGTGTGGTCGGGTGCAAATTTCTGATCACCACTCTGAGTGATCGTTCCTGCTTTAATTGGTAGGTGTGGTAGTCTGCATTGGTTTCATCTAAATATTTAACAATCGCTCGATAAGTATCGGGAGTGTCTGGGGAAATTTTTGTATCCCGAGAGCGATTGAGGCACGTATATTTTCCGGTACCAACAATTTTGCTCATTTGTGAGCATAGTAATTTGAAGTTGCTAATGTTGCGTACAAAAAGAGCAGGCGGTTTGGGCTGTGTTGGAGTTTTGTTGACTTCCATTTCTTCTGTTGGGATATTTTTCAAAGCCTCAAAGGTGTTTGGCGTGAAAAAAGGGGACTCTAAGGCTGTTTCTTTTTTGAATGTGCTGGCCTGTGGAGGTATCTCCTCCATGGAACTAGCTGCAGAGGAGGTCATTTGTACGTTCCTATTCGACCTTCTTGGTTTTCGCTTTACAGGCGACGGTGTTGGAGTTGGACCTAGCGATCTAGATCTTTTTTTCCTATTTTGAGACATTAGTTGTTGATAAAATCTCATTTTATCATAACAACGGTTTTTTATTCGGAAAAGAAGTACGTAGCGCCGTGGGATTCAAGCTCACAACTCCCAGTGGCGAGTCACGGGTCTTGGCTCTGAGCCACTAGACCGAATGGCTCAGAGAACGATCGTTAGTGATCGTCGAGTAGGGCGTTGCAAATGGCCGACTACTCAATCCGATATCACTTTTCTCACTTCACTCTAAATATAATAAGCAATTTACTCACTCTTGAGGGCTCCCTCGTGGCCAGCTCCCTCAAGTTGCCTGCTGGAACAATTTTTTAATTGAACTATGGCCTATAGACGGTAGTATATAGTGTTTGAATGACGAGCGATGTACAGAGATGTTCTAAAAGGTAGCGCATGCGCAAAAACTCTCATATATATAAGCAAACAAAATTAGAATCAATGGCTGGTTTCTCAGTTTTTTAATGATTTAAAAAAACTAGTCGGTATTTTTATTTTTTAGCATTCACATCTACACGGAGATTTATGAATATGGAGACCACGGTTTGGTATGGTTCCCCAAAAGATTTATTTTCGAAGCACGAGGCTGCAGTGTGGGCAAAAGACTAAATATGTTTATTTCTGTTTTCAGATATTATAAACACTGAATGATGTAATTGATTTTATGTATTGTCAGTAATTTTATCTGCTTGAACAATATACAGTATCCAGTTCTGACGAGATTACCAGATCAGAAACAGTTTAACTGAGTTGTTATACACAAGCAATTTACTCCACTCAAAGATCGACGTCCCGATAAATAATATTTGTTATGTTTATGATGTGCTGTAATTACGAAAAGTCATTAAAAACGTTACTAAAACGACATAGGGTCCACAACGAAACCTTGACTTGACGGGTGGACCTATCAACGCTTAATGCCTGCAGCATTGACCAAAGCCCTCACCGATCCACCACAATGAACTATCTGCTATCGTCGGCTGCAGCTGTGTTACGTCCATGTTTGCGCGGCTGATCACTAGGCCGATATGGTCGGCCCTCATCAGGGCTCCGTAATACAGTCTGCTCGCTATTGGGCCCCGCAAAGTGACCGGGCTCCAATAGGGATGGACTATAAGTCCGGGCAATGAAGGCCAAAATGAGACGATTATAAAAAAAAATCATGTAGTGCTAATCATTGGTACATTTGCTGGGGACAACAATATTACAAGAATGTACCACATATTAAAGAATATCTAATAAACAGGACTTGCGGCAGAAGATTTTGCTTAATATCTTTGATCTGCCATTGGTTGCACCAATACGCAATCTCATGAAGGTTATGGGATCCTTTACTGGGGTCTGGGTGGATGACAGGACTGCAGTCTCATCTGCATACGTTGCCAAGAAGGTATTGGAAGTAGAGGGGACATCAGCGGTGTACAGCTTATAGAGGATGGGACCCATGACACTGCCCCGTGGAACTCCTGCTTTTATGTGATAGTACTTTGAATATTCAAAACCACAGCGGTCTTGGAAGAAGTAGTTTGGAAGGTAGGAGTGTAGGATTAGGAAAACGGCCTGTGGTAAATATCTTTTGAGGTTGTAAAGCAAACCTGCGTGCCAAACCCTGTCAAAAGCTTGAGCTGTTATACACAATTAAAGAAAAGAAAATTTCCTATAAATGTTAACTTTTTTTTCCCCGTGGAGTTGATGGCTAAGGATATAGCTAGTTAATTCTTAACGGAAATTCTCAACATTTTTGTTTAAACGGTTTATTCATGAAAATACCTATTTTTTAACCATTTTTTGTCTCATAATCTATTACCTCAACAGAAACAACGAATGATGACGCTTTAATAGACAACGACAACGAGGAATTTGAAGCTGAATGTTTTTTTTTCATATTTCCCGTTGCTGCAATTTGACAAATGAAAAACTAGCATATTTGCTGGTGTTATGAGCTGTCGCTTTGAAATTTCTGATTGGTTGAATCTTTTATTGTCATGACACCTATAGCAGAAAATCCCAACCGAAATTGATAAACTCTTCGTGTTCAATTACTCGTTATGAACGGCAAAAATACTTCACTGAGAGGAAATAAACGATGTATGTAAAGAGCAATATTTTACATAGAGCAGGTACATGCAAGTATTGCATGCTTACATACTTTCAGACAGGCGAAACAAAATTGTCAGTAACTACATGAAAGTGAAGTAATTAACATCATGTAGTACATTATAATAATAAATAATTGACACGTTTTAATAATTCCATCTATCTGTGTATTCACACGAGCGTATAGAAACAACCAGGTTTTAATGACCAACTCGTTTGGCAATGTCACGCTACCGTAATTGACAGTCAATGTCAGGCAAAGGGGAAATTGAAATGTTTCCCGTTTTTCCCGTGCTAATTAGGAAAGATAAAATAAAATAAGAAGAAGTTAAAAAATAAAATGTGAACAAAAAGTATCTGTTCCACATGGTTCAAAAAAACGTTACAGGCAGTAATTCCCTAAAAGAATTCGAAAAGTTAACGTTTTCGGAACAACAGTAGAAGTCACAAATTCAATGTCTTTCTTGCCAATATCATTTTTTTTTCGTCACTATTTCAGTTAATCAAAAATTTTTATTTGCATCATTTTTGGCAATTTTCAGTGACCAATATGGTTTAACAAATTTACTAGTTTGTTTTCTTATTTATTGAAATTGAAGTGTAGCCAAATGTTGTTTATTTACTTACTCTTATTATTCTAAGCTGCTCAAGCAAATGGGCTATAATTAGTTGTCATTTAAAAATAGAAAATAAATTTTACAATATCGGTTCCTGCCAATCGGTTTTCAATAATCAAGTCCCGAAAATATTTATACCATCCCCTCAAACCAACAAAACAAAAATTTGCATACTCCACCGGATTTGGATTGGTTCTTTCTTGAGATGGTTTGGCTTCTTGACGGAACATTAGGAATAGGAAAAGAAACAAAAGGCAAGGAAAATTTAGGACACGCACGAATCTTTCTAATTGGCCACATCTCTCGGTGATGTTCTCCTTACCTATAAATGAACTATTATCTTAATATTAAATTTAAAAATTCAACAATCTTTATAGCAATAAAATTACAATCTGCCTTTTATCGGACAATAATTAACTGTGATCAATGTTCACATTCATACCTTTGATTGAATTATTATATCTACTTTTACGCTGAATAAAATCCATTTGATTCAAATTTTAAAAAACATGAGTGAACCTTGCGTTTTGCGTGGGGAGTCAACTATTACTTCATTGATAGAAAGAATAATACAACAATGGGACCTTACCCCATCACTAAACCACCGGATATTCTCCCACTGTCAGTCAGTTTTTGTCTTTTGTGACTATTTTTTTGTATTGAACAGTACTAATTGCTGAGAATCAGTCTGAAAGTCAGTTACTCACGAAAATTTTTCTTATAGATGCGGATTGGTAAAGAAGAAAATATATTCGCAATACATCCATACAATAACATTTATTGTTACTTTTGTGATAAAACGGTAAGATTAATTTTATTGTTCAGTTTATTCTCTGTTCATATTATGTGCGGTACATTTTCACTGAATGAAATAGCCTCGTTTTCACACGAAGGCCCACGTCGGCAGAAGTCGACCCTTCATTCAGTAGCCACAGTTGTTTGAGGATAGGTGAACTTTTAATTCTTAATAATTTTAGTTCTAAATTTTCAATTTGAGATTTTCATTAAGAAGAAGTTTTCATTTTAGGAAAACCTGGATAAATATTTGATTGTATCTCTTAACAAATAAATATTATTGTTATTTTGTTATTTGTTAACATTATGGTTTAAGATGTTTTCGTGTTTGTTTTATTAATTTTTATGATCTATACATTGAAAAATAAAGAACTGTAGATCCGAGCCCTGCTCATATTCACGAGTATGGATCTCCACTTGCAAAACAACTACAGCAGGCTAGAAAGAATCCAAAACCTAGAAACGCGTATTGTCAATAGCCACCCTCACTACACAATAATAACCACTGTGCTTAATGACTTGCAACTTCCCACAATTCAAGAGTTTATCGTTCTCTAACTGACAAAACTATAAGCCTCCAAAAATTCATTTATACGGAAGATCGGTAACTAGAGCGAAAATTCTCTTATAAGATACACTCATAAAAGAACAAAACATCTGTTGCTAAATTCAAAGTTTTCTGTTGCATATAGAGTATTAATTGCAAAATCCAAGTTCGAAATAGGTTAAATATCCTTTATGTACTAAAAAAAACTGATTTGTTGAGTAGGTTTTTATTTTATGTTTCCTACTGTTTAAAAATAATTTGTGTATTGTAATCCTCGTATCCTTTTTTTCTTCTGCTCATCGGTATGCCCTGTGATTCTTCAATTACAGTGATTTTTCTTGAAGTGGCCACCACCAATATGTTATTAGTGGACATTTTTTTTATTTCTTAGTATAATTGTTGTTCAATAATTTTAAAATAGCCGATAACTATAAACGGGAGTGCGTCCTTCACTCAATTGACCTAACCAGGCCCACTCTCATTGGCCAAATGTCACGAGTTCGGAATTTTAAATTAATCAAAAGTCAAATCAAAGTACAAGTCGTAAATTTTGGAAAATCAAAAATCCAGGACATCTTAATATATATACCATTATATCATAGCCAATGCATTAACATGGGAAGGATGCCGAAACATATAATAACAAGTTGAATTGTAAATTAAATTGTGAATAAAGTTTTCTTATCTGTCTATCTTGAACAACTTATTACTATAAAACTATTGAAATTTTAAGTATTTTTCGTAGCAACACTTGGCGTGGGGAGTCATGACGGTTTAACTAGACGCTGCAGCGACGTACCCTGATCCATCGGGGTACGTCTCAGGTCATTAGTAAACATTAAAAACAAAAGGGGGCTCAGCGAGTAAGCCTGCTTAAGCCTACTTCACTCTTGAATAACTCCCAGCGATGGCATATTCTATTCTGTTATAAGTCCTCCTCGGGCATTGTATTACCTTTTTCTTTAATGGTATTTTACTTAACGTCGCATAAAATTAAATAATCGGATAATATATTTTTAAGCTATTCAACGTTGCCAAAAGAAATACAGTCAGTAACTTATCTAAAATTATCGTATTAGCAGTGGATTGTGGGAAAACTACTGGACAAGAAATGCTTCTCTAACCTAACATGACAATTAGAAAA
The DNA here is from genome assembly GCA_930367205.1 of Acanthosoma haemorrhoidale. Lineage (NCBI taxonomy): Eukaryota > Metazoa > Arthropoda > Insecta > Hemiptera > Acanthosomatidae > Acanthosoma > Acanthosoma haemorrhoidale. Next base: position 39,067,835 of record OV884009.1, on the reverse strand, counting down.
CTACAGTTTGAAAAAAACGAACATATTGCGTTTAAAAGGAGTCAGGAGTGTCCAACCATTCAGCTTCCCTGTTCCTAATTGGAAGATCAGTAGTTTTGGGTAACACAGAAAATACAGTAGCACTTATGATATCTAAAAAGCGAAAAACCCAAATATGTCAAAACAGTTCAATTTCAATAATCTGTATTGTTTATCTTAAAAGTGAAAGACATGACAGCAACGTTTGACATTGTTTTTGAGACCCTCGTTCTTTAATACTAGGATCACCTAAAGTAATTACGATTTTTTGGTGAGTTATCGTCATAACTGTGTCCTTAATTATCCATTAAGGATTAATTTAATCCATAATTAAAAATAGAAGCTTACAAACTAAATAACTACTTGTATAGGAGCAAATTTGAAGAATTGAGAATTCTCTTATTGCTACATAACGTGTTAAATCCATCGCTGATAAGTTAATATCATGTTAAATAATTGTATTTGTAGTATTGTTAATATTTTTAGTCACAAGTTCGTCAATATATGATTTTTTAGGGGGCCAGGTTCCTGTTTGTCGCCATAAATCATCCGTAATTTGCAAACCCATTCGATTGATTGTCAAGTTACCCAGGTTGCGCCCTGATTGGGAGCACCAACCGGCGGGTTGGTGAGATCAATCTTATGGGGTGTGAGAGAGTTGACCATCCAAATAAGTACACAGAGGGTGCTCATTTCTATACATTTTCACCATATAACAAAAATGGTGCCATCTAAAGGAAGCTGAATTAAAAATGAGAGCCCCGGCTATGATCTTGGGTTTTATGGCCAGGTGCTCATACCATTTGTGCCTACGTACCCATTTCCAAGGACCGACGCTGATCAGTCTAAGTGCTCTCTGTAAAAGGGTCTCATAAAGGCGTAAACAAATATAAGCGAGTGTGTATGTGTAGAGCATTCTGAAAAAATCAGTGCTATTAGAAACTTCTAAATCTACATTAAATTTTTGAAAATGATGTGAGAAATAATATCCGACATTGCATAAGATAAAATATTATTTGATTTTTTTTTTCACTACTCCATCAGATTAACGTATCAAGCAGAAAACACAACTTATCGCCTAATATTAGGTCGCTGTGACCATACACCCAGTTGAATAGTGATATGAAATTATTTATTTTTTCCTTATAGCATTCGGTAATTACAGCTGGTGTTATCACACAAAGAAAGTTGGACGGGTAATTATTCCTCTCATAATGATGTGGTCTAACTGAGTTTTTATCTCTTCATCATTGTCGTTTTTGTTTCTCCTGGCTATGAGAACTAACAAGGATATACTTAAAGTTGATAATATCTGGAGGAAAGTCAGCTTTTCAAATATGGACGTTAAAAGCAACTCATAAGTGTGATTTGCCAAAATAAACGTTTTTGACCGTGTTCCTTCCATTTTGTAAATTAGAGATGAGTAGCATGAGCATAGTATTTGTACAGCATATTGGTTTTTTGTTAAAATATGGCGATATTTTACGAATTCGTGCATTAGTTCGACCAATTCATGAGGGTGAATACTACGAAGTATTAAAGAGTAGTTTGCTAACAAATTAAGTTATTTATTCATAACCTTTGAGTCAAAGTTCTCAGAGTAAAGGTTAGAATATATTATTCTGAGGACAGGGCCATTTTAAATAACTCATACAGTATCAATCAATGTGCATTCTACAAAAAAAAAAAAGGTGCCTTAGTAACAATAAATAATAATAAGAATGAATAATTACTAGATAAAATATTTCATCATGAAATAACGTAAGAAAATCCTGCATTCATGGGAAAATTCAAACATTTAATACTACGTGGGCATGGATTGTAAGAACAAATAAAAATAATAATTTTAAAAATAGTATAAATTATTTATTTAATTTTTTGTTTTAGGGCATGTCAACAACAAAAGTCATTGATGCCCACATATATATATTGTTTTTTTTTATTTTGGTTTTCCAACAGCAATTTTTTAACTATTTTAACCTTTTCTTTAGATAAAAAAAACTTTATTGTGGTAAAATTACAATCTGCTTATTGGGCAATAAGTAATTGTAATAAATGTTTTCATCCATACCATATTTACAATTTTCATGCACTCACTCATTTGTACAGTATTTACAAACAGCCCGGAGACCTTTATTATTATTGTACAATACTTGAAAAGAAATGCCTTTTGTGTTTTTTTTTACTTTTAAACACTGCAATTATAAATCTTATATATCCGAGTGAGCACGATTCCAGGAACAAGTGCCCCTCTGTGGGCGTCAGGGTGCAGGTGGCACCCCAGTCCCTCCTATCTGCCAGGCAGGGCAAGTGGCATTATGAATAGCTTAAGCTATTGGACTATAATTTGTTAGAATAAAATGTTTAATGATCTGTAAACAGTATAGTGAAATTTGACATCTTGGCGTGATCGCCTCTATGAGGTTGTTGCGAGTTCTACGTTGAAGACGCCAAGAATTGTCATGGTCTCCGATCCAATTAATAAAGTTGCATTCGTATTAAACACAATCGCATAAAAGTTGTTGGTCCTTTTCTGTAAGAGCGCCTCTGATTCGCAGACAGAAGGATCCTTTTCCATCATCAAATATTCATCGGGCACTCCACTATGATCGTGTTTCTCCCAGAGAGTTTTATTTTTTAAACGGTTTGTTTCCTGTATACTGGTAGCCTTTCCTTTTTGACAATCTTCGAACAAAACATTGTAAACATAAAATTAAAAATATTTTCGCATGTTTTTGATTCAAAAACCTAAAATTCCCAAATTGTTTTTCACTTCCAACCGCCTTAATTTCGTTTGAATATATTTACAAAAATACAATTTAGTTTATTATTGATTTAGTAAATTTTTGCCACTAGAGAAAATCTTCTGATGGTCTGTCTTAGGTTAGCTGCCGTAAAAACAAACTGAACTGAAATTTAAAAGTTATACCTAACGATACCCCGGGTAAGCTTTACACGTTTTAATTATAAAACGATATGTCCAAAAAAATATTAAACGTTTAAAATTCGGCCCTGTTTCTTTAATCGTGCCGCTCGTTTCTGACTTTTAAGTTTTCTCATATTCCAGAAGCCACTTATGATTCGAAGATTCTATGTTTCCGTATTGAGGAGGTATTAAAAATACTAACGCAAAATTAAATGTAAACATATTCGAGTAAACATTGTTATCGTATCTTAATCAAAACTTTAATGTTAAATGTTTTATGTTCCAAGAATTATACATTAAACTAGTGGTCACCAATTATTTTTCCCGTTGGTAGGTTTCAAAGCATTGTCATACTTTCGTGGTCAAGAAATCATAGACCCCCTCCCCTTGTGTGTTGACCCCCCTCCCCCTCATATTCACTACTACTAACCCAAGCTACCATTTTGTATAACTAGTAGTTATAAAAGTAGAATAAGGAGCTGCAGCTTTGTAAAACTAATCTTTGAAACTTGTTTACGTCCCAGAAGCGGGCCGCGATGACCACTGCTAGTGTAGCGTGACCACTTGAAATACAATGATCTCATTTCTCACCCATTCACAAGGGTTTTATTAAGTACATTATTATATTAAGTTGTTCTGATTATGAATATGTAGTAATTTAGTAAAATATAATTACAAAAACACATTAAAGCTGCTATTAAATAGTTTTAGATGCCGTAATGAAGCCTTTGATTGTGAGGTTTATCCTTCTTGACTGAATTTCTCAATAACTTCCGTTATAAGCCATGGATTGGAAACACTAGGGCTGATTGCTTGGTAAAATTGCCACTAAGCACTTAGTTCTCAATTAGAATCCGACAGGCGAATTCTGTGAACTAAATGGTCAACGAAGTAAATCCAGAGATGGGAAGTAAGTTGACAAGTTAAGTTGCTAAGCCCTGATATCTTGGTAGCTTTCCTTTGTGTTCTGCCAATGCATCTCAAAGCTGCACAATAGCAATTCCACTAATTAGTCGCACTCTCCCTGATTCCTAAGCTCTTTCCGCCTGTATATCTCAGGTAAAGTTACCTTAGCTCACTGGTGGCGGCCTAGCCTGAACACAAACTTATAATCTCTGTGTAGTGGTTGTTGATGGTTATATTCCTGGCTTATTATATCAATTTAATATCCGCAATCAGTATATAATTTGTTGTAATGGATCAGTAGCCAAACCATATCTAGGGTTACTTGGTTTGTTTTCTAAACCACGTTTTATAGAAAATGTTTTCATCCTTTTGCCTGTCTGTATGTTCTGTTTTGTTGTGAATTCCGTGTTCAACCAATGTGTTGGTAATGGAACATCTGATCATTGTAAAACTTTCTTCCGAATATATTATATAAGCCATGGATTGGAAACACTAGGGCTGAACGTTACCGCCAAACAGAGCGCGCTAGTATCAAAGGACGCTCCAAGCTATAACCTGGTGAATAACAGTACTCTTGTTAAGACAATGATCAACGCTTATTATTGACAATTGTATTGATTCAGGTTAGTTTTAAGTTTTATTTGTTTATTGTAATATTTGTAGCGCGAGCTAATGTGTACATATGTTTAATATTACAGTTCTAAACAACATCTGCAAGTGTTCGATTTATAACCTGACAACCTCCACTTCCTTTAAGTTTCTGAATTCGAAACTTACATATATATTTATTAAAGTATTTACATGCAACCAATACACAAAGTATTTTAAACAGTGCTTATGACTTCAGTTCGACTTCTTGTTTCTTTGGAGGGAAAAGGCACTTTAGCCAAAACCACTTCACTTCATCACTGAGCTGACAGAAAACAAAATGCTACTTGATTTGGAGGAGGTAGCGAAGCAACGTGTGGAACGAAGGTGGCTTCGGTGTTTCTCTGGGTTACCGGGGATTATATGGGAGTATTGGTGTAAGTATACGGATTAGGATGACCAGGGAGGCGAGAATGAAAGTCCGGATAGCGGGAGGTGAAATTTCTTCTAAGAAACGTTTAGGTTACTGAAGTTTAAGTTATGCGGTGTTGTATCCAAATTTGAGATAACTCGATACGAATTCTTGATATTGGTAAATGATTCCGTTCGGTACATCAAAGTCAGCATATTGCACGACGATGCGTGCTACTTATAAGAGATTTATATTAAAAAAGAGTCCACATTTTGTTTTTCCTTGTCAAGGATTTACAAATCACCTTATTGGCAGCATTTCAGCTGATATACCTTTACTGATATTTAAAATATGAATTGTATATATTATTTTAGTTATACTAGACTTGAAATTTAAGAATCATCTAAATTAGTTACAAGTATGCAAATAGTATGAATGTAGGCTTTATTTAGATTGGAAAGACTGTTTTGTTTCCTAATTACACATAAGATGATATCAGGCTAGGTACAATAATATTCCATGCCAGAGAACGTTGTTATTTGTAAACATGTAACTCTTTTGTCACCCTCTCACTGTCGTATATAATTATGCCAATAAAAATATTTTCTGTCTATCAAAACAGATCCGGTTTTGTTGAAGAGGTGTTGTACTTCTTAAACATACTGTGGAATTTTTGAGACCGATGGGAATCGTTGAGAAACAGATGGCTCATAAATAACTATATGCATAGACAATATCTTTCATCGCACGTTTGATACATAGTATTTTGAATGTCATTTAACTATTTTATTTTTCCTAAAATTGTTCACTTTTCTATGTTTGACCTCTTTTAATTACATCGGTAACTACTATCTATATATTGCATTTTAAGTCAAAAAATTTTCTATGAATTGATGAAGTGCGGCTGCATGCCATGGCAACCCAATATAATTGGGCAGAATCTCTTTTTCATTAAAAATAAGTGTTTTTCCTTTCTTTATACAAAAAGTCATTAAATCATTTTTGCAGCTGTTACAAAACTTCTATTGTGAAAGGTGGTGAATCTTCCACTTTTATTTTGTAGTCAGTTTTGTTATTGCCCTTGCGCGGTATAAATGTTGGTGCAGATTAGACAGTAGTGAAAACTGAACATATGAAATAAATTATAAGCAATTTCCAACCCCATCTCGTCGTTTGTGTATTGAATGAATAGGACAACGCTTCGTGGACTCCAATATGGACGGACATTGTGATCTGATGGTGTGGTTTTAGACAGTGCGAGTTTTCCTCCCAAGGCAGCTTCGTGAATCAAAACTCGCAACTTCTAAACCGTTTTTTCACTCCTCCATTTGATTGAGGCTGCCTCGCTCCCATCTACCCACTAGTCGATCAACTAGTCCATCAAAAGCGATTCGCAACAAATATTCGCTTTCTGCGGATTGAAAATGGGCCAGTTCGAGTCAACTCATAATACATTAATATTACTATTTGCTACTGTTTACATTTTTGTTGACTATAAACTGAGATTCCGCAGTACGCGCCAAAATACCCAATACCGAGTTGTATAATAGGGATTGTCACAAACATACCACACCGGGGAGAAAGAGAACGATCCACTCACCTGGTCTAGTACCTATACCAATAAATTTCCTTTTGAATTGTCGTGGTTGCGCTCAACAAACCACCGCTTGACACCCCCTTCAAGTGCTAAAGAAACAAGGTAAGCGAACGGGAACCACCAAGATGGCTACCAACAGGGGTGACTCAGGCGTCGATTAGTCATCCCCACTCTACCCTCCGCCCAGTGGCATGTGACCTTGACCCAGAATGACGTTGCATTGGCATAAACAGTTACTTTTTCTTTTGACATATTTATGTATAACTCGAAATCTTCCATAGTCATTCTCTTTAAAGTGTTTATTGTTTCACAATATTATCGACTGTCATGTTCCAAATCATTGTGTTGCCGTACTGGAATCGTCGACGAAGAAATTCACTGAACTACAAGCGGCGTTTACGTCACTTCTCGATTTTGTTTTGTAACAGCAAACACAGTTATAATTGCTAGCTAATGCTCTATCATGGTGAGCAAAACGTTGACGGAGTCACTCTCTCCATGAATGCCTCGCGACAACTGGCCGCTCACCCTTGATTCACGTTGACTCGCGTATCACATTCTTGGATCGTGTTGTGCCTGACTCGCGATGAACACTCGCTATTGAAATTCACAAGGAAACCTCGCACTGTCTAAAACCTGCTTTACAGCTCTGCTGATTACGCTCAATATTGCAACAGGAGTATTCACTGTATGGATGCATGTATGCATTGCTGTACAAATACACACAACAGCGATGGCGTAAACATGCGAGATACTCTAGCTTTATTAAGTGTAGAGAAGAAGGACCAAGATTATTATTTACACAAGAAATCGTTTAAACAATATATTGCGGTATTTATTATATTTGCATATAATGCCTTCACATTGGCAAACTAACTCTCAGAAAATTATTACTTAGAGGTCACACGCTGTATGCCTTTGTACTCAAGGGGTGCTTTGCGAGAGTTTGGCCAAAGAGGATTCACTTTGCGAAGCTCGTCGAATCGAGGCATACCTCAGTTGGTAGAGCCTCCGACTAGATATTAAGGAAGTCCCGGGTTTGAGTCCCGTCCTTGCCTATAATTTTCTCTTTGTTTGTCAATTATTAATAATTATTGTTTACATTAGAAAAATAGATGCAGTGTGTAGACATGCTACCGATACCCTTTACATGATTATTTATAACATATGGCCTTATTCTGGATTTGATATAAGTAAGAAAAAGAAAAACCTACTCATATAACAAATACTAAGGAACACATCGGTTTCTTTTCTATTTGTAACATTTAAAAAAAGTTTCAATCTCCATGTTCCCTTATTAATGAGTTCCCAGATGTTTTTTTATAAACATATGTCTCCGTTCGAGTGAAAACAAACTATTGTATAAGTCATACAGCATCCTTTTTATTTCTTGTAGTAAGGGTAGTTATTAAAAGTTACATAACATATTTTTAGAGGAAGGTTGCTGATTTTTCACGTTGAACTCGACACAGGTGAAGCATAAGTTATCCGAGCTTTGATGTTTAGTGTGTAGAGCATGAAATTGTTTGGAGGAGTTAAGTTAGAGTTTTTATTGAAATACTACTAATATTAAATATTTTAACGATAAGGATCTTTTTAGTGTCTACCGTATTGATCTGATTTTGATCTTAGCTAGTGTACTGAATTCATGGAAACTTTAGTTATTGTATTGTTTTTGTAATAACAATGGCTTCTGATTTTTTTTACTTTTTGTTTCTAGTTTTGGCAATATTTTTCTTTATCTCCGCTAATTTGAGCAGTAATTTTTATATATAAAGTTAAACGACGTAACAATGATAAGACAATGTCAAATTAATTCAAATAAATGAGGATTGTAATCACCTACTTGTATTAATCATTAGATAGAAGAATGTTGAAGAAACTAGGGAGTGAATATCAGAGGATATGATACTGAAGATGTCTAAAAACCACTATAAAATAAACAAGTTTAATTACTGAGATCACACACAGTCCTTCGGGCTATGGCCTGAACCCACTCTGACTTTGTCAGGCCAAACTGCTGTTAATTGGTGCTTGCCCCCTAAAAAAAAGTGGTATCCCCAAAATGTTCAAAGGTAACCCCTAAGGCACCTGCACAGGTCATACACATTCTATAAAAGTCATAACCTCTAAGGTGAGCCCCATCACCTTTAGAGTCTTATCAAAGAAGTCAAGTATAATGTGTATCAATATACTTTTATTAAATTATATAATTTTATATTAAATTCAGACCTTGTATATAATGAAGCGACGCTACAGGAAATATAAAACTGCAATGTAAATAGATTCGAGTGAGAATCTATAATGAGTAATCATTTTTTTCATTTTTAAGGGGATAGGGTAAAAAAAAAAGTCACAGCTTTAAAATTAGACTATTTGACTACCAATAAATTAATTTCGTTAGATCCTAAATCAGTATATATGATCGTGGCCAAGACCCTTTTGATTTAACTATAAACACAAGTTTTATGTTTACTATTAAGTCAATATGATAAAGAGATGTGCATATAGCTGTAATAAGATATGTTTGTGTTCTCAATGGTATTGATGTGATCAACTATACGAAGGAAATTGACAAATATTTAATTTTCGTTAGTCAATATTCTCTCAAAGGTTTCTATTCCAATCTACATAAGCTAAAACGAGTAAATCGCAGATTTTCGGCCATAAGTTATTGTTTCATGGATTCATAGTCAATGTGAAAGAAATAGAGTTCTTCACCGAAAACTAAAGAAATCTCCAAATTTCTGACTATTTGGCAACTGAGAAGTTACATGCTGAGCAAAATAAAAAAAAAAGATAGTCTTGCCCGATAAATGAATAATCGAAGAAGCTACTGGCAGGTAGTATGTCACTGTCAAACCTTACTGTTCCCCGGAAAACATTTCAGACCATTAGACCAGGACATCTTCACTGAACCTTCTGTGACGGGAATGTAAATATATTAGAGTTCATAACAGAATGTAGGGTGAGCAGAACGATATGTATAATCGTGTAATCATTATTAGCTCTAATTATAAAAAAATATGTATATGTATACTATACATCTAAAAATATATAAAACAGTGTATAAAACACTAAGTAATAGTTCAATAGAAAACCTGTTAACCTATGCATCGCTATGCTTGAGTATGACCTGTACAAGTGAGTAACTTCCTTAAACTACAGAGAATCCGGGAAAAAATTGCAAAGATTAATAACTAAGCTCCTAGGCGTACTCTAGGCCATCTCTCGACTACATGATACCACTGACATTAAATTATTTATAGAAACTAATAATATCTTATATATTGCGATAAAATTACAATCTGCCTTTTATTGGGAAAAGTAACTGCGATCAATGTACTCATTTATGCCATTCACTCACTCATTCATACAGTATTTACAAAAAACCCAGAGACCTCCCTATTCCACATGCTTGTCACCTCCCTCGCATGCAAAAGAGGAAGCGGAGTCTTGGGAAGTCCCTTTCGCTCCTCCATCAACCGCATCACCGGAATGGAGCCTGTGGAGGCTGAACAATTGTGCGATAGCCACAGAAAGTCAGGATACGATTGGAGAAACTGGCCATTGCCTTGAGTCCCACTGTCACATATTTATAGCAGGTCACGAGGCCATTGCCGTTTTAGTCTCCGAGAAGGATTATAGAGATGAGTGGCGCAGTGCAATGACGGTGCTTCTAGGGGATTAGGGTGGTTGAACAGGTTTCGATGGAATATTATGAACTTCTTTCATGAATATTTAGAGGTGCTCTGGCGTCTGGCAATGTTGTCATTCGAGGACAGATAGTTCATTGGTAGAGCCCCGGCTAGATATTCGGTTTAATTTTTTTCGATTGGCTATTAATTATTATTAATTTCAATACCATTTTTTTTTTTTTTTTTTTTTTCATAGCCCCTTTAAATTTAGAGATAATTATATATAACTATAGATCCTCAGGCGAATCTATTTACAAATTATTTATGTATTTCCTGTAGCATCGCTACATTATATACAGCACATTATATATATATATATATAATAAATTATATACAATATAACCTTTTCCAATACCAATTTTTCATTTACTAATTTAATACGTTTTACGACTTTATAATTACTGAGATTGAAAATGAACGCTTGAATTTAAATTTTCTATTAAAAATTAAAAAAAAAATTCAGTGAACCGGGACTAATTTCCATTAAGATTTTACCACTTGAAATATTTTTGTAACATAGTAGACCCTTTTCAGATCTGTTGAAAGCTATAGTAATATTGCGATATAATACCTTCTTCCTTAATTACCCGATGAAGATAACCGAACAAAGGAAATAAGGTAGTTTTGTTACAATATATACCGAGGCAGCTCTTGGAGTTTCCTTCTAATTAACGACAAAGATCTCAGCTGCTCAGAAGCCACGAAATTTAAACCGGTCTCGTCTTTTGTCTGGGTATTAACAATACCTGTAAGCCCGTCAGGATATAGGCATAACGGCATAACAATGATTCCTGAACGAATAAAAATGTATTGGTTAAATTTATTTTGTTTCAAAACAGTTAATTTATACAGCCTTATCCTTAGAGATAGAGAAATTATGCCCCAATAGATTTCTACCTGTATAAATTAGCTCACGTAAAAAAATAGTAAACCAGTGAACCCCGAAAGAAGATTACGGGTTTAATTACGAGTTAATCACTGTATGGAAAACTGATAGTGGTCATAGAAATGATATGAAAATATTTAAAGTTAAATAATTGTGATGTGCTCAAACGGCATTTGTATACGCGTGTTGCATTATGAAATAAAACGATGTAACAATACATGTGCTAGACATAGTAAAAATAATTCGGTTACCTTAGTGACTGATACTCTAGCCTTTTCTACGACATGTGGTAATCATTGGGTAGAAAATATCTTTTAGGAAACAAGGAGGTGAGTATTAAAAGAGGATTATAAACTGATGATATCTGAAAACCGCACACTACATAACAGACTTAAGCTTCCACTAATAGTACATCACGTGTTGCTTTGACGAGGGTCTGAATAGCTCTAAGCTCAACAAAACATAGCTCCAAAAAACTACTTTCAGCTCGTAAACCAAGTATAAAGGTAGAAATAGAATAGAAATTCCTGTAGCCCCTGTTGCTTCCCAGTAAAAAAAAATGTATACATATAGCTGTTGCCTGTACAAACTGTTTATATACCTTAACCAAAATGTACAGCGTGAACCTGTTGTGTCTTGATCGTTAGGAAGATGATAAGCCTCACCCTGCAAACTAGAATAATTCCTACATGACAATAACGACTAACAACAAACAGATAACGTTCCTTCGATTTAACCATAAAAAAAAAGTAAAAGAGGTAATAGAAATAACGAGATCAATAGTTAGTACAAGACTGGTTTATTGGTGGCTCTTAATCCTATATATATATATATTGTAACCTACCTCATTTTTTGCCATTTCTCTTTTTACTTTATTTGATCAATTTAACTTAACTAATTTGGCAGGGATGCGCTACCTTTTAGAACATCTCTGTACATCGCTCGTCATTCAAACACTATATACTACCGTCTATAGGCCATAGTTCAATTAAAAAATTGTTCCAGCAGGCAACTTGAGGGAGCTGGCCACGAGGGAGCCCTCAAGAGTGAGTAAATTGCTTATTATATTTAGAGTGAAGTGAGAAAAGTGATATCGGATTGAGTAGTCGGCCATTTGCAACGCCCTACTCGACGATCACTAACGATCGTTCTCTGAGCCATTCGGTCTAGTGGCTCAGAGCCAAGACCCGTGACTCGCCACTGGGAGTTGTGAGCTTGAATCCCACGGCGCTACGTACTTCTTTTCCGAATAAAAAACCGTTGTTATGATAAAATGAGATTTTATCAACAACTAATGTCTCAAAATAGGAAAAAAAGATCTAGATCGCTAGGTCCAACTCCAACACCGTCGCCTGTAAAGCGAAAACCAAGAAGGTCGAATAGGAACGTACAAATGACCTCCTCTGCAGCTAGTTCCATGGAGGAGATACCTCCACAGGCCAGCACATCCAAAAAAGAAACAGCCTTAGAGTCCCCTTTTTTCACGCCAAACACCTTTGAGGCTTTGAAAAATATCCCAACAGAAGAAATGGAAGTCAACAAAACTCCAACACAGCCCAAACCGCCTGCTCTTTTTGTACGCAACATTAGCAACTTCAAATTACTATGCTCACAAATGAGCAAAATTGTTGGTACCGGAAAATATACGTGCCTCAATCGCTCTCGGGATACAAAAATTTCCCCAGACACTCCCGATACTTATCGAGCGATTGTTAAATATTTAGATGAAACCAATGCAGACTACCACACCTACCAATTAAAGCAGGAACGATCACTCCGAGTGGTGATCAGAAATTTGCACCCGACCACACCAGCTGACGAAATAGAAGAAGAACTCTCAGCTCTCGGGTACAAGGTTCGCCAAATAACAAACGTGTTGCGCGAGGATAGGCAACAGGATAAAACAATAAAAACGGCATTGCCACTGTTCTTTGTTGATCTCGAGAGGACACCTGGAGTTGAGAAGATATACGACCTAACAAACCTGTACTACACTAGGGTACAGGTTGAAAAACCGTATCCCAATCGCGATATCGTCCAGTGCCATAACTGTCAGGCGTATGGGCATACAAAATCTTACTGCCACCACCCTCCCAGGTGTGTTAAGTGCAGTGGGCAGCACAAAACCGAATTGTGCAAAAAGCCCCTTAAATCACCTGCAGTATGCGTGCTTTGCCAGCAAGGACATCCAGCCAACTACAAGGGCTGCGAGGCATACAGAACGCTGAAGTCCAGGACAGAACAACGTCGACAGCCAGAAGAGAAAAAACTTGCAGCAAGAAGCGGCCCAGCCAGAAATTTGAGGCCTTTTGTCTCTTTTGCCGATGCCGTTTGTAACAGAGAGCAGTCACAGGCACCGCCCACTCCCTGTCCACAAGATCACCTTTCCCAGCATTCCATTCATCCCGTTAACCCTCAAGCTCAATCCCATCCTCAACCACACATCTCGCATATTCCTCCACCTTCAAGTTCTTCGGATCTTACTAGCCTATTAACCTCATTCCTTACAGAGTTCAGAACCCTAATCACCCCTCTCATTTCCCTTCTTACAAATCTTGTCTCCTACCTTATCCCCGTTAAACAAAATCCATAAGTGGATCCTTCCGACTCCTTATCCATTCTCCTTTGGAATGCGAATGGTGTTCGCACCCACACTAACGAACTGACAGCACTACTCCACGACAAAAACATCGACGTAGCTCTCATTACTGAAACAAGACTAACGAGTAAACGACCATTTACTGTTCGACAGTACAAGACTTATCGAACTGATCACCCAGATGGAACAGCTCATGCAGGTACCGCTGTCATTGTCCATAACTCCATATCCCACCACATAGTTCCTCTGGTGGCACATGATTTCCTTCAATCCACTGCAGTGTCAATCACCACCTTCACCTTCCCCCTTACACTAGCATCAGTGTACTGCCCTCCCAATAAATCCATTTCCGACTCCCAATTCATCTCCTTTCTAGACTCCATAGGACATCGTTTCCTTGTGGGTGGGGACTTTAATGCGAAGCACCAACACTGGGGGTCAAGATCCACTAATACACGGGGACGTGCTTTGCTGTCTGCACTCACACGGAAACATTGTTCCACTATCACTCCTGACACAGCCACCTATTGGCCATCTGATCTCAACCGAAATCCTGATCTCCTTGACTTCTTTTTTTACAATAATTTAGGAACACTTAACTATTCACTCACGCGCCTCGATGACCTCTCCTCTGATCATAGTCCTTTATTATTAACCATTTCCCTAAGACCAATTCACAAACTGCCTCCTCCTTCATTTATTAGGGGCCCAGTTGACTGGGACCACTTCCGCCAGCTTCTTACGGAGTCCGTAAACCTCAAATTGTCCCTGAAAACATCCCAAGACCTAGACGATGCAGTGCATTCTTTCACTACTCTGGTCCAGAGGTCGGCTTGGGAGGCATCGTCACCCCATCGTCACCCAAAAATCCATAATCATAATCGTTTACCTCAGCATCTCAAAGACCTAATCCAATCCAAACGCCGCTCCAGAACAGTGTGGCAAAGATCCCGACATCCTGCTGATCGCCGCTCGTACAATCAGTACTGCCGATTGGTAAAGCGGCGATTGGCATCCTTCCGTTCCGATTCTTTCAATTCCTACCTCTCCTCTCTGTCTACCAGGGATAACTCGTTGTGGAATGTAACCAAAAAAATCCTAAAGTATCAACCTGTTTCACATCCACTCCGTCGTGATGATGGGTCCTGGGCGGCTTCGGATGGGGATAGGTCGGAGGAATTTGCTCTGCATCTTACCCATACTTTCACACCTCACCTTTCTCATCAAAGCCATACTCACAGCACAACTGTGGAAGATTTCCTCACTTCACCTATTCCTCTCTCTCTTCCACCAAAAGCCGTTAATCCCTCTGAGGTCAAATACCTTCTGAAAAACTTACCTTACCGAAAATCCCCTGGATATGATCTCCTTACTCCTCAAATTCTCAAACAGCTTCCTCCTAAAGCCATAATCTTTTTAACCTACATATACAATTGCATTATCCGAACGACGCACTTTCCTCTCCTCTGGAAACATTCCATTATTGTCCTATTCGCCAAACCCGGTAAACCACCCAATGAAGCCTCATCTTACCGTCCAATTAGCCTACTCCCTATCCTCTCAAAAATATTTGAGAAACTCCTACTAAAACGTCTACTTCCAATTGTTGAATCCAAAAACCTTTTTCCCACACACCAGTTTGGTTTCCGCCAACGACATTCCACTGCTCAACAAGGCCTTCGCGTTGTTGATCACATCTCCTCAGCCCTTGAAACCAAACAGTATTGCACTGCTGCCTTTCTCGATATAGCTCAAGCTTTTGACAGGGTTTGGCACGCAGGTTTGCTCTACAAGCTCAAAAGATATTTACCACAGACCCTTTTCCTAATCCTACAGTCCTACCTTTCAAACCGCTTCTTCCAAGTCCGCTGTGGTTTAGAATACTCTAACTACTATCCCATAAGTGCAGGAGTTCCACAGGGCAGTGTCCTGGGCCCCA
Organism: Acanthosoma haemorrhoidale; assembly: GCA_930367205.1. Classification (NCBI taxonomy): domain Eukaryota; kingdom Metazoa; phylum Arthropoda; class Insecta; order Hemiptera; family Acanthosomatidae; genus Acanthosoma; species Acanthosoma haemorrhoidale. Next base: position 39,052,266 of record OV884009.1, on the reverse strand, counting down.
TCCTCTATAACCTATACACCGCTGATGTCCCCTCTACTCCCAATACCTTCTTGGCCACATTTGCAGATGACACTGCAGTCTTGTCATCCCACCCAGACCCCGACATAGCATCCCATAACCTTCAAAAACACCTTGACGAGATCGAGTATTGGTGCAATCAATGGCGGATCAAAGTTAATGAAGCAAAATGCTCCCATATTACCTTCACCCTTTGTCGCAAGTCTTGTCCACTAGTTTATTTTAATTCTATTCCTCTTCCTGTATCCGAGACAGTACGGTACTTAGGCTTCCATCTTGACAAACGACTGACCTGGAACCCACATACGAGACTAAAAAGACAAGAACTAAACAGACGCTTTGGACAACTGTACAGACTACTTCAAAGGACATCCCATCTCTCAATAGAAAATAAACTACTAATCTACAAAGTTATACTTAAACCAATCTGGACATACGGAATAGAGCTATGGGGGACAGCAAAAAAGTCGAACATCAAGCGTATCCAATCCTTTCAATCAAAAGTCCTGAGAACAATAGTAAATGCCCCTTATTATGTCAGCAACAAAACCCTTCATAACGACCTTAACATACCCTACATTCTAGAACTCATCCCTTCCAAGTTTATGAAATTCCACAGTAGCCTTTCCAACCACCCTAATCCTGTAGCACAGTCATTGCACTGCGCCACTCATCCCTATAATCCTCCTCGGAGACTGAAACGGCAGTGGCCTCGTGACCTGCTATAAACGCGTGACAGTGGGAGTCCTGGCAATGGCCAGTTTCTCCAATCATGTCCTGAGCGTCTGTGGCTCTCGCGCTCTTGGTCAGCCTCCACTGGCTAGTATCCGGTGACGCGGCTGACGGAGGAGCGTGGGGGACTTCCCAAGACTCCGCTTTCTCTTCGCGGTGGATTTGGGGGGTCTCTGGGCTGTCTGTAAATATTGTATGAATGAGCGAGTGAATGATGAACTGTAAATATTGTATGAATGAGAGCATTTATCTTAATTACTTATTGCCTTATAAAAGGCAGATTGTAATTTTAGCAAAAAAAAAAAAAAAAAAATTTGGCAGGTCCGTCATGAGATCTTTAATTCAAATTGTTTTATGTCTTTGACATAGGAATTTATCCCGATTGAATCGCCCGATCTCAAGGCTAATGTTGTGGTTATTAATAAATTGAGAAACTAGGAATCGTCAAATATATTCAAATAAAATGGTTATAACAAATAATTATAATTAGCATAGAGTACTGACAAAAAGTATAAAAAAATATTCAATTCCTTCTAAAATAGGATAATTACTACTAATTACAAAACATGAATTTGAGCTCGATTTCTTTTAATGGATCCATAATAAGAAACACTATTAATATCACCAACCTACAATTTATCCGCCCATCTGTCTAAATACACCATGGTATTCAATAACGTTCAACTGCTTTTCTTCTCTTCTCTTCCTGTAATCCAACCAACGTTACTTTCTACTGTTGGTTCTTCAATAGTATGGTAACCGCCGATTCGGGAGCTTGCTAACTGCGTTCTTCTCGACGGCTGTGCTAAGACTGGTTTTTCAGCTCATCCCCACTCCTAGGAGTATAAGAGAAAATGACCCTTACCAGATGTGAGGGTCATGATCTTGATATTGTCAAATATCATGAATGTTACATTATACACTCGGGATGTTTGGGGACAGTGCCCAGGCCTTGATTTAGCTATAATATTATACAGTCAAATATTTTCAAATGGTTATCATTAACAAGCGTATAACACGTTTCTGCTCATCATTTCATTCTGATAATGACAACATATGAAACAAGCGAGGTGTTTTTTTTTTAATACATTTAAGTCGAAACCTTTTTTTCTATTTAAAACCAAATTTCTTAAGTGGAAAATTAATCAAAATAGTAAAGTTGACTCACGTAAACCAACACTTCTCCGCCAGTGCGATGACAGAAAGAGTGGCAAACCATAAAACGTTAAACTATTCAATGCGAATAACTAATAAAACTCGGTTTTAAGGCAACAATTTTGTTTTTGTCCACCTATTCCTGGTTTCAAAGTGCTGTAACATGTCAAATGGTGGATGTAACAAATTTGATGACAGTTGTATAATAATTTAGACAACGAAACTCAATATGTTTTGTTTTTTTTTTTACTTCTTTTCTTTACTACACTAATTCAAAATTGTTCAATCAGTAAAATGTTGATGGTTCGGATAAATGTGATAAAACGGAGCAGAGTGTCGGAGATACGAGACCTGTTTGACATAGCCGACAGTCAAATGTTTGGCAAAGTGTTCCTAGGCGCAAATATTTAGGTCAAGTGTTACGATGTCTGTGCCAGTCGGCTCTTAAGGGGATATGTAATATACAACAATCTCACCTCAAAGGAGGGACGTTTATAACATCTTCGGAGTTGTAGTTTATTCAGGACTTGTACACATATATATTACTGTGTGAGATTACACGTGTAAATATTTAGTAACGAGAATTATGAAGATTATTTTAGAAATAATTACTCGTTAAAGTCAAAAAATAGTTACATGGCCTGGTTTTGAAAACAGAATGGTAATAAGAAGCATTCTGGAACCCTATGAAACTTATCTATATATATATTGAAACCTACCTCATTTTTCACCATTTCCCTTTATACTTTATTTGATCAATTCACCTTAACTAATTTGGCAGGTCCGTCATGAGATCTTTAATTCAAATTGTTTTATGTCTTTGACATAGGAATTTATCCCGATTGAATCGCCCGATCTCAAGGCTAATGTTGTAGTTATTAATAAATTGAGAAACTAGGAATTGTGAAATATATTCAAATAAAATAATTATAATTAACATAGATTATTGACAAAAGTATAAAATAATATTCAATTCCTTTTAAATTAGGATAATTACTACTAATTACAAACATGAATTTGAGCTCAATTTCTTTTAATGGATCCATAATAAGAAACAATATTAATATCACCCAATCGATGATCTTCCTGTAATCCAATCAACATTACTTTCTGTTGGTTCTTCTCCTCTCTTCCTGTATGGTAACCGCCAATTCGGGAGCTTGCTAAGTCCGTTCTTCTCGATGGTTGTGCTAAGACTGCTCGTTTATCTCATCCCCACTCCTAGGAGCATAAGGGAAAATGCTTACCAGATGTGAGGATTCCTGGTCTATATTCTCAAATATCATGAATGTTACAATATATATCGGGTTATCTGGCCACATTGTAGTAATTATTATGTTTTTATTTTTGTTGAGGCCTTGTTTCTGACATCTGACTCAACTCAACTGCTTAAATGAAAAAAAAAAACCTCCGATTCCTAAAAGGAGCTATTTATTGGCATGCTACTCCTACCCTGTGAAAGTGGTTTTTCTCAGAGGGTTTACCTGGTTTTATAACTTTTTTTTTTTTTTACTCTTATACTCTTTATTGGGCTATAATTACAATCTGCCTTTTATAAGGCAATCAGTAATTGCGATAAACGCTCTCATTCATACCATATAAAGGTCTAAACGTTACATATTCCAGCTTTTCCTGTTAACCAGATGTTCATTTTAATTTGACCATAAAAACATCATTACAACATGTATGGATCAATCACTTTAGACACAACGCACTTTAGATTAATTAAAGAAGAAAATAGCAAAAGATTAATTTTTTTTTTTCTTTCATAGCCCCTTTAAATTTACAGATAATTATATATAATTATAGATCCTCAGGTGAATCTATTTACAAATTATTTTGTATTTCTTGTAGCATCACTGCATTATATAAAGATTAATTAAATAGTGAATAGGCCTTTTATAAAGGACAATGAATAACACATAGGATTGACTAGAATGATCTCTGTTTAATTATTCAAATTCACTTTCATCTCAGGTCTCTCGACGGTGACCACCACAATCTATCCTCTCAAGTAGCTTTTCCAGATGTGCTCAATAATAAAGATAATCTTTTCCTGTTGGTAATGCTCCACATACTTTGAGGAGTCCAGCTGGTATGCTGTCTAATCCTGGCAAATTTTTCTCAGTTTGTTCATAATTGCAACAATAACCTCGATTTCTAATGGTATAAGCTCAATCATCTTCTCGTATATTCTCAGAATTATCTTTGTCATTCTTTGGGTTCAGGATTTCCACGAAGTGCTCCTTCCGTCGCGACTGCGCCTCTTCCAAGATAAGCGTCCTTATCTCACACAAACAACTTCCGTGTAATGTATCCTTCCGTGATGATCTTATCCTCTCTCAAGAACTTCCTTGTCTCATTAGGTCACCTGGTTTCCTCATGTCTCATTCTCTCTGCTTGTCGTTTTTCCGTAGAGACTATCCTTATTATTTTCTTGGTATGTGACCCCGTACATCTCTCTTATTTGTCAGGTTTCCTTGCTCAAGACGGACTATTTCCGCCCGTAAATTTAAACGTATGTCATTCGATCTGAAATGTTAAAAATAAATCAGCAAAGTCCTGGCCTGACTTTATACATTTTTGTCAATAAATAGTCCCTGGGAGCTTTCAAAAAAATAAAAATAAACGTTAAACGAGTCAAACTGTAACCAATCCGCTTAGGTCAGACTTTCAAGGTTTTTCAATCCCCATTAGGTAAATTGGATGCAAAAAATATTGAGATTTTTTCTCAAGTAACTTAGTTTACGAAACTTACGAAAAAACCCGTAAGTAGATCTCAATGTTGTTTCTTCACTTTCTATCTCGTTTAAAAAAATGCAAAAAAAAAAAAAAACACTGCACTTTTACAGCTAAGTTACACATAACATTTGGTATATTGTTACAGAAGGTATTGTGCATTAAAGCAGTTAATATAAAAAATTGATATAAAATTCTTACTTGAAAGTTACTCCGCAATATATATACACACATGCACACACACACACACACATAGCTGAAGGTGAGCCTCATCACCTAGTGAGTGTATGTGTTTTGGACTTATTAACAACAATCTGAAAGTATTATATTTTATACACTCCTTAATATGCATCTGCGAATGCAGCACGAGGAGACAGCTGTAATTCCAAATTTATTTATTTATTTTTGTCATTGTATATTATTACGTTCTTTTACTTTAAATATATTTTATTTGCTATATACTATTAGGTTCTATCAACAAAATAATTCTGGCAAAAAAATGAATTTAATTTTACAAACATAAAAAATAGACTTATATTAATTTTATAATTACTTGTCCATTAATTTGATTCCTTTTCTTCTTCAATGGTCTTCTTTTTACATATATCAGGCTGATTCCAAACTAGAGTGAATATAATGCTCTGTATGTTTTCTCAGAACCACAACAACAACTCATTATAACTGCTAAAACTATATAGTAATACTGTGTTCATCTATCATCACAACAACCAGTATATTCTGTGTGTTTTTTATTATCATAACCACAAAAATACTAATTTATTATCACTGGCTAATAACTAGAGAGTAATACTGTGTGTTTTTCTCATCACAACTCACAGTAGACTGTCTTTTGTTTTTTCTTCCCACTCTCATTTGTTTTCACCTGCCTTCCTGATTCAAGGTTGGATTAAACATTATACAAAAACTCCACAATATCTAATATCACAACAATATATATTATCAATAAAGAGGTTTTGAAAGAAAAAAACAAAAAAAAACACACATATATATATAAGTTAACGTTCGTGAGAACAAAAAAAACAAAAAAAAGATCGAGAAAGAGGTAATAGTAATGATGAGATCAAACATTAGTACAAGCCTGCTTTATTCGTAGCTCTTAATCCTATACAGATACAATAGGAATGTCTACAACCCGATGTTTTGGTATTAAGACTGCGTACCAACAGTGCCCAGGCCTTAACTCCCCCCCGCCAGTTTACGCACACTCCCTCGTAAACTCTAAGTCCGACCCGAGTGTACAATCAGGTGGCTCGGGTTCTCAAGGGCCAAGGCCAGCGCACCCAATACACAATCTGCAATTCATCACACTGTTTAACACACAACCAAACAAGACAAAAAAAAAATATAAATGTACAGAATAAAATTATAATACCTCCTAGACTGACCCGGTGACTGCCAAGAAAACAAAAAATTTCAAATATGGGTACAATAATAATATTAAAACTACGAACAAAACTCTCTGTCTGAATGGCACATATATAATATTAAAAATGTGACATATAACAACAAAATTACTTGCTTCGTGTTGTTTTTGTTTGTATTTTTTTTATTTCAAAACCTCTCTCTTTATTATATCATGAACAAAATAAATAATAATTAATAATTGATATACAAATTTTTCCTCTTCCTGCCATTCACAGATGCATTTGAAGGAGTGCATAAATATAATAATTGGGGTGGTTAAAAGTTCATAGTCACATATACAACACTAGGTGATGAGGCTCACCTTCAGCTTATGCTTCGTGTTGGATCGAGGACACATCATTTTACTCACGCTCCCCCCCCCCCGCTGGAGTGGGAGTTTAAGCTGTTCAATATGAATCGTCCCCCGTTTCCTTGGGTGCTCCACACTCTGGATAGTTTCAAGATTGTGTTCTAGGATCACAACAGCCTTGAAAAGGCCTTCATATCGGACCGGCTCTTTACACCGGTTTGAACCTAATTTCCTATACACGACGGTCCCGATCGTAATACACCCCATTCTGTCCCGGACTTTCATATTAGCCCTCACAACGCGTTTGGTTTTTTCCCCCAAGATCCGATCGCGCACTGTACGCCACATTTTTCCCAGCCGTATGTGGGTGTTCACGAGCTGTTCAGTGCTCCCTTTATCCGACCCCGTCTCTGCCCAAGTTCGTGGTCTCCCGCGTAATCCAAAGAGAATTCCAAACTGCGCGAATCCCGTGGTGTTGTGAATCGAGTGGTTATACGCCACCACCGCCATAGGCATCGCAGTATTCGCCGGCAGCCCCTTATCGGCCTGGTATACCCGCAGGTGATCGCTGAGGGTGCTGTGCAGGCACTCCACGTTTCCTCTACTGGAACCACAAGTTGACATCTTGCAGAATAGCGTCCGACGATTTGTCCCGCAGTTTGTATGCCATAGCCACCTTACTAAATGTGTCGATTCTAGATGTGACCTCTTCTCATGAACATAGTGCTTTTTTCGGGGCACACCTTCTAAGATCTTATGGAGTATGATCTATACGAATAAAGGCCACCAGCAAAGGTCAAAGACCACAGGTCCACCCATTTTAACTATTTCTTAACCCTCGTCGGACAGCGGCCGGGTTGTAGTGACCCTAGCCCGCGGCGGGCGTCCTCTAATCACTCTCTTGGCACTAGACGGACAGCGGCCGGGTTCAGTTAAAACATACTGAGTGGAATGTCTTGGCACAAGTGTGGTCTGGGGCTCAAGCTGAGACATATATGTATAAGAAAACGATAAGATTCTGGGAAGTAGAGAGGTCTTGGAAGGGTGCGGTTGCTTACTTAAAAATAACAGGGAACCATCAGTGACCCCCATGAAGTCACGAGGCAGGTATGCAGTTCTGCTCAAGCCCCTTCTACTTGTTCTTAGCATTATAAAACTATTGACAGCTGAAGGGGAATCCGATTCCGCGCCTTG